>JAKSZT010018658.1:8569693-8795444 GCA_026826555.1 Tolypeutes matacus | reverse complement strand
CTTGAGTTGATTTTTGTATAAGGTGTGAGATGGTATTCTTCTCTCATTCTTTTGGATATGGATATCCAGTTCTCCAAGCACCACTTGTTAAAGAGGCTACTCTCTCCCAACTGAGTGGGTTTCGTGGCCTTGTCAAATATTAGATGACTGTATATGCGAGGATCTATATCAGAACTCTCAATCCGGTTCCATTGGTCAGTAGGTCTATCCTTGTGCCAATACCACGCAGTTTTGATCACTGTAGCTTTGTAGTATGTTTTAAAGTCAGGTAATGTGATACCTCCAACTTCATTTTTCTTTTTCAATATATCTTTGGCAATTCGGGCCTCTTGACTCTCCAAATATATTTTGTGGTTAGTTTTTCCAGTTCCTTAAAAAATATAGTGTTGACTTTTATTGGGATTGCGTTAAATCTGTAGATTAGTTTGGGTAGGATAGACATCTTGATGATGTTTAGTCTTCCCATCCATGAACAGGGAATATTTTTCCATTTATTTAAGTCTTCTTTGATTTCCTTTAACAATGTTGTGTAGTTTTCTGTATATAAGTCCTTTACATCTTTAGTTAAATTTATTCCTAGGTATTTGATTCTTTTGTTTACTATTGTAAATGGTATTTTTTTCCTGATTTCCTCCTCAGTTTGCTGGTTATTGGTGTACAGAAATGCTACTGATTTTTGAGCGTTGATCTTATAGCCTGCAACATTACTGAACTCCTTTATAAGTTCTAGAAGCCTTGTTGTCGATTTCTCAAGGCTTTCTATGTATAGGATCATGTCATCTGCAAATAATGAAATTTTTACTTCTTCTTTTCCAATCTGAATGCCTTTTATGTCCTTTTCTTGTCTCAGTGTTCATGCAAGTACTTCTAAGACAATGTTAAATAGGAGTGGTGATAGTGGGCATCCTTGTCTTGTTCCCGATCTCAGAGGGAAGGCTTTTAGGATTTCACCGTTGAAAATGATGTTAGCTTTGGGTTTTTCATATATACCCTTTATCATTTTCAGAAAGTTTCCATCTATTCCTATCTTTTGTAGTGTTTTTATGAGGAAAGAGTGCTGTATTTTGTCGAATGGTTTTTCGGCATCTATAGAGATGATCATGTGATTTTTTTCTTTCTGTTTGTTTATGTGGTGTATTACATTGATTGATTTTCTTATATTGAACCATCCTTGCATACCTGGGATGAAACCCACTTGGTCATGGTGTATAATCCTTTTGATATGTTGTTGAATGCGATTAGCAAGTATTTTGTTAAGGATTTTAGCATCTAGGTTCATTAGAGAAATTGGTCTGTAATTTTCCTTTCTTGTGGTATCTTTATTTGGTTTTGGTATTAGGGTAATGTTGGCATCATAGAATGAGTTAGGTAATATTCCTTCTACTTCTATTTTTTGGAAGAGCTTAAGTAGAATTGGTGTTAGCTCTTTCCGGAATGTTTGGTAGAATTCAGCTGTGAAGCCATCTGGTCCTGGACTCTTCTTAGTTGGGAGGTTTTTAATGACTGAGTCTATCTCTTTACTTGTAATTGGGCTGTTGAGTTCATCTATTTCTTCTTTCATCAATGTCGGCTGTTTGTGGGTTTCTAGAAACTTGTCCATTTCCTCTAAATTGTCATTCTTGTTGGCATATAATTTTTCAAAGTATCCTCTTATGATACTCTTTATTTCTGTGGGGTCAGTAGTGATATCACCTTGCTCATTCCTTATTTTATGTATTTGCATCTGTTCTCTCTTTTTCTTTGTTAGTCTGGCTAAGGGTTTGTCAATTTTGTTGATATTCTCGAAGAACCAGCTTTTGGTTTTGTTTATTGTTTCCAGTGCTTTCTTATTCTCTATTTCATTTAGTTCTGCTCTAATCTTTGTTACTTCCTTTAGGTTTAGTTTGTTGTTGTTTTTCCAGTTCCTCCCAGTGTGCAGTTAGGTCTTCAATTTTAGCTCTTTCTTCTTTTTTTAATATATGAATTTATGGCTATGAACTTCCCTCTCAGGACTGCTTTCGCTGCATCCCATAGGTTTTGATATGTTGTGTTGTTGTTTTCATTAGTTTCAAGGTAGTTACTGATTTCTTTTGAAATTTCCTCTTTGACCCACTGTTTGTCTAAGAGTGTGTTGTTTAACTTCCATATCCTTGTGCCTAACCTGTTTCTCTGGCCCTTATTGATTTCCAACTTCATTCCGTTGTGGTCAGAGAAATTACTTTGTATAATCTCAATCTTTCTGAATTCATTGAGTGTTGTTTTGGGGCCTAGCATGTGGTCTATTTTGGAGTATGTTCCATGTGCACTGGAGAAGAATGTAAATCCCGCTGTATTTGGGTGTAGTGTTCTGTATATGTCTATTAAGTCCAAATCTTCTAATGTATTGTTGAGTGCCTTAGTTTCTTTATTAATTCTCTGCCTAGATGTTCTGTCTAATGATGATAGTGGTGTGTTGAAGTCCCCTGCTATAATTGTAGAGGAATTTATTTCTCCTCTTAGTTTTTCCAGAGTTTGCCGCACGTATTTTGAGGCACCTTGATTAGGTGTGTAAATGTTGATGATTGTTCTCTCTTCTTGAGAGATTACTCCTTTTACTAATATGTAGTGTCCATCTTTGTCTCTTACAATAGTTTTGCATTTAAAGTCTATTTTGTCCGATATTAGAATAGCTACTCCTGCCCTTTTTTGGCTATTGTTAGCTTGTAAAATGGTTTTCCAGCCATTCACTTTCAGCCTCCTTGAATCCCTGGGCCGAAGGTGGGTTTCTTGTAGACAGCATATAGATGGATCATATTTTCTTATCCATTCTGCCAATCTGTGTCTTTTGATTGGTGAATTTAATCCATTAACGTTCAGTGTTATTACTCGTAACGAATTTCTTACTTCAGTCATTTTTTCTTTGGGTTAATGTGTGTCATATGTTGTTTTGTTTCTCTTTTTGACTTTTCAGTTGTTTTTAAACTCTCCTCCAACTCTCTCTCCTTTGTTTTTTCCTTTCAACTTGTAGAAATTCCTTTAGTATTTCTTGAAGTGCTGGTTTCTTCTTGACATACTCTCTTAATTGCTGTTTATCTGTGAATATTTTGAACTCTCCATCATTTTTGAATGCCAATTTTGCTGGATAGAGAATTCGTGGCTGGAAGTTTTTTTCTTTTAGTGTTTTGACTATGTCATACCATTGTCTTCTTGCCTCCATGGTTTCAACTGAGAAATCAGCACTTAATCTTATTGTGCTTCCCTTGTAAGTGATGGTTCTCTTTTCTCTTGCTGCCTTGAGTATTTTCTCTTTGTCTTGAGCATTGGACAATTTGACAAGTATATGTCTTGGAGTTGGCCTGTTGGGATTTATACTATTTGGGGTGCGCTGTGCTTCCTGGATCTGCACATCCATCTCTCTCAATAGAGTTGGGAAGTTTTCAGCCATAACTTCCTTCAACACTCCTTCTGTTCCCTTTCCCTTCTCTTCTCCTTCTGGGATGCCCATAATGCGTATGTGTGTGCGTCTTGCATTATCGGTTAATTCCCTGAGACCATACTGGATTTTTTCTATCTTTTTGTCTATCTTTTCTACAATCTCTTTGATTTCAACTGTATTGTCTTCCATATCACTAATTCTTTCCTCTGCCTGTTCAATTCTGCTGCCATGTGAGTCCAGCGTCTTTTTCATTTCTTGACTTGTGTCTTTGTTCGCCATCATATCCATTACCTTTTTAGGTGTGTTAGCTATTTCTTCAGTATGTTCTCCCAGTGTCTTCTTTATATCCTTAATCTCTTCCTTCAGTTCTTTATGTTGGTCCATGATATTTGTTTGGATAGCTTTGATTAGTTGTTCGATGTACTGCATTGCTTCCTGGTTTTTATTTTGTGCATTGGACTGGTCCATGTTTTCCAGTTTCTCAGAGTCATTTGTATTTTTCTGTTGCCCTCTGGTCATCATATTATCTTGATGGGTTTGTTCAGTTGATTAGCTTTTCTCTATGCTCTAGAATTTTATTTAGCTGTTGGTTCTGCGTGTGAGTTAAGTTTTCTCTTTGGCAGTTTTTCTTCTTATTTTATTTCCTTGCTTCTTTCTATATTCCCTTGAAGGCAAAAGGTTAGGGCCAGAGGAATCAAAAGATGTAAGGAAGGCAGAAGGATAATAGAAATATTGATAAAAGTTAGAAGAGGGGCAAAATGAGACTTAATGAGACGAATATTTAACTTGAGTAGGCAGTGTAGAGTACTAGGAAAAAATATGGAGTTCCTACAATAGACTGGGAAAACAAATGGAGGAATATATATATATATAGTGATTTAGAAGGCTAGAATTATGAGGAGGGAGAGAAATAGTAGAGAAAGGTCTGAAAGGAAAAAGTTAATACTAATAAAAAAAAAAAAAAAGAAAAAAGAAGAAGAAGAAAACAAAATAGTTGGGATAGAAATTGACACCCTTAAGTTGTGGGCCTATGAAAAAATGTTGTCTCTAAGAGCCACAACAGAAAACAGAAGGCAGAAAGATGCAGGAAGGATAAGTGATAGTTTGTAATACAGAATCAATATATACAGCGAGTGGGAAATTACTGAATAAGAAGCCCAGCAAATAAGCGACCAGCTGGCAGCACCTATTTAAAAAAAAAAAAAAAATAGAAGGAAAAATGAAGGGGGGAGGAAAACGAGAATAATAGCAATAGACCAGAAAGTAACAGAGAGAAACCAAAGATCCACACAGGCAAGCAGTCAAACAGAGCTAAGGGGGGTCAATGATTCCCCTAGGGTCGACGTGGATCCTTCCTGCCTACTTGTGTTTATCAATGAATTTCCCCACAGGGTTCTATATGCAGGTCCTGAAGCAGCTTTTAGCTATTAAACTAAATTAAAAAGAATTTATTTTTCATTTGTTGAGGTGACCTCACTTTTTTTTTTTTTTTTAGCCAAATGCAGGACCCAAAATAATTCCTCCTCTAGACCAACCCCCTTACAGAAGGGACCCTAGCTGGGCCCGTGGAAATTAATCAAGCATGTCCCACTTTCCGGACTCCCCAGGTTAGCTGAAGCTCTGATGTTAGTCAGTGAGGAGTGCTAAAGAGGGCGGATTCCGCCCCTTCTGGCTCCGAGCTCCAGCGTCACCGGGCTGCTCAGTAAATCAGTTTGAGTGCAGATTGGCGTCTGCTCTCAGCCTAATGCTGCTTCAGGTCGGCTTATCTGCTCCCCAAAGCTATGGGGCAGTGCAGGCAGCCAGATCAATGTCTAAAAATATAAAATACCCTTCCCTGTCTTCCAACCGAACCCTCCCTTTTTTTGGGAAGTGTCCCTTCCTCCTGCCTCAGCAGCGGCCCGGGTCTTATCCCTGGGTGGCTAGGGAAATCAGCTGCGTTTCCCGACCAAAATCCCCCCTCCGGTTCACTGGGTGCTGATTAGCTCATTTGCTCTGATCACACAAGGTCCAAGGGGCGCCAGGCAGCCAGATCCCCAGAAAATAAAACTTTTTCGCCCCGCCCGCGGCTCAAAATGGCCGTTTTATTATTTTTTTTCCCTAACCGCGGGGCTCAGCTGCCTGTGCCAACCTCCACCAGCAGCCTCAAAACTCACGAATCTCCACCGTTCGGTCCACACCGCCGATCCGCGCAGATAGATGTCCCAAGCCTCTCACTCCACGCGTGTACAGCACAGACCCCCGGGTAGGACCCTGTCCCCAATCCGCCTTGCTCTGGGAGCTTGCAGTGTGTGCCCTCCTACACTAACGCCATCTTGGCCGCCTCCCCTGTAGGCTCTGGAACTTTGAAGTCATTTCTGGCTCTTTCTCTTGCTATCCCCATGGTCAATCAGTTGCCAAATCCAGGACATTTTCCCATTGCACAATCTCATCTCCATGCTCTCCTTTCCATTCTCAAAGCCCACAGCCTGGTCCAGGTCTCACCACTGCCAGCCTGTTTCCTTGTTTTTCAAACTGTTCTTCATCCTTCCAGGTGCTTTTCTCTATTTAATCCATCCTTTATAGCAGCATAAGGTTTTTCTTCGTAAGAGTCCTCTAATCATATTGTTCACCCAGCTCGGAAAACTATCAGATGCTTCCATTGCCCATAGAATGAATGCATTCGCAACATTCCTTTGTCTTTCCCTGGCTTCTTCCCAACACTTCTCTCTGTGAACTACCTCCTCTGCCAAGCTGGCCTAGCTTCTGCTGCTCTCGTTCCTATGAGCCTCCAACCCTTGGATAGTATGCTTCCTCGGTCTAAAACAGACTTTCCCAGTCAGTCTCTACAGATTGTGCCCAGCGCCCAGGCTTAGCTTCAGCCCCATCTTTTCTGTGAAGCCTCTCCATGCCCCCAACACTCTCAGGAACATCCTATCAACCCAACCTCCTCCAAACTCATGTAGTACCTGTTGTCTAAGTTGCCTTGCAAATCACTGAGTTCAGATATCTACAGTCCTAATCCTTCACAAGTGCTGTGGGCTTTCCCACAAATAATCACACAGTACATAACCCTGTGAAGGAGGTCCTGCTCCTCCATTTCATACAAGGGAACAGAGTCAGATGCCTTGAAAGGGACTTCAGTTTAGGTACCCAGCCAGAAATCAGAGGGGCTGCTACTGAAAACCTGGTCCTCCTGGTTAAAGTACCATGTTCTTCATAGCACTCCAGACTGCCTCTTTGGAGTTTGTTTTGTCTTTCAAAGGCAGCTATAAATTCCTCAATGACAGAGAGAGATCATGTGTTAAGTTTCTTGTATCATCCATTGCAACTAGCTCAGATCAGGTCCTCAACTCATAGCTGTCAAATAAGCGAACATGCATATCAGTGCTGCAATTGTTGTCCGTGATAACTAAAGAAAGCAGGACTCTTTCATCCAGTTTGAAAGAAGAGCTTCTTCAGTGGAGAGTCAGAGGTCTTTGAATTATCGTCTGCAAAAGCGGACTTGTATATATGGCTGGAGAGGAGAATGGGAGAACAAGTGACCTCAGCATTCTTTGGATGCTTATGTTACTCTTTCATATCTGTTATCACATCACAGCCTGCCAACAGCCCTTTGAGGTGGGCCAAACAAGTATCACAACTTCGGTTTTATAGATAAGGGAACTTCCTTAAATTTCTTAACTGTGTGTGTGTGTGTGTGTGTATGAAGTGGTAAGGGATATATATTTTTTAAAATATAAGATGCAATGAGTTTAGCAAATACTAAGAAAACTGGTTTCTTATCCTGTAGCCATAATATATTGACTTGAGTGACCTCGAAGAAGTTACTTCAGTCTTCTGAGCCTCAGTTTCCTCAGTTGTACAATGGAGATAAAAAATAGTACCTCTTTATAGGGTAATTGTGAGGACTTAGTGAGGCAGGCCATGTAAAGCATTTTCATTTAGTACTGTGCCAGGCTCATAGCAAAAACTCAATAATGTTGGCTATTTATTAGCATTATCCCTGACTTCATGGAATTTGCAATCCAGTCCAGGAAAGGAGACTGAAACACATTAAACAATTCATAAATTAAACCTGGCAATGTGTAATAAATGCTAATTACATAATTTCAACTTTAAATGCTGAAGGGGTCAACAAAGAGAGAAAGCTGCAACTGACCAGCATCCTATTGGCTGTGTCCAGTTGAGTTTCAGGGGCCATCGTCATTATTTACTAAGGGTATCAGGCTCCAGAGGCCATCATTCTCTAGGGCCCAGGAAAAAATGAAAAACAAACCATAACAAATTTCTGCATCTTTAAGCCACTGAGAGTTAATTGCTGGAAAATAAAATCAGTATTGATTTCCCCTTCCAGCTGAGAAACAGAGCACTGCTGCCTTGAGTCAGCTCTAAAAAACAAGAGGAGAAACTAAAGAATGTCCTTTCTTTGTCTGAAATGAGAGACACAAAGTAAACAAAGGGACCAAGTAAGTTAGATTTTAAAAATACTTTCGGTCTCAATTGTCCGAGGAGTTCCAAGTGCCACAGAATGCAGCTGGAGAGTCTGTGTGTTTGGGGAACAATATGGGAGTGACACCGTAATTGAAATTCTTCTCTTCCCCTCCCAAACTGATTACGCCAGGAATTCATTTCATTACAGATTCCTCTTTCCCCATTGTTTGTTTTTTTATTTTTTTTTCGGTTCCCCCATCCAATGTTTTCCATTCCCGACGCCCACAAAAATGTTGCATTCTTAGAGCATTTAGGGTGATTCTGACATCCCAACCCTGCCCACAGAATTCTCCTTCACTATTCCTCCTCTTTCCCCTCTTTACTTAGTTCAGCCCCCTCCCTCCCTATCTTCCCAACTCGACAACCCCTTCCCCCCTCAGCTTGCTCCATCCTTGCTCTTGCATTCTGACCAGCTGGCCAAAGCACAGAAGCAGGTCCTTGGGTGCTCACAGCCGCCACAGCAAATCAAATAGCTCTTTCCTTCTGGCCTCACACACCTTTAACACACTGCCCAACAGGTAGTTAGCCTGCTCAGCTCCCCAGCTCAAACCTGCGACGGCCCTTAGAATAGCTGTAGGCCTACCGCAGAAATTTAGATCCTTTTCTGTTCATGTGTGTGATTGGACATGTATTCCAGGATTTCACCCTCTCCTCCGTCATCTAGGCCTTCCTGTCTGGATAATTTAGGACTTTTGGATCTCCTCTTCCACACGGAAAAAAAATGCCCTCTAGTGTTGGCTATCTTAAATTTTTCAGTGTCTGACCCAGAATCCTACAAGCTCATCAAGATGCCCTCTCTCTTCACAGGGATTGAATTTGGTGTCTCTTATACGTCACCTGGAAGATCATATTGGTCTCAGCAAAGCTTGCTATAAAAAGAAATAACTTCCATAAAGCAAATTCTATATTTTAATTGAAGCCCATTAGAAAGTAGACAATATGATTACTTGGAAAATAAATTCTTTATAACCTAAGATGACACTTAAGTATCCTCATTTTTTTTAAAAAAAGAGGTACAATTTCTGAATCACAGAAAATTTCCAACTCCTGTTTATTGAGCAGAATCAAAATAATATTTCAAGAAAAACAATAACATTCCAGTAAAATTTGAGCTCAAATTTGACTAATATTCAAATTTTAATAATAGTGTGTACATGAATTAAGTTCCAGAATAAAAATACTGTCAAAGTAAGAGCACGGTAGAGTATCAAGACTTAACCATAGTTGCCTCCTGGTTCTCCCTATATTCAATTGTAATTCCAAAAAATTTCATAATTTTAGAAGAATTCTCCAACTTTGGACAAAATCTAATTTTGCAGCTAAAATTATTATTTTTACATAAAAATGGGTGTTTTATTGGCATATTCATTAAAATATATATGTTTACTATACACCAGACACAATTCTTGGTCCCTTTCTCATAGATCTTTAGCTGTCGAGTTTCCTCTCAGATATCTTCTTACCCAGTAATGTTAAGTTCTTGATGTAGAATCCTTGTTGGGAAGAAGCCAGTAGCCCCTCAGGTGTTTCTTGAGCAATAATGTTGAACTTGGGTGTGTTGAACATAAAAGCCATGACTTTCCACAAGGACCTGTAGTGTGTCTATGTTAGAAGCTTAGCAATGAACAGGACTTTTGAAGATATCCTCTCCATTTAACAGTTTTGTTTTCAATCTAATAGTTCGCTTCTTTTCATGGATACCCAAAGACTGTATTAAGGGCTGTTTATAGATCAAAAAGTGTTCTTTTGAATCTAGCATAAGATTGACTATTAGATATTAGTTAATAGGTATTAGAATTTAAGTTACACAGTAAAGGAGTATTCCAATTAAAAAATTAAAAAATTAAAAATTTAATCATTATTAAAAAAATGATCCAAATCCCAACTTCTTTGTATTCAAGAGAAGACCTCTCTAAGGATGAAAGTGTACTTCAATTCCTTAATTTCTAAAGTTTGAGATTCTGTATAGTGAATTTTTTGAACAAATCAATTTTATTGATACATATTAATAAAGCATAAATACATCCAAAGTGTACAATCACTTGTATTCAGTATAATCACATAACTGTGCATTCATCTCTTCAATAATTTTTAGAGCATTTTCATTATTCCAATAATAACAATAATAGTAAACAAACAAACAAAAAAAGCTCATTGCCTCTCAATCACTCTATGCTTCCTCTGCTGTACATCACTACTATTCTTTTTCTGTCCCTCTAGTATATTTGTATTTATACTTTTTAGAAACAGTCTTATATATGCAATATCACCCATATTCATGTTTTACATGAGATTTTACTATCTTATATACAGTCCCGTGTTACAGTTTTTAAATTTTCCTTCTAGAAATATACATAACCTTAGACTTACCCTTTCAACCACTGTCATACCCACATGATAGCTCTGCTAGTTACAAACACTACATTGATGTGCTTGCACCATTTCTATTCATTTCCAAAGATTTACAAACAACATTTTTACCAATTCTGTGCAG
Organism: Tolypeutes matacus; assembly: GCA_026826555.1. Lineage (NCBI taxonomy): Eukaryota > Metazoa > Chordata > Mammalia > Cingulata > Chlamyphoridae > Tolypeutes > Tolypeutes matacus. The sequence continues at coordinate 8,785,086 of JAKSZT010018658.1, read as the reverse complement.
ATTAACCTTTAGCTTTTCCATTCTCTACTCTGATATCACTTGTGATTATTCTCCACTTCTTCAATAGTATCAACTCCTTCATCTTGACTTGCCCCTTTCTCGCTGGCTTTGACCAGGCAGATTTCCTGTGTCATGCCATCCCTTTAGAACTTTCTCCAACCTTCCCTGGCCTCCATCCCACACTATAAATATGTTTTGGCTGGCAGGCACATTGAATAGCATAGGGTGTTTAATTTCCAGTTTGAAGTCCTACATATCCCTGAACACGAAACACCGTGTTGTAAGCCAGTACCTGAATCTTGTTCTCTCTACAGAAAGCCAGCCGACCTGCACAACCTAGCTCCTGGGACCCATCCACCCTTCCTGACCTTCAACGGGGATGTGAAGACAGATGTCAATAAGATCGAGGAGTTCTTGGAGGAGAACTTGACCCCTGAAAAGTAATGAGCTGCTTATTTCTGAGAGCTAATGAAAGGAAAGGGGTCCATGATGGAATCAGAAAAGTATAGTGTTAACTTTGAGAAGGCAGATTTCCAAAGGGACCTCATCAGTCCAGAACATAGGACCGACCTCCTTTCAGAAAGAAAGTCTGAGGTGCCCTTCCATACCCCCAAAGGGCTACCTATCTTGAGACAGCTCCACTCAAGAGCAAATATTGCCCATGAAGCAGAGAGTATTGCTCCTTCCTAAACACAGTGCTTTCAGGAGCACTGGGAGGGCCACCACTCCTCCCTCCCCTCAAATAAGCTTTCCTGTTCATTTTGACTAGAAGACCTCTAAGTCAAAGCCTTCCTCATTTCAGAATGAGAGCTAAAAGAATGACGAAATGAAAATAAGCTAGGAAAGAGTTAGCCCCGTGGCTTCAAACCACACCAAAGTAAGAGTCTTAAAGCTGACCGAGCCTAAACTGACCCCATAATTAAACCAATGAAAAAAGAACTGGCTGATAGCAACCACTTTCCTGAAAATGGAAAGCCCGCGAGAGCCCTCAGTTCTGGTTGGGTAGATGTGCAGCTACTGATGGAAATTAGTTATGCAGCGAAAAGGGGTGAATTCTAAAATTTACTGGAGCCTAGGCTTATTCATTATATTACATTGTAATCAGGGATTAAAATAATGACAATTTAAAAAAAAAAAACTAGAAAAATAGTGTTGCATATACAGTGAACCAAGAACTTTATGCCAGAGGGTAGCCACTGAAAGGCTTTCAGCAAAGGAGTTGGATAGTCAGTTTTAAGGCTTACTTTTTGGGGGTGGGGGTGGGTGGGGGAAAGAGGCAGGGGGTGGCCAAGCAAGAGGCAGAGAAATCAGTTAGGAGGAGCCAATTGGTGGAAGTCCAGACAAGGCACATGAGGGCTGAGCTAAGACAATGGCAGAAAATGGGGGTAGAAGGGCAGGAAAGATTCAGGAAATACTTAGAAGGTACAGTAAGCACAACATGACTACCGAAATTCACCATCTTGCATTTCTTTCAAAGTTTTATTTATTTATCAACACTTATACAAACCTTACTTTGTATCAGGCACTGTTTGAAACACTTTAATAAAATTCATTTAATCCTTATAACAGCCCTAGGAGTTAAATGCTATTATTATTCTCATTTTACAGTTGGGGAAACTGAGGCATGGAGAGGTTAACTAACTTGCCTAAGGTTACTCATCTAGTAAATTGCTGTTTAAAAAAATTAAAACTCCCACCATGCTCTGATTAAGCCTTGAACAGTCTTCCTAAAAAGTATTCTCTGTCACCCATGTTAGGACAGTTTATCTTCACGCTGAGAGTGGAAAGCTGCTCCAAGGTCCTTGGAAGTGGCTATGTGCAGGCTTCAGATAAGTGTGTCAGTTAAACCAATCGGACAGCCTCACGTGTACCAACCAGCTCACCCACTATCAGAAGCCACTTTGCTGAAAGTGCCCTGGGAGGGTCCAGATACCATCCCCCTCCCCTGGGACTCAACCTCATTGCTGGCACTGGGTTGAAATCCCAGTTGAAACAAAATGCTATTTTCAATAACTAAAGTTTAGACTTCGCCTGGGAGACCTAGAGGGAAAAGTCCATGGTGAAGCTACCATTTGCCCTGTTAGAAGTAATAACCCTGCTCAAGAGTGACTGCTCCATCCAGGTCCTTAGAGGGTAGAAAACCGAAGCAGAGAGGAGCAGACAAGCATTGTGTCCCACCTGGTCCGTTCCCAGGCCGGTGGACTGAGGGGTGCAGGGCTAGCTGAAGCCCAGCCCAAGGGACTGCTCCTCACTCTGCTGGTGACATGCTGTGACACCTTGAACCAGTCCCTTCTCTGTTCTAGGCCTCAGTTTCCTCCTCTGTAAAAGGATGATCCCAGGACCCTCCCCGGGCCTCTCATTCTTCACACCAACCCTTAGCCAGGCCTCCCCAACTCCTCACCCCCAGGACATTTTTCTAATTTTTTCCACAATGCTTCAGAGAGGCCATGAGGTCCCTGGAATCGTGTGTCCCATGTGTTCATGTGCATTCTTCCAGAGGAAGGCCAGTGGCCTTCCTGGATTCTCCAAAGGGTCCGTGATCTCAATAGGGCTAAGCACCGTTGGGATGCAGGAGCTCTCTCCTCTCCTCCCTCCCCACCCACATTCCCTCTCCTGAGCTTGGTTCTTCTGCTCCAGACCCTTTACTGGACTGCAGTTGTACGTAGGAGCTTTTATTAAGTGCCTTCCTGCCAGGTTAGTGACCTAATGACCCACCACTCCCAGGTGGCAGAACCTCAGTTTTGTTAACTTGCACATCTCCAGAAGGCTGCCATAGTGGGGGCCTCTAGTAATGAGACCATCAAGCTTTCCAGAGTCCTCACTCCAGGAGTGTCACTTAAATGCCCTTGTAGTCAGATTGGGGCAGGTGCCACAATTACCTCCCAAGAGTACTACCGAGCTAGTGCATCAGTCCCACCTGGAGGGTCCTGTGCTATGGTTGCCGACAGCAACTCAACAGCCTCTCCTGGCTTCCCCACCATTCGGGCTCGGAGGTGGGGCCACCTTACCTGAGGTGCCTGGATGAGTACAGCCTGACCTGATTCTCTAGGGGGCAGCAAAACCCCTGTGGCTGTTCACCAAGCGCTGGGCTTGCCATGTGTCTCTCATCACATCGTTATTTCTAAGAACCACCAGAGAGCCAAGAAGTTGTGAGAGACTTTTTTCCCTTGTTTTATTTTTTATTTTTTTAAGGAAAAAAAAACACATACAAACATTCAAACAATTTTTTAAATCACATTTGGTCCCACCGAGCATTTGGTGTCAAAACGAGGAATCCAGGAAGTCTCAAGTGGTTTCTAAATGAAATGAATTTCCATCCCTTCCCTTACACTGGAAATGCTCAGCAAGGAAGTTTTGGGATTATTACTTAGACATGCTGGCCCTTACCTTACATCTCCATGGAATGGTCCAAGGTAATAGGATTTGGAATTGAGAGCCCAGAGACCTAACCCTGGCCACATTTCTACCAATGTTTGCTGTGATGCCTTGGGCAAGCACCTTCCCTCTCACTTCCTGTCTGTTTCCTCATCTTTAAAGTGAGGGGGTGAAATGACACTGTCTCCAAGAGGCCCTTCAGTCCAAATCCCCCTGCTTTCTCAAAGTGCTTTCCCAGAGTTGGCTGTTGTTTAAAATAATCTTGGTGCATAGATGTTGCAATAAAATTTCAGGAGGGTAAACTGATGAAGCCCTTTTGTCAGTCGACTAGCATTGAGTATTAACAGGGTCCTGAATGCTGCCAGAATTGGAAGATGCTTTGAACTCATCATTTTAAAAAATTATAGTGCTATCACAGTAGGATAAACAAAAAAACCCACAAATGTTCCTCTAACCCTCTGGGAGCTAGCAAATCGCCCTTAGGACCTCCCACAGGATGGCACGGAGGCTGAGTATGGGTTTTGGGGTGTCAGAGTGCCTTGGGTCCAAATCCCTACCACCTAGTGCTAGGCTGAGTTATGCCACAGTATCAGATTAGCCCCCACATCTCATGGCTTCACACTCAGACAGAGTCTGCCTAGGCAGTGGGGCCCTCTTCCATCTTGTAGCTTTGGGGGCATATAGCCTCCAAGGCCCCTTCAGCAGGGAAAGAGAGAGAAGAGGGATCACAGAAAATGTGTTTAAGGGCCAGGCCTGTGAGTGGTTACATCACTTCCCCTCCTATCCCATTGGCCAGAATCAGTCACGTGACCCTAACCTAACTGAGAGAGCAGCTGGGAAATGTAGAAAAACATGGGGACATTTAGGGTGTGAGTAGTCCCTGCTATGGGAAATTTACTTAAAACCTCTCTAACCTTTAATTCTCTCCTCTGTGAAATAAGGGCCATAATATTGAGCTCCCAGATACAGTAGAGGAAACTACTACTTGGCATGTAAAAAAGCCTAGTGCCTGACGTAGAGTAAGAGTTCATGAAATAGTAGCTTAAAGAGTTAGAAAGTGAAGCCAGTGCCTCTCTTGTGACTGTCTTCCAGATGCATTCGTAAGGACAGTTGGTGGTCCTAGGTCTTAAAGCCACAGATCCCAAAGGGATCTCTTCTGATGAGTAAGTCAGACCCCTGCCACCTCCAAGGATCTTTTGCTGAAGTAGCACAGACAAGACAAACAGGTGCACACTCAAGAATCAGAAAAGTCTGAAGCTTTCACCTGCTTCTCAGGTGAGGGTTTGATGAGGTGAGGAAGCAGGAATAGTGGAGAAGGGAGAGAGGGAGTCCTTCCACATCACAGCTCATTAGAAAAAGAAGGGGCAGAAACCGAAGTGCCAGGAGAGGCCCCTGAAATCAGCAAAGGTAACTCTATCAAGGCAAGGACTAACTCTCTTTCTCACCAGTGTACCCCAGCAGCAGGCACAGAGTCCAGGCCTGGGAAGGTGCTCCGTGCAGGTTGGTTTAATTGCACAGGGTCCGTTTGTTCAGAAAAAGAATTTCTTTGAGAAGCCAGCTGTTTTATTTCCTGGAGTGAAGGTTAAGAGCATATCTAAGATGAATGCATTTGTAATAAGATATCTTAAAAAAAAAAAAAAAAAGACAGGGAGAAGTTGTCATCAGTTAAATCAGGGGTCAGCAAGCTTTTTCTGTAAAGGGCCAGAGAGTAAAAATTATCAGCTTTGCAAGCTGTTCTTTCTCTGCATGCACAGCGACTCGGCTCCACTGCTGTAGTGTGGAGGCGGCCATAGGCAATGTGTAAATGAATGGACGTTGCTGTGTCATACTAAAACTTTATTTATGGACACTGAATTCCGAATTTCATATTATTTTCTTATGTCACAACAAAATATCCTTTTTATTTTTTTCAACCATTGAAAAATGTAAAAGCCATTCTTAGGTCACTGGCCTTTCAAAAACAGGTGGGACGCTGGAGCCCGCCCATCTCCTTGTCTGTCATCAGGCCACATCACAATCTTATTTCAAAGATGTTTCTGTGAATGAAAACACTGCTTGTCTTTTAGAGAAACAGGATGTACTCTGTAGCATACTGTATTTGCATATTTAATATATGGTGTAAATACAGAGCTAATCTGGTTACTGAAATCTGGAAAGTTAACATCTTGGGATCATTCTTTGCACAAGGACGAACTTGAACTGGCACATTAGGCTATACAGTGATTGTCTCAATGAATCATAGTGCTTAGAAAATAGGACGACACCTCCATGCTTCCCCCCTGGATACATGGCCCTTTGTTTTCCATCTTGGATTTGGTGCCACCTGTTCACATTGGGCTATTCTGATTGTGAAGAGATTCTCATATTGCTGGAAGTCTGATCAAATGATGGTACAAATCAAAACGAAACGACTAGCCCAAACAAATTGTCCACTAAAAATACATTTTCTAGGAACTTCTCTCTTTATATTGTCAAGCAGAAACAAAGAGCCCTTGGCATTTATTAAAATAAGTTAAGGTCTTCATTTCTAAGACATGCCAAATTCTATAAGTAGGCCAGGATAGGAAAGGACCATGCTAAGCTTCCATGTCTTGGCAGATTACTTGGCATCTTGCGGGAAAACTTGCTCCACCTCCAGTAACAGCAGATGAATTGATAACTCTCAGAATATCCAGAAAGACATGTGTGTGCCGATACTGTGCAGACTATGCCCCCTTCCTGACTGATGGAGGGTGTTGGTCCATGCACAGCTAAGCCCCAAGGGTTTTGGGGGCCTTGAGGGTCAACAGCAGCGTCCACGAGAGGCAGCAGAACATGTAACTTCAGAGCTGGGTTTCCAAAGTGACACTGCCTGGGTTGCAATCCTGGCTCTGCCACCTAGCAAGTGACGTCAGACAAAGTGCTTATCCTCCCTGGGAAAGGAGGCTAAGGAACGTATCGATAGAATTGTTGTGAGGAGTTAATGGTTAATACATGGAAAGGGGTCAGAACAGTGCCTGGCACAAAGTGGGCACTCAATGCCAGCTAGCTTTTATTGTTAGGAGAGACTCACTATGATATCATGGGTGTAGGAGCAGCAAACGGGGTTCTAGCTTTCCCTCCACTCTTTATCTGCCATGGGCCCTTTATTTAAGTTATTTAACCTCTCTGGCCTCCAAGTGCCTTTCCTGTAAAATAAGGACAATAATGCCTTCCTTACCTGCGTGATAACGAAATACTAGACCCACTAACTTTCTGAAGTCCCTTCCAGTGGCAGTATCTCTGACATTCAACAGCCAAATAACATGGCCTTAAGTATGGCCAGTCCTAGGTAATGGACCAGTTGAGGAACAAAAAATAAAAGAGCAACAAAATTTAAAGATTTTTTGATTTCATATTACTTAAAACATTCGCATTTGGCTTTTTGACATAAAACAACCAAACAGCTCACAAAGACAAAGTATTCAGCCAGTGATTGCAAAGGTCCACATTAGTTGATAATAATGATATGAAGATATTTCCCATCCCTACTGTGCATTACCCCTGGCCACACACATAAAATGTTTGTGAAAGAATATATATTTTTTGAAAATTAGAATTGCTCAGTTTGATGGTGCTAAAGGGGTCAAAGCTATGGATTCCCACACAAGCAAATTTATCTTGTTCAAGCTCAAGGCTGCAGACAACAGTCCTAACCCCAATCTGCATCCTGTATTCTTCTGGCTTCGAAACAAAAGACTGTGCAAGGGAGAGGGGCTGGACAACTGGAAATCCATCTCTAAGCCTAGAAATAAAACAATTGGAAACACATGTCCTGCTGAGTGAGGCTGGTAGTTTCCACATCTTATTACTGCTCACAAACAAGCAGGGGAAGGATATTTCAGAGGACCATGAGTCTCTTTCTTTTCAAGAAATGGTTTGGAAGCTTTGGTTCTAAGGTCTCCTTGCTCCTGGAATTAGCTCTGTGCAGGTAGGATTCTAATTGCAGGCCTGGCAGAAGATGGATATTTTCACGTGGGGTGGGCACATGTCAGGGATCCCACCTCCCGTAGAGGTAAACTCATTTTGAAATTTGATTAGAGCCTTTCCATTGACATATCACTGTTGGGGGTCTCAAGAAGAGGACACTGCTGGGCTCTCTGAATAGCATTCTGGTTCCTTCTCCAGCAGACTGTGCCAACAGCTCTCCTTGCCATGCTGGCCTCTGGTTTCCTCTATCAGTGAACTAGGGCTGAGAGTGCACACCCTCATTGTAGGAGGGTTTTAATAGCCGAAAAGTTTTGTCGATCCAACTAGAAAAGGGAGTAATGCTCATCATGATGGAAGCAGGCTCTCCCTTAAAGGAAATCCTTGTTCTCACTGATCCTAGAACCTATACCTTCCATTCCAGATACCCCAAACTGGCAGCGAAACACCGGGAATCCAACACAGCAGGCATAGATATCTTCGCCAAGTTCTCAGCCTACATCAAAAACACAAAGCAGCAAGACAATGCTGGTGAGTGACTCTTTTCCACTAAGAGCCCCTGGAAGCATCTGTTCCCTGCGTGTTCATGGGCATTTCAGGTACTGAGGTTCGAGAACCCTCTGGAACCCATGCTGCTTGTTTATTGGCCCCCCACACCCACATTCACACATCCCTTGGACACCAGGAAATGGAGGTAGATCCTGCCTTGCCAGGCCTTGGCCATTGGTCTCAGGACTTGATTCTCTTGTGGTACCTTGTCAGAGGGGTTTGAGCCTTGTGATTCGGCTGGCAGCACTTTAATTCCCTGTTCTGACATAATTCTTTAAGAATTAGCTAAAGCAATTTGAATAGACCCATCAAATTGAGGGTGTATACCCTTTGAAGCACTGTACCAGGACCTGTGAGGGAAGAAAGAGGAGAGAATTCCCTTGCCTCAGACCAGAAGAAGAGGCACCTTTACTAGCTGGGATCCCCAGAACCTAGCACAGAGCCAAGCAGCATGAGAATATTTGTAAATGAATGAGTGAGTGAATGAATGAATGATTGAATGAATGAACAACGGACCAAAACAAGGTAGTAAATGCTAGATGTGCCCAGAGCTCAAAGGGGAAAGGCATCTCTTTGGACCAAGGTGACAGGAAAGGCATGGGGTGAGAGAGGAGAAATATCGGTGGGAATGGTGGGTGCAGTGGGAAGGGAGCAGCTCACCAACAGCTACTAAGGACCAGGATGGAGCCAGACATGGAACTAGATCCTGGGCCTCCCAGAAGAAAAGGACACACCCCCAGTCTTTGAAGCCTGGCTGGTGCAGGAGAAAAGACTTACAAAAAGTCAAATAACAAGGTAAGAGATAAATGATGATTTGATACAGTGGAAGGGAATTTGAGGAGCTGATTAACTGCCCAAGTGAAAGGTCAGAACAATTTCTGTCAAAGGTGTTCCAAGCAGGAAGAATTTGCCTTATGGTACTTTGAGAAAGCGTCTTAGGAGAGTTGCAATGGGGTCATAAAACTGAGGGGGAGTCATTTGACTGAAAACATCTGGGGGAGGACATGGGGGGGGCGTGAGAGAATGTGAGGAACAGGGTGACCGGGAGGAGCAGCTGGAGGCCTGGGACGCTTGGGTTTTATGCTGAGGCAGCCCTTAAAGGTGTGTGAGCAGGCACTGTGGCAAGAACGGCCTTTCAGGAGCAAGGACAAGAAGAAACATGGAGATATCTGAATTACACTCGGTGCTCTAGCTTTACTGTTGTTTGGACCCTGTAGTGGCTTGAATAGTGCCCTCCCCCCACCAAAAAAAAATCCATGCCCACCTGAAACCTCAGAACGTGACCGCATTTAGAAATAGGGTCTTTGCAGATGAGTTAGTTAAGGACCTCTAAGGCGATCATCCTGGATTGAGGGTGGGTCCTAAATCCACTGGCTAATGTTCTTGTAAGAGGAGGAGAGGACCCTGAGGGACAGAGAAGGCAGCCAGGTGAAGACGGAGGCAGAGGGAAGCTGGAAGAGGCAAGGAAGGCATCTCCCCGCAAGCCCCCTAAGGAGCAGAGCCCTGTCGACAGCTTGATTTCAGACTTTTTGCCTCCATAACGGCTTCTGTTGTTTGAAGCCACAGGTTTGCGATCATTTGTTACAGCAGCTCCAGGACACCAGTACAGACCCTCAGACGGTCACTGCTCTTTTCCCAGAAGAGGAGGTGGAGGCCCATGAAAAGATCAATGGCTTGTCCTAGCTCAGGGGGCAGAGCTGGCTCTCGAAGCCCGGCTTCCTGGCCCCGCATCCAGGACCCTCTCTTCTTGGCACAAACATCTTCCTTCATATTTGTCGAAGCGCCCTTGCAAAAATTATCTCGTTTGAGCCTTCCAGGTTTTTTAAATTATAAATCGTATTTACATATTATCCATATTTACAGTTCTCCTATCCCCAAAGCCAAAGCTACAGTTTCCACCAAACACTGCATATCAATTTCTTATAAACTCTCCAATTTTCGTTGTTTTCCCTTCTTCTGTTTCACCCTGGGTTTTTCTGTACTGGGTTTTGCCCTCGTGACTCCTTCTTCCCCTAACTCCTTTGCAACTTTCAAAGCTCCTGCATTTCTGTTTTTCCCAGAGAGCTTGTTCCTCCAGATCCCAGTCCTTTGTGCTTTTCTCATCTCCCCACATCTCTTCATTGTAACTATAACTTGTCCACTCCCTTCCCTTCCTTTACTTTCCATTACTTTCCCTCCCCCCTTGGCACAGCCCCCAATTGTGGTGAGCTGGGTCCAAAAGTCCTTAAGCTCAGCAAGCCAGAGGCCAAGGCTCCCTTGGGGCCTGGCCTCCATCCTGCACTGGGGTGGCAGAGCCCACCAGCCCCAGCTCACACAGCACCTGTGTAGAGACCATCCACACCCCTGTCTGCCTGTCCAGGCTCTATTGTCAGCAGCCTCTCACCTGTCTCTGCAGGAGCCTCGGCATTAGATCCCAGGCCTCCTTGGACATTGCCTTCATGTGATATATTCCCATTTTCCCCCCAGATCTTCTGCTCTGCATCTATTTCTCCAATGCCCTTCTTCAGATTGCCCCTCTTTTATTTCATATATTTTTTTCTCTTGAGCAGAGCCCTTCTTCCCTCCCCTCTTGTCATCTAATGTCCTCACCCTTCGTACACACACTGGCTGTGGTCTTTTCCTACTTCCTCAATATTGGAGTATGAAAAGCCTGATACCATTAAATGGCTCTGCATGTTGGATCTTCTCTCCACTTCTGTGGTGGATACAGGAATGGCCATCCAAAACTTTCTTGTTGCTCTAGAAAGCTTCAATTGTTCCCAGGTACCAGAACTCAGACCCCATCCCACAGGAGACTTGACCATTAGTTTGCTCATTCATTCATTCAACAAACACAGACTGCATGGAGTGACTAAAAGTCCAAGCAAATGTTCACAGGGCATTTCTTTTTTATTTTTTAAAACAATTTATTGAAGTATATCATTCATACATGAACATACATAAACAATAAATGTTCAGTAAACATTGTGAACTTACAAAACAAACATACATAACATCATACAGGGCTCCCACACATCAACCCACCATAAATACTTTGCATTATTGTGAAAGATTTGTTAACTAATTATGAAAGAGCATCGTCAAAGTATTACTACTAACTATAGTCCGTATCTTACTCCCCTATACTTTTTTTTCCCAGGATTTATTTATTTACTTTTATCCATTTTGGGGTTGGAAAACAAAAACATTGTTTCTGTACATGCTGTCTCTGAGTTTCCCATGGTTTAGAGGTAGGCAAGTGTGTGTGGTGGCTCAGCTTTGCAGACTCTGAAGCATACTGCTTGGTTCAGACTCCAGCTTTGCCTCTTGTTGGCCTCACTGGGCAAGTTGCTTCAACTTTCTGTGCCTCTGTTTCTCCATCTGTAAAATGGGGGCATAGTGGTACAGCATTCATGGACGTGCTTGAAACAATGGCTGCCATTGGGTTGTTCTGAGTACTATCAGGAGCAGAGAAGTTGTAGCTCAGGAAAGAGGTCTGAACCTAAAATGTAGTGGAGTATACCTAGTTGGGCGATTATTCAGTCCATGAGCGAGAAGAGGAGACAATGCCCAAGGATGGCACACATGACAGGAGGATAGAGGAAGAGCAGCCAGTGAGGATAATGAAGAAGGTCCAGCAGGTGAGGGAGAAGGAGAGCCAGGTGGGGATGGGACTCATGGAGATGAGGAAGGAAAGCTTTTCCAGAAAAGTGAATAGCCTGGAGTCTGAGATGCACCAGGAGGTCACAGGTGATTTTTGCCTGCTGTGTGCAGCTCCCTGACCATGTCCTTGATAGCCTTCTCTCACTGCTTTTCTCATGTGAATCAGCCCATTATCCAGATTCTGTATAAGAGAGAGCCCAGAATGACCCAGGAAGCAAGGTCCTTCTCTCTGGAAGGGGGAGGTGCAGCAGGAGACAACAAGGAATGGGATCCAGCACCCACGTGGAGAGGGTACTCTTAGCCCTGATGAAGGACAGCTCCAAGGTGGGAAAGAGCAGCTCTGCATTTAGATTTGGTTGTAGGATTCCCTGCCCTGGGCCCCACACTGAACTTTTTCAATCTAGCAGGGGAAAATTATCACCTATTCAATACTGAAGGTTTGTGGAGGGCTTGTGCAGAAGGATGGGTGGAGGGCATCAGCATCATCCACGCCACCTTTGGCATATCCCCTAACATCCCTTGAATTAACCCGCAGTCAGTTCCGTCTTCATCCTGAATCATACAGTCTGCCACTCCTGCCTGGCCAACAATGGCCTTGTCCTCCATGTTTACCAGTGCAGGTGGCCTCAAGCTTCCCTCTACAAGCATCACTGTTAAACACCCTTCACCTCCTGCTCACCAGCAGACTCACCAGCTCCACCAGCTCCCTGCATCTCCACCGCACACTTGCTTGGCGCCTCTGCCACTGGGACATCAGTTTGGTTCTTTGGTTTTATTCCTTCCCTTAGGTGGTTTCTTATACACCCGACTTTAACATGTTTTCCCCTTTCTGTCACCTAATAAGAGGTTCTGTGCCTCTCTCTCTGAATATCTGCCTTACATTTTTGCATTTCTTATCTTCAAACTGCATTTTGAACAAATTCTAAAAACCTCTGCCAAATACCTTGGCTTTCAAGATATTCCTTTTGAGCTACTCACCTAATCTGATCTTAAGAGATACCGTCTTTTAATTTATTTTTCACAATCTTTCTTTATCCTATGCTTCAAACCTATCATTACTACTAGTTTATTTTACTTTTTGTACATATTGCACATTCAAGGATATTAGCACATGGATCTAAGGCACATCTTTAATTCTTTATTCTTAACTAATTTTAAAGTCCTTTTTGATCCCTTCCAGCCCTATCCTTGTCATCAGATACAGTTAATAATCCCACCCTGTGTTACCATCCTTGCTTTTGTATGAGTGACATATTCCCATGTGCTTTTTCTCATTTTCTTTTTGGTCGAGGAGGAAGTGGACATGAATATGCACATAGACCAAGACAAGATTCCAATATTTCTCCTATTCCATTTACATCCACCATCTTCTATCCTTGATCCTTTTGATCCTTGATCCCTTCCATGGGACTCTCTTACCCCTACTTAGAGGTCTAATAAGTTTCAAACACAATCTCTTTGTAGCTAATTCATAAATCCTGTGCAGCCTTGTGGCTTTTCCTAACAATATTTTCATAGTCCAGTTTAGAGAATCTAATATACATACATCTCGGACTTTCCAGGCTTCTCAGCTGCCTGTATCACGTATTTCAGTAATGAACAGTGTTTCCCCCTAATTGGATGAATTCAGTCTTTCAAGGCTTCCTTTCAATTCCCCTTCTCTTCCTCTTTCAATGCTAGTCTTCTTTCTATTTCTACCTCCATTTTCCTCTGTCTTGGGCCTTCCTTCTATTTTAAAATTTGTACTCCACTTGTTCCGGAAAGGCTTTATAGCTACTCACAGAGATACATAAAGCACAGCAAAACAACATATATTAGAAGGAGGTGAGAAAGGAAAACAAAGGGAGGACCATAAACTGGCTCAGGGTGAGCCAAGGCAGTAAAAGCAGCTCCTATCGCCTAAGTGCTTGACATGTAAAGCAGACCACAAACTTGGCTCTAAACTTCCTAGCAGACAAAGCAAAAAGGGGCCCCTGGTCGGTTGCAGTTTGGTTGCCCCAGAAAGTAAAAATAAACCAACCTCCCAGAAGAATAACAAATATTCCTGATTTAGGGGCTTGAGTCACAGGCTTGGACAAGCTGTTATTTTCATTTTCTTTGGCCTTTTCCTTCTGTGACTTCCCTTTTTGTTAGACTCCAGGCCCAGCTGATGTCACATTGACATGACTTTTCTGTCTCTCCTCTGTAGGCACCATCTTCACTCTGCCCTTTTGACTCCTTCCATACACACATCTCTGTTCTTCCCTGTGCTCCCTCTGTACCTGAAAACTCTTTTCTTCTTTGTCTCCACATCTGCTTTTGATGACTGACAAGACCTCCCTGCAGCACCAAGCCCATGTCACCAACTTGCTTGCTCCTCTCCGTCCATTCCAGGACATGGGAGCAGGCCTGCCTGTGTCTGCCTCCCTTTACCATGACTGAAGCCATGATGAGCTCTGTTTGCAAAGTTGTGCCCCTTTGCATTCCAAGGTTGCTCGCAATTCTGTCTTTATGGAAGACACTGTGATGTCCTAACATACTCCTCTTAAGGTACTTGTCCTAACGAAGCTCTTCCTATGGTAAGTGGGGCACCGTGCTGTGTGTCCAGGGTGCAAGGACCATACTCAGTTCAAGTTGTTTCCCTAGCACTTGCCCTTCATTAGTTCTAATTGTAGTGGCCCTATTTTCCAAACTGAAAATCAGACATCTAACAAATTGCCTGCATTGACAATAATTCTATTATAAGAAATGGATATTGTCCCAGAAAATCCAGGGCACATGTCCCCAAATGAAAAGCACCTGGATGGCGCTTGGCTCTCTGTTCTACCCTCTCCCCAGTGCAGACTACAAACTTGGCTGCCACCGCACAGGAAAGTGAGTGTATCACTGATATCACAGCCCCAAGCTGTTAGCCTTGGCTTAATCCACAGACTGACCATGAAGTTTTTTGATCAGCTTTGTTTTGCTTTCGAATGAGGGCCAAGGTTTCTCCCTTCTTAGGATCTGGAAGTGAACAGTGTGCTCCCTGGATTTATTCTGGGAGAATTAATGATCACGGCCACATATCATGGAAGAAGACTCTCAAGTTATTCTGGAAACCTCAATGAGCTCATCTCGTAATTGCGAAGATAATCTCCACTTGACTGGAATGTGCCTGAAGGCTTTCATTGTGGTCATTACGATCATAACATCAATTCATCATCTCCTAGAGCCGCACAAAAGGCAGCAGAAGCAAAACAGGGGCAGCTGCCCTTCTGGCTCCTTCCTTATCTGCTTCTCCATTCCTGCCCAAATCCTCAAATGCTTCTGTCTCCTAAGAGGTGTGTCTCGCAGCAGGCCATGCTCCTGGTTGATGCTGGTGGAAAAAGACCACCTCCACTCCCGTGGCATTAGCAGCCAACTGTAGCACTAATGACTTTTTTTTCTGCCAGGTTCTGAGCAGTTTGTGTCCATAGCAGCTCATGTCTGCCTCTTCCACCACGCAGCCTGCCTGGCTGAGCCACGCAGGCGCACAGACTCCTCCTGCAGCCTGCTTTGCTCCTCTCTCCCCCCTCCCCATCCCCCTCCCGTGGCCAAGGTGCCTTCTTCCTAGCATATTCCACTAGTCACTCACTCCCTTTTAATAAAATCTACAGGACCCCTTAAGTAAGTATATTAAGCAAGTTCATCTCCATTTGATGTGTGGAAAAGTGGGGCTTCCAACCTTCAGCTCAAAACTAGGAAGTTGAAAATTAAATCTGAGGAGTGGGCTGTCTTCTAATGAAGTGACTTTCCCACCACTGGGAGGATAGATAAAGAGGCTGGACCTCTGGAAGTAGGAACTGCCAAATCTAGGATGCCATGGATTGTAAGACACTATTATTCAAAGTACCACTAACAAAAAATGCTTTCAACTTAAACTGTGCGATGCCTTCCATTGTTAGACACAACCTGATTTCAAAGATGTCAGCGTGAAAAATGTGCATCTTAGTTTTGAAGAAATACGGTAAGCAATTCCCGTGGTCCTTTCCAAATCTAACATTCGATTACTTCTTGATGCTATACACGGAATGTCAAACCTTCCCTTCTGCTCCGATCTTGTGCTACCCTGTTGGAAAGAAAGGAAATCTGGGTCAACATTGTTTCCAGATCCATCTGGAGTAGCTGTACTAACTTCATATTCAGTAAAGCTTCAACTCTGCTCCCAGGCCCTCTTGCCTGGAAGGAGGTCACGGGTTGACAACCTTTTTAGGTAAAGGGTCGGATAGTAAATGTTTTACACTTTGTGGGCGATACAGGCTCTGTTGCCACTATTCACCTCTGCAGTTGGAACAGAAAAGCAGCCATAGACAATACATAAAACAATGGCTGTGTTCCAATAAAACTTCATTTACAGATGCTGAAATCTGAATTGCACTTAATTTTCACGTGCCACAAATATTATTTTTCTTTTAATTTTTTTTACAACCGTATAAAAATGTAAAATCTACTCTTAGCTTGAGGGTTGTACAAAAACAGGGCACTGGATTCAGCCCAAGGACTTTAGTTTGCACACCTATGTCTTAGGCAGTCAGAGACTACAATAGCAAATTCTCTTCATTGCCATATGGCTCAGCCTACTCATCTGTAATATAGTGATTAGAATAGTGGCCTTTCTCGGAGTGCTTTATGTGACTTAATGCTTATAAAGTACTTAGGACAGTTCTTGGCACACAGTAGGTACCTGTAAGTGTTAACTATTGCTGCTGCTGCTGCTGCTGCTGCTGCTGCTGCTGCTGCTATTGCTAATTTCAGTAGCCCTCCCCCAAATTCCCTGGGTTCCACCCTTTGGTCTGGCCCTGCTCAGCTTTCCGTACGGTGGGAAGCACGTGCTGCCCTCTTCTGGCAGCTGGGCGAATCAGCACTAGAGACAACTAATCACTTGAGCACCGTGGACTTCCATGCGGCTTCTGCAGGCAGAAGCTGCTATGCCCCAGCTTCTGCTTGGGGTTCCTGAAGAGCCCAGGTCTTTTAGGGCCTTGAAGCCACCTTCCATTATCTGTCCCCCACTGAAGGGCAGGCATGTCCACCAGATATGATGGATCTTCCCCATGCCGCTGGCTGCCTGGTGACAAGCGCCCCCAACTGCTTCTTTCTCCTTTTCCTCCCTCCTGTCTACTACCCCTCATCATTACTTTTACGAACTTCCTTGACTTAAAATAGAAATGTGTTTAAAAGGATTCAGAGCAGCCTGGGAGGGCTGTTAGCTTAATATCAAAGGTCCCGTGCTTTCCCCCAAAGTGTCATGAAAGTCAAATGCTAGGGGCGGGAGGGTGGTGGGGAAGCGAGGTGCAGCATTTTTTCCAGATACCCAGGATGAGGCAAGCATGTTTAAAAGAGAGTGCATGTGTTTATTATTCCAAGGCACTTCAGTTGCAGGGCGCTTAATTCCTTCTCCTCTTCCACCCTCTCCAGCCCTCAGCCTCACGCCATGGTGGGCCAAATCTGGAGGGACGGCTTCTGCAGGGGCAGGGGTCCAGGGGGAAACCGAGGCAGCATGTTAAAAGCAATGAGAATGTTGTAAGTACCCTGCAGGATCCTCAGAGACAGAAGTCACTGGGGTGGCAGCGGGGCTTCATGTCTGCTCAGTCAGGACAGCTGTGTCCCAGCTCAGGACGACTGGTTCCTGGGAAGAGCTCAGCTGGGGCCCCCCCGCCCTACAGTGGGTTCTTATCTTGTTGTGGGCCCCGCGTGGTCGGAGCAGGGAGGATAACGACGTGGCTGTCTTGCCACTTCCTCATAAAGCGGGCATTGCCGCCTTATTTCAAAAAACGCCTCCGGTCATAAAGGAACCCTTCAGGTTGCCTTCCTTGGCAACCCCTGCATACAATCAGCCAATTCGGGGTATTCTGTTTGTTTGTTAGGTTGAAGTTTTGCTTTGATTAGCATTCTTGCAAGGAAAAACAAATACCCAAGGCTGGCGGGACCGACCTCCAGGGTTTGGTGGATCCTGCATAGTTGCGCGCCTTCTCCTACACGGAGGGTCCTTGCGGTGTAACTCCCGGGAGTTGCCCAGGGGATGTCCTCCAGAGGGTCTTTGGTTTGGTTCATTATTGAGGCGGGATGCGTGCAATTCATAATCTAACAAATTTTGTTCCCAAAATGACTCCTGGGGCTGTCAGTCATAAGGATGGTGTGTTGCGTGGGGCAGACATGGGGAGGGAGGAGGACGGAGGAAGGGGAAGGAGGAAGGTGGGTCCTGCATGGGTGGGCGATTCATTAGGGGAGCGAGTGGTGTTGAGCTGTGTGGGCTTCCCGCCTGGAGTGCAGGAGAGACCACCAACACCATTCCATGCGGTGGAATTTCCCGCCGTCTGACCAGAATGAGTGCTCCCAGTCTGGCCTGGATTCAGATAAAAACCCGGGGAATAAAGGAACACTAAATGACTAATCTGAACACAAGTTAAATGCTCTTTCACATCTCACTACTGCCCCCTCATCCTGTGTGACTGACACCTCTAGCCTTTGTGTAGTCTACATGTGGGAGCCAAATCTCTATATTTGTGTATTTTTAATATATATACACACACATACATATGTGTGTTCTGCCATATACTAGCAGAGACCATCACACACCTCTTTAAATAAACAAGAATATATATCAGTCAGAAAAGAAATATGCTTCCACGTAAAGTTACATTACTGATGGGACATGATACGTGTCTCCCAGCTTTGCCATTAAGCACACAGTGTTTCGACCACAGATGCACAATAGTGTGTACGTGGGTGTGTGTCTGCATTTCCTTGTGTGCGTAAGTCAGGAGTGTGGCAGCTGGTTTCTACAATGACTGCCCTGAGAGCCTTTTTCTCTGATTAGAACACAGCTTTGGGAAAAACTCCCCCAGGTCTCTGTGGACTCTCAGTGGAGAATGGCTTTGGGTAAATTAGCATGTAGAAGAGGTTCCCCCAATTTTGGTAGACCTGGGGCTGGAAATGATAACATGTGAAATTCAAACACCCGTTTCACACAAAGAAGAGCAGAAGCATGGGGAAAATCCTTCAGAAAAAGACGTGATTGAGCCAATGAGAGGGCCAGGACAAGCCAGGCGTTTCTCAGCTTTTACACTCGTTTGCTATAAACTGATAATACTGAAACCTAAGGACTGAGACCCGCAGGTAAATCCAGTCTGGTATTCTGAATTTATCAGCAGTTTTGAGGGGACAATTTGTTGGGAAAAAAGTTGCTACACAAAACTTTGACTTTAAGATCCCTAGTTTTCTTTGAAAATAAGCTCTGGAGCTATCTTTCAGGGAGGGCCCCCCAACCTACCTCAAGCCTGTTTATGGGTTTAGCCAAAGAGCCTCATTAGCTAAAGAGACCCATATGTGCAAAGCAGCACTTCTTTTTGTCTGTCTTGTTATCCAGCTCGAATGTACATATGAAGCCCCAGGGGGTCTTGTTAAATGTAGTTATTGATGCAGTGGGTCTGGGGTGGGGCCTGAGAGTTCCGGGACAATTCCCATTCAGCAGGGCACTCCGAGGGGCAGGTTCTAGCAGCCCGTCTCCATGAGGTAACGTGCTAAGTGACTCCTTCATCGTTATTATCCCCGGAGCCCAGCCTAGGGTCTGGCCCAAAGTACGCGCTTAGTAAACGTTTGTTTAAATGAACGAACCATATCCCAAACACTTCAAGACGCCCCCACCCCTGACTACTCTTACCTGAGAGATGTTGAAAGAGCCTGTAGGTGTCAAGGGCATTTCCTTCAAACTGCTTCCTGCTCCAGCCTGTAGAGCACCTACTTTTTAAGTCAGCCTCACATTATAGGCCCTTCCATTCTCTTGATTATCTTTATTTGAAAGTTCCCAATCCCCACTTAAAGCTTATGGTGTTCTATGACTCCAGCATTTATAGTCTCTGTGTTATATTAAATCAAGCTTCATGGTGGGGAAAAAAAAAAAAGAATCTAGATCATTTAGAACCAATTAGTAAAAGAGTGTAAAAATTTTGGTTCCCCTCACCAAGACTGTCAGTGTGGCGATGTTTGCTTAAGTGGAATTTTCCTTTTCACAACTATATTAAAGGAAAATTTTATTCAGTGTTAAGGGTGACATCATCAGGAGTCAAAAGAGAAAACACGGAAGGCTGAATGTTCTTCCACCAGAAGCTAGGTGGTAACCCTAGGCGTCTAGATGATGGAAACACCTAGAAAGAAACACTTGATGATTTGGATCATAGCAAGAAGTAGGTCTCTTGGCTACTTGGCCCCAGTTCTACTCATGTCTCTTGGCAGAGAGGCGCAGGTGGGTGCTGAACTATGCTCCTGTTTCAGCTCTGATGAAGAAGAGGCTGGAACTCTGCAGGAGGGTATCCTAGCCCGAACAAGTGGAGCCCCTTCCACCACCCCAAGAGACCAAGTGCTATCGTTATCCTTAAAAAGGGAACTGTTGTAGGGCATTTAAAGAGATGAAGCCAGTTACCTAGTCGTTGAGGGGGATATAGAGGCACTTGACTTTAGGGACCCTTGCCTTTCCTCAAACCTTACTAAATAACTCATTGTTGCAACAAATATTTATTCAGCTCCAAAAATTGGAGCTCTGTTTGTTATAAAGAAGGGTAGAGTGGATTCTTGCATGTAATTCACTCTCTACTAAGGCTGATATGGTGAAAATATCTGATCTAGTCACGCCATAAAAGACACATTACTTCTAATTCTCCTTTGGGGCTGATTAAATCTGAACCACGGCCACACCTAGACTTTAGGAACTAGAAGTATAACATTTTATAATTAATTTGTTACACTTTTACCTCAAACTTCAGAAGATGCAAAACTCATGTCATAAAAGCTATACAACTTAACAGAGTGGATAGCTTCTGCCCCCCAAACTGAAACTTGTGTGGTGGCAAGTAAGGGCACCGAGGGCGTTGAGCAATGGGTGTGGGTGTGGGGGTGTCTGGGTAAAATTGTGACATGCCTGGGGAATTCCGCAAAAGTGTTGGTCACTCCTCAGCCCCCACCGAGCTCATCCTCTAAAGCTGCCTCATTTCACGACTGTTAGGAAGGTTTGCTCTGGCGGGACTGTGGTTATGGCGGCAGAGTCAGAACGAAAGGACCAGGTGAATATCACTGTTAATGTCAGCGTCAATGAAACATAAGGAAAAGCTCTGCACAGTTTGTCTGGGGTGACTTCCTCAGGCCAGAAAATGAGTCAAGCACAATATTTATCCAGCAAGACCAAAGGCAAAAGCCAGTTTCTTCTTGTGACTCTTAAGAACTTATTAACTGTTTCGTTTGCTTTGACTCGTATACATCGGCATCACCACTCGCAGCACAGACTGCGCCAGGCACTGTTCTAAGCCCTCTACGGGGATTTACACAAGCATTGCCCCCAACACCCTTCTAAGGTGTGCCATGTCATGCTCTCCATTTTACAGACAAGGAAACTGAGGGACAAGTAAGTTAAGCCACCTGCCCAAGCTGGTAAGTAGTGAAGCTGGGATCCCAACCCAGGAAGCTGGCTCCATGGTCTGTGCTCTTGATCACACATCATACATTTGATACAATCCACTATTTAAAATGCGTTGGTGCAGAGTTTTAAAATGAGTAGGTCATTTCAGAAACCATGGTCAAATCAGTTCATAAACCAACAAATACTTTTTGGATGTCATCCATGTGTATTTTTCTAAAGAGCTCAACAGTCCCCAGCTCCAGTATTTGAGTCCTGACCCAGGAATCCATGAGGAACAGGGGACTCAAACCTGGCCCACAAAGGACATTCAATAGATATTTATTGAACCAATGAGAGAACGGGCAACTGGAGCAGAGTATGCAGGATATTCACAAAATGGCCAAAACCAGGAATTATTTAAATTTAGAGTTGTGGAGGCCAGGGGCGACTTACTATACTTGCACTCTTTAAATCTATAGCTGATTCTTATGTAAAAAGATGTGACTGTTTGAAGATGAAGCACAATAAAGTGTGGTTAAATCGTTTCAGCCTAAGTGTTTGGAGGGAGGGAGAGTAGAGAAAGAAAGTCTCTGGATCTAAACACTGGAACAGATGCCCACGAAAGTTAGAATCGCCCTTGACCAGCTCATTCCAAACGTTTGAACTCAGCACTAAATGTAATCGATGGCCTGATACTTAAAAATAACCTGTTACAAAGGAACCATAAAATACTCACAGTTATCAGCCTGATTCAGTCTGCTCCATAAACTACAACCAGCATTAATAGCTTCAGTCAGCATTTATGTCGTTCTTTCTATTAGCACAATGGGTTTTACAACCATTTATGAGTTTCTGGAAAGCCTAATAGAAAACACACATACATGTTCACTGTGGAAGAGGCAAAAGAATTTTCTTTGCTTAAGGATAGGCCAGAAGGGGGCACCACAGCCCCGTTGCTAGAGTCTGGGCTGGGTTCCCTAATTTGGAACACATTTTCTCCTGGCAGTTTCCTTCTTTTGGCTGGCTCCATTCAGAGTTAGTCAGTCTCTCTCTCTCTCTCTCTCTCTCTCTCTCTCTCTCTCTCTCTCTCTTGCTCTCTCCCTCCTACTGTTAATAATAAACATTTTGGGAACCTATATGGTACAAACTGTATACAGGAAAGGAATCCTAAATTTGAAGACCTAAGTGATACTCTTTCTCTTCAAATTTACTGTGGCTTTTAGGAGATTTAGAAAATTATCAGATTCTGGACTTGTATATATTATCTCTACCTCCCTTTACCCTTTAAAAAATAGTGTAAGTTTATGAATTTATCCTAAATATTTTACCATGCTAGTGTTTTAAACACAGCCAAATAATTGCCAAAGGCTCTTATCCCTCACAGATATGCCATGGAGTGCCTCCATTCACCCAGCATTTCTCTCCACCAAAGGGGGATGGAGATCCCAATCTACCATTGTTGTAATACTTGAATTTTGACTCCGGAGTAAAGAATCACTGGCCTCTAACTGAAAGGAACCATAGGACCTTGTCATTTAATTCACCCCCTCATCCAAAGCCAAATCCCTTTGAGAAAAAATAATGTCCATGTCAGTGGGCATAGCCGATTCTTCTCTAACCCAGGTGATGCCACACAAGGGAACGGTAAGGAATCTGTTGAAGTTGCCATTGCATTTTACTTTCTCATAAGCTCCTGTTTGTCTTTATGTCTTTCTTGTTTTCACCAGTGCCTAGAAATGGAGGCCTGAGAATTGTTTCCCACGGGTGAGCCCCTGGGTCATCCAAAGCCAAGGCCAATATGACAACATCCTCTTCTCTGGCTATGAAGCCAAGTCCAGTGTTCTTGGTCTGATGCTAAAGGTAGACATTAATCCTTCAAAATATCAGACTGAGAAAATTGAACACACCCATGTAGCTGGAGAGAACAAGACCAAACCCAAAAAGATGTTTCCACGGAACTCTAGGTCACTAGCATGTAGGGAAAAACAAGACAGTGAGCATCATTGAACTCTCCAGGATTCTCCCTGGACCTGAAAAATTCTGGGATGTTCAGATAAGCTTGACTTCACAACCTGAACTTCTGCCTTGAGCTGATCTCTTACTCTCATCTTTCATTCAGTATCCAAATATGTTATCAAATAAGCTGAAAGGTAGGGCAAGAGGGAGTAATATCCTGATAACCAGACTTTTGTCAGAGGAATACAGATGTGTGAGAAAGTCCTGCAGCAGGAAAGGAAGATGGGTCAGTGTTTGGCACCCAGAGGCAGCCTTGCAGGGTAGAAGAAGCTTCCATTTTAGAATCTAACAGCCCTGTTTTAAAATCCTTGTTCTGCTCCTAACTTGTGTAAATGGGTTAATACTTTGAAAAATTACACACTTTTCTCTTTTGCCTCTCTGAATAACTTCATCTAATCTGCCCTAGGCATCCATCTACCCGTGGAGAGATTAGGATTTCTATAGAAGTAATTCTACAAGGAAAAAGGAATTCAATATTCAGCTTCTGATATTTAAAATAGCATTTTCAACAAGATAGCCAACTGTTGTCTTCAGACTTTCAAAATTACTTTATCTGTCCTTTGTAGCCTGGAAAACTCAGCCCATAGAGCTCCCCCGAGATACAGAGAAGACATGCCACTAGGCCAGGAGACTTGCTGCTTTGTGGTTGATGGAAAATTATCAGACCCCAGTTGACATGGAGAAACTTCTGGCCCAGGGGATTTGGAGATGAAGGAAAAGAGAGGCAGGGCAATGAGGGAAGTAGAGTAATGTCTAGGAAAGCTTGCTTTGGGGGAAGGCAGCCTGGGAAGCAGCCCCCCCTCCCACCCCCACCCCCACCCCCGCTGTCTCCCACACCAAAATCGACATCCCTGGGACTGATCTGGAAGGGAAATGGGGGTACAGCTTCACTGAGAAACAGGACCTATGTTAGCTCCCCAAAGCCTCCACCCCATAAAGCTCAGATTCCCATCTTCCCAGTGCCATGAGGTCCCGGAGTCCCATCCCTCCATATATGCCCAAGGAGAAGTGCAGGGAAGAAGGAGGCTCTCAGAAACTGGGCATTTTTATGCAGAAGAGACTGAAAATTCTTCGAAAGGACTATTTCGATCATTACATCAGATTAAGCTCTAATCCAGAATACACTAAATTTATATTGTTGTTTTTCCACTACCCAGGGGTCAGGAGCACCTAAGGAAGACCACAGCAGTTAAAAACGAAACAAGGAACATTTTCATCTTACATCCCAGGGCTACCTTGAATGGTTGAACGTGCATGAGTGCCTGAGTGTGTGCACATGTGTGTGTGTGTGCACGTGTGTGTGTGTGCATGCATGCGGGCACACCTTGGGTAAATCTAAAACTCAGTTTCTTTGTCTGTTAAATGAGGATGCATAAAAATACCTATCTCAATATGTTCATTGTGTATTTAAATGATAGATGGCATAAACATCCCTGGCCCACTTCAGAAATTTAGCGAGTGTATTTCCTTTTTGGCACTGGGGAATGGGACTAGAGCAATGAAAAGAACATAACTGGGCAGAGGATACTTGGCCTGGGGTCAGCCCCCAACAACCTCAATCTCCTTCTCCATGGGCTTGTTGAACAGAAACCCATCCAAGCTGCAGACCCTGGGTCTTATCTCTGCAAGTTCGTTTGCCAGAGAAAAATTGTGGGAGAGAAACAAAGTGTAGCAACCTGGGTGCACAGAGCTGCTGCTGTCTTTTCAAAGACCACCTTTGACATTTACTCCTCTCCAAGTGGATTTGGAGCCCCAGGGGAAGTGCATGGCCATTTGCTCAACAGCATCCTGGCTGCATGGAGCCTGCCAGCAAACTAGGGCTGAGCCGCACTTGCAAGAGTTTGCTGGAGGCTGGATTAGCGTCTTGGCTCCTGGGTCCCCATTCAGACTCCATGCACTGGTAAGAGTATATTATTTTCTTAGCTCAAATTGCTGTTTCCAAGTCATTATTTCTCTACGACGAGAAAACAATATTGGGTCTTATATAATATCAACCTCAATGAATCTGGAAGTGATCAGGGAATGGGTGGATTTTTTCCCCCTCTTTAAAAAAAGAGAAAAATAAATTTGAGATTGTTTGCATATGGCTGAGAATATTTATGAACTATTCCCCTTGTTTCCTCATCACATATTTTACCCAGTGCATTTTGTGTGTGGTACAGAATAAATCTTTATAGGGAGAGGGGAAGAAAGCAGTTAAAGGACTGGGAATCCATCAAGTCCCTGGGATATTAGTGATCCTGGGGTGCCCCAGCCCCAGGCTCGCTTGCTGTGGTCTGAGGGTTACCCAGCCCTGCTCCTCAGAGGAAGTCTTTTGGAAAGAAGATTTCCAATGCAGACTGAAGGAATTTAGGCCACCTTGTGTGACATTTCCAAATCTTCTTGCCACTCTGGTTTCTTCTGCATGCCCCTCACTCTTACCACAGCAGAAAGTTCAACACGAACTGTTTCATGACCTGGGCACTGTCAGCTCAAAGAGATAATTAAATTCTGTGGATGCCAGATTGAGTCAGGGCCAAAGGAATGAACTGGCAGGTAGGAGAGAAGAGAATTGGCAGAGTATATCCTGGTGCTGACATTTATTATTTGATGACATGGTAGTACTTTAGCACAGGCATGTTGTGCTTATCTCCCTCTGGCCAAGCCTCACAACACAGTCGTCACCAAGGAGGATCCCAGGGGAGCACAAGAGCTGAGGCTTCAATTACACATTGAATAAGTAGCAGAAGCAAAGCTCCAGGCTGTTGATTTCCCCTTCTAGGGACTTTGCTTCAGAATTGGTGCTTCTTAGAATCTCTCATTCTCTGCCACACTTTGGAATTTTCCAGAGTATACTGACAAGACTATGGGGTAAGGGTCAGAGAGGATGACTCACATTTGGTAATGCAGTAGCAATAGCTACCATTAATTAATGTCAGAGTATGGGCCAGGCACTATGTCAAGTACTTTCCAGGGAAAGAGAACCAGCAAGATGTATATATAATGAATGTAAATATTATGAGATTTATTACAGGAATTGGCTCACGCGACTGTAGGGATGGGCAAGTCCGAATTCCATAGGGCAGGCCACAAGCAGGGAACTCCGATGAAGGTTTTCAGTGGATTCCCCAGGAGAAGCTGGCTGGCTGAAGCAGAAATGGAAATTCTTCCTTCTGACTGCTGAAATCAGGCCTTCAACTGATTGGATAAGACATCTCATATTGCTGAAGGCAGTCTCTTCAGTTGACTGTAGATGTAACCAGCCACAGATGCAATCAACTCACTGATGATTTAGGTGCATGCAATGTTCTCGCAGTAACAGACCAGTGCTTCCTTGACCAAATAACTGGGCACCATTACCTGGCCAAATTGACACATGACTTAATCATCACAGAGACATATGCAGAATATGTGGGGTCTGAGGGCAATAAAATTCGTAAGAATAAGGAATTGGAAATAAAAGCTGTTTCAGGGCCTTGGAAGGAGCCCATGCCCACAAGGAGCCTTGAAGCTTAAGCCTCAGCACAGCACAGTGAGTCCACGCTGATCAGGGTCAAGTTCAACACAGGGTTAGCTCTAGGATGCATGGCTCCTTCCCTGCTTCTATCATATCTCTCATCAACGTGATCCCCCTCACCCCCCAGCACCTCTTCTTCCCCTCTTCCTATCATGATTTCCACCAACTCCAACCTTCACATTCCTCATCAAATACACACAAACAGGAGAGATGAAACTGACACAACAGGGACATCCAATTGGTACTGATTGGTACGTGCCCTGGTGTACAAGTCAGGGTTCTCTAGGGAAACAGGGCGGACAAGAGATATCTATAAATATTATAGAATTGCCTCACGTCACCATAGGGATGCAGGAGTCAAAATTCCATAGGGCAGGTTGCAATCCAGGAAGTAGAGATGGGGATTCTCTCTCTCTGACTGCTGGAATCACTTTTCCTTCTAAAGCCTTCAGCTGATTGGATGAGACATCTCTCATTGCTGAAGGCAATCTCCTCAGTTTATCGTAGATGTAGTCGGTCATGGATACAATCAACTCACCGATAATTTAAGTCCACAAAATGTCCTCATAGAACAATTGGGCCAGTGCTTGCTTGACCAAACAACTGGGCACCATTACCTGACCAAGCTGACACAGGAGCCTAACCATCACTCCCAGTATGTCTCACTTGTGACATAAGGCAACGACCACACCCATTGCCAAACTTTATCTTTCCATCTCAAGGGATTACTATAAAGATAGTTGACATTTTCTAGACTATCCTCCCAGGAAGCTTCAGCTGCTGTTCTAGACCTTCACCAAATTTCATGATATTGGCTTGGAGACAGACTTGTTACAACAGCCTGCTCAGGGCACTGAGCAATTTGGAATTAGAAGTTGCTTCATTTCCCATCTTATGTCTCTTTCCTCTTAGATGTCAGTTTGTAAAATTTTGACACTCTATTTGATTTTTGCCTTTCTCCTTTAAAATAAAGATTTTTCTATAACCTCCATAATTGAAAGGGGAAGAGGGATTTGAGAAAGCAAACAAGTCCCGTAAATCACAAGGGTTTGCTCAGTGTAGGCGGGCAGGGGGCGATAATAAGTATTGTTTAGTACTCATCCTCTTGCATTGCCCTTGAATAGGCTTGCAATCCCATCTCAGTCTAGACAGTTACCAAGGGGAATGCAAACATTTTTTCCCAGCCCTGCTCACTCTATTCTCTCAAACTGGAAACACAAAGCAGATGATGAAGCACTAGCTCAAATGCCACACCCAGGAGAAGGAAGTATTGAGAAGCCATGTCAAACTTCCAGCTGGCTTTCAAACATTCCAGTGAGTGTTCAATTGATTTATCTTGGGTTAGTGTCATTCCATTGTCTTAAACAAAAGGCCTTCTATGAAAAGACAAAAGCCAGATACGTGTGGAGTAGCTAACAGAAGCCACATTTGGGAAAATCTGAACAAGAGAATAGTTCTCTCTGCTCTCCCTCCAGAAGGCAACACCCCCTTTGTAACTGCTGGAATTAAGATCAGGACTGACTCTCGTTATCTCAGTGTCATGCTCTAAACCAGATTCTGGAAAAAGGCTGCTGGGGAGGGAGCTGGTGACACAGGTGCAGTGGGTAATGACCCAGCCAGCCATCTTCTCCATATCTGCCCTCTAAGCTCAGGTGGAAAGTTTCTATATTAATGTTCTATAATGGGAATGAATGGGAGATTCTAGGTGGGACAACTTTTGAGTGATGGCAATAGGTACTTCCTGTCAGTGTTCTTTTGGGTACTTGGTTCTGCTCTTGTGTTTAAATAAACTATTTGATATAAGCATATAAGCCAAGTCTGCAAGTCTTCAGCAACATTATCTTGCTTTGGGTGTTCATTCTTTGAGCTGTACCCATGAAAGTTTTCCCATGAAGCTGCGATTGTACATTTCTGAGGAGGAAGAGTCTGCTACCCAATCTGCTGGCCCTTCCATTTTGAGCTCTGGTGTTTAGAACAGCTTTCCTTACATGCATCCAAAACATACCTTCTTGATACCCATTGGTTCTCTGGGTCAACACAGAACAGGGCTACCCTCTTTCCTATGTTGTGTCTTCCTGGAAGCTCTGTCTGGTTCCTCCTCCCCTTTCCAGGTTAGATTAGCAAGACACGGTCAGTGCTTCCACAAAACCTGTTGTATGTCTCCGTCCTGGGATTTCTGTACAGTTTTTATTTGTTTAATGTTTCTGCAGAATTAATGTGTGCATTTATTATGGATTATTGACAAAATGTAGGTAAGCAAAATAAGAAAATAAGGTTGACTAATAGTGTATTCTCTGGAGATAAGCACTGTTAAAATTTTGTTATATATCCTAACAGATTTTATTTGTTTGTTTATATAATTTTTTAAAAAATGGATTAGATGGTGTTCATTGTTTTATTAGGATTTGCTTTCTCAGGCCACTTAATGCTCATCTACTGCTGAATGCTAATGGCTTCCAGGTATTCTGTAGCATGGGGGGAGCTGGCAGTGTGATGAGAGGGCAGGATTCAGGATGAGCTACACCACTCTAAAGACCCTGTGGCTGTATCCAGTGACAAGACATTTAGCTAAAGACACTTCTTTTGCTCTTCCATACCAGCCCTCGAGAGAGGCCTGAACAAGGCCCTGAAGAAACTGGATGACTACCTAAACACCCCTCTGCCAGAGGAGATCGATGCCAATACTCGTGGAGACGATGACAAGGGGTCCCGGCGCAAGTTCCTGGATGGGGACGAGCTGACACTGGCTGACTGCAATCTGTTGCCCAAGATCCATGTGGTCAAGGTGAGACAGTGCTCCCCACAGAGGCTTGCCAGATCCAACTCCACCTTAGGCCCATGTGGATGGATAGCCAAAGACAGTCCCACAGAGTGGTCAAGAACCCGGGCTCCGAAGTCAGATGGACAGGAACCCAAGTTCAGCCTCCACTGCTCACTGGCTGTGGAGCCTCTTGAGCTTCAGGTTTTCACCAGTAAAATAGGCATATATTGCTTACTTCCAGGGTTGTTGGGAGAGTAAATATGGTGTGAAAGTCCCTGCCATGGTCTAAAGACTTTACATATAACATATAATCACTATCTAGCCAGATCACTCCAAAGACCCCTTCCCTTCCTCTACCTCATAGGTTTGTGCCGGCCCTACCCTCACTTCTCTAGTAAATATGCTCTCACCTGCAAGTTTTCTTTGTGCACAGGCCTCCCCACCACTCATTCCTTTCCACAGTACCCTAGGGTAGGCATACATCACTGTCTTCATATCAAAGGAAGAGATGGAGTCTGTGAGCAGTGATGGTCTTGCTATCACTGCACCCAATGAACACCTGCAATATGCACTATAATCCTTTCCTATATGATAAATCTTGGGATCTGAGAGATGGAAGGGAAATCCAGAGGTCATCCATTCCCACCCCAAACTGGACATCTTCGGCTGTATCTGTGACAGGTTTCCGTGCATCTGTGATGCACGTTTCTGGAGACGAGGGGCCCTCTGCCTAATGAGCCAGGCCTGCCATTTTGAACAGCTCTGATTATTACAAAAAACTTCCCTGTATTGAGCCCAAATGGGGTAACACAGAACAGGGCTTCCTCCTTTGTCTCACTTAAAGACACCATTCATATTCCCCTAAGTTTCTGACTAACCCAAGTCTCAAACTGACCTTTCTCACATCATTTCTTGACCTTCAACTATCCTAGAGAAAAATATGGTGGGATCATATACTTATACTGTTCTCTCCTTTTACATGTCTGTATCTTATCATCTCAACCAGACAATAAGCTCTATGAAGGTAGGGCCTTCTCCAGGCACCATGGTGGGTTGCATGGTGGTCCTTTAATAAATACTTGATTGCTCATTTCATCACTTAGCACATGTGTTTATGTTACCAGTTTCTTTCTGCCCCTTCCTGAGAAGAATCAGATTCATTTATTACCTGAGTATCCTGCCTATCATTTTTTAGCAGAGTTCCTGGGCTAGAAATGAGAGCACACACAAGCTTGAGTTGAAATCATTTGTGCATGTACTGGGACTCCCACAGGACTTAGTTACTGGGAGGGAATCATGCATGCCAGTGCTGATGGGCTGGACAAATACATCTATTAATATGAATGCCTGTTTTCGCTGGGGGCCAATCCATTGGTCCCCTGTATGTCCTGCCAAGCTATGTCTCTTTGCAGTTATTAATTGCTGCATACACTCCCTCCCCCCCGCCCCAAGTATCCTTTATTCTCCTTTTTCTGAGGAACAAGTGACACCATTAGGGACAATGATTCTAGTTCAGCCACACTGAAACAGTGTTATGGTGGAAAGAGCCCCATTCTAGCAGTCAGAAGACCCAAGTTCTAGTCCAATATTTGCCACATACTAGAGCTAGGGCAAATCACCTAATCTTTTGGGCATTCACTTTTCTCACGTGTAATAGAAGGAATGTGGGTTATATTCCTTCTCACCTCCCTTTCCTTTCCTCCTTCCCTGCTTCTTTACCTCTCTCTTATGCAAGGTCCTTTGCATCAGCCTATGATTTTTCTGGTTTCTTCCAGCCCTAAAGAACTAAGTTAACCCCTGTCCCCCTTGGATGACATTCAGTGAATTGTTCACTCGGAGAAGCTGGGGACCAGAGAGAGGATGGCCGCGAGGGAACAAAGGCTGGGCCTTGCCTCGCATCTCCTTGGATTTCTGCTGATCCAGTTTATCAGATCCCAGGGACCTGGCAATTCTCTGAAGTTTAGAGAGAACGAAGGGGGAGCCAAGTCAGGCCTCCAGTTTGGCTTCAGATGCCAAAACTTAATCTGGGCTGTGGGAGCTAACTGTTTTCATACGAAAGAGCAAATTCAGAACATGAGCGTGGAAGTCCCTGCAAGCGTCAGAGCTCCGTGTGTGCATCTTTGCTGTCCCTCGCTCTCCCTTGGCTGACTCTCAGGTTCATCTTCATCCATGGAAGCTGAGTTGCTCTGGCCCAGGCACTCACTGAGAGCCTGGTTTGAACTTTCATTTTCTGGCTCCCTTCTAGTCTCATCTCCCCAAGTCCAATCAACGTGTAAAGAAACATTCGGTGCTGATCTAGACAGGGAGGGCCTTGAGGAGGCAACATGGGCACCCTTGCCTCTGGAGGGACCATGCTCAGCCCCTGAAGCAGAGGAAGGGAAATGTAAATGCAAACACAAATATATGCTCATCCATTGCTCTTCCGCTGTCTTAAAGCTAATATAGTATCCCTCAAAAACCTGAAAATAAAATTTCAGCATGGAGAGACTCGAGGCTGCTCTACTGAATAGCTTGTAATTGTGAAAAACATTTCTTGATAGATGTCTCGACCTCATTGTGAGACCTTTTCATCCATATTGGCCAATTCTGGCTCCCTCTCTTGGTTGTATTTTTCTCTTTAGTCAAAATAGTCTCTTTTCTGGGCTTTTAGTATAACCCAAGGGGCCCTCAGGTTGGCAAGGCAGAATGGGGCCCGAGGAGACCTGGTGGTAGATGTCGGCTCCAGCATTCATTTACCACAAGTGCTGTGCCCAAGGATACCAATTCCATCACCTTTGCTTATTAGTCACACTTAAGCTGGATGGAACTGGGGCGGAGGTGGGGGGGGGGGGAACTGTTCTTTTATGGCCACACCAAACCTTAATTATAACAAAGATACTTTAATATACAGAATGATTAAGTAAGTACTGAAGAACTGGGAAGGCAAAATGAACCATAGAGGATGCAACTATAGGAAGCAGCCACCACCAAAGGGCTGGGGGAACAAAAGGAAAAGCTTGGAATTATTCACATTTCAAAATTGGGTATGAAGCCCTGCCAAGCGGAAGCTTGGACTTGGACTTCTGCTACTCACCTGGTGCTGGGGTCTGAGCTCAGAGGACGGGCGTGCAGGACCAGGGCCCAGACCTCTGAAGCGGGTGCACTTCATAGGTGCTGGCCTCTTTTAGGGGCTGTGATGCAGCTGGTTCTGTGAGTGTTGGCAAAACAGCAAACTGGACTCAGCTGCTGCTCCTGGGACAAACTGGAGACTGTGACAGGACAGGAAGCTGTCAGGAAATTGTGAGTCCCTTCTCCCTCCTCCAGCCTCGCTGGCTCTTTCTAGTACCCCCTCTTCATATATTCTTGGCCAAGCAGAAATATGGTTTGCATAGTCCCAGGCCCAGTGTCACAAATAAATAGAAGGGTCGATTTGTTTGTTTTCTTTTAGGAGGTAGCCAGGTATTGAACCCCAGACCTCATACACGAGAGGTAGGCACTCAAACCACTGAGCTACACCCACTCCTGAAGGCTTGATTTGGAGCAAAGCAACAATAGCTTAATAACCAGCACACAAGGTATTCTGAGTAGACTGATTGCTTCATCAGTTACATAGGGCTGAGTGGCAAGATTGAAAGAACTGTGAATTAGAAGGCAGGGACTATAGCCAATATTAGTGATTACTTGATAGGTAATTGGCTGAATTAATTTCCTGATTTCTGTTTGCTCATTGCTAAGGATCTTCTGTCTTTAGAATTATGAGGTTTCATTACATATGGAACTAGATGCATCTTGTCTGCTGTGAGGAAAACTGAGGATGGTAAAAATGAAATATAACCGTTTATTGAATCCCTGCTTAACCTCTCTTTGCCTACTGTAAAATGGGAATGTAATAGACCCTTTCTTACAGGGTTATTTAGATTTAAATGGCTTGCAAAGTCCTCTTCCTGAAACACAGCACATGGTGAATAAATGCATGCTCTTTGCGTTACTATTATCAACATCATTAAGGAGATTAAGGAAATGAAGAAGCAGAGGCTCCGACCCTTACGCTGCTCACAAGCTGGGGAAGAGAGAAAAGACACTAAAACAGTCGTCGTGATTCAAAATAGAATGTAGCTTAGAGTTGTAATAGAAGTTCAAAACCGGCATGGGAGTGTGCGGGAGGAAAAACTGCGTCCTCCCGGGGTGTGTGCATGTATTTATGAAGCTGAGCTTTTCACACCATAGGTCACTGTCGTCCTTTCACTCCATGCAGGAGCCCCACACGACACTGCCACCGAAGCAAAGATGGAAGCTCAGAGGGGCTGCTCGCAGGCTTTCTCTGAGTGAGAGTACCCCGGGGCCAGTGGTCTGGGGTCCTCTCCACAAAGAAAGCAGGGGAAGGGGCTCAGAAGTCAGAGCTTCAGGAGAGAGAAGATGCTCTGCTCCTCCCACCCCAGCCCCACGGGTTACACAAGGGGCCAGCTAATGTACAGTCCTCCTTGCCAAGTGAAAAAAGAGGCCCCTTGTTAAAAATAAAAATCAAGAATTTCAAGGTGGCAACAGCAGGGCATTAAACCATGCATAGGGTCCTTCTAAGAGCAGGGCCCTTGTGCAATTGCACAGGCAGCACCCATGAAGATGGTCCTCACCAGAGGGACCTCATTAAAAAGACCACCCTGTCCCCATTGGGGCACAGTGGAAAGGAGCTGGGTCTCAATGACCTCTGCAGCCTCTTCTGACTCTAGATTATAACAATAGGTGATACTTACTGAGACGATGTGCCAAGCACTCCTCTAAGCATTTTATGTGTATTAACTGATTTATTCCTCCAAGGTAAGTTCCGTTATTCCTGCCGTTTTCAAGATAAAGAAATTGGGGCTCAGAGAGGTTAAGTAACTTGCCCAGGGTCACACAGCTGTCATGTAGAGCCAGGATTACAAAGTCCAGCAGTTGGGATCCAGAACCCATGCTCTTAACCACTATGCTAGTCTTTCCTTCAGCACAAGACCACTTCCCCACAACTCTCATACTCCACCTCCCAAGTGCGGCAAGTCTCAGAGAGAAAAGAAATCACTTTTTACTCTCACATCATACCCTGAACCTACATATACATTCCAGCATGTTGTTTTTTTTTCTTATATATCTTTTCTTGTATAAGTAAGGATGCTTATGTAGAACAAAGTGTATAAGGGAAAAAAGAAAAGAAACTTTTCTATGATTTTACCAATCGATCACTGGTATAGATACTTCTAGTTATCATACATATTTCTCCAACTGTATTTTAAACTGAACGATCTATCTTGAAGAATTTTCCACACCACTGCAATTTCCTTCACAACATCATTTCTAAGTGTCATTGTATTTCTGTACTATAATATATTTATCCATCCACATATTGTCAGACATTATGTTGTGTACCACTTTTACTATTCAAAATAGTCCCGTGATCATATTTATGTAGATAAGTCTCAGTGTGTATCCATGATTTTATCCCGAGGAAAAATCCCTAGAAGTGGAATCACTAGGTCAAAAGGGGAAATGCTATTTACATAAGAAATTAATAAAATAAGATCAGAAGGCGGGACTGCCACCTTGCTTTCCAAGCGTTTTGCCAATGGCCTGTTGTGCTGCACGGAGGGTCTTCCTGCTATGCCAACTCGCTGGCTCCCACCACTGACAACCCCTCCGTGGCTGGCTTCGTGCACTCACGTCATGGCTGTTCTGCTCTCTCCGTCCTAGATTGTGGCCAAGAAATACCGCAATTATGATATCCCCGCTGAGATGACAGGTCTGTGGAGGTACCTCAAGAACGCCTATGCCCGGGATGAGTTCACCAACACCTGTGCAGCTGACAACGAGATCGAGATGGCCTACGCAGACGTCGCCAAGCGGCTCAGCCGCTCCTGAGCTCAGTCATCTCGCCTCTCACTGCTGCGGAAGGACTCACTCTCTCCCAAAGGACTCCGGCTCCACAGATTCCTGTTCCACATTGCCTCGGGGGAACTTCTGTTATCATGGCCACATCTTGCTAGCATCACCAGGACTCCAGCCTGCTCTCTTTTTATGA
Source organism: Tolypeutes matacus (assembly GCA_026826555.1). Taxonomy (NCBI): domain Eukaryota; kingdom Metazoa; phylum Chordata; class Mammalia; order Cingulata; family Chlamyphoridae; genus Tolypeutes; species Tolypeutes matacus. The sequence continues at coordinate 8,749,889 of JAKSZT010018658.1, read as the reverse complement.
AGGTCAACACCATACGGTGTCTCATCACACAGGAAGCCGTCAACCTCTCCGCCTTCCATCCTGATCTGGGTTCAGTAGTTGGAGAAGCCCACCTGCAGGATTGTCACTGGCCCCTTCTGCCAATATCAAAATCTCTTCTCAGATGCATTAGAGACGTACAACACCAGCTCCTCTTCCACCCTAGTCCTTGTCTGTAACTCCAATGGCCAAGGACACATGCCACCTTCATTCTTATTAGAAAGTGAATGGAGGCAGACTGAGCTGGCTATGGATTTTAGCATCTGGCTAAAACACTTTCAGCTGCTACTTTCTGACACTCTTGGTTTTGGACACTCATGGCAAGATTGGAAAATCCCTCCAGAAACATTCCCAGTTTCTGCAGTCCTGGAAACGTTGAGATGCTGCAGAGCACCTGGCAGGCATGGACCCCGGTTTCCATGCTGTCCAGGCCTTGCCAGGAAAGGAAAGTGATGTGCAGTTTCAAACTGGGGTTTCTGGAAAGGGGAGGGGAGGGGGAGCTGTGCTGATGCCAAAAGGTCCATGGGGTCTTACCTGCCATGGGGTTTGCTTGCTTAGTGGTAGTTGTTTCATTGGCAATTACATGCCTGAGTTTGGCAGTGTTTATCAATGAGTGATTTTGGTCCATGAGATAGTAGACGGGAGTGGGAAGTAGAGGGATAGGTGATAATAAAGGAGTTCTTTATGAGGCTTGATGTTCCCTGGGAATCTTCTAGACATGTCTTTCTCTCTCATGATCTAAGTCTTAGACTGGTGATGTCATGCAACTACCAACCTTAGAGCAAAAACCCAAGAATTGGCCAAAGATTTCTTTCCACTCTCTACGTTTCTCCTGGATGCGATCGGCTGGTTGGGTGCTAACAGGCAGCCGCTTCTGGCTGACTCAGCTGCAGCCTCTGATGGGTAAGAGATTCATTTAGTAGATGGAACAATCGTGGCATACCTTAGGAAGAAAGTCCATGGGTCTTTCTTACTGGGCAGCCATGTGGGTTGAACTCAAAGAAAAATATGTGCCCATTTGGGTTATTTTTCCTACCTTCAGACTAAACTTCCAGATGGAATCTGATAACTCATTTCTTTTTTTTAGCTAATATTTCACTCCTTAGTTGTTCTCCTTGAGTTTCACCTTCTGAAATGCTAGCCCTGCCTGAGCATGGGGACCCGTGCAGAGGAAACTAAGAAAAATGAACTAATCATCAACTCTCTCTCTCCCAGTGAACACCCTCTGAGAAAACCCATCTGCCACAGGCCCTCAACAATCCTTCCTTATATGCTGCTTGTTGGTAGAGGGTGAGGCTCCGGAGTGCCGGAAAGCCCCTGGACTTGGCTCATTTCTCAGCAAGCGCAGGACAACACGGGCCCTTTCCATAGAAACATCAACAAATTCTAACCCAAGCAATCCCCGGACTTGCCTGCCGCCAGGGATCTGAAGGAAAAAAGTGATCCATTGATCAGAGCCGAGGGGAGGAAGCAGGAGGTCTCCTTTAACTGATTGAGGAAGAGGAAGTTTCTCAGCAGGACATTTTATAAGCCTGAGAGCTTTGAAATGGCAGAATGAGTTGATTCAGTTCCAACCCCGAAGGCACCTTTCCATGGACTCCGTGGAAACTTTGTCCCTTGAGATCTTTAAAACAGGAGAACTGGTAAGGAAACAGTCCTTTTTACTGTAGGGAAAAGCCCCAAACTGGCCTCTGGGGGATGGAAAGCTTGTAGGATCCGAAGGCCTTTTAATTAGTGTGAAATCCTGTTGAGGCTCAGAAACCCTTCCCAGCACTCACAGCACAGGTGAGATGACCTGAGGCAGAGGCAGTTTGCGCTCCCGAGGCCACAGTTGTACTGCTTGTAAACACACCTGTGAAGTACAGCCAGTAGAGGCAGAGAGATCAGACCCCAGTGCCAGGTAGAGTAGCTCCACCTGGAGCGGAACTCCAAACTACTAGGAATCTTATATCATAGTCAGAATTCAGTAATTGGTATTTTTTTAAAAAGCCCAACAAGCCAAACCAAATCAAAATTGTTGTTTCCAGTTGTTCTTTCTGTGATTGGGTTAGTTCTACATAAATAACAAAATAAGGCACTGTTGGGAAGGGCAGTTATATGATCAATTATAACCATTTAACCATTTAAAAGAGAGGGAGAAGTTATATGATCAACCATAACCATATAAATGGAAGGCACATCTAGGTACTTAATTCAGAATTTTTTTTATTTCAACAGTAAATTATTACTGCAACTATTGACTTAAAGTTATAAAATCCTAAGACCAAATTTATCATAGCATTTTAAAATAACAATAATATTAAATATTACCTTCTGATTTTTTTTTTAAAGAGACTTTTCTCAAGACACTTCAGCATCTTCTGTGCTTTGTAAACCATCTCCCAACAATAGTGTGGCAAGGTCTTTAGGTGGCCCAAGAACCAACTCAGGGAGGGTCAGAGCCCCTATCCTCAGTGTTCAGTTCTCATGCTGGTGGGGCCGGCAAAGACCTAGATCTTTTCACTGGAAAGAAGTCATGCCAAGGGTGAGACTTTCTAGGTTACATTTTCTGCCATTTGTAAAATGAAATAACACATTCTTTACAGCATCTGTGCATACTGATCACTCTGCAGACAGACAACACCGAGCATCTTAGAATCATCTCCAAATGGGTCAGACCTGGAATAGACCTTGAAATTTTAAAAGTCCCAAGAACCCACAAGGCCTGGAGAAGTAGAATTAACAAGGAACTAGAGTCAGAAAGGCACAGATCTACCTACTAAGAGTTTTCCATCATAAGAAAACAGTGTGGATCTGTGTCTAAAATTGGCCTAGAGAGAGCGGATGCCTGGTACGTACTTCTGGGGGAGAGTGAATCCAGATGCTGGTGTCTCCCTCCTTGGAAAAAGGAAACATTAACTCTTGATGAAAACTAAGTCCAATGATTCCTAAGGGATCACTTCCTTATTATTTTATATGGCATGAAAAACAATTTTCAGAAAGCATTAGAGAAAGCAGGTGTGCTGTTGCACCTGAAGCATCCTGGCTCTGATGTGGGAGAACATAAGTGATGACATCATTGGCCCTGGGGCCCTTTTGCACACAGGCCCTTTGTCTTCTATTCATTGTTCTGTCACCTTGGAATCAAACAGCCTGTGCCCTTCTCATGAATACGTATTCTTCTTCTGTCAATATTCTCCCAGCTTACTTTCATTTCGTAATTTGATATGATCCAAAATGTGTATAGCTTTATGTAAATTTAAGGAAATAAATACAAAATTCCTCCATCACTGCATTCCCAAAATATAAATATTGCCTCATTATAGAGTTTGGGCCAATCTGTGTTTCTCTAAGGGTAATCTGGCTTTTTTTTTTGGCAAAATATAGTTTTAAGGATACAATCATCTAAGATATTTTATGTATAGTTAGAGATTTCACACTATCAATGATGCATATATTTAAAATATGAAATATCCAGCTGATGTTTGCGAATTTGTCTTACTTTCTTGGCTACCTGGTTGTCCCATTTTATAAGTTGGGGAGTTAGTTAATTTAGCAAAAGATGCCTAGCTTTTATAAAAGAACAAGCATCTCACTTTATAAAAACACTCCAAATGATGATTACTTGATTCCCTTGAGACCTTTAACTGTGGTGATAAAATAACCTGACTTGCTTTCAAGCCTTAATAAATGCAAAATGCCTTTTAATGATGATATCGCTGAGTGTTTTCTTCATGAATCTGACCCAGTCATAAATTCTTTCCCCTGTTTTGATTGGTACTGACTGATTCAAATAAAGTTGGTTTATTTTCAATTATTACAAAAGTGATTATCAGACTTCTTATTTGGGGTGGAGATGTCCTCTGCTGTTTTAAATGGTAAGTATGAAATAACTCTTTCCCAAATAAAGGTTATTTTATTTTCTCATTAGAAAATAATACTGTGTTCCTTCATTTAAAACATTAAAATATAAAAAGAGAAAGCAAAAGAAAACAAGGAAGAAGAAGAGAAGGAAAAGAAAAGGCTGTGGTCCCAGCCATTTTATCTTAGCAAGATTAAAGGTTGTACCATCCTAGCTGGGCTAAATAAAAATTGTACTTCGTGTTTTCTATTTCAGTTTCCTTTCTGCATTGTACCTAGGGGTGGGCCAACAGTGGTGGTCCAAGTGCGAGGAAAGGAACGCCCTAAAGTATTCCTTTCGGCGCTCTGTGGCCCTACCGCCATTCTGGCCTGGGATTCGCCACCCTAGCACCTTCACGGAAGCCAGCACAACACTGATGAGGGCCTCTACGAGCAAGCACACTGCTAAAGGGAGAAGTGTCTTGGTGGGGCGCCTATGTCCCCCATGTTTCCTCATGAACAGCTTCTCATTACCTTGGAAGAGATGACAAATCTGACTCAGGGGATGGGTCGTGGTGGGAGGGGTCTCCTGGGACTCCGAGCAGGAGGAGGAGATGCTGCTATGGCCGTCCCAATCTCCGAAGTCCAGCCCCACCTCCCAGTCCTGCCCTCATGTGACCCAGGTGAGAGTGATTTCATCCCTCAGTTCCAAGGGTAAAGCACGAAGGGTCTGAACCCTTCCTCCTGGCTGTGGGTGGTTTCAGAGTGGGCTCTTGATGGAATTCTGGCCAGGATTGTGAGGGGAGGTTTGCTCAGGTACTTCTGAGAAAGAAGGCCTTGTTCTTAAGAAAGTGACTGAAGAGTGGTGCTGCCTCTGGGTGAGGGTGTAGGCCCGGAAGTGCTATGATCCCCTGGGGACCATGAGGCAGCCAGATTCAGGGGAAAGGAAACAGGCTAAAAAGGGGGCGAGAAACAGGGAGAGAACCTGGTTCCTTGCAGAGACTCCTCTGCTGCTGCATCAGCAAACCCTGAAACTGGTCCTAACTCTGGATTTCTTGCTCTCTAATATATGTCAGGTGGTTTGAGGGTGGGTGTTTTTATTACAAGTGGCCAAAGGCATCCTAAGTGGTATATTAGCCAATCGTCTTTTAATAGCCTGCTTGATCATCAGACTGCTCTCACCCAGGAGGCCTCTGTATTTCAGTTGTTTGAAAGAAGTGGATCTGTTCTATAGGCTGACCAGGTGCTAGGAGCATGGGAGACTTCATCTCTCTGTGCCTCAGTTTCCTCAATTGTGCTAGGATGAAACTAAGGGGCATAGAATAGCTACGACTGTACCTGGCATTGAGGAGGATTGAATGCTGTTCCAGAAAAGCTTCAAATCTCAAACAGATTCTGACAAAAGGTGACCCTGGAAATTAGACTATCTCATTTCACTGAAAGGTATTGTGAGCTGTGTCTCTTTTAATTTTATGTCTAGTGGTTAAGGTCCCAAGAATCCTCGGTAAGTTTTTCCTTGTTGGAGAAAGCACAGGGTATCAGACTTGAGAGGCAGGAAGCTCCAGATTGAAAATGAGATCAGAATTCAAATCCAAGGCCCTTCCCCAAGTTGCTCTGTGACCCTAGCACCTCAGTTTCCTGAAGGGGTTTACAAAGACCCTTTGCCTTTGAGATAATGCAATCCCTAATGAAGAGTACTTATAGGCAATAAAGGATTGTTTTAAATGGGATATAATTTCAATGAATTGGAATCTGCAATCTATTCGAAAGCCGCAAAGACTGTGGCCTTCAGTGGGAAGAAGGTGGTCACCAGAAAATACTTGGATATTAGGATTTTTGTGTCTTTTAAAGTGAATATTAGGGTATGTTCTGGAGTCAGTTCATATCCATGTCAGTCTCCTACACTCTCTACATCTACAGTCAATAAAATCTTCATCTATATACAGTGAAAATGAGCCCGAGGCTGTGCAGTCAGGATCATTCAGCTGCTGGGAGTTATGCAGAAAGTAAAGCAGACTGAAATTTTGGAAAGATTTTCAATAACAAGTGTGGAAAATTTTTTCTTTAAGTTTCAGTTTTTCCTTCCTTTAAGTAGCATATCTTAATACCCAAAATTTTGTTATCTCTGAGTTCATACACAATTTGGAGTCTTGACCACATGTGCTGGTTAGTTTTATGTGTCAATTTGGCTCAAATATAATAACCAGTTAATCAACTAAACACTAGTCTGGATGGTGCCATGAAGGTATTTTGTAGATGTGGTCAAATCTACAATCAGTTGACTTGATGTAAAGGAGATTATCCTCAATAATCTGCGTGGGCCCCATCTAATCACTTAAAAGGCCTTGCTAGCCAAACTGAGTTTTCTGCGAGCAAGAAATCCCCATGTGGACTGCAGCTTCCAAGGGCTGCCAGCCTGCCAGCCTGCTGCACCTACCAAATTTGGACTTGCCAGCACCAACAACTGTATAAGACAATACTTTGGTTTTTAAATGCAATCTTTGCCTCTGTCTTCACATGACCTTCCCCTTCTGTGTCTCTGTCTCAAATTTCCCTGTGCCTCTTATCAGGACATCTGTCATTGGATTTAGAGCCCACCCTAAATCCAGGATGATCCCATCTGGAGATCCTCAAGTACATCTGTAAAGACTCTCTTCAAATGAGGTCACATTCGCAGTTCCAGGAGTTAGGACTTAGATATGCCTTTTGGGGGAGCCACTATGCAACCCACTATGCTAAGAGGCCTAATATTAATACAAATATCATAAAATAAACCAGCCCATAATCAAGCTCTCTTCACCTGTGGAAGAGCTCTTGGTTGTATGCCATTTTGAATCTATCCTGTGTTTCAGTCACTGCCTACCACTCTTTCCCCAATTAAAAAAATAATTTTAAATTAATTTTTGTGCCATGCCTCACTTTGTCTAGCACTGAGCAATTATTTGATGCTCAAAATTATGTATCAGTAGTTGACTGGAGAGGTCTTGAGAGAGTATTCCAGACTTCTGTGTCCACCTCAGATCTCTTCATTTCCCTCTAGTACTTGAGATTCTGAAATGGAATGATTCTGAAAATGGAGTTCACCATCATTCTGAAAATGTAGTGATAACAACAGAGAGTCAAGAAGAGAAATGGGAGTCTATGTTAGTTAAGTATGCATCCATTATAGTTCTGAAGAATGGATTCTTCTAAAATATTCTGTACAGCATTTATCTGTCTAGCTGAAAAGATGAAAAACTGCCTAATGCTCACTAGATCAGATGTCTCTGACTAATTACTAGTCAATTTCTCAAGTTGGCCCCAAAATTATGGCTTTAATTGGGTGTTGTATGTAGGAATGGATTAGAAGATTTGAGGTGAGGATGAATCTAGATGTTATAATATGGAATTATCTGGCTAAATGATGGTTAAACAAATGCATCATTTCTTTTTCCTGAATATTGGTCTATTAGAGAAAATATAGAAAATAATATCATTATCTTTCCAGGTTTTTTCTAGTGAGATATATAAATGTAAATATGAATAACTTTTTAAGAAAAAAGATTGCTATTGTTGAAAACTAAAACCAATGTACTTTCCTGTCCCTGTTATAAACCATTCTGGGGCAAAGCCTATTTACCTGTTTCTGTGCCAAACAATACTGGGACCAGATAAAAATAACTTGCTCCAGGAAATACTTGCTAAATTATCAAGATCAACAACTTGCTTAACAATATTTCCTTCAAGACCTCACCTACTGTACCCACCAACCCAAAACTGATGTCATGAGCTCTGCCCAATCTCAGCCAGTTCCCTGCCTTTCAAAACCTTCCTTAAACGAACAAAACACCAGCTCTAAAATCCTGTGATTATTCCCCCGATTTACCCCTTCAGGTATACTACTAAGAATTTGTCAAAGTAATGTTCTTTTTTGTTGAAATAAACCTATTAATCTTAGCCTTTCTAGATCAACAAGTTTTTCTGGTGGTCTCTTATTTGGAACTCACAGAAAACATTCTACATACTGTTTTGTAAAGGAATTTTTTTTTCATTCATTCATCATGAACATCTTTCCTTGCCCCTTTTCATCTATAACATTGTTCCTTCTAACCAGTTCCCTATTATTTGATCTTTAGGGTCTCTTAAATGTTTCACTTTTATAATCAATGCTATAATGAATTTCCAATAAGGCAGATTATTCACTATCTGTATTTTCCCTTAAGACTAGATTTCTGGAGGTGAAATTGTTAAGTCAAAAGACATGCATATTGGGGGCAGATGTGGCTCAAATGGTTGGGCCTCTGTCTCCCATATGGAGGGACCTGGGTTCGATCCCCAGGACCTCCTGGTAAAATAAAAAAAATTAATAAATAAAAATAAAAGACATGCATATTTTAAGCTCCTGAGAAATATTGCTAAATTTCCCTCCAGTTTATTCCAACATACTCTCTTATTAGCATAATGAGTGCTTATTTTCTCACATCATCACCAGTATTGAGTTTTATCATTTTTCAGTCCTCAATTTGATAAGTGAAATATCAAATATTCAAGGTTGTTTTAGTTACAAGTATCTTTTTATTTATCCATTTGTTGAAAATCTTTCCAAAATGTACATTTCTGCTTTCTGGGCTGTCTTTAGGTTTTCCATCTTTTAGAAGAGAATGTGTTAGCTTCCTCCTCAGCATTTTTGCTACTTCATATCCATGAGGCTATCACATCATGGAATGAGTTCAATATGAACAATATCTTGTGGTAGTTGTTGTTTCCCCTTGGACTTCCCCCTTGGTATATGCTGAAGGAGAATACAAAACATAGAATTGTTCTTCAAATAATATGGAAAAGTTAAAAAAAAAAAAAAAATCTACTTACTTTTTTCTACATAAGGATTGCCACCCTGGATCAAACTCAGTGCCCACCCTACAGTAGTACTTCAGGGACATTGGGGACACATGTGGAGGTGTGTGTGTGTGTGTGTGTGTGTGTGTCTGTGTGTGTGGAGGGTGCATGTTCTCTGTCTTATAGCTTTGGAAATATTGGTATTGGACTTCTGAAGCACTATTTTCCAACTGAAAGTTTAAAATATGGACAAATTCTCACAATTCACTGAGCTCTTGGTCTTCAGAGTAAGATCAAGCCCATCCTTAGGGAAGGTGAGTGTGGAAGAAGTGAAGAAAGAGGAAGAGGAAAAGTTGGCAGGACCTGCACTGGGATTTGTGGGATTTGTGGGAGTGTGATATAGGAATGTGAAGCAAGAGAACCTGAAATCCAAATCTATATTTCTAGGATAATGGTCTCCAAAGCACTTTAGCCTCTTAAGTAAGACCCAAGAGACAGGTAGATCTTCAGTCTTAAATCTTAGATGAATTGATGGTAGAAGAATGAGAGTTTTATTCACTTGGAAACAAAGGATTTTTGAAAATAGGTGGCCCTCAATCTTTTATTTTGCTCCACTACATTCTCAGGCGTCACACATACAACCCTTTGAGCACTGTGTGAGCCAGGGTTCTCCAGAGAAATAGAAATGATGTATACACACACACACACACATACGTACATATATAAAATGAGATTTATTAAAGGAATTGGCCTACATGACTGTGGTTATTGGCAAGCCAAAATTCTGTAGGACAGGCCACAAGTTGGGAACTCCAATAAAGTTTTCAATGAAATTCCCCAGGAGAAGCTAACTGGCTGAAGTAGAGATAGAAATTCTTATTTTTGTCTGGTGAAATCATCAATTCTTCCTTTAAGGCCTTCAAATAATTGGATGAGACTTCTTTCATTGTTGCAGGCAATCTCCTTTGTTCCTTGAAGGTGTAATCAGCCATGGATGCAGTCAATTGGCTAATGATTAAAATGCACAAAATACCGTCACAGTAACAATCAGGCCAGCACTTCCTTAACCAAACGACTAGACACAATGACATCGCCAAGTTGATGCGTGAACTTATGCACCACAAGCACCATCTCCCATTGCAGGTCAGTGATTCTCAGAGGGATTCTCAAACGGGAACAATGGATTTGTCCTAAACCAAGATGGCACCAACTATTTGGCCCCTAATTTATCAAGGTGTCACATAACCTGAAAACAAAAACTAGGGGAAAGGTGATGAACGTGAAAGATCATGAGACTCTAACTGAACCACTGCATAACAAAAACCACAACGTGGCCAAGTTCAACATCCAAAAGAGACACGGAGCCCAAAAACTATCATGTGGTTATTTAATTCTAGAAAAGGGAATTATATGAGGGTGTTGAGGGGAATAATGAAAGAAGCAGTTAAAATGTAAATTGCCCTCTAGAGACCATTTTAAAATACTTTTTTAGAGTACCTTGCAAGGAGATCCAAAGTCAATAATAAAAAGGCCCTATAAATACATGAAGGCAGAAAGTCAACTAGATAATCAGTGGGACCACTTGACCCAGAGCTACACTGGAAGATAAAATGGAGAGAACTTGGAGAGTCAGGCTTTTTTCTTTTTTGCTCTGTGCAAATGAAGAAACACAGCATGGGCATCTTTATTTCCTCTTCTGAAAGCGAATGTTGAGAAGTATGGAATCAAACACACACAGACCTAATGAACTGAGGGCAACTGATGGCAACAGAGGCCTCCTGAGTGCAAAGCCACTGGATAAAATACATGCTTTCAAATAGGAATAAGCTGCCCTAAGAGGGGTTGTAAAAAGCCCCGTACAGGAAAGAGCACAGTCCAAGTAGCACCCACAGAATCATGAATTCTGAACTATCGTTAGCAGCCAGATTCTGCTGAGATTCAGGCCCAAGGCTACTGTGACCAAAAACGACCAGATAATACAGGGCTTCCTCCGGAACAGCCTTGGCCAGACAGTCAGAGCCTCACCTATCCTGGTGCAAAACCAGGCTGTGGTCACGCCTGCCTACAGTTCTGATGGCCGTATCACAAGGAACCTTGATGGTGATCATAGCTCCATGTTGAATGACTATCCTTGGGTCCAGCAATGGTGTTAAACAGTATGTATTTACAATATATCAAATTCTTACACATTCTTGTAATGTATTATAATTTGCACTTACAGATGGGGAACCTGAGACCCACGGCATTTAGGCAAATTGCTCGTGTTCGCAAGCTTGTTAAGAGCTACGATTTCAACCCAACAGAATGACAGATCTTACAAATGAGGAAGATAGTCTAAACAAAAAAAAGTCTTCCTCAGTCAGAAAGGTGCAGATATAATATGATCAAATCCAACATAATTAGAAGCATTTTGAGTTCATCACCACATAGGAGAAGTATGAAATGGGTAACACATAGCATGGAGAACACAGAGGCAGAGTACTTAAAAATACAAGTTGCTTAACACCTACTCTCCAGTTCATTGGACTGACCGAGGACAACTAACAAGGAGGTGAGGATGGACAACCACCATACCAAGGAACCGAGAGTCTACAACTAAAAGCAAGAGAGTCCCGTCCATCAGCCATATGGGATTGAAGCCCCCTCTCAATTAGAGGCGGAGTGGACATCACCATCCCAGAATCCTCAGGATTGGGGAATAAAATATGGACTAGAGTGGACTTACTGGTATTCTCTTATAGACTTATTGTGATTCTAGCAGTGGAAGAAATTATATCATTGATGTGGAGGCAATGGTCACTGGAGGTGCTGAAGTCAGGGAGAGGGAAAAAGAGGTGTAATATGGGGACATTTTTGGGACTTGGAATTGTCCTGAATGACATTGAATGACAGATACAGGCCATTATAAATACTGCCATAACCTACAGAATTAAGTGGGAGAGAGTGTAAACTACACTGTAAACTATAATCCATGCTTAGTGGAATGCTCCAAAATGTGTTCATCAATTGCAATGAATGTACCACACTAATGAAAGAAGTTGTTAATGTGGGGAAAAGTGGGAGGTGTGGGGAGTGGGACATATGGGGATCCCTTATGTTTTTTTTATGTAACATTTTATGTAATCTAAGTAGCTTTTAAAAATAAATAAAAAATATATTTAAAAAAAATACAAGTTGCTTAATAAAACATCTTGGAGATTGTATTAGTTTCCTAGCTGCTAAAATAAATACCATAAAATGGATTGGCTTAAACAACGGGAATTTATTGGCCTATGGTTTTGAGGCTAGAATTCCAAAATTGAGGGGTCAGCCAGGTGATGCTTTTTTCCCTGAAGACTGTGGCATTCTGGGGCTGCCGGTAACCCTTGGGGTTCCTTGGCTTTTCCATAACATGACCATGTCATCTCCTTTCTCTTCTGGGGTTTGTTCACTTCCAGCTTCTGGCTGCTCCTGTAGCTACTCTTCTGTGTCCAATTCCCTTTGTTTATAAGGACTTCAGCCACATTAGATTAAGGTCCACCCTCCTTCAGTTTGGGTACCTTAACTAATTACATCTTCAAAGGTCCTATTTAAATGGGTTCACACCCACAGGAAGGGGTTGATACCCAAATATGTCTTTTGTGGGGGACATGATTCAAGCCCCAACAGAAACCGTTTTAAGTGCTTAAAGAGCTTCTTCAGTTGTTTGTTTTACAGTTGCATAGTTTTCAAGGTATGAATATGTCTTTATTTACTGATTTATTTATAAATAATTTTTAATTGAGCAAGAAAAACATGTGCACAGTAAAAGTCATACAGTTCAAAAGAAACTACAACGAAAAGTAGGTGACCTTCCTACCCCAAACACTCTCATCTTATTCCCAGGGGCTACCACATCAACAATTTCTTGTATTTATTTGCAGAAACTTTCCATGCATATATACACACTTACATATCACATTCACGTGCATTTTCTTTTTTTACTAAGAATATAGGTTAGGTGGGTGTGTGTGATTGCATCACATTTATTTTATCACAAATGGAAGCCACGATGCACGGGTTTTTATTTTATATTTTTTACTTAATGTAATTGGAGATCGTTCCATATCAATACAAGTAGCACACTCTTTGTAACAGCTACATAGTTTCATTGTATGAAACGTAATTCACTTAATCAGTCTACTTTTAATAGATGTTTAGGTTGTTTCCAGTCTTTTGCTGTTGAAATAACACTGCATGAACGATTAATGCAATTTTGCACATGTATGAGAAAATATTTGTAGGATAAGTTCCCAGGGGGTGTGTATTTGATTAACTTTAATTTTATTTTTAAAATTTTATATATGAAATGCATTTACATGATTCAATAATGAAAATACTGTAACAAAATATGTATTGGAAAGTCTCAGTCCCTTCCTGTCCCTGATCATCATGCTTCCTTCACTTTTTGTAAGTAAAGACTTTTATTCATTTCTTGTGTATCCTTTAGATTGTTCTTTATTCAGGTGCAAGAAAATGAAAATATGTATCTTCTTTTCCCCCTTTCTTTCCCAAAATGTAGCAGACTAAGCAGACTATTCTGTATCTTACTTTTTTCATTTAATATATCCTAGAAATCTTTCCATATAAGGACATATGCATCTTCCCCATTCTTTTTACAGCTACATACTATTCCATTGTGTGGATGTTCCATAATTTAATTAATTCCATTTTGATGGACACTGAAGTTATTTCCAAATCTTTGCTATTATAAACAATGCTTTAGTGAATAAATATGTACATCCCTTATTTTGAGGAATAGATGCAGGAATGTTCATATAGCATGATACCATTTGTGTAAAAAGAAATGAAGAGAAAATAGGATTACATATCTGTGTTGGCTGGCAAGTATACTATAATTCATTGGATGGATAAACAAGGAAGTAAAAATAATGCTCCCTCTTGGAAAGGATGAGAACTGATGAGAAGGGGAACAAGGTAGAAAGGAGATTTTTCTCTGTGTATCTTTTAAAATGTTTTATTATTTGAATCATAGGAATATGCTACAGGGGTGGATACTACAGTTTTAGACACATTACTTAATTTTCAGAATACTATGTCGTTTAGACAAACTCTTAAAGGGCTATTTTTAAAAGGTGGTTCTTCAGGGGCATATTTAGGCTCTTGGAACAAAGTTATAAAAGGCCTTCCAAACACATCCCTCTGTGCTCTACCCATCTTGTAGCACTATCATCTGCATCAATTTTCAGGAATTTTCTTTCCCAGTTAATTTAATATAATATTGCTAACATTATCTCTTTTCCAAACTCTAGAAACAGCAGAAATATCAGTTAATAGACTCTTCCTACAGAATTAAATTAAGAAATGTGATTAATAGAAAATAACCTGTATCATACAGATACCCAACATTAGGTGGAGGGACTACACATGGCTATGGAGAATTCCTGGGCAGCTTTGGTTTGCATTGCCCCATTCACCTAGCCCACATGTGAATCTAATCATGTACTGCTTTGTGCTTCAAACCCCACAGGTCTCCCGGGGCTGGGGAAACCTCTGAACCTGCTCTCACTTCAGCCTTATTCTGTGAACTGCCACTTCTGTGTAGGCACAGGTCTCCCACCATTTGTATGGACATTCTGGAAATTTCAGAGCCATACTCTGTATTCTGGAGCTGCTTTGTTAGTTCTCTCTTCAACAAACCATTCTAGAATTAACACAGTTTGGGGGAATTCAATAGATTAGTTGCATTGACCATTTTTCTTTTCTTTTTTTTTTTTTTAAAGATTTTATTTATTCACTCATTTATCCCCACCTTGCTGCTTGTGCTCGCTGGGTCAGCTAACCACGCCGTGCGGGCGGGCTTGCCTTCACCAGGAGGCCCTGGGAACCGAACCCGGGGCCTCCCATATGGTAAACGGGAGCCCTACTGATTGAGCCACAGCCGCTTCCCGACCATTTTTCTCTAACTTCCCAGTCCTTTCTTTTTCTCTTCTAAGAGCCACTTTCTGTGACAGTTAGGTCCCCCATGGCTTCCATGCTCCTTAGGCTTGCAGCTCCCCTCTATGTTTGTATTATAATTTATTACCTGTGAGTCTTTTATATATTATATTACATTGTATCAACCAGATTATCTCCTTTTTAGAATTAGAGCAATGATAAGAAAAAAAGAAAGCCATTGTCTCTTTTAGAGGGTGAACCCTAAGCTGGAGTGACAATGGATCCAAGCCTCCTCAGCAATCCAGATGGAGTAGGACCTTTACTCTTTCATGCATCCATTTCTAGAAATGTGTTCCTTTCCCAACCTGTCCCCACATATTCCCAGCCAAGACAGAATGTCACTCAAGCATCTTCAGAGAAACTGCTGCATCAAAGTGACATTTGAGCGCTTCATGCCCTAGGACAGTGTGGACTATGCATGCTGCCTCCCTGGCACCCCCATAAGCCCCCGAGAGCCTCTGCCCTGAGTGAGGTACAGGTACTGATCCAGGAATGCTCAAGGAAGCAGAGGGCTGGCTCCATACCATTGTTTTGCACACAATCCCATGTTCAAAGCGCTCCCAATCCTGCTTGCTCTGCTACAGGTATTTGAAATCGTGTTTTCCTTTGCTTCTCTCACCTCGTCCATGTGAGGAAGCAAATCCACCCAGTTTTGTCCACCCCCCAATGTTTTCAACTCTCTAGTGACTAAGGGCAGCCATGACCCGTTTTCAAAGCCATTTGCCTGAAGAGCACCTGAAGGACTGATTTGGCAGCTTCCTCCTTCAGATTTACTCTCAGGTGATCATGGATTTCGTAGTAGGGCTCTTGGCTAATCCTCAAAGGGTCCAAATCAAAATGCCTATTCTCCTGCCCCACAATTAAGCTATCCAGGAACTCCCTGCGAGACAGTGATAAAAGGAAACCCACCAAGTGGCTGCTCAACAGGTGGCCTTGAAAGATTTAAACTGCCACTTAAAGCAGGGCTGATGAAAGGGGTCTGTGCAGGTGTGACTTAGGCAGACAAGGACAGGACACACGTGTTTGGGGTGGGGCCACTCAGAGCACACCCAGGGGGTGAGGTGGGGGAGTAGGCAAATGTCTTCCCCTGTGGTTCACCTTGGTACCGACCCAGATGCTACAGCAAAGGCCTGGGTGGGTGGCAGGACTGTGGGCTGCACGGGGTGGGGGAGCTGGTGTACAGGAGTTTTACTCCCTCATGTCACATGGTCCCATTTGTGACCAGCAGACCAACCCATTTCATGAGGTATCCTCAAGAGACCTAAAAGATCCCTTTATGGTTACCCTTAGAATTTAAAAGTTTCAGCTCCATTGGCGTTTAACATTTCAGGGACTATTCTAACCAATAGGTGCCACTCATTAGCATTTATCTTCTATTGCATTCCCCTACTTTTGTTACTGGATTTTGTCTAGCTTCTTTGACTATGCTGCAGAAATGAATTTCAAGAACACGTCAGGTTAGTCAGGCCAGTAACTTATTAAGGAAGGGAGGGAAGAGAAACGGGACAAAATAACAGATCATAGGTCCCAGGTAGAGAGGAAGGGCCTGAATAGTGATGAAGAGGGCTGATTTACAGATTACAATTTCCCAGGTTTTACTTGCATGTTGATCCGTGTGTGTGTGAGGGGGGAGGGAACACGGCGAGAGAAGGGTGCAGAAGGCAAGAGAGAGAGGTTCGGCTTTTGCGCTTGTTTTTGAACCATTAATTATTCTGCCCCTTTGCTAACAGCATGGGAGGAGTCCCAGCTGTTTGCTGTTTTGATTGATTACCCCACCTATCAATTCCCCAAGAAGTTCCAATTATAAGGCCCCTGGAAACTATCCCGGGCTTCTCCTGGCTTCCGGAGGAAACCTCATTCCGAATAGCAGAAATCTCATTCTGAATGGGATTCTCCCGAGGGTCTTCCAGAAGCCATCTTGGGGGTATTGATAGCCACATGGACTTCTTGCCAGGTTCCAGATCCATCTATTGATTCCCTATTTTACTAGCCGGCTTCACTTTCATGCCCTGGAAACTCGCTGAAGGAATCACTGTGACATTTTGTTTTCTTTAGATGGTGAGAGCTCTTTTTGACAAAACCCCATGTTTTTTATTATGTTTTCACAATTTTGAGAGCCTTCCAATCTGCTTGGGCCATTTGCACATTTGAAGCTTCTTGCCATGGAGTCACATTTATCTTTTCTCCAAACTTCTTGAAAACATCTTCCTAAAGTCTACTACAGCCATCCTAAAGGGCCCAGTGTCCTCCTAGCTGTTAGGAGCTCCAGAAAGAGGGGGCCACTTTCTCTGGATTTCTGAGCCTTCTGTTTCATCAACCATCCCTTTCTTTTGGTAGAAATCAAATTCAGATCTCTAGAGAGTTGAATTTGCTCATCTTTTTATCTTTCCTGTCATTTTCATCCACAATGGGGAAGCTTCTTCTACACACTCCATTGGGGGGCTGACCACTTCCCATCCCTTCAATTAGCTATGTATCTTTGGAAAAAATAATGGTTTTCTGTTAACATAATGGGCATAGCATGACTAAAATATTTAGGGATGGGGTAATTCTTAGATGAGGTAGTGGGCAGAGTAGGAGGGTAGAGTCTCTCCACTACATCTCTCAACTGAACAGTCTTTATTTTTTAATCCTTGATGAAAAAGTTGTGATTTAAAAAAACAAACATGGAAAACAAAACAAAACAAAACAAAAAAACCCACCTTGTTCCATGAGGTACACAGCGTAATTCACTTTTGTGTGTTTTTGGCAAATTATCATATTTGGGGCAGTTGCAAATTGTTATTAACCACTGAGGAGATGAAAAACTGAGAGGTACATGCTCCCCATGATCTCCCTACTCCCCAAAATTGTGGTCATCACACTCCAACCTAGATTCTCATTCCTTATACATGAGATTCCATTGTCTTTCTTATTTATTAAACATTGGAATCCACATGAATTAGAAAAGGTAGTCTAACTAACTATTGTAATCAATAACCACCACACCTCGGTGCTTACTTAATAAAAGATTTATTTCTTACTCAGGCACAGTTCAATTGGGTGTTTGGCTCTGGCATTCCACATGGTGACTCAAAGACCCAGATGTCTCCCATCCAGGGACTCCACCATTTTCTAAGTCAGCAGCAGCCTCCACTGGATTTATGCAATTGTCTAGAAGACAAGGGAAGAGACAGCATGGAAGATTGTGAGGAGGTTTTAAGCGTCAGACCTAGAAGTGGTTTACATCATTTCCTCCATAGTCCATCAGCCAAAACTCAGTCACATGACCCAGGTAACTCCAAGAAGGTGAGAAGATGTAGTTCCTGTGTGCCTAAAGAAGAAAATGAAATGAAATGAAATGCAGGCATTGTCTCACCTTGCCACATGTTTCCAATTCTCTTCTGCAACTTCCTGGTATATCATCCAGTATTATTCTTACAATGTCACCTCTGTACTAGCCATAGTGCCTCTTTTTTTTCTAAGTAATTTTATCCTTCCTCCTTAGAATTCCGTTGAACACTTTCTAGATCAGGCAGGCTCTTGAAGTCATTTTTGATTAGCAAATTTCAATAGTCCATAACTGGTCTCCCTGCCTCTTGTCTCTCCTTCTCACTTCCACCTCTTCATGGCTGTCAGGCATCTACCAAAAGAACGAATCTGACTATTTCACATTTCTGCATAAATCCTTCACTGGTTTCCTGTATTAGTTTCCCATTGCTGCTATAAGAAATCACCAAAAACTTACTGTCTTAAAACTACGCAGATTTATTCTCTTAGAGTTCTGGAAGGCTAAGAAATCAAATCTAAATTCAAGGTGTTGGCAGGGCTACGTTCCTTGTGAAGCCTTCTGGGGAGAATCCATTTCCTTGCCTTTTTCGGCTCCTAGAGGCTGTTGGCATTCTTTGGCTTATGGTCTCTCCCTCGCATAACTCCATCTTCTTGCTTCTGTCAGCACATCTTCTATTCCTGACTCTGATCCTCCGACCTCCCTCTTATGAGGACCCTTGTGATTACCTGGGCCCACCTGCATAATCCTTAACTTAGCTGCACCTGCAAAGTCCCTTTCACCATGTAAGGGAACATATTCACAGGCTCCAGGGATTAAGAAGTGAACGTCTTTGGGAGGCCGTTATTCAGCCCACTTCAGTTTCTTTCCCTGATGATGACGTCCATCTCCCAAGTTTATCAGATGTGGCTCCTTGTCAGAGATGCCTTTAGATGCCTACCTTAAAAGGTGTCACCTCTGCTTCCCTGTTGACAGAAGCCCAGTTCTTTTCAAGAAGCAGTGTGCCCAGCTGCAGTGGCTGAATCCTGAGTGGTCTCAGCTTTCTCCTTTGCCAGAGACTTGCGCTCTCAGCCTTCCTGCCTTGTAACCCAGTTCTAGCCAAAAAGAGAGAAGGAGAGTCTTTGGGTGCTTCCTGGAACAATTGTTTTCCCTGATAAAAGGAAAGCACTTTTCCTACTGCCCCCTTCTTACTAGTCCTGCTACGGATGCTGGTGTTAGCACACAATAGTTTTTGCCTAGATACTGCAATAATTTCAGACCGCCCTCTTGCCTCCGGTCTCTCCCTCTCCCGCTTCTAGCCTTTATATTGCTGCCAGTCATGTTACAAATGCACATATCACTTCTCTCTCTAAAAGAACCTATCTTCCCTTTCCTATCGGATATCTCCAAATGCCTCAGTTTAAGGATAAGGCACATCTTCCATGAGAAATATGCCTGGACTCGTGGCAGCTATTTCTTGACATGAGGCAACAGCCAACCTGCTGAGGAAGAGCCAAGCAAAGGCATGGAAGGAGCAGGTCCCTAAAGGCACCACTGATATACTGAACCAGTGGTAGCCCCCTCATTATGGACCTCAGGACTCCTCATTATGTGTGAGACAATCATTCTCTTTTGTTGTTGCTGTTTGCTGACATGGAGCTTCCTGGGTCTGGTCCCAACCTCACCAGTCAGCCTCGTTTCCTCCCTTCACCACAATGTACTCTGCCCTTTAACCACTACAAGCTACTTAAACTGCCATCTCCCAAGCCTGAGTGTCTTTATTTATAGCATAAATAAAGAGGCACGCCTAGAGTGCCCTCCCTCCACTTCTGTTCCAGGAAAATATACATGCACACCCTTCAAGATCTAGCTCTGATACTTGCTCCTACCTGGATCCTCCACTGATGTCCGCCAGGCATGGTTAGTAGCCTCTGTTCCCACTTCAGGGACAGGCTAGTGTTATGGGTGAATGGCATCTCCCAAAAAGGCAGGTTCAAGTCCTACCCCCATCCTGTAAATGTGAGTTTATGGGGAAATCAGGTCTTTGATGATGCCATTAGTTAAAATCAGGACCAACTGCATTATGGTGGTCACTAATCTTATAAGTCACTAACTGGCATACTTATAAGAAGGGGGAAAGGACACTGAGAAAAGGTGACCATGTGAAGATGGAGGCAGAGGGTTATCAGCCAAGGATTGTCAGCTAGAGTCAGAAGAGAAGCGCAGAACCAATTACTCCCTACAGACTTCGAGGGAGCATGGCCCTTCTGGCATCCTGATTTTGACTTCTGGTCTCCAGAACTGTGAGACAGTAAATCTCTGTTGGTTTAAGCCCCCCAGCAGCCCTGGGAAAATGAGACAGCCAATAACACACCTCACTGTGGCTGTTTGTTGAAAGCCTAGCCTTCTCCACGGTTAGGAACAACTTGAGGTCGGGGACAGTGTTTTACTTTTTTCTGAGACTCCAGCACCCATCACAGTACACAACAGATACTTAATAAAAGTTTCTCAATTGGTCATTGATGAGGCCTTTCCTCCCATGCCAGGAGCCTACCTCACTGCCCCGCAGCTCACGCTGCTTCCCATAGGCTTTCTTCTCCCTAGTGCTCTGCAAAGAGGGAAATCCATCTCTTTTCCTGGGAAGTGCTGAGATGACAGCCGATAGCTCAGAGACATGTGTTCTTCTTAATTCACTGGCAGCAATGGGGTCACACAATGAGTCTCTTAGTGATAAATTCAGTCTTGTAAATTCCTGAAATGTTAGAGTTGGAAGAGACCTTAGAATTTCCCTAAGGTTTGTTATGGTAATAGCTTTTAAGTAAAATAAAGGACTCCAGGAACAAAGATATTTGGGAAACCCTGAGTTCAAGAAAATTTTAAAAAGTGCTTTTCTGTGGAACTTCTAAGAGCCTATATTTTGCTCACAGGTGTTGGATATCTTTGAGGAAGGAATATGGTAACATTTCTCCATACTGCACCCAACTGTGCAACCATTTTCTCTCAAAGCATTTCCCCAGTCTTGGTTCTGTGGGATGAACCCTGGGATACCCTGATCTAGTACAACTCCACCCCCACCTCCACCCCCCACCCCCGTGCAGGTGAGAATTTACTTCCTTGTATCACAGAGCCGAACCTGTAGTGAGGCTGCCTGCCTCTTGGATCACAGCCTTTCCATCCTGTGTGAAACTCCATCTTGATCTTCTCCACCAATTTCTGGCCACACCACTAATTTAGCACTTTGCATGGTTGGTCCTGTATGTACTTATGTCTAGAACTAAATTATAACTTTCTAAAAGGGAGAGAAAGGGCACTTCAACACTCTTCTCATCAACTCTGCCCTGTGCATAGAGTCAGACTACGATAAATAATATGGTCTTACTGAAGAATGAATGGTGAATAAATGAATAAACAAGAGCGAAAAATCTTATCATCGTGTTGGGAAAAGTGGTCATGTAGCTCTCTGGGGGACTGGAATAGGCATATGTGTTTTTGTTTCCTGGCTGCTAAAACAAATACTATACAATGGGTTGGCCTAACAACAGGAATTTATTGGCTCACGTATTCAGAGGCTAGAAGGCTTGCCTTCTCCCAGGATCTTAATCTTCTGGCTGGCAAGCAATCTTTGGGGTGCTTTGGCTTTTCCATCACATGGCAGTGCACACAGTGGCTTCTTCTTTTTCTGGTTTCAGTTGATTTCCAGCTTCTGGCTGCTCCCTGTGGCTTCTCTTTCTGTGTCCAATTTCCTTTGCTTATAAGGACTTCAGCCACATTGGATTAAGGCCCACCCTCATTCAGTCTGGGCACACCTTAACTAATAACATCTTCAAAGGTCCTATTTAGAATTGGGTTCACAGCCACAGAACCAAGGTTTGGGACGTGAACATGCTTTTTATGGGGGACCCTATCCAATTCCCAAGAGCACCATTATTTTATGTACCACTAAAAAGGAAAATGCTTTCAGTTACCTCAGCCCAATACTTTCTTATCAAGTAGAATCACAATGTCAGGGGGTGTTAAAACTAAAAGAAAAAGTGTATCTTAAATTGACGAAATGTAAATAATGCTATAGCACAAAGCAAAATTCAATTTTTTTCTTTATTAGAGAAGTTGTGAATTACAGAACAATAATGCACAAAATACAGGATTCCTGTATTCCACCCCACCACCAACACCTTGCATTGGCATGGAACATTTATTACAATTGATGAGAGCACAGTTTTACAATTGTACTATTAATTAAAGTCCATGGTTTAACTTAGGGCTCACTGGGCAGTGCAGTTCCAGGGGTTTATAAAAAAAAAAATTTATGTTGTTACCATATATACTATGTAACATTTCCCCTTTTAATCATATTCAGATATGTATATATATCAGTGCTGTTAATAATGTTCACAATGTTTTGCTACCATCCATTATATTATTTCAAAAAATTTTATTTCTTTTGTAATTTATTTATTTTTAAAACCATTATTATTATTTCATTTTCTTATTAATTTCATTTGGTTATTATGTTGGCTTCATTTTTGGAGAGGTTTTGTATCACAGAAGGGTCACAACTATGGCAGATGAGGATCACTGGTGCATGGTGTCGGTGATGGGGGAAGTGTGGGGAGGGATTCACCTCTAAGTCATAGGAATATGTTCAAGTGTTCATGGGGTGTTGTCTCAGTGGGTGGAGACCCACACAATAACCAAAAGCATATTGAATTCCCCTCCTGGAGAGTCCTGCTACGTTCTCTAATAGAACGACAAGAATCCCCCAAGTACAAGGCAGTGCCTAGTGAAGGAAGAAATACCATTATGCCAGGCCCTTGATATTGATGATTGTACTTATGAACCTTTTCTTGTGAAATTGAAACCTAGCTTAGTATTATATACTGCCTAAGAGTTACCTCCTGAAAGTCTCCTTATTGCTCAAATGTGGCCTCTAAGTCAAAATCAGCAAATAAAGACACTACCTTCCCCCCTGCCCCTGCATGGGAAATGACTTCTGGGGATGAGCCTCCCTGACACCGAGGGATTATTATCAAGTGCCAACTAGCAATGCATTTGGAAAAAGATCTTGGCCAAAAGGGGGAAATATTAAGTACAAATGAGTTTTAATGGCTAAGAGATTTCAAAGTGAGTCAGGAGGTCATTCCAGAGTCTACACTTAGGCAAGTCTCAGCAGGATCTCATTGATGGACACAGTAAACAGTGCCTCAAACAGCAGGACTCCTGAAGGCTCTAGAGACATCCAGACAGTATAAACAGGGCATCAAGCTTAGGAATTCAGCACCCTGTCAGTGGGTCTTACTTTGGAATTTATGCTCCCCAGTGTAATGGAGTTAGACTCATTTATAGTTTCCCTACACATGTCTTTTCTGCCACTTTTATTTGAGCCACTTGTTAAATATATGTCCCAAAGACTTAAATCTTTCATCCGTTTATGTGCGAGTTGAGCCCTGAATCTCAGCAAAGTTGCAACACCTATTCTCCAGTTCATTGGAGTCACCCAGGACAACCAACAAGGAGATGATGATGGACAACACCCATCCCAAGGAACAGAGAGTGTCTGTAACTGCAAGCAAGATAGTTCCATCCATCTGCCCCATGAGATCTAAGCCCCCTCTCAATTAGAAACAGAGTGGGCATCACCATCCCCAAATCCTCAAGATTGGGGAATGAACAATGGACTAAAGTATTCTTATTTTTCTATTATAGACATTATTCTAGCAATGGAAGAACTTTTATCATTGATGTAAAGGCAGTGGCCACCAGAGGTTCTGAGGGAGGGAGAGGGAGGAATAGGTGTAATATGGGGGCATTTTGGGGACATTGGAATTGTTTTGCATGACATTGCAATGACAGATTCAGGCCATTATATATTTTGCCATAACACAAAATTGTGCAGGACAGAGTGTAAACTATAAAGTAAACTACAGTCCGTGGTTTGTAGCAAAGCTTCAATATGTTCATCAATTGTACAAATGTACCACACTAATGAAAGATGTTAATGTGGGAAAGTGTGTGTGGGGGGAAGGGTGGGGCATATGGGAATCCCCTATGTTTTTTATGTAACATTTATGTAATATAAAGCTTCTTTAAAAATAAAAAAAATAATAATGAATTAAAAAAAAAAACATTTCCATCATGCCAAATAGAAACCTTGTACATTTTAAGCCTTAACTTCCCTTACCCTATCTCCACCCTACCCCCTGGTAAACTATATTCTAGATTCTGACTCTATGAGTTTGCTTATTCCAATTGTTTCAAATTAGTGAGATTATACAATATTTGTCCTTTTGAGTCTGGCTTTTTTCACTCAACATGATGTCTTCAGGGTTTATCCATGTTGTTGCAAGAATCAGGACTTCATTCCTTTTTACAGCTGAGTAATATCCCATTGTATGCATATACCACATTTTGATTATCCATTCATTGGTTGATGGACACTTGGGTTGCTTTGATCTTTTGGCAATTGTGAATAATATTGCTACAAACATGGTGTGCAAATATCTGTTAGAATCTCTGCTTTCAATTCTTTTGGGTATATACTTAGGAGTGGGATTTCCAGGTTATATAGTAGCTGTATACTTAGCTTTCTGAGGAACCACCAAACTGTCTTCCATAGTGGCTGCACCATTTTACATTGTCACCAGCAACGAATGAATGAGTGTTCCTATTTCTCTGCATCTGCTCCAACACTTGTTATTTCATGTTTGTTTTTTAAATAGTGGCCATTCTAATGTTTGTGAAATGGTACCTCATTGTGGTTATGATTTGCATTTCCCTGATGGCTAATGATGTTGAGAATCTTTTCATGTGCTCTGGTCATTTGAATATCTTCTTTGGAGAGATGTCTGTTCGAGTCTTTTTGCCCATTTTTTAATTGTGTTGTTTGTCTTTTTGTTGTTAAGTTGAAGGATTCCTTTATATATTTTGGAAACCAATCCTTTACTGGATATGTGGTTTCTAAATATTTTTCCCCACTGTGTAAGTTGTTGCTTTACTTTCATGATAAAGTCCTTTGAGGCACAAAAGTTTTTAATCATAGGGAGGTCCCATTTATCTATTTTTTCTTTTGTTGCTTGTGCTTTGGGTGTGAAGTCTAAGAAACCATTTCCCAACACATGGTCTTGAAGATGCTTCCCCGTGTTTTCTTTTAGAAGTTGGATAGTTATGGCTCTTATATTACGGTCTTTGATCCATTTTGAGTTTATTTTTGTATATGGTATAAGTTAGGGGTCTTCCTTCTTATTTATGAAAATGGAGATCCAATTTTCCCAGCACCATTTGTTGAAGAGACAATTCTGTCTCAATTGAGTGATCTTTGCTACCTTGTTAAAAGTGAGTTGCCAGGGAAGGTAGCAACAGATTAACAGGCAGAGCTGAATGCTCTCACAAAAGCAACAGAAAATGAGTCAAAACCTGTCCAAGGGACCAAAACAATGCTATACAATGCCCAGGAGGGTGAGAGACAGAGAGACAAAGAAGCTGAAATGACAAACGTGAGTTACCAAGCCCCCATGGCAGACAAGAAGGGCTCCCCACCCCCACCCCCAAGATATTAAGCTGGGGTAAAGCACCTGGCTCACTGCAGCCAACTGAGAGGGGAACAGACATCTTCCTCCCTGTCAGCTGTTTCAAGGGAAAAGGGAGAGGAGGTTGGAGTGCTTTTCTTCAGTGAATTCAGTTAGCAAAGCCCACTTTGAATCTCTGATCTGGAGAGTCAACACAGGAACATCTCTGTCAAAGGGCGCGTTAACTAGCGCCATCTGCTGGCTGATCTGGAAATTGCATGAACAAAAACAGCTCTCTTTACCCCACCCCTGGGAGAATATCTGAGCCCTATTAGTGAGTCCCTGGCATGATTTTGATAACTTAAGCTGGGCAAGTTTAAAGACTTAGTATAAATTGATCCAAATATCAAAGAAGAACTGTGAGGAAAAAAAACAAACCAATAGACACGGAAGAGAAATTAGCCACCAAAGTAAATTCACCAACATATTCAGATGCCTAGACATCAGCAAAAAATTATAAGCCATACCAGGAAACAGGAAGAGACTCCCCAGCCAAAAGAACAAACCAAATATCCTGAAGAGATACAGAATTTAATAAAATTAATCAGGGATAATCACACAACTCCCCTAAATCACTTCAAAGAATTTAAAGAAAATATGACTAAGGAAATAAAAGATATTAAGGAGATACTGGGAGGGCATAAAGAACAATTTGAAAGCCTGCAAAGAAAAGTAACAGACCTTATGGGAATAAAAGACATGATGGATGAGGTTAAAAATATATTAGAAGACATAAGAGCAGATTTGAATTGTCTTAAGACAGAATTAGTGATTTCAAAGACAGAACATCTGAACTGGAAAAGACAGGAGAACGGAAAGAGAAGAAAATGGAAAAAATAAAACAGGGTCTCGGGGAATTGAATGACAATGAGAAATGCACAAACATTTGCTTTATTGGTGTCCCAGAAGGAGAAGAGAATGGAAAAGGGGCAGAAAGAATATTTGAGGAAATAATGACCGAAAACTTACCAACCCTTATGAAGGACATAAATATCAATCTCAAAGAAGGACAATGCACTCCAAACAGAATAAATCGGAATAGACCTTTCCTGAGACACCTACTATTCAGAATGACAAATATTAGAGATAAAGAGAGGATTCTGAAGGCAGTGAGAGAAAAGCAAAGCATCACATACAAGGGAAACTCAATAAGATTAAGTAATGATCTCTCATCAAAAACCAGGGAGGAGAGAAGAAAGTGGTATGGTGGATTTAAGGTACTGAAAGAGAAAAACTGCCAGCCAAGAATTCTGTATCCAGCAATGCTGTCCTTCAAAAATGAGGGTGAGTTCAAAGTCTTCACAGACAAAAAAACCTGATTGAATATGTTACCAAAAGACCAGATTTGCAAGAGATACAAAAGAGGGTGCTGCAGCCTGAAAGGGAAAAAGAAGGGCAAGAGATTTGGAGAAGAGTTTAGAAATGAAGATTATTAGGAAGTGTAAACTAAAGGATAAGAAGACAGACAATAGAATGATATGACAATAGAGACCTGAAGGACAAAAGGGATGAAGTAAGTAATGCCTTTACAGTAATAACACTGAATATTAATGGATTGAACTCCCCAATAAAAAGGCATAGACTGACAGAATGGATAAAAAAACATGAGCCACCTATATGCTGTGTACAAGAGAACCACCTCAGATGTAAGGACGCAACTAGGTTAAAAATGAAAGGTTGATATAAACCCATTCTCAAATGGAGGTGGGGTGGACATCACCATCCCAGACTCTTCAGGATTGGGGAAAGAGCTATGGACTAGAGTCTGGTATTCTACTATAGACGTGATTCAAGCATTGGAAGAAATTACAACATTGATGTGGAGCCAGTGGCCACTGGAGGCTCTGGGGGCAGGGAGAGGGAAAAGCAGTTGTAATACGGGGGCTTTTTCGGGACTTGGGAATTGTTCTGAGTGACATTGCAATGACAGATATAGGCCATTTTATGTCATCACATAAATGCAGAACTGTGTGGCAGAGAGTGTGGTCTACAAAGTGAACTATGGTCCATGCTTAATGGCAAAGCCCCAGGATGTGTTTATCAATTGCAATTAATGTGCCACACTAATGAAGGATGTTTATGTAGGAGGTTGTGGGAGGTGTGGGAGGTAGGGTGAATGGGAATCCCTATATTTTTTGTGTAACATTTATATAATCTAAGTATCTTTTTAAAAAATAAAATAAAATAAAATAAAATAAAATAAAATAAAATAAAATGAAAGGTTGGAAAAGGGTATTCCATGTAAATAGTAACCATAAAAGAGCTAGAGTAGCCCAGATAAATGTAGAATAACAATATTATAGTACATGAACAATAATTACCCAGTGCAACTGGCAAATTGTTCCTGTGATCAGTATTCTGTAATATTTTTCATACAGAATAAATACTTGCTTTTAATTGAGGAGGCCTGGAGTAGAGACATATTTTTGGGTACTTCATTTTTCTTTAGCCCTTTCTTATTCATACTCTTTAATTAAAATAATCTATCTGGATCAATAATGATCTAGCATGACTACGGTTAAACAAGATTTTTAGTTTTTCTGCCTCATAAAATTATGAGTTGGCAAATTGTTATCTGCTGTAATTCATTCCAATAAGATGTGAAGAATTCCCAAATAGGAATTTGATTATCTAGAAAGAATTATGGCCTACATGGAAATTAAATAACTAAACCAATAATTTATTTCATTCTTAGAGATTATTATGTCCAATAGTTAGAGCTGTGATATAAAAATTAGAATTATGTTATAATTAATTTCTATTATATTTGGATTTTATTTACATTTATAAAGGTTTGTTGCTATGCTACCTGTTTTTTATAACTGATTATATTAAATCTAACTTGGCCTTGCACTTTCTTTTAAAATTTGTAATTTCAATCTATTTTTCTACTTATTTTATAATTTTATAACAAAGGACTTTTTAACAGCTGAAAAAAAAAGCCATTGATTATACACTGTGGATGGATCATATGGTATGGGGACTATATCTCAATAAAACTATTTAAACAAATGAATAATTGTACAAGAATAGTCAGAGATAGCAGCTATGCACAGCAGGGGAAACAGAGAGATTGAAAGGTGAGGAATTTTCTTGTTTATCTGGTTTTTGTTTATTATTATTATTATTATTGAAATGATGAAAATGCTTTAAATAATGATTGAAGGGATGAATGTACAACTAGGTGATTATACCAAATACCATTGATTATACACTTTGGATAAATTGTATGCTCTATTAATATGTATCAATAAAATTGATTTGTTTTTAAAAAAATAAAAATAAAAAGTCAGTTTCCATAAATGTGTGGGTTGATTTCTGTGCTCTCAATTTGGTTCCATTGTTCTATATGTCTGTCATCGTGCCAGTAACATACTGTTTTGATTACTGTGGCTTTGTAATAAGTTTTCAAATTGGAAAGTGTGAGTCCTCCAACTTCCTTCTTCTTTCGCAAGATTGTTTTTGCTATTCCATATAAATTTGATGATTCGCTTTTTCATTTCTACTAAGAAGGTTCTTGGAATTTTGATTGCGATTGCCTTGAAAAAACTCAGTGCAAAGATAAACTCATTATACCGGAAACTCCTTTCAAAATTGCCAGAGATCTTCAGAACGGAAAGGGAGTAGGAAGGGAGAGGGAGCTGAGTGGGAAGAGAGTGGGAAGAGTTGCAACGTTAAAGAAAAACAGCCAGGCAGTTCTTCCAAGTGCCAAAGTCCTGAGTGCCTTGAGGTTTTCTATGGTAATGGCCTTTGCTGCCAGGCAGACTCCAGCTGAAGCCCTACCAGCAGGGCACACAAATGGCAACAATTAATCTGAGATTGGTAATGACATGTTTGTTTTGGATGGAAGGAGTGCCGTTATGGCTTCAATGCAGTGGTGAGGTTGTTGGACAGGGAGTGCCTTGCACTCAGTCATGCCATGCCCCTTTGAGAGCTGTCCAAGGGGGCATCAGGCGGTAGCTGGGAGCTGGGAGCCTCCTAGGTAGGTGGGAGTCTGGGTAAAAGAACACTTTCTTGAAGAACCTCAAAGGAAAGCAGCAACTGCACATTACGAACCTGTGAACCAGAGGCTCGCACCGCCTGCAGGTGGCCATTTCCCAGGCCCTGCCTCCTCTGTTGGCGGGAACTGCAACGCTCTCAAGTGGATCTGCGCATCTTCACCTCAATTTTCAAAATTTTTTCAGGAAAGCTTCCTGCTCTGACTGTGTAAACACTGGAGCTAAGGGAAGTCATTTTCCCATTTCCAGAGCACAGTCCAAGTTCACGAGTTTGACATTTCAAACCAGCTCCATAGCTTCGGTGGCCAGGCTGGCTTTCCCTCTGCACTTGGAGAGGGTGGCCTGGGTAGAAAGGCACTTATAGGCCTTATTTAAAAAGGGCACTTGAGGCTTCTGGGAGAGAAAATAGCTCTTTCCAGAGAGATTTTAATGATTAAGTTCAATCGAATCTGAAACACATGTATTAAATTTCCCTGAAATTACACACAGTTTTAAAAATTAAGGGGGCAAAGGGAATGGTTTTTCTGGTAACCCCCAAACATCCGAAGAAGAAACACGCATGCTCACACAAACAAAAATAAACATAACAATAGTGTTGGAGGCATACTATAAATGCACTTTCCAGCTGGGCCCATCCTTCCTTGGTGAGTAAGGTGAGACCTTCCCCACTCATCACCTAATAGGGAGAATCTGAGGTTGGGGAGCCTTTCTCCTGCTGAGCCGTGCCGCAGTTTTGCAAAGGGAGGCTGAGCAGCCAGGGGAGGGGTAGAGCCCATTTTCTGTCGGTTAAGCCTCTCCATTAGTTACCTTTACCTTTATGAATGCTGGGAAGATTTAGGCTTTAACATACATAACTTTAAATCAGTAATATCCTTCATGGTTCCATGATTTGTTGGCTCCATATGTAACCTCTTGGCCCATTAAATTGGCTCCAACTCAAATCCAGTTGTTCCTTTACTTTCAGCTTTCTTTTTGTTGGGTTGGGGGGAGGCATGGAGTGGAGGAGGAAGCAAGCAGAAGAAATGAGAAGAAGCTAGAGAGAGAAGAGGAGCAAGAGTCCTTCTACTGAAATTTCTAAATGTGGAACTCATTGTCTGTACTGGCTTTGAGGCAGAATAAAAAAAAAACAACTAAGAACTTAAATATTTGTTGAAGTCTGATGTTCTCCCTGTGTACACCGCCCACCCCCAACCCCCATTCCCTCTTGTAAAATTAAAGCTGAAGCTAGCAGTTCACATGTAGCTCTTGAAATGTCACCGGCAATGCTGCTATTATTCTGATTTTCTGGGCAACGCCTGTCGGTTCCCTCCTGCAGGTCAATTAAGCTAACGCTGTTTCTCTCGGATCTGCCCTGACAGCTGCATTGAATTTGGTTTCATTGGGTGATTTATCAGGCCTGCTGATATACAGCCACATGATTTAAGAGTGCAAAAAAACCCTGGAATGCACCAAAAAAGCAATACATGCATTATTATTATTATTAATAATAAAGATAAATGTCAGCCCCAAGTGACTCTGATGGCCCTTGCCACTCCATTTAGCATTTTAACGGTGGCATGTGGCCCCTGCATGGCACTTGGTTCTGTCTGGGTGCCTTCAAGGAGGCTAAGAAAAGGTTATTTGTCAAATGCTAGGTCATAGTCGGGGGGATATTTTTAAAGCTCTGGGTCAGACTAGCCCAGCTGCATTCCTGTCCCTGTCATTGAACGAGCTGAACTTTGTCACGTTATTAAGCTGTCAGCAACACCAGGGCGTTGTTTAGATTTCTGGTGGGAACTCCTCACACATGCTCTGGGGCTCCATGGGGATTTTATCAACACCATTGTAAAACATGCACAAATGAGCTGGGTTGGAATTGCCCTGGGAAGAGCCGACTCACTCGGCCTCATCAGGCTGAAATGGAAATACCAGAGCCAGCCCAGGAGCCACCCGCAGGCACCATCGCCAGTGCCCTCTGCAAACATCCATCACACCAGAGGTCCCTTTGCCCTGCCATGTTACTTCTCCCTGGGAGCTGATGGCCAAGGGTCCAGCCTTGCCCTCGGCTGGATTGGATTCTGAGAAGCTCTGAATTCAATTCTCGTAGAGCTTCTGTGGCTCATTTGGGCTGTGGGCAAAGTCCAAGTTCAGCCCTTCAGCTACCCGGTTTATCCCCCCTTCTTCCCCATGGCCCCTCACCTCTGCGATCCAAATGCTCTCATGTTGTTAGTTGTCCAGGCTGGGAGCTGGGAAAGCTCCAGGTACAAATTAGAGAAGTTGAATTGTCGAGAATTATGGGGTGCACTGTCTCCCTAAGGAAGGCCTGAATTTAAAAGGGACTGAAAGCCGGAGCCATGCTTCAAATTTTAGCTATCAACAACTAGACTCTAGGGAAGGGATTTGGGACTGGAGGCTTTCGGGCAGCCCTCAAATCACACCACTGCACGCAGCCCACACTTCACATGGAACTGCCTCCAAAAAGTGGATATGGGATGTGGGGAGAGAGGTATGGGGAGTGGGAGAGGGAAACAGCCTGCATTTTAGCTCCTGCATCCCACAGGTCTTCAAAAATAAACCTAGCAAATTGATGTTCCCACCATGGCCACCTCCACCACCTGAAAGGAAGAGGCAAGTGGATCTGTTAAAACATCAAGCTAGTCTTGAGGAATTAAAAAAAAAAAAAAAAGGTGGTGAAGAGAACTGGGACTGTGTCTCAGCACTGTCTCCTACTGGCTCTGTGGCCTCTGCCCTACAACCATCTGATCAACAGCTCTGCAGTAGCCAGTGCCTTAGAGGCTGCTGTGAGGCTCTGGTGAGGTCATATAAACAAGAACGCAGCCTATATTCCTGGAACAGAGTAGGCCCTCAATAAACTATGGCTGTTGTTATCCCCCACCGCAAAACCATTCATCCTTTTTCATATCACATATTTTTCTAATCACAAGATATAAAGGCAAGAAACAACCTCTTCAGACTGGGCCACTGCCACCTCACAGATAAGCATCTATCCTAATTTTAAGACATCTTGAAGGAAATATTAATCACCCAACCATGCATAGAAGCTACTTTTAGTTTGTCTTTGACCCATTAAAAGTTTGTAAGTGGTTAAGGAGACAAATGGATGGATGGATGGATGGATGGATGGATGGATGGATGGATGGATGGATGGGTGGACGGATAGATGGATGGATGGATGGTGAAAATATGAACAATATAAATGAGTAGACAAAGACTGACAAATAATATATATGAAGCATTGATATTATGGGCATATGTTTAACCAAACAGGTATATGTACATAAATAGATGATGGATGGGTAGATAGAATATGTATAGCATATATTATGCATATTGTATATATTAATACTTATGTTTATCTGTTTATCCATATGGACATGTTTATATACACAGATGACAGCAGATGAATAGTAAAAGATAGGTAGATGGATGGATGGATGGATGGATAGATAGATAGACAGACAGACAGACAGATGATAGATAGACCTGTCCTGGATGATTCATTGTCCTTTGGAGTCCAGAAACTCTGACACTGTTTTCTAAAGCTCAGCACCCAGGTCTCAGTACTCCCAGTTCAGTTCTCTTTCTGTTCTGGCCTGCAGCTCCTCCAGGTTCTGTGCCTGACTCTGTCACTAAGCAACTGTGTGAACCTGAGACACTCGCCTGACCCTCAGGCCAGTAAGGAAGGTACACTCATGGCTCGGTTCTCCTTAAACTTCCACGACTCTTTTTCAACTTGCACCATCAAAAACAGAGCAAAGGAGTTGGAGCCGCCACCGTTCTGAATCCACTGTGCCTCGCAGAGCTGAAACAATGTAGGCAGTGACACTTAACACAACTGAATAACCCACACCTAAATAAAAACACATGGCTGGCTTCCCCTCCCCTTTCCAGGGCACACAAACATGTGGGTGGTCCTCGCAGGGAAGTGGAAAAGAATGTGTACCTGCTCAGAGGACTTTTTCCACATAAGAAAAGCCAAGATCTTTCCCCAGACCTCCCATTACCGACAAGTTGGACTATCACCTTGCAAAGAACTCCTCAGGGATGGGAAACTTCTCCTAACAAAGCCTCGTGCCACTACTGCAGACCTGGCTAACAACTTCTTTAACCCAATCCACCCAGGCTTCCGATGGATGCTGTGGGTACAACCGGTAGAAGCTACAGACCTCTCCTGAGACACAAGGAATACAATTTTCCTCCTTCAGTATATATGGTGATGGTTATTGTTGATAACAATTACAGATGCTACCACATCTGTTAACAAGAAAGGCAAGTGACAGGCAAGTTGTCACTCTTGAGCTCTGAGACACCCTCCAGATGCTGAGACACCAAAATACTGAGACATGTCATTGACATGTCATGGCTAAGACTTGGGATTTTGATTGAGGAAACCTGAGCTTACACATTGGTTTAGCCATCCAGTAACTCACACAGCCACGGCAGCTCACTGCACCACCTCCTCAATTGTAGAATGGGAATAAATGTCATACAATAAGAATGTACGACATTCTTATTTGCTATCATCTCCATTGTCAATATATCTACCTTCTGGATGTGATTAGTACTGGATTCCTTAATTCATTTAATTTTCCCAACCTGAAGGGGGAAATATTATTTTTTCACATTTTACAAATAAGGAAACTGAGGCTCAAAGAGGGTGATTTCTCTCAGGTCCTCTAGTCAGGGCTAGGACTTAGACCCAGATTTCTCTAACTCCAAAGCTGGTGCTCTTTCATTTCTAACTCAATGAAAAGATATACATGAAAGCATAACAAAGTAGATGACTCTTGTTGCTGTTATTTCATTTTAAAGACCCTGGCTTCCTAGTCTAATCTCTATTAGTTGGCCTATGTTTGACTGCATGCAACAGGATGCTCAGCTACCTGTGGTCCAGGTGATAGTCATTAAATTATCTCACATAAAAACAAGTTATGGAGGAAGGTGTTTCTAGGATTGGTTCAGCAGCTGCATGAAGTCTAAACACCAGGGAGTTGGGTTGGCATGTCCTTGATTCTCTGACCTTCCTCACATGGTTACAAGTTGGCTGTGAAAAGCTCAAACATCATGTCTTCACACTATGGCATCCCAAGAAGGAGGGCAGGAAGGGGGCAGAAAGGCCTTTCCTCATGAAGTATTCTTTTTCTTTTCATTATGGAGGGAAATCTTTTCCAGAGACCCCTAGCAGAGTTATACTTCTGTCTCATTGGCCAGAACTGAGTCACATACCTATGCCCATGCCATTCACTTGCAAATGGGAAAGAAGTAGCCATGATTGACTTAGAATATCCATCCCCGGGAATGGTTACATTATTGCTAGGATAAAATTGGTGGTCTGTTTAGCAAGGGAGGAAGGTAAAAGAGCAACAATTCCTCTACATAGAGCTCAAGGCCCACTCTACCTCACTCCCCACCTCATCGCCCCTTGCCCTTCTGCAGTCCTACCTTCCACTGCTTTCCTGCTGCTCTGGACAAGATAGTCTTCACATTACTTTGCCCATATTCTGTGTTTGGCTACCTCTTGATGATCCCCCTGTTTACAACATCTTTTTCCCATCCCTTCTGCCTATTTTACTACAAAGGTCAATGATAACTCAGATTCACATCCAATAAGAGCAATCAGCAGCAGCATCACCTTTTTATAAACCCAAGCAGTGCCTATAGTTTCAGTCACTTGGTCTTTCTAGTCTTCAGTTCCCTCATCTGTAAAATGGGATTTGTAGCAGGATCTACCTCATAGGGATAAATGGATTAATGTAAGATGACTTTAATAAACAGTGTCTGACACATAGTAAATGCCATTTGGGTATTCTTTTTTTTATTAGACTATGACTTTTACTACTTAAATTCTAGATTATAGGACTGAAGGAGAATATCACAAGCAGTCATTTCACAATGGCAGTTATGGAAATAGGTCTACAGAGTCTAAAACTGACTTTCCCAAGGTCACAAGGGCAGGTCATTGAAATATGTTAAGGGTACTTTTTGGCAAACTTATGTTCCAGAGACTCTGGATCATAAAACCTGGCACTTCACACCTCCATCAGAATCCCCAGGGGAGTGTATTAAAAGTTATGATTTCTGGACCCCAATTCAGATCCCCTGAAACAGTCTCTATAGATGAGGCTCAAATCTGCTTTGAAAAAATTGCTCAGATGATCTGCAAACCAAAGATTTGCACCCACTGCTGGAACAGTTGACATTTCCTTCAGGAATCAGGCTCACATGGACAATGCCTGGGACAAGGAGAAGCCCAGCCCAGAGCATCTTTAAGGACCAAGGTCGACCTCTGGAAGGTCATGAAAGTGGTCTTAGGCAGGAGGGCCCAGGATAAAAGAATCTCTTGGCTCTAGTCCAGCCACCATCCAGCCAGTACCATGTAGGATTTTAGAGTCTGAGAATTTTGACCAATGCTATGCATTTTCTTGAAAGAGTCATATTGAGGAATGAGAGAAGATGGGAAGGAGCGACTGTGCCAAGACCCAGCTCAATCTTGGGCATTTTTCTCAGGACTAATTCCATTTAAAATGCCATTGGGGAAGTCTGGCCAATTTGGAGAACAATTGGGATAGAAGACCCCTATATTAGTTATCAATTGCTGTATAACAAATTACCATACACTTAGAAGCTTAAAACAACACACATTTATTCTCTCACAGCTTCTGTGGGACAGGAGTCTGGGCACATGGGCATAGCACAGCCTGTTTCTCTGCTTCAGGGTCTCTCACAAGGCTGCAATCAAAGTGTCAGCCAGGACTCAGATGTCGTTGAAAGGCTCAATGGGGGGAAGGATCTGCTTTTAAGCTTACATGCTTGTTAGCAGCATTCAGTTCCTCACAGGCTCTGTGACTGAAGGACTCATTTTCTTACTGCCTGTTGCCTGAAGGTTGCCCTCAGATCCTGTCTACATGGGCCTCCCCAACATGGTATCTTGCTTCATTAAAGCCAGCAAGGAAGACTACTAGCAAGCAGGAAGTAACTCTTTTATAACCTGTTCAACTTTGCCATATTCTATTGGTTAGAAAAAAGTTACTCAAGGGGAGGGGATTATACAAGATTATGAATTCTAGGAGTTGGGGTTCATTGGGGGCCATCTTCCTACAACCTCATATCAAAAAAACTTCTCTCTCAACTAAGGGGTTGAAACCATTGAAGAGAACTACGGAAGATGCAAATATGTTATATAAGCAGAGTTATATTAATCTATACATACAGTCTCTCAAATTATTACATAGCTAGTTGTCCCACATCTATTCATAAAATATTATTAATAACTGACTAGAGCTAGGCATTTCCAGGCACACTAGATGAATAAAACAGAAGACTTTTCTCAAGAGACTTTTAGTCCAATAGGAGAGATAAATTACTATTATATGTGTTGTTAAATTCCTATCAACAAAAATCCTCTCCCTGATGTCATTTCTGGGAGCTAAAGTGCAGGATCTCCTAAAGGTCCCTATTAAATGCAAGTACAATATTCCAGGAGGGAGAACCCAAATGACTACATAATTCAGCAAGACTTGGCTATCACTCACAGAAGAGGTGCAAGCAGAAACACAAACTCAGACATGGTGGCAGGCTTGGTGGGGGCAGTATGGCCTAGGAAATCCTTGGAAGGCCATGACTGGGGAGAGGGACAGCAGAAGAAAGTGCTGGAAGAGCATAAGTGGGCAGTACAAAAGGGACATTCTTCACCAACAGTTCTGTATGGGATATACTCAATTTTCTGTCAAGAAAAAGTTAACAAAGAAAGGGGCTTGGTAAAATGTGGAATCCTTTAACCAACATCCTCCACCTCCAAACATTTTAATGCAAAAAGAGGTAAGAAAATGAGGGTTGTTAGTTGATTTCATTCATCCAACAAATATTTATTGAATGCCTACTCTTCGCAAAACATGCGGGCCCTGTCCTTGCTCCTGTGCAACATGTTGTAAGACCGCAAGCAAGATGTTGCCATGCCCCCTTTATAAAATGTGGGGAGAATCATTCTACAGTCAGCACAGGAACTCTGCCAAGAAGGATAAAATATGGTCCCAAGCTTCCTTTCACAGAGCGCCCAGTGAGAGAACGATGAGAGAAGCCAGGCTGACATTTATAAAGTGGGAGCCGAAAGTGAAAAGTGCTTCTTCGAAAGAGGGAAAAAAGGGAAAGACCCAGAAGTTTGGAAACAACATTTGATACTGATGCTGAAGGGATTGCTCCTTTGGGGGATTGTAATATGTTCTCTGAGCTCCAATTGGTGTGGGTGAAACTGAGACCCAGAGGTGAACATTTATTGAAAGGAGGAGTAATGAGGAGTAATATCTTTCTCCCCAGAGCCATCCCAGGCACAGGCCCTGAGCCTCACCCTGGGCCAGGGAGGTGGAAGGAGAGGTCTCTAACTGAGAGCCCTGAGTGGCGTAAACTGCCTTATGTTCTCCAACAATGTGTGGTTGGAGGAAGAGAGGAGAGGATGTCTGCCTTGAGTGACCTACTCCCTGTTATATTTAATCACCTAAATTTCATTATTAACAAAACAGGTTTTTAGTTGTTCAAACATTCTACTCAAAACCATACTCTAAAACCAAATCTCAGGCCCCCTCCCCCTAAAAAACACCCAGAACTTCCATGTGATAAATGGCTCCCACATGAGGCATACTTTCTGCTTAGAGGTGTCCAACACCAAGATGTAAGTAGATTTTACTTTTGTGTCTAGGAAGTTTAATGCCAGTCATTTTAGATAATCATAAGAAACTTGGTTTCTACCATTAAATGATGAAAGAATAACTCACCAAAAGACAGCCATGTCAATTCAGGAAGCAAAGGGGGAAAAAATTCAAAATCAGAAGCATCCCCCAAGATGTAGGTCTGGGCTAGTTGAACCTCTGAGAATGTATGGGTCAATGGAAGCCACTTCTCCCGTTCCTTCCATTGCTTCTAGGAATTCCAGCTCACCCCAAAGACCCCCTTCAGGGCTTAAATGGCTAAAGCCATATTGAAAAAGAAGAATGAAGTTGGAGGACTCACACTTCCCCATCTGAAAACTTATTACAAAGCCACAGTCTTCAAAGCACATAGACCAATGGAACTGGCACAAGGACAGACACATAGACCAATGGAACCAAATTAAGTGCTCAGGAATCAATCCTCACATTTATGGTCAATTGATTTTA
Organism: Tolypeutes matacus; assembly: GCA_026826555.1. NCBI lineage: Eukaryota > Metazoa > Chordata > Mammalia > Cingulata > Chlamyphoridae > Tolypeutes > Tolypeutes matacus. The sequence goes on along the minus strand of JAKSZT010018658.1, from coordinate 8,711,305 downwards.
ACAAAGGGGCAAAGAACACTCAATTGGTAAGGAATAGTCTCTTCAACAAATGGTGCTGGGAAAACTGGATCTCCATTTGCTCACCTTATACAAAAACCAACTCAAATGGTCAAAGACCTGAACATAAGAACCAGAACTACCAAACTCCTAGAAGAAAACCTTGAGAAGCATCTTCAGGACTTTTTTTTGTGTTAGGCAATGTTTCCTTAGACTTTACACCCAAAGCATAAGCAACAAAACAAAAAATAGATAAATCAGACCTCCTCAAAATTAAAAACTTTTGTGCCTCAAAAGTTTTCATGACAGTAAAACAACTTATACATGGGAGAAAATATTTGGAAAGCACAAAGCCAGTAAAGGCTAAATATCCAGAATATATATAAAAAAGCTTCAGCTTAACTACGAAAGATAAACAAGCCAATTAAAAATGGGCAAAAAGACTTGACAGACATCTCTCCAAGGAAGATATGCAAATGGCCAGAAAGCACATGCTCAACATCATTAGCCATCAGGGAAATGCAAATCAAAACCACAATGAGATACCATTTCACAAACATTAGAATGGCTGCTATTAAAAAATGAAATATAACAAGTTTTGGAGAGAACACAGAGAAATAGGAGCACTCATTCATTTATTGATGGTGGCAATATAAAATGGTACAGCCACTGTGGAAGACAGTTTGGTGGTTCTTTAGAAAGCTACGTATAGAGCTATCATATGACTCAGCAATCCCATTACTAAGTATATAACCAAAAGAGTTGCAAGCAGGGACTTGAACAGATATTCGCACACCGATATTCATAGCAACATTATTCACAATTGCCAAAAGATGGAAGCAACCCAAGTGTCCATCAACCAATGAATGGATAATCAAAATGTGGTATATACACACAATGGGATATTATTCAGCTGTAAAAAGGAATGAAGTCCTGATACATGGGGCCACGTAGATGAACCTTGAAGATATCATGTTGATGAAATAAGCCAAACAGAAAAGGACAAATATTGTATGATCTCACTAATTTGAAAGGATTAGAATAAGCAAACTCATAGAGTCAGAATCTAGAATATAAGTTACTGGAATGGGGTGAGGTTAGGAAATAGGAAGTTAAGGCTTAAAATATACAGGGTTCCTATTTGGAATGACGGGTATGTTTTGGTAATGGATGGTGGTGATGGTAGCACAACATTGTGAACACAATTAACAGCATTGAAATATAGATCTGAAGGAGATTAAAAGAGGAAATGTTAGATTGTATATATGGTAACAGAATATATATTTTTTAAATCCATGGAACTATACTACACAATGAGCCCTAAATTAAACCATGGAGTATAGTTAATAGTACAATTATAAAAATATGCTATTATCAGTTACAACAAATGTTCACACCAACACAAGGTGTTGGTAGTGGGGGGGGGTATATGAAAATCCTGTATTTTGTGCATAATTGCTTTTTAAACTCACAACTTCTCTAATAAAGAAAAAAATGACTCCCTTCAGGTAAATATCCTCCTATCACCTTTCCCCCATCTTTCCCTTTACGACTATACCTTATGGAGCATGTCCATCGAGATCCAAAACTAATTTAGTTAATAATCAGCAAGAATTATTAGTCCCATATGGGTTCAAAATTGCAAAATAAAGAAGAAAGACCTGTGCCGGGCACTTTAATCCTTCAGACAACTTTAATTTTGCTCTTGCTTTTGAAGAACTATAAAGAACACTTTTCCTCCTTTTTCTTTCATAGGTAAAAGATTAGGCAGTGACTTTGGGCAACAGTACATTAAATCTGCCAATATTAAATCTGCCAATATTAAATTATTTCATATACTATGAAACAAAAATCAGCGTGGTTCTATTTGTTCTGTGATAGTGTAAAAATCACAATTTAACATAAAAATAATAATGAAATAAAGTCTATTGTCCTCTCAAAGAGAGAAACCATCCCAAGATATATATCCCATATACAATCATTTTTAACTATGCTTGTATGGGTTCTTCACATTTATGACAGCTCACAGAAACCCTTTACGGAAATGAGGCGATCCCAGACCAGTGAGTTTGACCTAGACCAGCCACCCTGGTATTCAAGGGATGTCATAATTCAGCTCATGCCATGGTGCCAGCACTGTGGGAAAGCTCAAAGATGGACAGGAGTACCTCTGGCATTCAAAGCTCCATGAGGGTTGCATCAAGAATGGACCACATCTAACCCAAAGGCTGAGGAGGGAAGAATCAGAAACTTCAACAGAACTTGGAAACCTTGAGACTCTGGTCACAATGCAAAATGCAGGGCCACATACAGTGAGAAGGTGTTTCTCAATTAATGCTAGGACAAGGTGTCTTCCTTGGGGACAGTCATAACATATTCTTTCAGAGATGCCCAGAGACACAATCAAACTTGGTGGTGGGTCTCTTCCAGAGACTGTGCTCAAGTTTTTCCTTTATTCGTAAGATTCTCATCTGATATTAATATTTGTGATCTTTATATACCGTCAGAGAAAAAAGACATTCACGATACATGACACATGTCACAATGTACTATGTTGAATTCATGTAATATTATGATCTGGGTTCTTTTACATCTCTAACGTTTACCCCACTTCCCCAAAAGTTTTTATTCTGGCCTTAGGTTAAGAATTGGCAGGGTGGCATGCTATCATATGTGAATACTGGGAAGGAGAGAGGGAGGGGTAGGATGGAGAGGGGCCATACAGGCCTACATCAAGTGAGCTGTCATAAATTTGAAGAACCTGTACAAGCAAAGTTAAAAATGAAGAGTAGAGCTCCTGCTCTTCTACCTGATACTATATTTGTAACCTGGAGTATATCGATCTTCAAGGACAAAATTGTCCCCTGCTACAGTTCATTCATCTCAGAAGCCAAGAAAAGGCAGGTAATTTGCCCAGGTCACAGCAAATGAAGAGCAAAGCAAGGATGGACTATAAGGTGTGTCTGGTTGGCCAGCCCTGGATTCTTTCTCCATGCTGGGCTGCCCTGAGAAGCTCAGATATTGATACCACCACGGGCACAAAACATAAAACTTTTATTCTCAGGCCTTTAGCAGTGACCATTTTAAACCTGAGCATAAACAATCTCTGTCCTGCCCTCCCATGGGTTGTTCTCTGCTAACACTCCACATGCCCACCCCTCTTCTGGGGCCCAGTGGACAAAGAGATTGAACTCTTTGGAGACAGAGTGGCCACCCCATTTCTGTATTGTGACTTTTCCTAGAGGAATTGTATAACATTTTTACACACACAACACACACCATCCAGAAAGTAACAATAAGAACCAAGGGAATGTGACTATTCAAAAAGCAGAGAATATGTTTTAGTTCACAGAGCATAGCTGATCTGGAAATAATCTGGTTTCGATATGCCTCCAGTGTAACCCTTCGAATATAAGACCCTTGCAGAACTCGCTATCTCTAATTTCTTTTGTTGCAATTTTCCAATAAAATCTGGCAGTGGCCCAAGTTCTCAGAAGACTAATAGGGCTGAGAATGTCCCTGATTTTCCTTCAAAACGAGAAATCATTTCAACGTGAGGAGATTGGCCACAACTGGCACAATCCCCGTGGGTCTCTGGATTTCAGGAAAGGGACCCGGGCCTCTCTTTGGCCATCCCAGCAGCTCCCAGACTTATAATTATTCAGTCAGCAGCCCAGAATTGCGGCCTACTTAGTTTTCTCTAAAAGCACTTAAGGACAGTTTAATGAAAGGAAAGAGCAGCAAGAAAAGGGGAAAAATGCTTTTTTTAGGAGCAGAACAAAATATCATGTTTTCTTCTCTTTCTCTCTTTTTTCCCTTTTTGCAATATTTCTCCTCAGAGAAAATTATAGTCTTTAGGCCCAGCAATGTGTTCTGTATGTTTTGCTTATTACAGTGGTTAAAATGAGAACCATGGGTGACGGAGTATCATTATAACATTCCTGATACCCCTGATATATTTGTGCAAACATAGTTGTGGGCAACGCATGCACACTGATGAGCTGATAGTGTCTGGAGAAGTTTCTCCTTGTCTTTATGCATTGGCACGGCCTCTCGCTTTACCCTGGAATCCATAGTTTTGGGTCCTTTTTTTTTTTTTTTTTACCGCTTCTACCTCTTCAAACTATATTTTTCTCTAACTTTTCTTCTTTTCCACCTCTGCCAAGCAGTGTCGAAATATTTCCATGGCAAAGAATTTGCAAAGGAAACGGTTCCAGCTAGAAGTGCAGGAAAACAGAGGCTGCGACCACAGCATAGGATTTCTAGTCCCCACCACTCCATACCCTTCAGTTTGTAGCCGCATCTTACTCCATCCTCTGTTCCTGGCAGTGGGAGACCATGAAGAGCTCACTCTCGTCTATACAGGAGGCCTAAGGGCCAAAAAATAAAGTGAAATCACTACACTACCAGACTGCAATATTGGATAGCACTGAGCCAAATGCTGATGGGATGCAAAGGAATAGCACACCTCCTTCCCTCCATGAGCTGCACTAAAGAGTCTTAAAATGTGTCAATGGAAAGAAAGCTAGAGACTAATCTAGGGACTGAATAACACAGTGAGCACAGAGGTGGATGAGCATTGTGGTTAATCGCACAAATAAAAGAACGTCCTTCTATGACCTAGAACAAATTACATCACTATTGCAAGGTGGTAAGAATGTGGAGAAGCATGGGGGAAATACAATTAATGTAACCTATCAACTATAGTCAACAGCAAATACTGTTTTATTATTGCATCAATGCTGAAGATGTACTGTGTTAATAATGGGGGCATGGAGAAAATAGGCCAAATGTATGCTATAGACCATAGTTAGCGGTAATGGTCTGATGATATTATCTCATAATTTGTAACAAATGTCCCAGAGCAATGTAGTGTGCTGGTTGAGGGGTGTTGGATGGTAAATCCACACGTGTGCATGATTATTTTGTAAGTTCACAACTTCTCTAATAAAAAATATATTTTTATAAAATATCCTTAAAATGCACTGAGAAGGAAGACATGAATTGTTGTAGGCCAGGCAGGTCAAAAGTCACCTGAGTGCAGAGAAATAAGGGCGCTCTGAGGGCTGGAGAATTTTAGAAAGGCTCCTCAGAGGCTCTGGGCCCTGACAGATGGACCGGGCCCCGGGAAGGCTGAGAGCAGTCAGGGGAACTTTTCAAACAGAAGGCACAGTAAAACTGAATGCAGCCGCAGCTGAGGTCCTGTGGGCCAGTTCAAGACAAGGGGTTGGACTCTCCATAAGAAAACGTTTTAAATGGGCATTCCTTAGATTCTGTTTTGACTAATTGCCCACTTTGTTTGCCACTGGTGCTCTTAGTGCTAATTTCGTGAGTTGAGCCCTAAATATTTATTTATTTTTATTAAAGAAGTTGTAGGTTTACAGAAAAATTACACAGAAAATAGTTTCCATATACCCCCCTATGATTACCACCTTGCACTCGTGTGCAACGTTTGTTACAATTGATGAAAGGATATTATTATAATTGTACTATTAACTGCAGTCCTTGGTTTGCATTAGGGTTCACTGCTTGTGTTGCTGTGTTGTACAGTCATACGGTTTTTGTTAAATTTTTATTCTAGTGGCATATATACTCCCTAATATTAAATGAGCACCCTTCTTCAAATGTTTTTTCTGTGTAGTCATTGGATTCTAACTTTTAGGGGACAATAAAATGCTTTGGGATTCTGGCAAAATTTATGGAGTCTTTCCCCAGAAAGATTAACATAAACACAAAATTGTGCTTATAATTTTAGGAAGCCCCTGAAGCACTTTCATGAAGCTCAGCTTTAAATTTCTTGACTAAACTGTCCTTGAAGACAGAGACTGAATTTTATTCATCTTAGTGTCCCAATTCCCAGAACATAGTAGTTGGTCAATAAAGGTTGAGTGAGTGATACAGGGATGAATTCTGTGTTTCCCTCACTTTTTGGCCTCCAGAGACTTCCATCAACCTGCTCTGCTGGGGCAAAAGACACACGTTACCTGCTGAATGCAGGTTACGCATGTAGAAGACTTTCTTAGGGCCTATTCACTGTGGTTTCTGCTCCTTTCCTGGTATCCTAAAACTTCTCATTTTCATGAAGCCACCTTCTCACTATTATTTGCTCATTTTGTACCTTATCTCCTGTTGATTGGGATGTCTCTGGCATCTAAAACAGTAGCAACTAATTAAAGAAATCCATGTCAATATACTAAAGGAAGAGAAATAGTCAAGTCTCTCATTCCTCTTGTACTCAAAACTTGGTAATAACACAAAAGATCACCAAGTTCATTTTCAGAGTCATAATGGAGCATTGTCTGAAAAGCCTTCCTAAGAGTCATCTGATTATGTCTCAGGGAAAGAGCTTTTTTGCTTATTATTTCATGTCAGTTAGAACCCAGACTCTATAAAGTTTGATGTTAATTTATAGAATGTTGATAGATTATATATACATTTTTCTAGAAGAGATAAAAAGATAACTTCAAAGGTATGGTCTTATGGGCTTGTAGGACATTCACTAGCTTTATATTTAAATTTTCAATCTTATTTCAGCAATTCCTCTTTCTCTGATACATATACTTCAGTATCTTGTATTCTCTCATCAACTAGTTTTATCATCTTGCAGGTTTCCTGCTTAATGGGTTAAATAAATCTTTGTTGGTTATATGGGAATTATGATTTTAAGTTTTTGAAAATTATCAGCTACATTTCAGCTATGGGCAGAGGTCAGTGCCTGGCATATTTTAACACTGAGAATGCTGTAGAGCTGCACATGTTGACTCAAGGGTGCACAAGAATCACCTGGGCATCTTCTTAAAATGCAGATTCCAGCAAAGGTATCATACTAATGCAAAGTGTTAATAATAGGGGGTTATATGGGCACTCTATTTTCTGTATAATTTTTCTGTAAACTTACAACTTCTCTAATAAAAAATATTTTTAAAATGTAGATTCTGATTTGTTAGTTTCAGGGCAGGAGGGGGAGGCAACATAAAAGAAATGGAGTGATTCACATTCAACTGCGATTGCATTAGCTTTCAATACAATCAGAGGGGAAACCAAGCTTCCCACTGCAAAGGGAAACATCCAACTTGGAGTGCTAGTCTCCAAGCAACACAGCCTCCACCCTTTCCTGACAGGGGCCCACCCAGACTCTTCACTGAGGGTCCCTAAGGGCTGTCAAGTGCACGGGCAGTTCTCAGACGCAGTGTTTTCTATGGCAATTGAGCTATTTGCACATCCTTAGGGCAGGGGAGAGGTGGGTCCCCTTTGTTTTCAGTGGGCACATTTCAACATTCTGGTGGCCCACTCTGTTCCTATTTGTGCTTTCGTATATCCTGGTGCACCGGTATTTTTAATCATTTACATTTCTTGGAAACTCACAGATCTCTCAGACTCCAAGAAATACACAACTGGCTTAGCTCATGCCTACCCAGGAGTCTACCAAAACGGAGAGTTGTGTGTTCTCAGGGAAAATGGAGAGCTTAAGTTCTGACTCTCAAAGTCCTGCTCATGGACTGAACTGGACTGAGATGAGATAAAAGAAAGGAAGAAAGGAAGGGAGGGAGGGAGTAATGAATTGTCCCTAGAGCTATATTTTCCTATGAAAGAACTGTACTTTATTCTGAGAATTTGTTCTGCCTTTTTGGAGGTAAGTGGTAAATGCCTTCATTGAAATGATATTGGTAGTAGGTGAGAGGTATTTTAAATGTACTCATTCAGTAAATAACAGTGTGGTAATCCCATATTAGTCCTCCACTTGGGGGGAAATTGTTCTACTCTGGAAAAGCCACAAGCCCCAGAACCACTGCCTTGGGCTCTTAGGCTAGAGATGACCTGCCTTGGAATAGCTCAGTTCCCTCTTCCAGGAGCCTTGCAAACCAGCACTCCCGGGACTGGCAGTGTGGGAGCAGGAACTTTCTGCCAAAAATGGAGAAACCCCTTTCCTCCTCCAATCACCAGTCTTCTTAGAAAGAAGAGACACTTGACAAAACAGATAACAGAGAATCTTCTGCAGTAACAGAAAGAACGGTATAGTTTGAAGACAGGAATAAGTCCTGGTTCTGTCACATAAAAACTGAGTGTAATCCTTTGGAAGTTGAAAGACCTTCAAAATTGCCAAAAGAATAAAATCAGTAACACATATGACGATCTATGTAAAATGTAATATAAAAGAGTTGTGAAAATATAATCTATTATTAGAACCCCTCCTGCCCTCCCACCACATTTCTACATACAAATGAAACATTGTGCAGTTGACAGCTAAAATTTCTGGCTTACTTATGCTCACATTTGGGGGACAGTTAAGTGATCTTAAAGGAAGCAGTCTGATTTTCAATTACCCATTAGATTTTATCTGCTGGAGTCTTTCCGGGCAGCCAGGTAATTCTGATGTGCATCCAAGGTCAATAACCACTACTTTTCAGAAATGAGCTAGGTAACTTACACTTTATCAAATGCTCCAACATAATCTCATTTAACTTTCAAAGAAACTGAGTATTAATGTTCTCAATACCCCGTGAACAAACAGGTTCAGGATATTAAATTACCACCCAAAGTCACATATCAGTAGGGGGCAAAGTCAGGATGCTAACCTAGTTCAGTATCATTCAAAAGCCCTGTTCTTTGCATATACTACCGCGTGCTATCTGAGAACCAGCACTGAACTCTAAATCACTTTTTGTAGGGGAAATTCTTTGGAAGGGGTATTAAGGCCGCAGCCTGTCCTACCTTTACTACTTGTCAACAGTGTAACTTCAGACAAGTCCCTTCTGGTAGGTTCTGTTGGGTCCAAAAAAGAAAGGTAAAATCTTCTCAAATAATTTCCATGGAAGTGATTATAAAAGACCAAAGCAAAATTCTTTGTCATTAAAAAAATTATAATGAATTTTTTCTAATGAACTAACCATTAGCTGGTACTGTGCTATTGTTGTAATAACTGAACTGTAAATGAAATGTCATTATATTTTTTCTTTGTAGGGCGGGTAAGTTGAACTGTTCATACCTGAAGGGTTAAATCAAATATTTTTGTACTATTTATGTTGAACGTTAGCTAACTCCTTATACTAATATTGGACATTATCCCATCAGTGTACGTTAGACAAAATATATGCATCTGTTCCCAATGCTCAGCATCTAATTGGGGGAGTGGAACTATAATATAATAAAGAGAATGTATATATGAGGAAAACTGAACTCCCAAATGCTTTATATTACAACATGATGCCCTCCACTTTATTTAATCAAGTCCTTTCTTATAACTCAGTTAAAATGGGAAAGAGAAATGGGGTAAAGTAATACTAAAATTTATTCCTAATTTTAACTCTGAAGTATGCAATAATCACAGTGATTTGGTGAAATAGTTTGAAGTTTCCAAAGCAAAAAAGACTAGCTCTGTGTTTTTCCCATATGGCCTCTCTTCAATAAGATAATTACAGAAACTTTGCCTTGATCATTTTAATATTCTAACACAGGAAAAGTAAGATGTTGGTAGCATCAATCTGTGTGCTGTAGAAATGTGCATGAACCAATGGTGGTGGATCTGAACAGCAAGGGTCAGTACCAGAAGGTTTCCTGGAGTTCTCAGAAACTTAAAAGACAAAAACAAATGAGAAGGTCCAAGTTTTCCTGTCACATCCATTGAGATGGGCCATGTGTATACATAAAGTGCCATATATCTGCCTCTGTATGTCAGCATGTATTTGACTTAAAAAGGGAGGAAGATGAGAGCCTCCTTGTTGCTCAAATGTGGCCTCTCTCTAAGCCAAACTCAGCATATGATTGCATTACCTTCCCCCCAACGTGGGACATGACTCTCGGGGATGAGCCTCCCTGGCAAGGAGGGATTAATACCAAGTGCCAACTGGCAACACAACTGGAAAAAGACCTTGAATAAAAGGGGGAAATGGTAAAGACAAATGAGTTCAAGTGGCTAAGAGACTTCAAAGAGAGTCGGGAGGTCATCGCAGAGGTAACTCTTACACACACCTCAGTAGGAGCTCATAGAACATCTAAGTGCCTATCACCCCACTCAGTGGGGTTCCTGAGAGCTCCGGAGACACCCTGGTCCTATGTAAGGGGGGATAGTCCCAGAGACTGATGCCTTATCAGTGGGTTCTATTTTGGAATCTGTGCTCCTAAGAGTGACAGAATTAGACTCAAATAAGTCCTCCCTGCATATGGTTCACCAGTCCCTTCTATTCAAACCTATATGTGATGCTGGAGTTTTTAGGTATACTTCCAGAGACTGGAGCCTCCCGCCTACCTATGTGCCAGGTGTGCATGAAATCTAGGTGGAGCTGCAACTCCTACCCTACAGCTCAATGGACTCATCGAAGTCACCTGGTGAGGAGACAACGATGGGCAATGGCCATCCCAGGGAATGGAGAGGGCCTGCATCTGCAGGCAGGATCATCCCACCCACCATATCCATGGGATATAAGCCCTCTCTCACTTGGAGTTGGAGTGGACATCACCATCCCAGTCCCCTCAGGATTGGGGGAAGAACTATGGACTAGAGTGGACTTGATGGTATTCTCTTGTTCACATATGGTGATTCTAGCAATGCAAGAAATTATAACAATGAGGTGAAGCCAGTGGCCACTTGACACTTTTGGGGTAGGGAGGGGACGAGCAGTTGAAATACAGTGGCTTCTTTGGGAGTTGGAGTTTGTCCTGAGTACTGTTGTGGCAACGGATGTAGGCCATTTTAAATCAGCACACACCACTCAGAACTGAGTGGGAGAGAGTGTGGTCTACAGTGTGAACTGTGGTCTATGGTTGGTGGCAAGGCTCCAGGATGTGTAAGTTCATTGAGGGTGGTGGGCCACACTGTGGGAGATGTTTGTGTGGGATGTGATGGGAGGTGTGGGAGGTGGGCAACATGGGAATCCCAGTGGGTTCCGTGTAATATTTTGGGTAATCTAAGCACCTCTTAAAATATATGTATATATATATATATAAACAACATTTTTGTAAGCAAATACACATATATGCATATATATTTATATATCCAAAAAAAAAAAAAAAAAAAAAAAAGTTCCAGAGCCTAGAAAATGGAAGAACAAAGGAATTCAGAAGAGGAGAGCATTTCAAAGAAAAAAGTGATGGATACAATTTTAAACACATAGAGTGGAAGGCGATAAAAGAGCATCCAAGTGATAATATCTAGACAATAGCTGGGATTCTGAGTCTGGGATAATTCACATAAAGGTGACTGGGAGAATATGCCAGGCTCACTGGGGAAGAAGGTAGAGGTAGAAGACATGTGCTCAAGAATTAAAAAGAAAAAGAACTCTAACAATAACAATAACTGATATTGAATGATGCCTGGTATTTTTAACAGCCATTAAATTACGCATTAATATAATAAGAGAACACTAGTAACTCTCCATCTTATAATGCAGAACTCTCACTCTGAGCAATTCTAAGGCTAGGAAGATAACATGGGAAATGGTCTGCATCTCAGACCCCTGAAGACTCAGGCTGTTATCCCTGGGGCTCTGCTAGGGTCAGATGGGAGCTCTACCGGAATGGCTGATTCCTACATTTTCAGATGACCATATCTATCTCAACGTCAGACACTCTCAGTTATATGCAGTGACCATTTTTCCCTCTTCGTTGCTAATTGAACCTTGCTAATCAGGGCAGCAAAGTGCTCAGCCCCACATGGGACCCTTGCTTGTGCGCCTCACTTGTAACTAGGTGTGGTCTTTGGGACACGGTTCTGGCCAATGCGATGCCAGCAGAAGGATGCTGGGAGCCATGGGGAGGCTTTTGCCCTTCCTCGTGGAAAGTTCTTTGTTCCTTGCAGCCAAACATATTCTCATTAACATAGTGTCCTTTACCTTTTCAGATCCACAGTGGTGACATTGAACACAACTCCTTTCAGCCAGAGGATCATGAAGAGGCGCTGAGAGAAAGGACAGTTGCCAATGCTTTCCCCATCAATTCCAGCCTAGAGAGAAGAAAATCAGATTCTGAGTTGGCATTTGCATATTAACAAGAAGGAACAGAGGATTATAACAACAAAACATGGGTCCGAAGAGAACTTCATAAAACCATGTCCCAGCCTAATGTCAAAGGACAGCAGGTAACTCTGGCAGCACCTCACATAGTGTAAGAACTCAATAAATTCTTGCTGAACTGAATTTGAGTTTCCAGCATGGTGAATTAATATTCTGAAACCATAGAAGCCTAGTGACTCAGGGTAAGAGAGACCTTCAACATTGCATAGTTTAGCACAAATGATACTGGAACACCAATTTCTTCACATCCAAGGAGTATATCTCCACTGACTAGCAATTAATACCTCTCAGTCCTTTCTATCTGAGGGTGACGTTAACAATTAGAAATGCTATTTTTCGGCTATACCTAGACAAAAATATGTTCCTCTGTATTTTACCTTCTTATACCCTTTGGGTCTTGCTCCCTGAGGATGTCATGAATACAAATACTTGCGATTTTGTCCCCATCTCCCTAGAGAAAGACTAGCTAGACTAGTCAGTAGGCTCAAGACTTTAATCGATACCCCACTTAGTAGTTCTGACTAGTACTTGACCTTCAGTGTCAATAAACTATTCATTTGTTAAATTATTCTCTTGGTCAACAAACACACACTGACCACCGATTATGTGCAAGACACTGGACAAAATTGTGCAAGGAATTCAAAAACGTATTTCCTCAGGGATCATATGGTCTTCTGTGGGGTGGGCCGGGGGTAAAACAGGAACACATGGAACAATTACAGCTAACATTAGTGAGTGCTTACAGACTTCTGCTCATTAAATTTCCCCTTCCTGTTATCCTCCTCAAAATAGTGGGTTTTTTTTTTTTACATGTCTACTGCACTTCTGAGGGGGCTGCAGAGCCATGAATTTTATAAAGGATTCATCTCAAGCAAACAAGAAAGGTTTGGGAACCGGCCTCTGTATAATTTGTTGCCACTAAGGGTTTTATTGGCCCCAGCTCAGTACTTAGAGGAAGAAATAACCCGCTCGCTCTTGCCTCTGATGTTGGCTCTACTGAAACACTGGCCCCATTAGGCAGCCAAGGCACTGAGCCCCACTGATAGGGAGGGCACGGGCGTGGAAGGACCCCTAGGCTCACTCACAGAGCTGCCGGACTTCATTATTGAAACTCAAAACCAACCAACATCCTGGAATGGGTGCTTCTAAGATTATTATTATTTTGAAAGCAAGGGAGGAAAAACATTCAGTTGGGGAGGCAGCAAGACCCTTTGCAGACATTAGAGCCTAATTGTGTGCTTATTTCTACTTTGCAAAGCACACCCAGCAAGAGGCTCAGGTTTATAATGGAAAACTGGAGCCTTTTATGGTGTTGGTTGTAGGTAATTGCTATGAAATTACAGTTATTCTACCTCCCTCTTTACTACACCAAGAACCCCACTCCCTATTCAGTTCTCACTTTTCCTTGGTGCTGGAAAAAGACCCACCCTGAGAAGCTGAGACTGCATGGGCTCGGTTATATAAAATCTGGAAGGTGGGAGGGCACAGTGATTGGCGTGCCTCCTGCCCAAGAGCTAACGTTGCTGATAAAGCCTTAGCCAGCAGGTCGCACTTGGAACAGGCAACTGTTCATTTAGTAGCAGCTTGGTGTTAACTGGGATTTATGATGTCAAGGCCCTAAGACGTTCCTTCCCAAGAAGCACTGACAGGTACCTGGGTTTGGAACCTGGAAGTAAGTCATCCTGGACAAGGGGGCTTTCTCTCCAGGGCCAGATATAATGTGAGTGATTATAGAAAATTTTAAAAAAAGAAAAAAGGAAAGAAAAGAAAAGAGAAAGATAAGAGAAAAACCATATCCACATATTGTATCCACATATTGTCATCTATTTTTTTTTCAGGGTGGTGGTGGTGGTGAGGGAATTGAAGGTGGAGCTAGTAAAATATTGGAATTCCCATTAACTCCATTTTTTTTAATATGATAATACTTTTAATAATAACAACTAGTGTCCATATTGCCCAGCATTGCTCTATGTACTTGACATATATAATTAACTTGTTTATTCCTCATGGGTACCCTGTGAAGTAGGATATTATCACCCTTTTACAAATGAGGATATTGAGGCACCAAAAGGTGCAGTACCTGGCCGAGGGTCCCCACTGTGGTGAAGCCAGCATTTGGACCCAGGTGGTTTGCCTCCAGATCCAGTCCTCTAACCACCAGGCCTGGGGTCCAGACTGAGACCCAGACAGGTAACTTGTTTGCCAAGGCCGCAGAGCTGGGGCGTGACGGTGCTGGGGGTAGACGTACATATCCTGCCCTCCAGCCCATGTGTGGTCACTGTGCCAGAGGTGTAAGGGTCCCTTATTAATATTGTCATAAATTACAATTCTAGGCCTAGTAAACAAATGTCTTCAAAAGGCCAGGAGAAACAAATATGTGAAGATTCTGTAATTTACCTTCCCTGTCCTTGCATCCCTCTTTCAGCTTCCTCCTTTCTTCTCTTGTCAAAATGTATCAGTTCTTTGGCTGTGATAAACCATTTGTTTAACTCAGGGTTACCCGGTGGGGCTTAGCAGACCCCTGCACCCTGAAAAGTTTGAGGGAAAACTCAGACGGACTTTGGTCCAAAGAGGTTATGAGCAATGGGGGCAAGAGATGGACATGAAAGCAGGGGAGTGTTAAAAGGAGAATGGGGTGTCACTAGTGGCAAACTTCCCAGGTTCACAATTCTGCTTTCCCATGGGCCCAGTGCATGCACACGATTGCCAGCTATAACCCGAAGTACTTCTGTTCCCTAGATAGAGTCTATGAAGCTTATCATAAAATATTGTACAGCCTAAAATATTATAGATAATATTAATACATAATGTGATTATACATTGCATGTTAGATGCTGGATAATTCATATCATATACTATGAGAAATTGTCTTTTGTGTGATCTCTCCCTCTCTTTGGTAAGCTTGGCTCCCCCCAGTACCATGGGCCATGTTTTATTGTCTTCGCCTTCAGGAGCAACAAGCACAGATGCCTGACACTTGGTTGATAGTGACTGCCTGTTTGAATGGATGCATGTTGAGGGTGATCGCTCTCCCTTTTTTTGGCTCGAAGATCTCAAAATTCTGATGTTGGCATCTGAAGATGGTCCTAAAAGGAAAGCTTGTGGTGTGCAGCGTGGCACAGCAAGGGATGGCGGTGCTAGTCCTGTGCCTGCCTCTACTTGCTGTGTGGTCTCGGGCAAGAAAGCCACCTGCCGCTACTGGACACCTTTCCTCATTGGCAAGAGGATGGCGTAGACTTTATTCCCTAGAATCCATTGCACTTTTCACTCCCGACAATTTTGTGATTTTGAATGGCTAATACAGATTTATTTAAGACCGTGGTTCACAAACTTTTTGGTTTCAGAACTCTTTTTTATGCTCTTAAAGCTTGTTGAAGGTCCTGAAGAGCTTTTGTTATGTGTGTTATACCTATAGATATGTACTATATTATAAATTAAAACTGAGGCAGGTTTTAAATATTTCTTTAGATAATAATTTAAATATAATAATAATAAACCTATTACCATGTTAATATAACATATTTTATAAACAGAATTCTATTTTTGAAAATAAAAGAAATTTAGTGAGAAGAGTGGCACTGTTTTGCATTTTTTTCAATATCTTTAATGTCTGGCTTAATAGAAGACAGCTAGATTCTCATATCTGCTTCTGCATTCAATCTGAGGCTATTTGGTTAAAGTATACGAAGAAAATCTGGCCTCACACAGATACATAGTTGGAAAGAGGAAAAGTGTTTTAATAGCCTTTTCAGATAATTGTGGATATTCTTCTTCAATGCCACACTGAGACTCAACAAATGGTAATATCTTAAAAGTTAGGTGATATATTGAATTTTAAACCATATCGAATTCTGTTCTGTTACTCTGTTCCACTAAAACCCATTGGTCTATCCTGCATTTTGAATGGATCTTTGACCCATGAATGACATTGTAACATAAATTTGTCATTTGGGAAATAGCGTTTCAGTGAGTTATGCAGATTTTTCAAATGCCTATACATTTTGTTATAAAATATTTAAAAATCTCATTCATAAATATCACCACCAATCTCATGAGAAAAGTTTAAGTGTTGGAAAGCTGTCAAGCTCACAGTGCTGGATACACATTTTCCAAAGTTCTAATTTTCTCTTAAACTCTTCTATTTTATCACTGGCTATAAGTACTATCAGTTATCTTTGAAATGACATACTCACTTCATTGATTTTCCAGAAAATTCCCGGCAAATGCCAAGACTGAATAACCACAGTTTGTCTGCCAGTTGTCCTTTCAAGTAAAAAAAATTGCGTTCCCAGAAAGAAGTGGATGCTTCAGCTCATGACTCAATCGCACAAGTGCTTTTCCATCGAACTTTGGAACCGAGCTGGAGGGTTGTGCACTTCCCAACTCCACACCCAGAATAGCTAAAAGATATACTCAAAGACTGAGGTTTAATTTCATTAGACAAGCTTTACAGCCTCATAAAGAATATTTTAAAATGAGACTGGCTTTTCTCCTGCCTACACGTGCATGACTTACTGGCACAGTATGGTGCCCACAGTCTTGATTCAGGTTTCGGCACCAGGATTTTTACCCACTGAACGTCAACCTAGAGAGAAAGGCATACCATCTTCATATAACTTAGAAAACAGCTGTGACCTCTCAGACCCCCTGAAATAGTCTTGGGTATATGGTTTAGCTCTTCCTTTTTACTGGTAAGGGAAGAGGCCTGGCAAGGTTAGATGGCTTGTCCATGGCTATGCAGCCTGGTCCAGGGACAGAATCAAAGATATGACTCCTGCTTTCCTCTTCCGAGCTTTTCTTTGGATATAGAATAACTCATCTATATACCACTGAACTGACTGAAATCACAAGCAGGGGAAATAATTTTTCTTTAGAATAATAATACTTGGAGCTGCCACTTGATTTTATTAGCGTAAGGCAGACAATCTTTCTTATTTTTACTATTATTTCATAATACCAAGTGGTCTGTCCTTCTAGTAATATGGTTGGTAAGCCTTCCATTAGCATCGATGTGACTTGGTAATTTGAGTTAGCCCATTGGATAGTAAGGTCTACTCTTGAGGAAATCAATATTCCTTTTCTCAACACCAGTGTAGGTGTTAACTCACACTTGCAAATTTTTCATTCATTAAACCAGATAACAATTATATCTTTGAGGCTTCAGGGATTTTCAGCATTTATCTAAAGCTGAACATAAAGGCTGAATCAGTCCAATACAAAGAGTTGTCTGTGCAATGTAATAGGAAGAATACCAGGAGAAATTTTAAAATATTACCAGGATGCTATCAGCACCTTAGCCAACCAGATGGTTTTATAAGCCATCAGAATAAAGCTGTGTAAATATCTCCTGCTGAGGGAACTTCTGGGTGCCATACAGTTTAAGTCTCTAAGTGAATAGGGTCCAGTGGTGTCTTAAACTCTGAGTAGCCAGCCTGGTCTGATAATGGCCTTGGGTTCAATGCCCAAATAATGACCAAATAATGCATAATTCCCTGCTGAGGCCTCTTGGGGGTGTCCTTCACCCTACTTCAGCTTTATGTCCACCTGGCTCTGAGTCCATTGACCTTCCTGTTCTTCCTTGCTCTAAGAATTGCCCTTTCCAACTCGACAAACTTCTTTCCATTCCTATACAGCTTTTCCCCCTATTCTTTTACATCCAAATTACTTCAATAAGTGAATGAGTCTCTTTTAAACCTCTTGCCCATCCTGCTTCTGCTTAACACCCTCTTCTGAAATGATTTTCTTTCAATGATTTGCAATCTCTTTCAGGACTGAAGCAAGTCTTTTGTTTTCCTTTGTGTCTTCATCCTACTTAATTTTTTCTTGTAACTGGGGCTTTTTCTTACCCCTTCCTCTTAAGCTCGGCTCTCATGCCTGTCAGCTCACCTGGTGCCTCTCATGCAGCTGGAGCCAGCCTCGTGGGTGTGCAACCTGTACAGACGCATGGGCCAGGCACACAGATGAGCCCTGTGCTAGGTGGCATGCTCGGCTCATGCCATCTAGAAATTCTTAACAATGTTGTAACTGTTGAGCAAGGGGCCATGCATTTTCACTTGGCAGTGGGCCTCAAAATTATGCAGCTGGTCCTGCATGTGCCCCCTTGTTCCTTTCGCTGGCATCCTCCTCTTCTTCACTGCCTCCTCCTCAGCTAACCACTCTCCCCACTCCATGCTTGGTGCCTTTTGGAGAACTCATCGACATCTGGGCACATGATTGTCCTACCTGAGTCAGCAATAATGCTGGCTTGGGGTCTATAATCATGCTACTTTCCCTGAGCTAAAAAAAAAAAAAAAAGGGAAGAAAGTTGGATGGAATGAAGGAAGGGAGGGATGGAGGGAAAGAGGGAGGGGGCAGTAAGGAGGGAAGGAAGGAGGTAAAGAAGGAAGGAAGGAAAAGAAAGGCAACAGAGAAGGAAAAAAGAAAAGAGAAAATATTGAAATACTGCAGGGCTTGCTTGCTTCAAATCTTCCTTGTTAGTTCTCTCCTTTATCCTATCTCACACCAATATCATATATTATTCTCGGTTTTGCCCCATTTCAATTAGATATTCTGCCAGTCATTAGGTACCTAGAAAAGGGCATATCCTTTTTGCTTTTAAAATTTCTGAAACCCTAGGAAGCCTGTAGATGCTCAAGAAACACACCTTGTATTGCCTTTGTTTGTCTGTAAAGTGATTTGCATACAAGGTAGAATGTCTCTCATATCATAAAATCATAAATCTGCACTGAGCTTTAAGAGGCCCCCAGATCCAACCCTCTGCCTTTAAGTTTGGCTCTTTCTGCTACACTAGCCCCAAGTATACTGTTTAACAGCTCAATTCCATTGCGATAGAGGCAGGCTTGAGTTCTCAATGCCGAGTCAGAGCTCTGTGGTGCAGGGGAGAGGCCATGGTGCCAGGGTCATGCAGAATTGGGTCTGATTTCTAGCCCTGACATGAGACAGTTGTGTAT
Organism: Tolypeutes matacus; assembly: GCA_026826555.1. Lineage (NCBI taxonomy): Eukaryota > Metazoa > Chordata > Mammalia > Cingulata > Chlamyphoridae > Tolypeutes > Tolypeutes matacus. The sequence continues at coordinate 8,692,350 of JAKSZT010018658.1, read as the reverse complement.
GGCCAACTGCATTTTCCGAAGGTGGTCACAGCACTATTTTTCATCCCATATGCTCTACCAGAGACTTGCCACATCCCCCAAAAGAGGCAGAGTCTATTTTTCCCTTCTTGAAATTGGGGCAGGCCTTTGGGCTGCCTTGATGAATAGAATATGGCATAGGTTGATGCTATGTGTGACTTTTGAGATTTGGTAACAAAGGGTAGTACAGCTTTCACCTAGATCTCTCTGCTTTGGGATGCTTGCCTTTACAACTCAGCCACCATGCTGTGAGGAGGCCCAAATCACATGAAGTGGTATTGTGTAGAGTTCCAGCTGACAGTCCCAGCCAAGTTCTCAGCTGATGCCTAGCATCGACCCCCAGATATGTGAATGAGTGAGACTTCAGATGGTTCCACCCTCCAGCCTTTGAGCTGTCCCAAATGACACCCAGTGAAATAAAGATGAGCAATTTCCACCAATCCCTGCCCAAATTGCAGGTCTATAAGCAAAATAAATGCTATTGTTTAAAAACCACTAAGTTTTGGGGAGGTTTGTTACTCGGTATATACAGACACAAACTCTTAGCCTCAGTTTCCTCATCTGCAAACTGTGGGCAGTAGCACCCACCTTGTAGGGTTGTTATACAGCTGGATGTTGATATATCTATCACATGATATTCACTTTATAAGCTTATAGCTATTGTCCTTTTGATCATGCAGAAGGCAAACATTTAGGAAGAGCTAATTAAACATCACTGTTTGTGAAATGCTATGCCTTAGTGAAGAGTCTATAGACCTCTGATGGCACAAAAATTCAACAGTACCTTGGTGTTCAGGGTTTTGTGTGTGAAGCAGTACATTCAATAGAGAAAGCAAACACAGAAAGAACCACAGCTGCTGCCCATTGGTTGGCTATGAGCCTTGCCACACCAGGTCACTCTCATATTTACCATGAAGGAGGACAGGAGATGGTGACTCATATTTGGTTAGCTGTTGGTACGATTATTGGCATGTGCACGTCCATTCTCTCAAAAGCTACCGAGTTTCTGCAGAGCAACATTTTCCAACCAAATATTTATTAAGGAGTTTAGGAGCCAAAGATAAGAAGGATTGGAACCCAAGGAATATTCCTTGATGAAGCCAAGGGATCAGTTCGGTAGCAGATTCCTGGCAGTTTTCTATTGCAGCCCAGTGGAAGTCTTTTTGTTCTCTCAAGCTCAGAGAACCTTTGTCACAAATATTTATGGGACCATCATGTTATTCTTTAGGCCTAATAATGGCTCCCAATGCTCAGAGCAGCAAAGTCGAAAGTTGGAATGCTTCCACCTCAGAAATGTACCAAAGCACAGGAAACCCAAGTGAGATACAAATCTGCAGCCTCAAATAAACAGAATTCCTTCCCACATGAATTTAATTTTTAAAAGATGCCATCTCAATTAAGTCCTCCCCTGGAGAATCCCAGTCCTGGTGGAAGAAACATGCTTTCCACTTCAATAGGTCACTGTCAAAGTTTTGTTTCCCTCCCCGGACATACATTTTATGTGTTATTCAAGATGATATGGAAATTAGTTCCAGCTCTTGGTCATAAATTCATTTTCCTTACATTCATGGAATGAGCCTGCAATTCCTATAATCTCCATACCAAACAAGGGTATCTTGACATCGACTTCTGCTTCTCCTACAAAGGCTGGTGTTTGGGATTCTGTGATAGCTGAGATTTCTCAATTAGTATTTGTCCTCCCCTCTGCTGTGGTTGTCTGATTGCTAGTTTTGAAGAGTGTATCTTAATATCATAAGCGGTCTGGAAAGACTTTAGAGAAATCACAAGATCTGCCATCCTACCTCTCAGTTGGACTTAATAAACTCTCATTAACACACAACTCCCAAATATGACAGATTAAAAGCTTATGCACTAAATCAAAGATGAGTCATGGGGTTTATTAGAGTTACTTAAATTCTGGCATTTTGGGGAATTTTTTTGCAAAATTAGTATGTTATATTATATCAGTGAAGTATGTTTATAGAGCTAGGAAATTCTACTCTAACACTCATTTAAAAATGCAATGCCCGGACCCCACTCTCAGAGATTCTGGGGGTAGGGCTCAGACATCAGCTTTACTTTTTACCTCAAAGTTTTCCAGGTTATTCTAATATTCAACATCTGGCCTGCTGGTACTCATAATTGGGGGTGTGCAACAAAGTCATCAAAGAAGGTTATTAAAAAAAAATAGAACCAATAAAGGGGATCCCTGAATCCACTATAGACACACCAAATCAGATTCTCTGGACTTGTGGCATGTGTGACAGGAGGGACAAGGCACCAAAGCACTTGGATATTGCTTCTCCCTGCTCTTTTGTTTCCTGGTCCCGTATCTAGACTACAAGCGCCTTCATATTGTCCCTCCTCTGTCCCCCACCCTGCTTCTACTTCTGTCCATCCCCATCTTCAGTTCCTACAAAGGCCTTGAAATAAAGGCACTGTTTCGAGTCATTGGAGAGCACATTTTTTGGATTAAGACATCTGGGGAACCTCAAGTCAATGGCAGGTGCCTTACCTGCCACCTGATGTCTTTTGGGGGCACTTCCATGAACAGCTGTGGCCGGTCCCCACTGTGGGCAGCAGAGCACACTGTAACAGGTCCAGAAATCCATAGCTGCTGGTCTCATGCTCTCATGCTGTCAGTGCAGCCACAGACCATGTGCACTCAACCACTTTTCCTCTCTCCAGGCACTTCCTCCTTCCTGCCAGTAATGGCTATAAACTTTGCTTCATTTAAAATGCAGGATCCCCATAAAGTCCATGTAAGGCTTACTGGCTGTGTGGGTACAGAAGGCTTTTAGCTGCACACTCAGCCCAATGTCATCACCAGGCCACCTGGCAGGGCAGCTCCATGCAGCTCCATGGGCATCTTCATCTAGGGCCTTCTCTGTGCAAGAGAGTGGGGTACAGTGGCCAATGAGACCCAGTCCCTCTTTTTGAGAAGGTGGAATTTGATTCAGACAGAAAAACGTGAGGAGATGATACCCATGTCATCTGTGAAATGCAGTGATGGAGGAGCCTGGGTGGAAGGGGAGCACGAGGGAGTCCAGCTAAGGGTTCAGGGAAGGTTTGGGGCAGCAACGATCTATGAAATGAGCCTTGAAGGATAAGATGATTTATTCAAGTAAAGCGGTGGGTAAGAACGACCAGGCAGAAGTTATAGCATAAACACAGGCCGGGAGGCTCCACGGAACCTTGTGAGCTAAGTCAGAAACTACAGGCAGCTAGCCTTGTCCTTTGTTCCATAGCCGTGAAACACAGGCAGGAATTCTCCAGTTCTCTTTCCTCCTCCAGTGTGAGGGTTTCAGCCCTTTCAAGATTAATCCCAGGCAAAGCCATAAAGCAGTCCAAAGCTATCCCCCCCTGGGTCTGCTATTCCCACCATCACTGGCCTCTAATGCCTTAGCCAGCCTTGTCCATCACAGCTCCTTCCCCCCTTCCATCTCTCAAAGTCACATCCAAAAGCATTAGAACTTAAGTATGAGTGGTAGGTCATTGTTTAATATCTATTCCTCCTAGAGCAGACATTAAGCAAAGGGGACAAAGCTCAAATGGTGAGGTTTCAAGGATCTGCCAGAGGTGAGTGAGGAACTGGGGAGAGGAGGAAAAGCAACAGTAGCTTCCTGGAGATCTTGAAACCAGACATGTGGCTTTTAACCTGTGATACCCTAGGTTGTTACCACTGCAATTTACAACGGCAAACTTTTATAGTGGGTGTCCCAGGTCAGGCAGACACTTCTTATCGGGAAACTGCTTTAATTTCTATTGAGGTTTCTTTAAAATTACTTCAGGGCTGGGTGGAGTGCCAAGGCTTTAAAACTAAAACATTACATTCCTTTTTAATTAATTTGGAGGTGGGAGAATATAAGAATGTTTAGTTTTGCCTTTAATATCAGCACCCTTGAATTTAGAATAGTGGTGCTTTCCCATACATGTGTAGTAGACCTTGGATGGCCAGAACACTTGGAGAAGTAGGCTGTTGCCGTGAATGAAGTTCCCTGGTTAGCCCTGTATGCAGGAGAGAACAATGGAAAGCAGATGAGTAGTCTTGCTTTCCAGACCTACTTTTGGTGCAAAGAGCTGTATGGTCAGAAAGAAGTAATTTATCCCCTCTGGGCTTTGATATTCTTACTTATAGAGTAAGTAATAGATTAGAAGAGATGGTCTCAAAAGACCTTCTAAAATATTTCTGGAATGTAGCTGAGAGAAGGTGAAAATCACTGAGTGTTTTGTGCCTAAGAATTCCAATGGCTGAACAGAGACTCAACCAGCCAGCACAGTCCCCAGTGCCCGGCCCCTGGCTCATGGCAGGGCCTTAAGAAATGTTTGCTGGAAGGACGAAGGGGCTTGCAGGCAGGTGTTCAAACCCTGGGCAAGGTGAATACTGGGAAAGGCAGACCTGCCAGACAGGGCTGCACTGTAGGAGGAGGAGAACCAGAGACATAAAGCAGAACTACCTTTGATCACCTTCACAGGCTGCTTCAAGACTTCGCCCTCTCACAACTTTCCTCTACTACAGTTTCATAGTATTCTCAGCATATTATCTTAAAAACCAATTGAAGAAGCATCCCTTTTGGAAAACTTCGTCTAACTCCCTCGTTTTTCAGACTAGGCCAGCTGAGGTCCAAAGAGACTTTTCCAAAGTCACTCAGCCAGCTGGTAGGGGTGGAGTTTGCAATTGAGTGGAGATAGCTAAAATCTTAGCCCAAATCATCAATGTAAGTTATTTAGACAAAATCCCAGAAGATATGAGAGATTGAACTGAAATCTTTCAGAAGTCATCTTAAGAGAAGTTCCTGCTAGTCCCTTGCTTTCTGTAATTTTATTCTCTTAAAAGAGTAAGGTGCTGAAGACACAGGAAGGAAAATTCAAATTATTGTAGGATTCAGATTCTAATCAAGGTTTATTCTACTTTAGTGTGGAGGATTCACTCTGGTTAAAGACAAGAAGCCACAATTACACTGCAGCCCCTGAGTCCCCCGCCCCTCCACACAGCCCTCCACCCCTCCATACCCCTCCACATCCCAACACTCCTCTACACCACCCACACTCCTCTACACCACCCATACTCTCCTACACCCCCACACTCCTCTACATCCCCACCCCTCCACACACCCCTCCACCCCCCACATCCCTCTACACAGCCTCCCACCCCTCCACACCCCCCCGCACCCCCATACTCTTCTCCACCCTCCACACTCCTCCTTCTCCCTACAAGGCAATTGGGAGTACTAAGGAAGATCACATCTGTGAAGTGGGAGCACAGCGCCCAAGGGTATCCACTCAGCATCTCAGTGGTCTTCACCTCACCCTGCCTCCTGGGGCTGCTCTTTCTTTCTTCCTCTCACCACCTCCAGCCAGGATGCCAAAGGCTACATGTCTGGAGAAATTCTTCTACTACTGCTCAAGAGGAAAACGCTCCTACCAGCCACTCCTGTGTGCTTACTGAGAAGATTGTAGCCCTGGATGACTGTATCTTCCACTTTGAAGGGATTCATAAAAACAGCTTCGCCATTTCAGATGCAGAAACTGAGCCAGGTTTTATCTCAAGGAGACCCGATTTCCTTCTCTCTGTCTTGAAAAAGTCAATCTGAGCTCGCTCCTGACTGGGTTATATGTTCAGGCTTAGACCAGGCTGTAATTGAAAAGGAGTCTGTCAATTGTAATTCCCCAGGCCCATAAGGAAAATGAAAACCTTTCTGAGTGGCAAACTAAGGCAGGAAATGTGCTATTTATTGCATCCTCATAAAAAAACTAAACCTGCCCCAGTAATTATAACACACACAATAGTCCAGACCATCACCCAGGAAGCCACAATCTGAAATTGAGGAGTCAGTGTTTCTTCTCAGAAAAGGAATTTTTCCAAGACCTGCCATATTTTCTCTCACAAATTTTCCTACAGTTACGTGAGATGGAGGGCTAGCCTTGCTTCCTGCCTGACCAGTGAGAGTCACACCTGAGTGCTGGTCCCAGCTGTTCTGCAAGCCACACGTGCCCTGGAGTAAGTCACTGCCACCACCTAGGCTTTCGCATCCTCGCCTGTAAGTGAAGGGGACGACTGGCTAATGCCTGACTCCATATTCTCTAATTCCACACTCACTTGTTCAGCAATACCAATTGGGCACAAAAAAGTCAGAAATGACCCTTGCCTGTGAAGAGCTTGAATGTAAACTCTCCATTTGATTTTTCCATGCGTAGGAGAAAAAATTGAAAGAGGTCTTGATAAAGAAAACAAAACTGCCCCCATGAGTTGATTCCAAAATAAGTGAAGTGCAGGGATTGTTCTTCTCCAGTGAATCCTTTCTGTAAGTCTCAGATTTTGGTATGATGCTCCCAAAGTACTCAAGTTTATAAGCACCAAAAATTCTTGTTTTGGCTTCTGCATCCTAACACTTAAATCAGCTATTTGGGATACCAGAAGATGTGAAGGTGTGTTTCCAACTCTAACTGAGATAGTCTTATGTGTAAGTCTGGAGTAGAAACTTATGCAACTGTAGATAGTCATCAAAGCATATCACCTGTATCTTCATTCAGTTTGAAGGTACAAAATAGTTTCACCTATTTGTTAAAAATTGGACTATGACCAGCTCCTCCTCACACTAGCCCCCTCCAGACCATTTCTACCATTGTAAGCCAGGATGAACCAGTCACAAAGTTACTTACATGACCTACTAAAGGAAGGAAGCCTGCTATTGTTGGGCTGTTGTTTAGAATAGATGATGCCAAGTGATAGCCTTCAAACATTAATAGCACACAGACGTCTAGGTCCTAACTAATGCTTAGGATCAGACTCTTCAAATTATCTTTTGATGGAGGCTGAGGGATGACAAAGAAGTTTCAACTTGTGCTTCATCTCCCAACTATTGAGGAAGGCTGCTGGAAGCATGACATAGAAAGATTCTGAAGTCTCAACTAGGATCAGTGGGAGAGAATGCCAGCATCACTTGGTGACTGTTTTATGTATAATGCCAACCCTAGATGGAGTTCTGCACACACATCTACAAGGAGACAAAGGTCCATTGAAGAGTTAGAAAGCATTGTACAAAGCTAAGAGAAGCATAATAGTCCCCTGTGTTCTTTCAATTAGCCCTTATCACACATTTATTTAACATGATTTCTTTCTAATAAGTGATAAAGCAGGTCCTGCTTGAATTTTCTCTTCTCAATCCTGTGGTACAGCTCAAAGCCAAGCATATTCATTCTAGTTGTGCAAAGTGTAGGTTGCATGCAAAGACCACAGCCTGAGAGACCTATGGTGGGAATGAAGGAAAACAAAACCTTGGAAACAAATGCAAGGTAAGCAGAGCATGTGATCATCAAGGACTTTTAGCCTATAGCATTTGCAGTTAGGGAACTAGCTTTGAGCAAGGGATTTCTTCTCTCGATCCCTTTCCCAGGGGGGAAAAAAAAAAGGTGGACTGAACAGGCCTCAAAGATTTCTCTCTCATCTGTAACTGGAAATACTAACAGCCACCCCACAAGTTCTCTGTAAGGATCAAATGAGATAATATATGTGAAATTGCTCTAAAGGATGAGCACCTACAACCCACAAAAAAAGGATGAAACAGGTACAAACCCCGTACCCCCTTCTACGTCAGTGGATTGGGATTGTAGCTGGACTGAGATGTCCTGCAGTTCTATATGTCCCTTAAGAAAATGAACACGAGTCTATCCCCCAACCAAGTTCCAGGAGGAGTTCTCTCTCCCCCAGAGCTCCCAGCAATGACCCTAAAAGGAAGGGTTTTCTTGATAGGAGGACAGTCTAGGTTGTCTATAGCTTTACTACTCAAAGTTGATCCTCTGACCAGAGGCATTGGCAGCCCTGGATCTTGTTAGAAATGTAGATTCTCAGGCCCCACCCTAGACTTACTTAGAATCTGCATTTTAACAGGATCACTGATTTAAACCTATTAGTGTTTGAAAGGTCTTCAGAACCTTAGGAAGTCAAAGGCTCATAGCAACAATGCAGAGACCTTCCTACCAATTCAGATATCCAGTTTTTCTTCTTTCAAAAATTCCATCTTTGCACATCTGGATTTCTCTTTAGGGGAAAAAAAAAATCTCTACTCTTGCACATGGTAATCTGGTCCTACTGGGTTCTGAAAATGTCAGCGAATCTCAGCCAAATTTCCGTACTTCCTGAGGAGGAGGGACTCGCTTGCAAATAACAGTGGCAGCTAGGTGCTGAAAGTGAACACTGAAGCTGAAACTGGAGTCAGAGTTAAATTATTTATTGAAATTCCAGGAGTTGCCTTGTCCTTTACCGCAGAGCTTAGAGTCATTGGACTCGTCCATCCCGAGCAGGCCCCATCCTGCACCCCATCAAGTCACCTTTACCTGTGGGGCCAGTCAGATGTCCGACCCTCGCCCGAGGGGTTTGAGTTATGGAAACCTGACATGCCGTGGTTAGTGAACTCACTCGCTGCAGGCCCCGCACCGACAGCCCAATGCTCCTGGCTGTGCAGGGTGCAGCTCCCCACGCCACTTGCTTGCAACTCCCAGTGCCCAGAAAGCTTACCTACCGGGAAAAGAGGAATTCTAACATTCTCTGCCTCTTGGTACAATGGAGAGAATGTTTTTATTTTCTTTTGCCTAGAAACATACCAACATATATAAAATGGATTAAACTCTAGAGATAAATTGTCCCTTAGATTCTCAAAAGCAAAACACTAAAAAAAAAATGTTCATTGACAGCAGAATGGTTGATTATAGTATGATATAGTCATGTTATGAGAGATTATACAGCTATTTAAAAGAATGGGATGGATTCTTATGTATTATTTGGAAGGAGGTATGTTAGGAGAAAGAAGCAAGTCACAAAGTAATATGCATGGTGTGATCCCATTTTTCATTTAAAAACAAAACCTTGCATGTGTTTATAGAGAGGAGTCCAGGACAGCACCTCAGGCTGGTAACAACAATTTCCTCAGGAAGTGGGATTGGAGGGGTGTGTGAAGTGTGAGTCTTAAGAGTTTCTTTCTGTGGGTTCACAGTTCGTTGTCTGAAGCCCCTGAGCCAGATATGTTTACGAACTCCAAATATTTTGGAATTCAGAAGGGTAACATGGAGCATGGACATATACAAAACTTTACCCCTGTCCCCAGCAGGCTTTGGGGTACCACCCTGCCATCAAGCACGTTCACATTTCTGCAGCAAAACCTGTATTTTCACATGAATGGGACAAATGGCCTCAAAGAAATTCAAATCAGTTTTGCCTTGAATAAATTTGCCACAAATTTATGAAAGAACTTTTGGTTTTTAGAGATTTTGAATTTTAGAATTACAGATAGAGGCTTGTGGACCTAGATATCTCTTTGGGGTCTGACTTGTCACAATGTTCACACATTTGTAATCTAAAGTAAATAAAGCAAAATAAAAGGGGGTGTGAAGAAGAAGAAAAACAAGGGGGCAGTCTGATACGCCCTCGGGAACTTTCGCTTGTGCTGCCGAAGGGCTCTCTGATTTAGAACTCGAGGGTGAGTGGGGGTGCAGCTTTGGGGACACACAGGCAGAAAACGGCGCAGACCTGAGGGTGTGAGATGCCAGCAGACTCAAGCCTGCTGGCCTGTGTAACAGATACCGGAGAATAAGAAGCAAAAATGAAAGAAATATTTAAACAAAGTGGAATGGAACTCAGGAGCTCCTATCATTCGATATGGAGCTGAAACCAAAGCAAAGTAAAAATACATATGGTGTGAGGTCCGTTGGGAGATGTCCCACGTGGCTCAGGCATCCCCAGGGATGGCCTGCACCTGCTTAGTGATGAGTTCAGGTTCTCACCAGGGCAGAGTAAGCTCTTGCTTTTGGCTGGGATGCTGTCGATCTAGAAATTTCTTTTTAGAATATATATGTGGTTATGTTGATTTTCAAAAAGATCTTTAAAGGTGACATGAATCCAATAATGCTCAATCACAAAGAGCAAGATAATTTTTTTTTTTTTTAATTAGGGGAGAGCGCGAACGCAGTCCCCCACTACCACGAATTATGCAGTCGAGTTTCCCGCATTTGGGGAAATCGCAGGGGTCAGCACATCCGGAGTACAATGGATAAGCCTCGCCCTGGGAAAACCAGCTTCGTGATCATGGTATCTCCCCTGCCAGGTAAGCATGCAAGATAATTTTTAAGTGTCAGTCTCCAAATGGCAAGGGCCTTGTAACCTGAGCCAAATCAGTCCCCGAGCCTTTGTTTCTCTAATGAAATGAGGGTGCAGTGCAGTTCACCACCCTCCTGCTGGGAGATGTACAATAAAACCAAAGGGGCCTAAAAGCCTTTCGATCAATGCACATCACAAGTTATAAACGGCCTGTTTTTCTCTGTCACATAGGTGGAGAATCAGGGCCTGAATGTCACCAATGTAATAGTAAGTGATGAGTGGTGAAGTAACCCCTGGCCTGGGAGTCAGAAATCCTGGGTTCAGGTGCAGATGTTCCCCTAAGGTGCAGGACTGCTCATCTCTGGGGCTTGGACACGTGCCCTGCCTATCACTCAGAGTGACAGCAAGAATCAAACGAGACCATGTAATGAGGAGGGTTCTGATCACTGGAAGTGGTTACAGCTTCTAGCCAGCTATGGGAAGGTGAAAATTCATATAATAAGAATATAATATTACCTATAAGTTAGAATGGAATGAATGGTAAATAGAAGTCCCAACAGTGTGCTGCAAATGTAGGGTTTGCTTCTGGCTGGGAAATTGGAAAAGTGCTCTTTTATTTTTACCATCGCCTCTCTGGATTTCTTTTTTGTCCACTTGTTTGCTTATGTAATGTGTACAATGACCAACTATCTTGGCGTTTCCAGGACACAAGACCTCCAGTGTTAAACCTGGGCAAGTCTCTTGCAATCCGGGATGAACTGGTCACCCTATAGATCTACATTTCACCCTATATCTATCACCCTATAGATCTACATTTCCTACTTTAAAAAAGGATCTAACATAGAGGTTTACATTTAATAAGCTCATTTGTGCAATGTCTATGTGTGGACACCATTCATTCAAACTTGGAAAACTTGGAGCTTGGAAATTTCAAACAACCCCTTAGTACTTTTTGGTTCATCAAACCACAATTTTATCCTTCAATGGATCAAATCTAGTGATCTTCAGTATTAATAACCACTCAAGACTCTGTTTAAATGTTTAAATGGCTGATAGACATTACAATGTCTCAAACCTATGAGTTTTCCTAAAATAACTAGATCAGATAAAAGGCAGGAAACCACAGCAGCAAAGGGTATTGTTGTTGAGTCTCTCTAGGGCCAGATTTTATATGTGAGCTGTGTGTAAGTAATGTGCATATTGTATTTCCATATTCATCTCACATCCCTCACTGAATGCTCAGTGTAATTCAAACAGATGTGCCTACATATCAGAAGAGGAAATGACTCCTATCAGGGCTTTGTCTTTTGCAAAGAATCTGTGTTTATGCTATATGATGACTTATAATAAATATTTATAATAAATATTTATTTTAAATAAGCAGATGGGGTGATTGTTTTTATTCTACCCTTGAATGAGAGGCATTATAGCAACTTTTCCATTCTGTTTTTGGCCCTGTGGCCCTCGTGATTGTGTATCCCTCTTTCCTGTGACAGCACTTCAGTTCCTTGCAGTGAACCATAAACCTCTTTTTTTTTTTTTCGTCAAATGCCGTTGCGGGCTTTTAGTGACAGGCAGGTTGCATTTATTTTCGTTGCATGCAAATTGTAGTGGATCAAAATGACTGACATTTTTTGGAAAGACTATTTTCCTTGTTGCTGTCCCAGTAACCTCCTCTAGATCTGGAGCCACAGCTGACTTTCCTCTGTCACTTGTATAACTAAAGATAACGAACAGATATGCTGGATTGTCCTAATTTGTTTCTTCAGTCCTTTCGCGTCCATGCTTAGAAACTTCCGATGACCTTTCATGGATAATAGGATAAAATCTGAGCTCTTTGGGCCGCCTCTCAGGGCCCATTCTCTCTTTCCAGTTTTATAGGCATTCCTCTTTCAGGACCTCTTCCTTTGCCTTGCCACGTCTTCAGGTAAATGGCTCACCTGCCACCCTGAAGGGGCTCAGATTTGCTAGATCTATACTTATACCCTCACAATTTCTCCTTTTTGGAGGGCATTTCCCCCTCCTCACCATTTTCAAAGTCCAAGTCAGATCCTGCCTTCCCTGAAAAGTGTTTCCTGTTCACCCCTATTAGAATTATTTCATTCATTCATTTAACAAATACCAAGCATCAACAATGTCTTGGGCACTCTTCTGTTTTTATTGTAAAGGCATTATTTACTTCATCCATTTTGACCTTTCTGTTGACTATCTTTTTACCCTTAAACTTACCCTTTGTGACAATCCTCACTTCTACAGTGTTCTCCAAGTCTCTTGCCCTTGTTTCTTCCTTTCAGGCTGCAGCACTCCCTTTAGTATCTCTTGTAAATCTGGTCTTTTGGTAACATATTCTATCAGTTTTTGTTTGTCTATGAAGACTTTGAACTCCCCTTCATTTTTGAAGGACAGCTTTGCTGGATACAGAATTCTTGGCTGGCAGTTTTTCTCTTTCAGTACCTTAAATGCATCATACCACTTTCCTCTCTCCTCCAAGGTTTCTGATGAGAGGTTGGCACTTAATCTTATCAAGCTTCCCTTGTATGTGATACTTTGCTTTTCTCTTGCTGCTTTCAGAATCTTCTCTTTATTCCTGATATTAGTCATCCTGAATGTAGGTATCTTGGGTAGGTCTATTTGGATTTGCTCTGTCTGGGGTGCATTGTCCTTCTTTGATATTGGTATTTATGTCTTTCATAAGGATAAGGAAGTTTTCAGTCATTATTTCCTCAAATATTCTTTCTGTCCCTTTTCCATTCTCTTCTCCTTCTGGGATACCGATAATGCATATATTTTTGCGTTCCATGTTGTCATTCAATTCCCTGAGACCCTGTTCCATTTTTTCCATTCTCTTCTCTTTCTGTTCTCCTGTCTTTTCCAGTTCAGATGTGCTGTCTTCGAAATCACTAATTCTTTCTTCAAGCAATTCAAATCTGCTCTTATGTGCCTCCAATGTATTTTCAATTTCATCCATAGTGTCTTTCATTCCCATAAGGTCTTTTACTTTCTTTTCAGGCTTTCAAATTGTTCTTTATGCTCACCCAGTGTCTTCTTAATGTCCTTTATCTCTTAAGTCATATTTTCTTTCAATTCTTTAAATTGATTTAGGAGAGTTGTATGATTATCATTGATTAATTGTCTTAATTCCTGTATCTCTTCAAGATACTTGGTTTGTTTCTTTGGCTGGGCCATCTCTTCCTGTATCCTGGTATGACTTGTAATTTTTTGCTGATTTCTAGGCATCTGAATATGTTGGTGAATTTACTCTGATGGCCAATTTCTCTCTCTTGCCTATTGTTATTATTTTTTCACAGTTCTTCTTTAATATTTGGTTCAACTTATCCTAAGTCTTTAAAATTGCCAAACTTAACTTACCAAAGTCATTCCACGGACTCACTAAGGGGGCACAGATTTTCTTACAGGGATGGGGTAAAGAGAGCTCTAAAAGCAGCTTTTGTCCATGCAATTTCCAGACTGGTCAGGAGATGGCACTCGTTAGTACACCATTCCATGGAGGTATATCTCTCTTGGTTTTCCTTTGGTTGGTCTAATCAGAGCTGAGATTCAAAGTGGGCTCCACTGCCAGAATTCACTGAAGAAAAGCCCCCCTGACTCCCCCTCCCTCTTCCCTTATAACAGCTGACAGGGAGGAAGAAATCTGCCCCCCTTTTAATCAGCTGCAATAAGCCAGGGGTTTTACCACAACTTAATATCTCAGGAGTGGAGGAGGGGAGCTCTTCCCAGTTGTCAGAAGGTTTAGCAACTCACAGTTTGTTGTTTTAGATTCTTTGTCTCTCTGCCCCTCACCCTCCTGGGAGTGGTGAAGCACTATCCTGGTCTGCTGACTCCCAAACCAGGTCCTTTGGGCAGCTTTTGGCTCTTTCTCCATTGTGTTGGTGAGAGAGCTGAGCCTTGTCGCCTAATCCAACACCATCTTCCCATAATCTTCAATCTTCTGGTTTTAAGGGATGCCCAAGGAGTCTCCACTCAACAGCTTACTCTATGTCCAACTACAGTGCTCTCCCCCAGATGAAGGAGAGCATGTGAAGGCAAATACAACAGCAGGTGAGCTCCCAATGGGCTTTGGAATCAGAAGCCCTGGGGTTGAATCTTGGTTTGCCACTTGGGTACGCTTCCTGGCCTCACTTTGCTTATCTGTAAAATAGGGATGTAATGTGATACGTATTTCATTTAGTTGTGGTAAGGATTAAATGAGATGTTTCACATAAAGCAGTTAGGAACAGTCAGAGGCACATGATAACAGTTCAGTAAAGATGGTGTATATTGTGATTTTATACCTGGCAATAGAAAGGGCCATAGGTATTGTCTATTTGGTGCCTTCCCTTCTAGCTAAGCTTTCCACATACCAGAACCCAGTGTTGGGTCTCCTTGTTACTGTGTGATAAAATAGTCCCTTGTCCACTGGAGACTGGTTAAGAAGGGGTGAGTTCAAAAACAGCCATTGAAAGTATTTAAATCAAAATACATAAAAATCAAAGTAAAATAATAAAAGGGAGCTCTTAAATATTTTAACTAGATTAATGAACTATATGGGATTTCTAGGAAGTATTCATTCAATAATATTTATTGAAAACTACTAGGGCAATAGTTTCAAACCTTAGTGCATGTCAGAACTACCTGGTGGGCTTGTTAAGTAGGTCTGGGATGGGCCTGAGGATTTGTCTTTCTAACAAGTTCCCAAGTGATGCTGGTGCTTCTGGTTTAGGACCACACTTTGAGAACCTTTGTACTGGGTGTCAGGCACTGGCCCAGTACCAGGCATAGAGAATAACCATGGGAGGGCTGTGGCTCAGGCTTCCACAGGAGCCGACAGCCAGGCTCTAAAGAAAACACATAGCAGAGTGAGACAAGCCCTGGACCACGTTAGACAACCCCAATTCTAGCTCTGGTTTCATTTCTAATTGGAATATGACCTTAGACAAGTCATATATCCTTTCTGAATCTTGGTTTCTTTATTCGTAAATTGAGAATGGGAATAGTCCCTTCATACCTCACAGTACTGTGAGGATCCAGGACAAAAACTGAGGAGAGATCAAACTTTAAAGTCAGGGCAGAGGACATTATGTTTTCTTCCCGTCCAAGTGACACCTTGAGTGGAAGAGACATCTTCAGAGCAAGTTCACCTTCTTTCCCAGCTTACTAAGGTATTGTTGAATATTTTAAAGAACCAACTTGCTTAATACATTCCTTAGTAAATTAAAACCTTAAAATTTTGGATCAAGAGCCTATCTCTGGGAAAATGCTAGTGATAAAAATGTTTGGTGAATAAAGCAGACCACAAACTATATAGGTGGTATGATCCCAATAGTTTAAAAAAAGAGAGAGAGATAGGAAGGAATGTTATCAGAGGTTATCCGTGGGTTGTGGATTATGGATGCTATTCTTAAAACTTATCTATATATTCCAAATTTTCTACAATGAGCATGAATTACTTTCATATTTAGAAAAAATAGCACTTTTCAAAGTAATTAGAAAAAAATTAAGATTTTTCAGAGTAATTTGGTGCTAGGGAATTTTATTTCCTCCAAGAAACTGAATGGTTTCTTCCACTCTCAAAAAGAGAATGCCATAACTGATTGTGTGTTTGTTTTTTTTGAAGGAGGTATGAGGTTCAATCCCTGGTACTGCCTAAAAAAATCATATTTGAGGTACACTCTTGATAGCTATGCCAACCCTTATCCTGTTTTTTAGTCCCTATTGTCATTTTGTATTTACTGCTATTTCTTTTATATGTTTTTACTTATTTGACAAGTAGAATTTTCTTGCCCTATATAATTTCTAAACACTCTGAACTTTTAAAAAACTAACAGCAAGTAAGCAGGGTATAAATTATAAACAAATCAAATAATGCAATCTTTACCTGGAAAAGTAATATAGTTTCTCAAAGGCTTATGATTTACAAACAGGGAAAATTTAAGCAGTGGGTAAATCTGATTCAATGTACAGTAAATTCTTATTATTCATAGTAAATTTTATGTTGTAGCAGTAAATTTTATGTTCAATAAAGTTGCCATGAATGTGAACAGTGAATTAGCGGTTACTGACCCATTGCTCTGAGGGAAAAGACAGGGTCAGGTTCCTATGACCCTCTGGTCACACCATTTTTGTTAACCGACCAGTACATAACCTTGTTTATGTTTGTTTCTGCTGAAAGACACCTTATTTACTATTTACTGCTGAATCATTAACATTGTACTCAGCAGCAGCACTATAACTCATGCCTGAACGAAGCTTATCAAACTTACATATTTTCTCCATAAGATGTATCACAACCCACTCTTGCTTAGACAAACTAGACAGCACCTCGGCACTATGATTGGGGCCTATGTAAACAGTGAAATCACCCACAAACAGGGCAAAAATGTGAAAAACATGGAATTAAATATACCACCAAAGGACACTTGTTTACAGATGAGACAAGGCAAGAAGACACAGAGTTGCCTTGCTCGACCTCATCCAGCAACGTGGGGATAGGGCAACTCGAGCTTTCCACCCCTCTGCACATATCAGCCAATGGCTGTGTAGGCAAATTTGCAAATACAGAATCCATAAACAACGAGGATTTGACTGCATGTCAAAGACCATACTGTACATGACATTCCTTTCCTGTAAGCAGTTAAGACTCAGAAGACGTGTTAAGCAAAAACTGTGGGTATCAGGCCTAGGTGGGGAATAAACGAAACACGTTCATCTTGTGGTTCAGCTTTGGTGGGCTTTAGCCAAGCGGGTGGTCTGTTGGAATACAGGTCATAGAGGGATCAAGGGCAACTCTGAGGCTTTCACCTTCAGTAGCTGGGAAATGGCAAAGTCCACGTAAGAAATGGGAAATGTGAGGGAGCACAGCTTTAGGGGCAAGTTTTGCCATGTGATCAGGTGGATGGGGAGCCAGCAGTTTGGAAGTGTGAAAGCACAATGGACCACAGACCCTGCAGGGCCTCCTGTTCTGTCCCAGTTGCAACCCTGTCAGTTAGGGCAAGTTGGGGCAAGTCCCTTTTCTCCCTGTGTATTAGTCAGCCAAAGGGGTGCTAATGTGAAATACCAAAAATGGGTTGGTCTTTATAAAGGGTATTTATTTGGGGTAGAAGTCCACAGATACCAGGCCATAAAGCGTTAAGTTTCTTCTTTCACCACAGTTCATTGCCACGTGTTGGAGCAAGACAGCTGCCGGCGTTTGCCAGGGTTCAGGCTTCTGGGGTTCCTCTCTTCCCCGGGCTGCGTTTCTCTCCGGGCTTAGCTCCTGTTTCCTCCACAAGATCAGCTATAGACGATCAGGCGAATGGCTTGCTTCTCTTCTCCTGGGGCCTTTTTCCAACATCAAAACTGCTTCTCAAAAGACTGCTTCAACTGTCCTTTGCCTTGCCTTTTATATTCAATTCCCCACCCACCAAGGGGTGGGGTTCAACGCCCTAATCATAACCTAATCATGCCCGGATTAACAGATCAGTTTACAAGCATGATCCAATTATATTTTTGTAATTCATAATTATATCAAATTCCCCAACGGTTACACCCTGCTTGGGCCTCAGTTCCCTTATGAGTTGAACTAGTTCATTTCTAAGACTTTTCCAGTCCTTTCAGCACTGAGTCAATGTCACATGTGTTTGTATGTGTGTGTGCATACATGTGTATGTACAAATGCATGTGAGCTCTGTGACTTAAGTGTGATTTCACACATGGATATGAAGACTTGGGCCAACTTGTTTGTCTCTGTATATAACAAGTGGTTAACATTAAATGTTAATAACATTTAAGAAGTCAGTGATTAGCTTTTCGTTCTGATTCCTCCATCTCTTAAGTAGGAGTCAGTCTAAGTGACATGAAATTAGAATATGTAAGAGCTGAGAAGAATGATGATAAATCGGAATAAGCCTTTGTAAAAGGTGAGAAATGATTCAGTCACAAGGGGAATTACTGAGACTAGCTGCATATTTTTATGGTCTGCACAGGGAAAAGCCCACAACTTCTGAGAAATGGAGGCAAAAATGAAACATCAATAAAAGAGATGCTTGGGCCTCCTTGTGGCATATAGTCAGTGTGATAAGTCTCACTAAATCTGTTAAATCATCAGACCCTGGATTTTTTCACAACCCGATCCTACCAGACTTAAAGCTGATGCAGCAGGATAGAAAGGGAGGGGTGTTGGGGGAAACGGTCAGGTAGGGCTTGTTAGCGCCCTTGCCTAGGAAGTCACGAAAGCCCAAGCATTCTGGAACAGGGTGTGTATCGTCAAGCACAGAGCCACAAAAGTGCCATTGAAACAGCACTGCCCATACACTCCAGGGGGGTGCGGGGGGTAGAGCGATGTCAACCTACAGTGGCCGAGAGTGCTTGGTACAGCACACGCTGTGGTGGGTAGGCTTTATCTCGATGTGCTGATGAGTAAGTGTGGCATTCCAGAGCCGAGGCTCGCCCAAGAGCTCAGCTGGACCTACACTGCTCACGTACATGGTGGCTTCTCAGGGAGCTACAGGTGCCTGGAGAGGAGGAGGGTGAAAAGAAACGTGGAAGAGTTAGGTATGGAAAGGCTGGTATGAAGGGGTCAAAGAAGCCTGGGCAGGGGTCTGTTTAAGAAGAGAATACAAATAGCCATTCATTCATTCATTTTACATTCATTCATTCACTAAACATTTCCTCAGAACCTGAGAAGCCCTAAGCCCTGTTTTAGGTGTTAATATATAGTGTCTTTCTCAGATAGGTCTTTTATGCCTCCCCCAAATTGTCCCCTATTAATTTTTTTAATAGCACTTTTTGTAATCTGAAATTATTTTACTTATGTATTTGAATCTTGTTTGTCTTATCCCCTGGAATACAAGCTTTGTGAAGGTGGGGACCCTGTGTCCCTGGTTCCCTCTTGTAGCCCCAGCACCTAGAACAGTGCTGAGCACAGAGTAGGCCCTCAGAAGTTGCTTGTGGAATGACTAATTCACAGATATGAATAACACTCGGGTCCTTCAAGAAGAGGTTCTGACAGAGTCAGGAAAAGCACCTAGTTTGACAGTAAAGAAAAGGGAAAACCAGTACAAAAATTGAACTGGTTTCCTGCTCCCACTCCTAATTTTAAAAAGGTACTTGGCATTAAAAAAACACATACGAAAAAAATCAGAGGACTCATCAGTGTTTTGCTTCCTTGTGTTTTATATGAGGGGGTTACACAAAATTCATTGTGTGGTGCTTCCCAGTCCTCCTGGTCTATGGCTCTATCGTCTTCAGGTAGGTAATGCTGAAGTCCTTTCACATCACCCATGCAGCCCTTAGACTCAGTGTGCTGGGTTGGCAGGGATGCTGGGCATAAGGGCAGGAGGTCCAGCCCTACATCAGCCTGGAACTAGCCCTATGATTTGGGACAAGGCACATGACCTTAGGGGCTTCAGTGTCTCTATTAGTAAAATGGAGACAATGACATTTGTACCAATCACCCCACCCCCTGACGCACACAGTTTTGTTTTGAGGTCCAAATCAGATACCGTAGTGAATGTATTTTCTATGCCGGGAAACAACGTGCAGAAGTTTATAATTTGCCAGACCTCCTGCGACGACTCCCTGCAGCTTCCCCATGCGTGTTGCCTTTGCAAGGGCTGCTCACTCACAAAGCAGAGTTCTAGGAGTTGACTTAACAGGAAAAAACAAGGCATTAGGTTTACAGCCATCATCTCAATAGCACTGATCAAGAAGTCTTCAAGTTTCCATGGGAATTTCTTTTTAAAGGTAAGAATCACAAAACCCTTCTCTCCCCTCACTAAACATTTATTGAGTAACTCTGTGGCAGGCACTGTCTTAAAGCCAGGGATATAAGACCAGTGATTGCCATCCTTGACCCCACTGCTGCCTAAAAGGGCAAAGAACCTTCAGCAGACTCTTTTTTTTTTTAATTAATTAATTTATTTTTTATATTTTAAAAGCTGCTTAGATTACACAAATGTTACACAAAAATTACAGGGATTCCTATGTTCCCCACCTCCCACACCTCCCATAACCTCCTCCATAAACATCTTTAATTAGTGTGGCACATCACCTGCAATGGAATACACATCCTGGGGCTTTGCCACTAAGCATGGACCATAGTTCACACCGTAGACCACACTCTCTCCCACACAGTTCTGCATGTTATATGCTGATGTAAAATGGCCTATATCTGTCATTGTAATGTCAGTCAGGAAATTCCCAAGTCCCCAAAAAGCCCCCTGTACCACAACTGCTTTTCCCTCTCCCTGCCCCGAAAGCATCCAGTGGCCACTGGCTCCACCTCAATGTTGTAATTTCTTCCATTGCTTGAATCACAATATGTCTACAAGAGAATACCAGTAAGTCCACTCTAGTCCCTAGCTCTTCCCTCAATCCTGAGGAGTCTGGGATGGTGATGCCCACTCTACCTCCAAGTGAGAGGGGGCTTATAGCCCATGGATAAGATGGATGGGATTGTCCTGCCTGCAGCTGCAGACTCTCTCCATTCCCTGGGATGGCCGTTGACCATCATCATCTCCTCACCAGGTGACTTGGGTTATAAGGTAGTGCAATCCAAGCAGTGATATAGCCATGCACAAGGTGTTGGGGAACCCCTAGAAGAGGCACCTAAACCAGAGGGACTGTCAGAAACGGCTTCCAAAGCTTAGTCTAGCCAAAAAAGGACAAGGAAGAACATCTGAGGTAGAGAGACAAGCATGTGCAATGTGTGGGAGAGAAGAGTGAACCATCATCCCCTCCCCTTCCTGGTACCCAACGAGTGCTGAGCAGTTTGTTCAGTATGTTGCCACTTGAGCTTTGACATAGGGAATGGCAAGAGATGAATCCAGAAAGATAAACAGGGAGCAGATCATGAAGTGATTCATCCTACCTAGAGAAGAAATTTAAATATTTAATATCACATGTTGATTTGCAGGTCTGTTCTAGTTTCCTAGACTCTAAAACAAATACCATACAAGAGGTTGGCACAACAACAGGAATTTATTGGCTCATGGTTTCAGAGGCTAGAAGGCTTGCTACCTCCTGGGGTAGATATCTTCTGGCTGGCAGGCAATCTTTGGGGTTTCTTGGCTTTTCTGTCTCATGGCAATGCACGTGACAGCATCTTCTTTCTCTCCGGGGTTCTCTAGACTTCCAACCTCTGGCTGTTGTCCATGGCTTCTCCTTCCATGTCCAATTTCCTTTGCTTTTAAGGACTTCAGCCATATTGGATTAAGGTCCAACCTCATTCAGCTTGGGCACATGTTGACTAATAACATCCTCAAAGGACCTGTTTAAAACTGGCAGCCAGGAGCTCACCCACAGGACCAGGGATTGGAGCCCGATCATGCCTTTTGTGGGGGACATGATTCAATTCCTAACAAGGGGAGAATCTAAAGTCTAAAGATTGCTGTACCATTTAGCACACAGAATGGGAACTATGTATGTCTAACCTCATTATTAATTTCTTCCCATAGTTATCTTTCTGTAAAAAGCAGAGTCACTTAAAACACAGAGATTCAGTAGGCTACTTGCAGTACAACGGTGAGTTGACCACTTGTCGACCAGCAGCAGTGGATATCTTTGTCCCTCCAGACCCACTCTCCGCCGTCTCTGCTCTGCTCTGGGCCCTGGGAGGCCAAACTAGGACAGCATCCACAGGCTCCCTGCCCTCTGGCTTCTGGGGAGGGGGTTGTCCAATGGGAGGCGCCAGAAGGAGATTGGAGGACTTAAGAAAGGCGAAGTCAAGGATTTACTGCCCTGGCTCCCTCCCACTCTGGGCTGGCTGCATCCCTCTACCTAAAACCACATTCTTTCCATCGACTCTCCAGGTTTGGGTAAAGGTTCAGGCCCAAGGCTGGAAAGGTCCCCATTGTTTCTCTCCCGGGATATTTCTCTACTCTCTCTTGTTGGTCCTCTAAACCCTACTCATACTTTATAAACAATCCCTTTACTAAGCCTTCTTCACAGTGCCCTGTTTGAGTTGTGAGTGTCTCCACTGAGGAACTGGCTGATACACCACTATTGACTTCCCTGGAGGCTACAGTGTGATGGGAATGCAGGGCTGTCAGAGTCACTCATGCCATGGGACATGGCTACTCGGAGGGCGAGGAACACTGGACTGGGAGTCAGGAAATCCAGGTTCCAGTCCCATTTGGCCCATGAGCAGCTATATGATCTCAGGCAAGTAAAAATCTTGCCGGGCCTTAACTTTGATGAAAGGACTTTGTAACTATAATTTCTGAAGAAGATTGAGCAGTGGCATCTGTGAATGGAAAGGGTAGGCTTGGATGGGGGTTTGGGGGCCATATTTTCTGGAGCTCCAATGTTCTCTGGAGGTGGCTTAGGGGCCACGTTGGGGTGAGGGGAGGTTGATCCAGAACAGCCCTCTTTGATCTTTTATTATGTAGTGAGTTTCCATACATGATTTAGTTTGACCAAAGGAGGATTCCCTGCCACTAGAAAATACTTGAAAACTACTGGGCTCCATGAATCTGTGAGGTCCTTCATGGCTTTTATAAGTGAGATTTCCTCTTTGTTCATTCATCTGGTAGGGAACATGGTAATGAAGCAATCTCTACTGCAGGCCACAAGTATAGCCAGGAGCTCAGGCATTCATGGCTGGGGTGACTTAACTGCTGAGATTGCAAAGAGGCAACAATTGTGACCTTGCTCAACACAAAGGAGGCTTGCGCAGGGACAACCCTGGAGCCATGTTGCTTGTGCATGATTCCAGGATGGTATGAACTGGAGTCATTTTCCATGAACTGCTTGTACCTATCAGCAGCAGTGGTGTCTCACTTGAAACTCAGTGTGCTCCTGTGGTGCTACTGAACCTGGAGACCTGATACTCTTCCACTGGCAGCCAGTGGACGATGCTGAGAATAGCAACATGATGGTGGCTGTGGACTTCACCCAAGCATTTGACCCCATTAACTTAGCTGGGACATGGGAAGCTCTGCAAAAAGTTTGCTTCCTAGAGACATTTACCAACATCACTTCTCACTTTGCAAAGTCTTTCTTGATAACTCTCCTGCCAAAAGTCTTCCCTCCACCTTCCAAACTCCACATTCAGCACAACCTTTTGCTGTCCTCTGCAGTTTGGCACCTGTGGGAGGGTGTGCATGCTTTCTCTCTTCCACTAAACTGCAGTCTCCTTTGGAGAAGGGAACATGTTTTACACACCTCTTACATATTCCCTACAGGGCCTTATACACAGATGAAACTAAGAAAATGCTGACTGATTTACTGGTTGGTGCTAAGTGTTAACCTGCAAGGGGTGCCTATCAGATAAACTTATTTTTGTAATCACAATGCTAAGATCTTAAAGGGCACTCAGGGGTCTCCAGGTGCAGCCCTCTCTCTGAAGCCTGAGTCCTTATCAGCCATTCACTATGTATAAACCCAAGGAGGTTTGCACCACTTTTTAAAAGATGTCCTTGTTTTTGGTATAATTCTACCAGATTCCCTTCAAGGGTTAAACTTAAAAGCAGGTTAAAAGGTTAGATTAACAGCAGAAAAAGTGGGGGCTCCAGCTACAGCATTCTGAGAGCAAAGGCAACTGGCTGCCACTGACTTCCTAAGCTTGTCCCCTGCTCTACCAGCTACCAGCACTGTGCCCGCCCAGGAGAACAGGGCCTTTACAGGCAGGACAGATGGGGTCACCGCCTAGACTTTGTAGGCCTCTGGGAGGCTCAGTGCGGCTGAAGCATGCTGGCAGGTGGGTGGTGATTTGGAGAAAAGAACTAAAGACCAGGACTGGTCTGTGAGGCCCTGACTCTGAGTACTGAGAATTGGGACTGAGGATTCTGGGCTCTCCTGGCACCCCCTGCCCACATGGGTTCAACTGCTCTGCAGCCTAGAAGTGCTGACCTGAGTTTGCCCTTCCAGGCTGCACCTGACTTGCAGGTGTCAAGGGGAGGCAGAACCTCAGGTGTGTTGGGCTCCAGCCCTCCCTTCCACAGGTGTCATTTTGCCTGAACTGTGTCCCTTCTCCTGACTGCCATCACTAAGACCTCAGAGACCCTCTTCTGTTTCCTCCTCCAAATAGCACCCCCACTCTTACCCCAGCCCCCACCTCCAGCATCCTGTTGAAGTTGTGTTGTTCTGGAAATATCCTAATTCCTGATACAACCATATAGAGAAGGAATCTTAGGGATGGCAAGAATCAGGGCAACGTTGAAATTATTGGTAAAATCATTAAGGAGAAACCTTATGTAGGTCAGTGGAAGTAGTTTCCTGGATTCTCCACTTTTGGGGGCTTAATATCACTGTTTGACCAGTATCCTGAGTGTTGCTTCCACAACATCACACTCACAATGTCAATAATCATGTAAATCAGGTCGTGCAGTTTAGCTTGAATAGGAAAGACCTGTTTACGCTCTATGAAGATTTTCAACTCTGGTTCTGTTTTGTAGATGGGGTGGGTATTAAAATTCAGAAACAATTATCTGGAGCAAGCAAAGCATGTCATCGAAGGTACCAAAATTCCCTCAGAGGTAGAGAACAGGGCAAGTGGCATCCACCCTCCAGAATGGAAGGCAGCAGCAGAAGTGCTAGCCCTGGATTAGCAGACTAAAGAATTTCACCCGTGACATGTAATGGCCGAACCCACTTCTCTGTGTCTCTGTGGTTCCAGGCTGGAATTCCTCTCACATGCATGAACTCTCTCCCCTGACATTTGCGCCAGTGAGAGCCGAGTGTAGACCGAAAGCTGGGAACTCGTCACCTCTACAGAGACCCAGCTCTTCCTCTCGTGACCTGCAGAACCTCAGGCAAGACCCGGGGCCTCTCCCAAACACTTCTTCTCCTTCGTAAAGGAGGGTCTTGTGAACAGGGTTGGTAGGACAATTAAACTATACAACTATGCAAATATACGGTACAGACCGCAGTCTATTACGAAGACCCACTAAAACAAGCTAGATACTCTGCGCTCATCTAAAAACGTCACCCTCTGTTTCACCGTAGGCAGCATCAGCCTTGTGCTATTATTTTTTAAAGTGGTTTCCATTCATGTTTAAGTCACTGGTTTCCATTCCAGCAATAGACCAGGAAGCTTAAGAGGCAGTTAAAAATATAACTGCCTAAAACAAACAAAAGAATTCTCCATCTTGACTTTTACTTTTGTTTCCTTTTTGTTTTAGAAAAACAAAAACAAAAACAAACTTGAGTTGGCCCATGAATGTCCGGTAGAACAGAATGGGATAGAAAGATCGTATGTTTTACATCTCACTCCCAACACCATAGACATGCAATGTCATATAACCTCCCTGAACTTCCAGATCAGTTTCCTCACAGCAAAAATTTGGATAATAGCATTCACATTGCAGAATGTTTATAAGTGAATATGTGTGAAAAACCCTGTTGCATAGTAAGGGGTGTCCTTTCTCCCTCAGAAAATATATTGATACAAAGCCCAAACTGTTATTCTAAGCTCTGTCAGAAATATAAATAAAGTTGATGAACCACCAGGAATGTCAAAATACAATTTTAGTTTCAAGTTCAATGATGTCCTTTAGGGCTATCAACTCCCTTAAGTAGCACATAGATTGTTGGTTGATTGCTTTGATGTCAGACAAACCTGGACTCAAGACCAGGTTCTGCCCCTTACTAGCTGTGTGACCTTGGAAAATGGACTGGATCTTTGAATATCAGTTTTCTCTAGTATGAAATGGGCCCATATTAATGCCCTCCTTAGGGAGTTGGTGTGAAGATTTGACAAGACAGTGCTTACAAAGTGCCTGGCTACTGTTAGTAGGTGTGGAGGAAATTTAGCTCAACTCACCTGTGGCAGACAGACCCTAACATGAACCCCCATAACCTTTGCCTTCTGGCATCCATACCCTTGTTTAATCCCCTCTCCTGAATTATGGGTGAGCTCTACAACCTGCTCCTAGCCAACTGAATATGATAAAGATGAAAGGATTGTATAGATATAACCAAAGTCCTAAGTCAGTTGATTTTGAGTTAATCAAAAGGGAGGTTATCCTGGGTAGGCCTGACTTAATCAGGTGAAAGTTGTTTTTTTGTTTGTTTGTTTGTTTTTGGGTTTTTTTTCTTTGTTTTTGTTTTGTTTTTTTAAAGGGCTGGCATTGAAGAAGCAAGCTGCTAAGGTATGAACTGCCATTAGAGAGGACATGGACAAGGGAATGCAGGCAGTTTCCAGGAGGTGAGGATCTCAGTCTTGCACCTCAAGGAACTTGATGCAGCCAACGTACACATAAGCCTGAAAGAGGACTCTGAGAATGTAGCAGTGGACATCTTAACTGCAGCCTGGGGGACCCTGAGCAGAAAACCAAATAAACTATTTCTAGACTCCTGTCCACAGAGATAATAAATGTGCGTTGGTTTACACTGCAAAACTTGTAGTAAATTGTTATACCACAACAGAAAATCAATATACCACTCTTTCTGGAAATAATTTCCTAGGGTATGGCTCAGATGGACAGAAGATGGGGTTTGCCTATATCCTACACACAGAACTGTTGGACTGGGGAGTGGAAGAAAGAAAAAGAAGCTTCCCCAAACACCTGTCCCGTGTTCTGAAGAATGCCCTGGTGCAGCAGCTGGCAAGGCTTCTCATGCAGTGCTCTGGACTCTCCAATGGCCCTCGGCACCCTGGCCATACCCAGGTCCCCCTAAGGCTACTCAGTGGCCGCCTGGGCTAATCTCTTATTCTCAATGGGAGGCCGGGAGCGGGGTGTCCTTTACTTTTTCACTTCTGCAAAATGGGTATAATTATACAACATTACCCAACCGAGAAGGATGTTATGGGAATGATAATAATCACTGTGAGACAGGCTTTTTAAAATGTGGAAATTATAAAGAATGGAAGTGGCTCTTAAACTGAAAGTGGGAGGGGGGATCTTTAGCACCTTAAAGAGAGGACTTCTCATACAGTTTGGAAACAGCAACTGCTGTCACAGAGATGGGAGATTCAGGGTTGTGGCTCTTAGGCCTCGATTTCTCGAGGCCAAATACAGATAGTAGTTGTGAATTTTTCACAAGATGTTTCTAAAAATTAGTCTCTAATTTCATGTTATTGATTTTATATATTCTACCTACACCTCCAAAAGGTTTTGAGGGCACTCAAAATCAAACTAAGGGAGGATCATAACAAAAATAATTAACAATAATAGTAACCTGAAGCTTAAAGTTAATAAAACTACAAAATAAACTACAAACTCCTCTGTCTTATGTTCAAGAACTTCCACGATTTGGTCACAAACAGAGCTGATATTCAGTCATGCCATTTGTTCAAATATTGAAATATGTGCACTGATAGGTCAACAGTTGCTCTAGGACACTTGACCACCACTTGGTCATTACACTCTCAGGACTCTGGATTTCTCCACCATGCAGCTTTAATGGGCTATTGCCAGGCAATGTGTCTTCTAACTTGGGGCCTGTGCCTGATACATGGTAGCTGCTCACCATGTGCAGAAGGCTGGCAGGCAATTTCAATTTCACCATTCTGCATGCTTTCCTCACACCACCTGCACCAGTCCTGTCTTCTTATGTCTCCCCCCTCGCTCATTTGACTTCAGAGCCTTCACTCACACTAAAGTATAATAAACATTTAAAGTGTCAACCCTCCAAGCTGCACAATCTGGGAACACTTATGTCCATCAAGTCACACCAGTTTTAGCCACTCATAAAGCAAGCATTGCGAATCCATATTCTATTAACTAAAGCAGAGGGTACAAGAGCCAGGGGGGATTGCAGAAGAGGATATGAGTTCATCAGAAAGGGTTTCCTTTAAAACAACTGGGTGAGCTGGTTTTTCCAAGGAGGAAAAGGGAAGAGGCAGGGAGGGAGAAGAGCATTTCAAGCAAAGAAAACGGTGCATGCAGAGCACAGAAAGCTGTAACACGCATGACTGTTATTAAGAGTTCTATACCACCCCGAGCTCCTGGGTGGAGCCTAGGGGCTTAGGTTTTTCAGAAGCTCCCCTGAAGGTTCTGATGTGCTGTCATTTTGAGAATGCAATCGACTAAAACAGCGGTTGTTAATTTGTTTGCATATTAGAATCACCCGGGGAACTTATAAGAAATTCTGACGGTCAGGCCCCACCCCAGCGATTCTGATTTCATTGGTCTAGAGTGGCACCAGACATGGGCATTTGTGAACGCTCCCAAGGTGTTTTCTAACCATGGTTGGGAATTCAGCAGCAAGGTAATCAGAGGGGTAATGTGTGAGCAGAGGGTCAAGGCAATGGAAAAGGAGATCATATGGAATTCAACATAGATACTTGATGGACTAGTCAAATCCAGACAGTTGAAAATGTGTGAATTTTTAAAGATTTTAAAAAATGATATTTTGATGTTATGTTAGGGACATTTTATATACCATCTACTTTCAAAAAGGTTTTGAGGATACTTGACATCAAAATAAGGTATGATCAAAGCAAAAATAATTTAACAGGAGGAAAGATGGGCATCAGAAGAAGGTTGATAAAGGGCAGTGATGGAAAATAAAATTATATCAAGAGTTCCAGGGGATGTGACGCAAGCCCCCTCCCTCTTCCTGGACTATTCAAGCCACCTCCCATCTTTCAGTGGCATCAGGCGTGCTTACATCTATAAGTTCCATCCCTAACTCCGCCTCCGCTTCAGGGTCCCTGACTAGGGGACTCGTCCATTAGCTTTCCATACCCCATGAAATACACTGCAATACCATACACCTGGGAGATGCTCTGCAGCTGGCTGGTGAAATGAACTGTTGACCAGCTAATTTCTAATAGGCAGGCTTCCCAGAGAATCACAGCCAACATAGACTATGTTTGAAGACTGTGTGATGCTAATTGAAGTATCTGCAAGTTAAAATTAGAAGGGCAGTTCATAATAATCAAAATTTTAATGGGGGACATGAAAGTGAAAGCAAAACCTTCTTGGGGACATTCTTCATTGCAGAAAGTTTCAGAAAGAACACGGAGTTCAGGCCTGCCCCTGCTGCCAATCCAATTTTCTGGATGAACCTTCTGTAGTATGTGTTTGTGCCTAAGAGATACACATATATGTGTAGTGTACATGTGCATGCACAAATACATATGTATTTACATGTCAGTATACTTGCTACAAGTTTATATGAGTGTTTCTCAACCTGAGTTTTATCACCTCCCCCTGCCAAGGAGTCTTTTTAGACATTTCTTTCCTAATTACTTCGCCATGAAATTTTAACACCACAGATATACTCTATACCTGTTTATGTATTGTATGTATAATTGTGATTGATACATTAAAAAGACTAAGTTTGTTTTCTCCCTACAAGAACCAACTTTATCCCCCTTGGGTGATATCACCCCCCCTTGAGAAGGCATGGTGTGTGTGCGTGTGTGTGTGTGTGTGTGCGCGTGTGTGTGTGTGTCTGGCTCCTGGGAAAGAGACTTGCAGAGCATTTTGAGCTCTGAGATGAGAGGCTCTCCATCAATGACAACCAATCAGGAGAGCGCTCTGGTCCAGTGATGCTTGTGGGAAACAGGTATTAGCAATCAGAG
Organism: Tolypeutes matacus; assembly: GCA_026826555.1. Taxonomy (NCBI): domain Eukaryota; kingdom Metazoa; phylum Chordata; class Mammalia; order Cingulata; family Chlamyphoridae; genus Tolypeutes; species Tolypeutes matacus. The sequence continues at coordinate 8,662,789 of JAKSZT010018658.1, read as the reverse complement.
AACCAGGGCGCTCTAAAAAGTTCTGAAGCTCACTTGACTTGGTTTCCAAATCTTTGTAGTTAGAAGAGTGGCCATGAAACCATGTGAGCAGAAAACCACTACTTGTTTACACAAGGAAAATTTCTGGAATTATAATTTTTACATTTCCATTGCAAACCATTAAGTTCATACATCTGATTTTAAAATGTTAAGTAAATGAACATAACGCAATTGGGACAGAAGAGAACCACCAGTGCAGTTAATATTTTATATATCTGATTATAAGGGCAGGCAAGGTTTTCTTGAATAAACAATCCATCAATCAATCTCTGAAAAACTCATTGAACACCTGCCAAATGTTTAGCTCTGTGCAAAGACTTGCAGAGAATGTGGAAATAAAGGTCACTGCATCTGCCTCCAAATGTCTTTCAAGCCCAATGTTGTAATATGCCAAAGAATATCTAAGAACGTCAACTCTGGGTGAGTTCTATCAACCACAGAGCATGGTAGAGAGAGCTCCTCCCTTGCTCTTAGTGCACATTTCTGACCTTGGTAAACCCTTCCCATAGTAGAGGTATTGACCACTTCCAGCCTTTCCATTTCCATTTGTAAAGCGAGCCAAGGAGAAGATTAGAGTCATGGGCCACTAGAGCAGGAATGGATTTGCTAACAATGCTACTGTTGGATGTGCCAAGTACTATGTACTATGCCCAAATACATGAATTCTTTCTATACCAAGTCCTGTGGACGTCATCTAACTCTTCTTTACATACATCTATTGATGCGGAGTTCACCACCTCTCTCAAGGCATCCCGTTGCTACTGGACAACTCTCATTGCAAGAAAGTTCTTTGGTATGTTGAGCTAAAATCAGCCTCCACATTTAAAATTTTAAAATAAATGCTTGCCCTTGGGAGTAACACAAATGAGTCTAATTCCTCCTCTATGTGTATAAGCGGGGCTCATAGTTGCAGGTGTCCCCACCAAGGTCATGTCTTCAGGGAAGGCTGATAGTTGGGAATTCAGGAGGCTGAGAGTGAGGCTAACAGTCAACTGTCTTACAGGTTGTTATCCAGCTAGTGAGTAGTATCAGTAATATTAACACTGGTTCTTATTACCCAGCACCATGTCTAGTGACTGGTGAAAGGAGCAGATGAAACTGGGTAAATAAAAGAGGACAACCATGTAGGATGCCCACAGGAGATTCTCCACCACCTGCCCCCCCTTGGTGCTGCTGCAGGTCCCAGACCCCCGACAATGGTCACAATTATGTCTGCTCCTGGCATTCATCCATTCACCAGCTCACTAGGCAGATAATTACAGAGCTCTGCTAGATATAGAAATAACAGCCACTTTCCTTTTTAAAATTTTATATAAATTTGGGACATGTATAATGAGCAGGTGCTCTTGTTTCACCATTAAATCTTATTATACTTAGTTATTTGGCAAGGGAAATAGGAGGTGGTATTAAAAAGGCCTAAGGTGGTCCAGGAAGCCTGTCCCTTTACCCCCATACACCATGTAGACTGCATTGGCCCCTTGGTCACCTCTTTAGGGTGGTGGTATGTTAGGAGCACTTATAAGCTGTGTGGCCCTGGACAAGTCATTTAACCCACCAGTGCCTCTGTTTCCTCATCTATACAAGTGGGATACTAATAATAGTACTCAGTACACAGAGTGATTGTGAGGACTAAATGATAAATGCATGTAAAGCAGTTAGGATGCACATGGAAAGTGTTGAATAAATGTCCGCTGTTGTTACCTTTATTATTTTCCCTTGGAGGATAATTTTTGATATTATTGTAACTTGATTTCATTCAGTAAAAAAGCTTCACTTTGGTGGTCCTAGAGGGGATAGGGAGAGAGGGGAAGGAACTCACAATATAATTTGCTTCTATCAGAGCCTCCTCCAAGCTGACCCAGTGGGCTACATGATTCACTGATCAAGACAAGTCCTACATCCTAGATCTACATTTCTGTCGTCTTCTATTGAAATCATCTCAAAGAATTTGTTGGAGTTATAAAGTAAATATTCAATGTTAAATATCCTAATAGGACATTCTATGCACTCAGACTAGGGTGTTATAATTAATGTCATAGGATCATGGGACTTCAAAGAGTATTCTGTTTTAGATTTCTTTTTCTAAAGAAATGCCAATCAGGGCTTCTTAGCTACAAACCACTGAACCCATGCTAGCTAATTTAAGCAGAAAAGGAATTGGGCTAGAAAACCAGTTTTTGGGTTTTACCTTGAGGAAGCCGGGTCCATAGGAAGGGTGTTCAAATGATGCTGGGTGACCAAAAATTACAACAAATGCCCACTATATAAGTCAATATGGTGAAAATGCCCCTTATATATGGACATACGAATAATGAATAATGAGCAAAAGCACCCTTTATTATTACTTGGCATAGGAAAGAATCAATTTCCCACCATATCGTGGCATCTGAGACTGTGAAAAAGAAGGCCTTTAATACAGCAAACTAGGCGCACATGCGCATGCACGCACACATAAACACTGTGAAACTGAGTAATGTGAACGTTCTCCAAAATAGTTAACAAAGGCCAGAGACCATAAGTAGATTCCATGAATTTACACAATTTGTTTTGAGGCCAAGATCTAGCAAGTCCAGGAATGTGATTCCAACTATTTCATGGTTGAAAAAGTCCCAGAGAGGCCAAGTGTCTTAGTCAAGGTCACAGGGAAGTCAAGGGCAGAAACCACCCCAAGTGTTTACCCTTAGGAATGAGGAATGCTTGGCTCCTTAAGACAACATTCTCCTTTCTTAGGAAATCTACCTTCTGAAGCAGTGTTCTGATGTATAACAAATTGGCTTGCCTGTTTGAATGGCTTAACTGTCTTGGTTAGGGTGCAGAATTTGTGCAGAAGTGAGGCATCCGTCATTTTTCACCCTGTGACATCCCTGGGCAGACTCTGCGGCACCTCCTGGCTGCCAGGTGGCCAAGTCCCTGTACAGAGATGTCAGGGCACTGCCCAGAGAAGCAGTGTGTGTCAGAGCACATGCCTTGGTGGCAGCCAGGGAAAGCAGTAAACATCAAGGGAATCACTTGGCAACAACATCCCAAGTTCAGCAGAAGTTAGAAAAAGCATGGTGAGAGCAGGGTATGAGTCCGTCCACGCACGACTCTCCTATCCAAGCACTTGAGTTTCATGACGACCTTTTTGCTGGACTGGTTCTGTGGCAAACATCAAAGTCCTGAGCTCAGTCTCTGTGAATATGTCATCACATGCACAATAGGAATATGAGTAACTTGGATTCACATAGGAACATTCTCCAAGAAAGCTTCGTCTTACAACTCAACCCCCGGTTGCCAGATGTAAGGGGTGGTGGAATGGACAACTTCAGTTAAGGCAGCCTCTCTAACCACATCACAGTTTACAGAGTAAACCAAGTCCACGGCACCGGGCACTGCACCTCATTCAACCAAGTCCTTGTGGGCTGGGCACCCAGATCAGGCGTTGGCCCACCATTTGGTTTTGTAAATACAGTTTTATTGTAACACAGCCATGCCCATTCATTTATGTATTGTCTATGGCTACTTTTGTACTGTAACAGCACAGCTGAGTAGCTGGGACAGAGACTGCATATCTGGCAAAGCCCAAAATATTACTATGTGGCCCTTTACAGAAAAAATTTGCTGACCCCGACTGAGATTATAGGAGTCCCAAGGCCCTTCATGAATAAGACTGTAAACTAGTAGAGGCCAGGTTCATTTCAGAACTTCCCAGAGGCTGGCACCATGCTCAGTATACAGTCAAATCAAAGAATCATCTTTTAGAGCTTTAGAGATGAAGGAACCAAAATGATCAATCCAAAATAAGAGAATGGCAGGAAGCAGAGCCAAAATTCAGGCTTCTTCCACACCATTGTATTGCTCTCAGTTATTCAAACAAATACTTGGTGAAGTGGGATAAATGTAAATTTATGTATGGGTTTATATAGCAACAGTGTCAATTGTAGAGCACATGGTGTGTGCCAAACGCTTTCATTCTTGGACCTCAACTCTCCACAGAAAAGATCTTTGTGTATGTAATGAAAAAGAGTAAATGATGGCACATGCTCCTTTGTAGGAAACAACCAGTCACAAGGAGAAGACCCATCTGTGACCTGTGACCTCCAGGTACCCATCTTCAATTGGCAGACCCTATTTGCCTGAGCCCCAATTAGAGAAATCAGCACCAAGCTCATGGAGCAGAGTCATGACACGGATGACCTTTCCTTCCATCCCTCGCCTCTTTTCCCAGCTCCTTGAGGACCATCCTTCCCCCACCTCACAAACCCTTTGTCAACACTGGGTGCCTCTGAGAACCAATCCTTTCCCCTCCTTGACTGATGTCTGATTGCACACTGGGAGGTACTCCTTCACTCCAAAGTGATAAGCAACCAGGCATTCGCACTGAGAGCTGTTTATCTCCTACTCGGGAATGAAAGGCACCTCGCCCTTGTGAGAGTCATTCTTGGCACACAAGTAGGGAAATGTTTTCTGAAGAGAATTAGGCCTAGATGAGCTTCATATCATGCTTTAAGATGACCTAAAGTGGGTGGAGGGCCAGAAGGGACAGTTCATGGTTTTCTCTATCAGTTTCCTTGCTTGGGGTGGAGGGGTTGCCAAGAGGGCTCCTGAGGCCCTGATGGAGATGGAGAACCCAGGCCCCTTCATCATCCTCCTTCAGGAATCTACGCTGGCAACAGGTTTGCTGTGGGGGCTGGGAAATGATTTCCTGCCCCTTCTCTTCCTGAGCTTAGCTGGGACTCTCCTATCATGTCCCACCCCTGAATTGAACCCCAGGCCCTTCCCAGCCTGTGCTACAAATTCTGCTTCTTGCCATCCCAATACCACATCCCTTGCCATGAGCTCCCATAGCCCCTACTTGCCCTGGGGCCACAGTCCCTTACATGACCAGTGGCTGCCCTGCACCCCCAGTCCCACCCCTAGTCTGCCAGCTCTGCCATGACTCAGACTAGGTCTCCCTTGTGCACTGCCTTAGTCCCTCACTGGGCCCAGGCCTGGCACCGTAGGCCTCAATAAACAGCTGTTACATGGAGAATTTTCAAGAATACAAAATTTTGACTTTAATTTTGTTATTTTTAATTATTAATGTATATTAAAATATGTGGCTTTGGAGTCAGTCAGATCTGGGTTTGAATCCCAACTCTATCACTTTTCATGGGATCCAAAGCAAAAGACTTCATCTTTCTCTTTTATAGATTTCCTAATATACCTACCCCACAGCATTGTTGTAAAGGATTAGTGGCACTGCACTAGAGTTCCTAGTACAATGTCTACTGCATAGTAGATGCTTAATTAATTGTATGTAGTGTAATGCCTTTCACAGTTTTGCTACTTCTGACCACAGCATGTGTCTCTCAGAGTGACACAGAAAGGGCCTAACATTAGTGAGGCTGAGTCCCCATGGACTGAACTGTAGCCATTGGCTACAGACTTTCAAGCCTGACTTTATTTTGCTGTGTGGAATTAAAATGTCTTAACCTCTCTGGGCCTCAATGTCCCTGATAGGCAAAAAAATCACTTCAGACTTCTCAGAATCTGCTGGAATCCCATGAATCCTCCATGGAATCTACTGAATTCCACAAATAACATTGTCAAAGTTCCTTTTAGTGCCCTGGAAAGTTGTTATATTTTTTATTGTGGGACCTTACCATCTCTCTGTAAATAAGTCCAGTTCTTAGTAGTGAAATAAGGACTAAGTGAAATCAATACAAGATTTCTTTTAAGCCTAGGCTTCATCCTTCCAAAGATGAGTTACAAAACTGACCCTAGAATCCTGATGGAGGTACTTTGGCCAATGGCCAGCTCTTCCGTAAATTGGCAAGGGAACAAAGTCTGCCTCTGATAGCCACCCCCGCATCGCACAGCCGGTACCACTGTTACTCCCTGCACTGACAGCTGTCTAGCATGGTGTACCAGTACATAGCATGCATGCTCCTGGGCTCTCTCTATCCGCTCCTTCTGATCCTCTTCTTTCTGCCTTCTGGTCTGATAAAAACCTGGCTAACATGTCAGTTGGGGCCGATGAATCCATGTGTAGCCCCTCTAGGATAACTTATATGTTATAAAGGACTTCAGGACATTCCTTGAATCATAGGGGTCAAAGGATGAGAATCTATGTCTCTGTGGCAAGTCTTTAAAGGAGACTTGGGAGCAGGTGGATCATTAGATTAGACAGCTGTAACTCACCCTAGGTGGTAGCTGCCTGGTTTGTGTTAGTGTAGAGATCTGACCTTGACCTTGAACTATTCATTGTGCTCTATGGAGACTTACGGAAAGGCAAACCTCAATCATACTACTCTGGCTAGCCACTAATAAATGCCTCCTGCTTCAGCATTCATCACTTTATCTTCATAAAGCCGGGAGGGTCTGGGTAAATTAAGGCAGCAGAAAGCAGAAATGAGGAGCAAGATCTTGAAGCCAGGAGCCTGGGTTTGAAGCCTGGTTCTTCCACATCCTGGCTCTGTGGCCTTGATCAAGGGACTTAACCTCACTGAGATTCCGTTTCCTCATCTGTAAACTGGAAATAACAATATTACCTAGCCCATAGAGTTCAAGAAGTTAATGTACATGATATGTTCAGAACAGAGCGTGGCACTGTCCCTGCTATTATTATTTGGTTTCCAAACTGATTTCGTGACTTCTGAAAATGGAGAGACTCACGGGACCAAAGAGTCCTTCAAACGAGGACTGGTTCTGCTTCATAAGTCACTTCAGTTCTTCTCTCTCTCTCCCACCATTTTTTCCCCTGCCATCCCCCCAATCTCTTTCCCAACATTTTATACTTCAAGTGGCTTTTACCTTGGGGGTGGGGATGAACAACTGCACAAGGAAAGAGGCCCATGACTGTTTTAATAATGCCATAGACTGAGGAACAGATTGCAAGGTCAAGGACCAATATTTAAGATAAGTGAAATACTGCGTACATAGGGGGTGGCAGTAGGGGGGCTGAGAAGTGTCGGAAGACCCATGTGACCCCAACATGCGTCTCAGGGTGCTTTAAAGCTACACCCTTAGATTCACTTCTTTAGGTTCAGGATATTCCCACAGGGCCTTGGTTAGATTATGGGCAATGCTCCCCTAACTGGAATGTGTATAACCTGGGGCTCCAGTTCAAAATACAGATGACCCCCTCCCCTGAAGAGTCTGATTCATAAGCTTAGGCTGGGATCTGGAAAGTATCCCATTGTGACCATGCAAGGCTTGGAAACCTGTTCCAGTGGAGAGGGCTGAGGTCTGGAGTCAGGACCTCCCACTTCTTCTCTAAGCTTGTAGAAAAGAACACAGGATGCAGTCCCTGTCAAGTCACCTTATCTGTAACAAGGATTAAATCTCTTGCTTTCTCACAGAGGAACTGCATGAAGATAAAATCAGATAGCAGACTCAAAAATGCTTCCAATCTTAAAAACTACAGGGACTCATAAGGAACTAATTGGGGATGGGAATGAAGGTTGGAAAAGATATGTAGGGATAGTTTCAGTGTCCTCAATATCAGATTGAGGCTGTTGAACTTGATCTGGCAAGTAGGGGAATGGGTGTGATAAAGAGAATATTCTAGGAAGATTAAGCTAATGGTATTAAGCATGGTAGACTGGAGGAGAAAGAGAATGAAGGCAGGATGACATCTTAGGGGTTGATGAGGTGATGTCGTGGTAGGTAAGTAGGAAAAAATTTAATTTATATGATAGAGTCTGAACAGCTTGTTGCAGCCAAACATGCTTTCCCCTTTTCCTAGAAATACAGCTAGAAGACACCTCCCAGATTCCTTTGCAGAGGGATGGTCATGTAACTGAGTTCTGGGCTATTGAAAGTGGGGACCATGCAAATTTCCCGTGTGACCCTCTACCCTCAGACTCTCACCCTGTGCTGGCTGATGGCAGAGAGTCTAGCAGAGGCCTCTGTGGTCCCAGGGGGATGCAGAGCTGCAAGGTGGAAGGAGCCAGAGAGAGGAAGATCGCTCACCAAGCACCGCATTCAACTACTATGTGGACAAGTTGATAGGGTCGTTGTTCCAGCAGTTGACTTACAATGCCTTACGTTGTCTGAACAGTGAAAAATCTAGTTTGCAAAAGTGACTCAAGTTTCTTGTCTTATTTGACCGTGGCAATAATCCTGAATTGTGGTAATTCCAAAGACATTGTGAATCCTGGATTTTATGATACGGCTGTAAAATGTCACAAAACCCAAATGTGAAAATGGATAAAAGGCAGGTGAAATCCACCCACCCCACCCCCAGCGTCTGCTAGGTGTTGGCTTCCAGTGTGCTTGCTGTCAGCATTAGGAGCGCCCTGGTGCAGAGAGGAGACTTGGGCTCAATCTAGAAACCTATATATGTTGCCATGACAACCTCCCAACTTGGATTTTTTAAGAGGTAGCAACTGGGACATGGTTTTCACTTCCTCTTCGTTCTAGGTAATAGGCTCCCAGTTGGACTCCATTCACTGCACATCTGCCCCTTCTTCACCTTTTCTGTTATTTCTTCAGTCTGACACTTGTTTCTTTTCCCTTTAGCCATAAAATAATGATAAACAGAAGTCGAAACCGTCACCTTAAGGCCCACAGAGGTTGATATAGGGTATAGGGTAACCAGTACCAAACTCGACACACCACAGTCCTGTGCATGACCCAAGGTGCACTGCAAAGACCTCTCACTTCAAAACAAGGCCAGGAATGGCATCTGTAGGTAAATAAGCTCTTCCCTCTCTTGTAAAGTATAATTGCTCCACAAGCAGGCAGCAGCTCATGCAATCTCTACTGTATAAATTAAAGTCCACCTCTTTCAGCTTGCCATCAAAGGTGCCGCTTGATCCCACCCTAACTTATATTTGCATCCTCCTTTCCGTCATCCCTTCACACATTCTTTGCTGCAGTCCAGCAGAACATTTAGTTCTTCTCGGACATGTCCTGACATTTCTTGCCTCTGAGACATCCATAGTTCCCTTCGTCTGGGACATTACATTTATTTTCTGTCTCTAATTGCTTCTTCATCCCCTTGCTAATTCCTCTTGTGCCTTATTCCTCCTCCCTCTCAAATGGGCATTTCGAAAGCCACACCCTTATCTCTTTAGTCCTTTTCCATGCTCCCTCCTCCAGGGAAATACTTCCTCAGCTGAAACTCTAAGCAGAAGTCCAAATCCACAGACTTAGTCCTGAGCTTATGATGTGACTCTACTTCAGTCTTACTTTCAGTTCTGAGTCTCCGGTACTCAAAGAGCACCTGCACTTGATTAGTCTCCCGTCACCTCAAATGAAGCACTTCTAATGCTAATAGTGATAGAATACTATTCTCATGAACCACAACTGCCTTCTTGACAGCCTTATTTCTCTTGATATATTCGTAGGGTTTCAGGGCTAAACAGAACTTTAAAGCTCAAGTTGCATTAGTTTACCTACACTCAATTCATTTACAACAACTTAGATAATAATTGTCCAGTCCATCAATGATATGTCATTCCAACTATGGAAACTAGTCTTTCCAGATGTGACTTCACCATGAAACTCTGAATCTTAGGCTTTGGAGTCCCTCATATTTTTGCACAGGCTTCGTACAGGCCCTCACTCTTCCATAGCCATCTCATACTTTCAACCCTAGTTCAGGCTCCTATCCCTTCTGACAGGACCACTGGTGACTCCTCTTCATCGGCCTCTGCCTCAGGACATGCCTAATTCTAACGTGGTCCCAGGGAACATGATCATAATAGCAGCAGCTCACATTTTATCTTACTTCTCTCCCTTAAATCTATATAGAATGTGTCCCAAAAAGTTAGATTGTAAATTTATCTGTTCAGAGGGAATCAGAGTAGGTGACATCTTAGAGCTTTTTCCAGATCATAAATTCTATGATTTTATTATTCTTAATTCCATTTTAAAGAAGAGGAAATGTGGTCTTATAGGAGGTCATGGAACCATGTGTGGGCAGAGCTGGACCTATAAGAATCCAGTCTTCTTACTTTGAGATCATTGATCTTCCCATCACATTATGAAACCCAGCACAGGAACCTTTCTAAACATGGACCTCATCAAGCCCCTACCTTGTATAGAAACTCCTAGTTACTCCCTGTTACTTACAAGGGAGCAGAAACCACTTACCTACCATTCAAAAACCTTTCCTGTATCTGGTTGTTTGTTTGTTTGCTTCTACCTTATTTCCAGCAGGGCCCCTCCATATACCATTCACTTTTGTCAACCTTGTACATCCACTGGGCTCTGAACATCCTCATCTCCCTCCTATTGCAGGACCTGATGTGGCCGCCCATTCCTGACCGTGGCTGTGAATAATGAGCATGCTTCAAGGCACGAGTCAGGTTCTACCTCCCCCAGATTGGCCTGGAGACCTCATTTGGCCCACACTGGTTCATCCACACGCCTCCTCTACTTTCCTATAACTAAGGTGGCACTGATGCTGTCTTGCATTTTCACTCCTTACCTGCAAGCTCATGGAGTGCTAGGACCCCATGTTCTTCTTTCATCACTCCACTTCTGATTTCTCAGTGTCTGGCACAGAATAGGTGCTCTCTTAACATATTTACTAATTATTTAATTGGCTGATTGTATTTAATTCCCTAACTCCCTTTGTTCTTTATCTCACAAATATGTCCATCATTCTCAGTTTTTAAAATTACTTGTCACTCCTACATCATAAAAAAAAAAAAAATTGCAAAGAAAGGAAAACAAATTATCAAAGATAGGCCAAAAGCATTCCTTTCCTCCCCTTCTCTGGTTTATTTATGATTGCTCTGGGGAGATTCATGTTAATAAGCATATCTGCCTCAGCCTCCTCCACCCCATGAAATGTACACTTTAGTGGGGACTGGATTTCCTCTTGACCTTGAATGACCCACTGGGTAATTCTCCACTTTTTGCCCATGGTCTGGCCAGTGGTTCTCAGTCTTTGGTGAACCTCAGAATCATCCAGGGTTGCTTTGTAAGGCTACAGATGTGTCGTCCTCACCAAGACCTCCTGAATCTGAATCTCTGGGGTCAGGGCCTGGGCAAGTACATGGTGAAGAAGCTTTGCAGTGACCCTTTCATACCCCAAAGGTTGTGAACTAACGGCCTCACCATTGTTCATGACTGAGTGCAACAATAAATATAATTTTAAGAATCTTCCCATGCTAACAGTGTTAGAATGTACTTCTAGAGGTTAACAACTCTATTTCTTCTTTCCAGGAAGAATTCATTTCAGTTCTGACAACAGAATATCTATCTTATTTACACTTAAAGAATTTCACATTTCAGAACTAAGATACTCCCTGAAGGAAAAGTTTCCAAAGCAGATTCTTGCTGAGGGAATTGACAGAGAAATCTCCCTGAGAAAGGGAACCCCTCACAATGCAAGCCATGGGTTGAGAGAACACTGGTACAGCACTCACATTCAGGAAACTCATATTTAACTACTTGACTCCTTCACTATTTCTAGTTTCTCCTCCCTCAATGATGAAGGTAACTGAGGATGTCTCCTGGATGATAAGAAAGATACCATATATTGAGAACCTACTATGTACCAGGTACTTTCCTTCTAAGGCAGATAGATAATACCTGTTAGCGTGTGTGCATACTTTGTGTGAAAGCAACTATCATGATGCAGATCTGGAAGATGGCTGGAAAGGTGGTGAGAAAATTTGCAGAGAGAAACCAGGGACCCTCTTGGAGCCAAAGGACCTAGACTCCAGTGAGCATCTCCTCTCCCAAGGGTAAAAATTATAGGCCCCTTTTCAGGTGAGTCTGGCGGTCTTGACCAGTGCCCAGCGACAGGAAAAGGGAACGAAGTCCCTGAAATAACATTGCCATGGGGCTAAAAGGTGGGGGACCAGTGAAGCACACTAACAATTTGATGCACCCTGACCCAGCCACTGGAGGCCTTGGAGAAGCAACCGTGTGGGAGTTCCCTTGCGTGAGGGAGCAGCTGACAGGAATAGTCAACCTCCCCTGTACCTTGAGGAACCCAACAATGGGTCAAGGATCTGCACTAGCCCCGCTGTCAGGCCCAACCTCATAACTTCAGATGGTGGCCTCTGCTCGTGACACAGCAGCCCAGTCAGACACAGTCAGTCCTAGGGATGACTGCATTATTCTCCTGTTCCGATTGGCCCGAGTCCTGGCTCCAGCAATGGGGCAGGAGCAGACAGAAATGAGTCTCTGGACACATCAAGGAAGGGAAGCCCACGAGTTCTCAATAATTGCATTATATGGGGCCATAAGAGGAGACCTTATTTATATCCCAGATTCATACACAGCTCATTCAGTGCTGACAGAAATACTGTGAAATATGTTCTGCCCCTATTAGCATTGCACTGATAAGAAATTTGTGGCCCAGAAAGGTCAAGCAGCCTGCCCTAGCCCACACAGCAGGGAATGCAGGGCTTCACTGAAAGCTGCATTCTTCCACCACACCTCCTGCTTCCACTCACATGGGCCCAGCACCTGGTAACCCAAAGGGAATCAGCAAGGGAAAGGTTTTGCCCTCACTGACTTTTTAAATGGACAGCTCTTTGCCCTGGGTGTTGAGAGCATCCAGAGAAGCAGCACCAGTCAGTGGGAAGGCAAGAGCTCAGGCCACTGAGCATGGGTGTTGGCATCTGTGGACCCTCAGTCGTCATTCCCGCCACCCTGCCAAGGCACGTGCAGTGTGCCCCATCTGACATCTTGTTTATAGCAATCACTGACATAGTAGGACAGATGAATTTATGTATTGGGTTATTGACCACAGATCAAAACCCAGAGGCAGTGGGAAAGAAAAACGTGATGAAAGGAACTTCAAAAACCATACTAGCGCATGCTTAGGCGAGCTGTCAAGATGCCCAGGAGGCCAGTGGGCAGCCCGGGGACCTGACGGAGAATGACTGTGTCTGATCAGAGGGCCTCACCGCAGGTCGCCACGACTTGACTTCAGCGCCTTGCACCACTGTCAGAGCTTTACGGGCCGCTCGGTACATGAAATGACTGGTCATTTCCATCATACAATCAGCAGGACTCCATTTTATTTCCCCCACGCTGAATTGCTGGTTATTTGGCTAGACCAGCCCCATGCACTGATTGTTCTGGAGTCCCGTGGGTAGAGCTTTAGTCTGTCAGCACCTTGTTAACTGAGCTAACTGACTGCGAGCAGGCGCTCTATCAACGGCAGGCCTGACTGCCATGCCCCGAGGCCGTGGGAACTCCTGGACAGGAGTCCACACGAGCAAGGCCACCCACTTCTGCTGCGGCAGGAGCTGCCTGCTACCAGACCTGCCTCTACTATGCCTCAGTGGCTCTTGACCAAGGCGACATGCTGGAATCACGCAGGGGTGGAGATCAAAATGCTGTCTGGGTGCCACCCACAGAGACTCTGATGCACTTGGCCTGGGGAGCACCAGGCATCAGGAGCTTTAAAACTTTCCAGACGATGTGACTATGTAGCCAAGGTCGAGAACTACTGGTTAGAAACCCACACCCCAGGTCCCAAGAGACATGTGTAGCTAATTTGTCCACCATAGTCACCTTGACTTTTGTTGTCTAGGGTCGGACTGGTGGAGGAGGCAATAGAGATCGGAGGGAGGTCTTGATCTGACACACTCAGTATATCCTGTGTTTGCCTTTCCTAATCGCTTTCTGTTTGGCTTTATTTCCTTGCTCTTTTTCCTTTCAATAAACCACACTCACTGCCATTACCAATTCTCTAACCTCCCATCCACCTGTCATGATCAAAGTCCAAACTGCATATGGCCTCATTTATTCTCAAAACATTTCTGCGAGTAAGGAAGGAGCCAGGCCTTCGTTCCCTAAGGCATGTCAAGGACATGCAGATCCAGAAAGGTTCCATCTGCCATGGAACTCATATCACATGGAAGTCAACAGCTTTATAGCATAGCAATTTTCAATTTATAAACTGCTTTCTCCTAAATGCTCCCAAGGAATCCTCACAGCAAGTCTGAGAAGACAGTATTTTCATAACTGGGGTGACCACGCATCCTGATTTTCCCCCAAAGAATCCTGGTTTTACAGCTGTTGTAGTTAATTGTTGGTAGTGCTCCCCTTTCTCTCCCAATGTGCCTTGGTTCAGACAATAAATTACATGGTCACCCTATTTATAATTAAACTCCTGTTTTTTAATAGGGGGCTATTGAGGCTCATAGAAGTTAATTTGTTCAGAGTCATCCAATCAGTTAGAGGCAAAGGCAAGACTCAAATTCAGGTCTCGTGTCTCCAAATCTTTGTCCCATCCACAGAGTAATATAGAATACTAGAATCAAAGCTGATTTAATCTAACCCTTCTTATTATGGATGAAGTAACTAAATCAGGTGGGGAAATAATCCCTTACAAGTCACCATCAGAATGTAGATATTCCCTGGGAGGGAACAGCTTGGCATGCAGAGCAAGGACAGGCGTAGTCTCCATGAACCCATTAAAATGGATTAGTACAGCATAAATAGTGGTCATCTCTGATGGCACTTGTGAGTCTAACATGGCAAAATCAGGTACAAGGGTGTTTGGAAAAAAATCAAGAAATTTAGAGTCTAAAAGGCTAGAGTGAGGACTGCATCTGGGCATTTAAAGTACCCTCTCTGAGTACATGTCTTTGTTCAACCATAAAAGGGGACTAATCATCATTCTTATTTTCCTGGATTGTCACAAGAAGAGCAAATTGCAGTTTGCCAAGCGCTCTGACAGCATCAAGTCTCATGAGATCCCCAGGAGCCAGGTTTATTTGTTTTCTCCATTTTCCACATGAGTGAACCAAGGCTCATGAACAAGGATGCCCAGCATCAAATGAGATAAGGTATTTGAAAGTGCTTCGTAAATTCTAAAATGCTGCCATTTATTATTAGTAGGAGGAGCAGTAATAGATAATGATTTTCAATGGATGTGAGAGGGCTGCACATGACCTTGAAAATCCCTGGGGGGCCAAGGTTTAGAATGTCAATTCAGAGCCCCATGGGCAGGTGGGAGGGGGTTCCTCTCCGGGGACATTACAGAGATCCCCCCAATCATGACTGACTGGGTGGGGCTTGACCTGCCTGGGAGGCTTGATCAAAGCCAACCCGCCCTGCCCTGAAGAAAGCACTCAGGTACCTGACACCTTCAACAAGAACACTTTTCTTCTTATGGGAATCATATAGCTTAAAAAGACATCAAACTTTGGAAAAGATCGATTCTATAAATCAGAACATTAGTTCCCTAAAATGAAACAGTTCAAGGCTTGGGCAGTGTCTTTATTTCACAATATTGCCAGCCTTTGCTTGTCCTCATAAATGATAACTAACCAGAAGTTTCTGAGCTGGCCATGAAAGCTTTCCCTGATCTCACAGATTGCTTTCCTTTAGGGATAAAACAAATTACAACTCAGGCATTTTAGAATTATTTGGGGGCTTTGGAGACTGCGCAGAGAGCTTTTTATATAAATTGAGAAAACCTCCAAAGCTGCCAACATGAAATTCCAAAGGTGCAGGTAGAGTTGGTCTCCGCACCTAGTAACGGGGCAAAGGATTCCTGTGACTCTAAAGAGCCAATTTATGTTTCAAATATCTTTCAGGAACTTGACACCACGAAACTACCTACTCCCGGGGAATTTGAGTAAGTCCTAGAATCGCTTTCTTCAAGAAGGGCAGCAAGACTCATCGCTTTGTTAAGGTTCTCCCTATTCACGCCCTAGACTCCAGGCCTGGATGTGGGGGGGGGGGGGTTCAGGACACCCCTGTACGACCCCAAGGCTGCACAGCTTAGTCATAGGAGATTGGGGGTGAGGGATGGCGAGAGAATGGATCCTTTCCTGTTTTATTACCTTTGCCTGCCAGAGAACCTGGAAATCCTGCCCTGAGGGTTCCCAGAAACTAAATGAGGCCAACAGAGGTCCCGGGGAGAAGAGGAAGAGGGAAGCAAGTGTCACTAAATGACCAACATAATTTCTATGGATAAGTCTGAAAAAATATCAGAGAAATTTAAACTCTTGGAGTAGCTGGGCCAACTGGGACAGATCACTTCCCAAATGTAAAACAAGTCAGTTTGACATATTTTTCAGTAATCAAAAGGTACCCAAGACCGTAAGGTTGTTATCAAGGTTTAGCTAGACCTTACAATATTTGCAAAATCTCTGCATTAATTTAATTTGCCTGTAGATAAGGATTTTGGAGGTAAAATAATATCTCTCTTCCAGGGAATATATGCATATTAAATTCAGCCAGGAGGCCCGGGACAGGTGCTGAGCATGCTTTCTTCTGATACCTGCATATTTCTAAGGAAACTTTGCATTCTAAGGGTTTTTACCCACTTTGTGAAAGGTCTCAGTGTACCAGCAGCCTGCGGACTTCCCCCCTCCCACAAGTCCTGGGGACTCTTTCTGTACAGTCCTGGAAGCAACTCTCCTGTGGCCTCAGGTTTCCCAGCTTCTGCTGTGTCGGCTGGGCACCATGGACTGATCAAATGTTTCTTTCTCATTACATCAGCAGACAGAAAAAAGCTATCCAGGCCTCCATCCTCCCTCCCACAGGTTGCAAATGAAGTACAGCTGCTTTGACTTTAGGCTGTTTCTGCCCAGGGAACAAAGCCACTTAATTCAATTTTGCACTGTGCCCCTTCATCCCACTCTGTCCCACCTTGACTGGGCAGTTTCCCTATTACCAAACCCTTAGCATTTCCTGATATTACCCTGCATAATTACAATTCTGACTATAATAATAACACAGGGGAAGGTCAAAAAGCAAGAAATATACCTCTGTTTCCTTTGCTTTTATTTTAGTAGCTCTGAGTTACAGAAAGGAGATTTTAATAAATATGTTATTTCTGCTTTGCCAAAAATAATTGCATCCCCACCCCCACCCCCTTTCAGAAGAAAGGTTCACAGGTGTTCCTGACATCTCCTTACACTGTGTTTGACTGACTGTGGACCAACTCTTCCAGAACAAGTCAGCCACCTGCCAGATTGCACCTGACTCCATTCCAGCCGAGAGCCCCAAGGCGAGGCGCTGGCGAGAGCCCTGGGTCGCCCTACCTGGGGAGTATCCAGCGTCCCGGCGCAGCCCGCGCCCTAGGCACGTGAGCCCTGCTGGAGACGCCGACCTACCTTCACAAAGAGCTCGATCTCCGGGTCCCTGTCGTCTCCGTTAGCCGTCGCCGAATCCGTCATGCCGAAGGCGCCCGGGGCCACCGTCCCGGGTCGAGGGGGCGCCACCTCTGCGGCACCCGGGCCAGTGCTCTGCGCTCCTGTTCCTGATCCCGCCCTCCCGAGCCCCTCGTCAGGGCGGTGTTTAATCTGGGTTGTCGTTTTGAACCATCTATTTCTCGAGCTGGGAACAGCGGTGGCTGAGAGATCAGTGCCGCCAGGTGATCACATGAAAAAGAAAGCAGCCAGGAGGAGAGGGGCAACGGGGAAAGACGGATTCAGGGATGGGAGCAACAAGTGCCGGGCTGCCCGGAGGTGTCACAGGATCCGCTCCTGTCAGCTATCCCGCTGCGGCCGCCAAAGCGCCCAAAATAGCCGGCGGCTGCGGGGCGGGGTCAGCCGGGCCGGGGCAGAGACAGGAGACCCGAGAGCGCCCCCGCCCCTGTGCCCGCCGCCGCCCCTGTGCCCGCCCCCGCCGCGCGGCAAGGCAGGACCCGGACTGCCACCAAGGCCAAGAGGTTGTCCTGGGGGGACGTAAAGAAAGAAGATGTAGGAGAGCGAGAACATGGGAAGGGAGGGGAAGGGAAAGGAGATGGTTTTCAGGTTTAACGTTTCTTTAATGAAGCGTTAACTCCTCCAAGTTACTTTACTATCAGCGTTAACCCACTTGGAAGTCCCCTTCCTGCCTTAGCGATGCTCAGAATGGGGAGGAGTTGTGGCGAGCAAGGGAAAGGACCCCGAAAATAGTCAAGCTGAGCAAATAGAGAGTAGGGCCTGGGTCGGGGTGCGGGGGAGGAAGGTGCAGGGCAGTGGGGAGTAAGCAAGAGGGGTGAGCCAACCAGGTCAGGTGCAGCCGGCACCTTCTGGGTTTGTTTCTTCTTCTCTCTTCTTTTTCTCTTCTTTTGCCACCTATTCTTTCCCTTTTCAATTCTTATTTCTCCATATCCGTTCTCTCTCTCTCATTTTTTTAAATGAAGCATGACATACAGAAAAGTGCACATATCAGAAGCGTATAGTTCAATGAATTTTCAAAATCTGAGCCCACCTATGTAACCCGCACGAGAAAAAGAAACTGAAGCCCTCTCCTAGTCTTTACCTCCTCTCCACCCTCCCACCCCCACCCCTATACAGGGTAACCATTATCCTGGCTTCTAACAGCACAGATTAGTTTTGACTGGAATCTAGCAGGATGTGCTCCTTGGTGTCTGGCTTTTGGGGTCACCATTATATTCGTGAGGTTCACCCATTCTGCTGTGTGTAGTTGTAGATCATCCGTTTTCCTTGCCAAAATGTATTAATCCACTTTTCTGTTGATGAGCATTTCTGTAATTTCCAGTTAATAACTATGGCTACTGCTGCTATGAACATTCTATCTATATATCTACCTACCTACCTACCTACCTATCTACCTATCTACCTATCTAATCAAGCATCGTTTGATGAACACATGGACATTTTTCCGTTAGATATATATTTAGGTGTGGAATTGCTGGGTCACAGAATAGGGGAATGTTCTTCTTGAGTAGATACTGCAAAATGGTTTTCCAAAATGATTGTACCAATTTACAATCCACCCTTTTATTTTAAAAATAGATACCAAGACTTTTGAATCTGGAATCTGAACAACTTCTATTTGTTTTTCTTTGCCTTTTATTTAATCTTGTTTGTGCTCTGCCCTACTTTATTTACAAAACAATAAATTATATATTTGTTTCACAGCTTTATAGGAAAAAATTAACTCCTTAATAAGAAAGATAAATAATAGTGCTTATCACATGCCAGGCAAAAATGCCAAGCACTTTACATATCTTAGCTCACTTAATCTTTAAAAATAGTGTTTATACCAATTTTACAGATGGGGAAACTGAAGCATAGAGTATTTATGTAACTTGCTTCTAGTCATTCAGCTAGAAATGGTAGTCAGGTAGAATCAGACAGAGTTTGTGATCTCAACCATGCTACTAACTGCCTCACTCAAATATAATGCACCCTGTTTAAGTTACTTTAGGGGAAACAAAGGCACAGCCTTGGTCTTAATGGAGATTCAGAGTAATCGTTTCAGAGTAATCGTTTCAGAGTAATAGTCACAGGAAAACTAAGGCTGTCATAATAATTGGACAGATGGAGGAGTCATATGAGTTGACATGTAGAGAGATCATTTACTGTGTTGGAGTAGGTAGAGGCAAAGACTTCATGGGGCAGAAAGCATTTGAGCTGAATCTTCCTGAATGTTCAGGTATATGATAGACAGAGAAGGCAAACTATCCTGACCACCCTTTATGGCATGCTGTTTCCCTGCAGACCCCAAGTGCAAATGTTACCTTCTCACTGAAGAAAGCAGCCACCAAGCCCAATTTGCAACCCTCAGAGCACACTGTAATTTAATCAAGGTGAGGTTTAATTGCTCTCCTCCTTGGTTTCCCACTTACATCACCAAAGTCTTTAGAGAAACAATCACCTTCACAATTGTACATTCTGAGACTATGACTACATGCTCTAGGGAAGGACCAAGGTTGCAGAGGAGAATCGTGCCTTCACTGCATGCAGCACAGACTCACCACTTCCTTGCTCTGACTCCAAAATATCCAGTGCGGAGTGTGAACAACATTTGCAATAGGAATGTGACAGAGGTCAATAAAATTTTGTGCATAAATTTTTTTTTTTTTAAGTGATAGACATTTTACAAATGTGATTACTTTCTTGGCTATGAGCCAAACAATGTATGATATGACCTCTACACTCCTTAATCCAAAACCTGGCAGGATTAGCTTTCATCTTCCCCAGATATCTATCATTTTACTAGAAAATGGGACAATTCCATTTTAACCACAGTTTCTAGATAATATCTCCCACTTGAACATCCCTGCATATAACTGTTACTTTTGATATTGTAAAGCTCATGTCACTGAGAAAAAATAGTCTGCTTTGGTTATAAAATATTTCATGCATATTTCTAGTTTTTAATTCCATGTTCTGCTATACTTCAAGATAAAAGACTTCATTTTGTAACCTTTAATGTCAAAGCATAATTGGTTAGACTTTAATCCAGATTTGTAAAAAACAAAACAAACAACAACAACAAAAAAACAACTCCCTGTACATGGACTGTGCTTCTAATTTCAACCCATAGTTTCACAAATTTAATGGAAGTTTTGGAAAAATCTTTACCAGAAAGACAGTTGAAAAGCATATTTTGTGCTCATTTCAGCAGCACATTTACTAATACTGGAACAATATAGAGAAAATGAGTATGGCTCCTCTGCAACTATAACATGCAAATACATGTAGCAATCCATATTTTTGTATGACTATTGCAAGCAAAAACTGTAACATTGCATGGTAGGGTTTTTAATATATCAGGATGTAATACATATGACAACTTAAATATAAAGTATGAGGGTAAAGGCACTTCTATAGTTTCAAGATTTCTATCGAAATTGGCAAACTAGTAACTCTAAGTAAACTGGAAAATGATAGGTATGAATATTAGAGCAACATCTATAAAACCTATACAAAGAGATATGGCCAGAAAGCCAATAAATAAATTGAAATGGAATAATAAAACATTTCAAATCTAAAAGAGGGAAGAAAAGGGAAATAGGGGAAAAGGAGAACAAACAAACAGAAGACTAATAATAAAATAGAATGGCTAAATTTAACCATGTCAATACTCACACTAAATATAAATGGTCTAAACATTCCAATTAAAAGACAGAGACTGTTGGATTGGATAAAAAAAAATAAGACCCAACTGTATGTTGTTATAGAATTGCACTTCAAACATAATGATATAAATAAATTAAAAGGATGTAAAATATATATATCATGCAAACATTAATCAAAAGAAAACTAGTAGCTATGTTAATATAAAAGTAGATTTCAGAACAAGGAAAATTATCAGGGATAGAGAGTGATATTACATAATGATAAAAGAGTCAACTCATCCAAGCAGACATATTGATCCTAAATGTACCTACAGAGCTTCAAAATACATAAGCAAAAACTGGTGGAACTAATGGAACTGAAGGGAGGAAGAGACAAACCCACAATTATAGTTGGAAACTTCAACACTCCTCTCTTAATAATCAATAGCACAAGTAGACAAAATATCAGCAAGGGTATGGAAGACCTAGAGAACACTATCAACTGTGTTGAACTAATCAACATTTATAAAGACACCCTACCTAACAATAGCAGAAAACATATTTTTTTCAAGTGCACATGGGATAGTCACCAATATAAAACTATATTTTGGTTCACAAAACTATATTAAGTTTGAAAGAATTGAAATTATACAAATCATGTTCTCTAACCATAATGGAATCAAACTAGATCAATAAAAGAAATATGTCTAGAAATCCACTAGTTTAAATAATCTATTGGTCAACAAAGAAGTCTCAAGGGAAATTAGAAAATATTTTGAACTCAATGAAAATGAAAATATAACTTACCAAATTTGTGGGGTTCAGCTAACACGGCATTTAGAGGGGAATTTATGGCAGAAAATGTTTATAGTAGAAAAGAAGAAAGGTCTCAAATTAATAATTCAAGCTTCCAGCTTAAGAAACCAGGAAAAGAAAATCTAACAAAGCCCAAAGCAAGTACCAAAGAAGATATATCAATGGTAAATAAGTACATGAAAAGATTCTCAACATCATCATTCAGTAGAAAACGCAAATTAAAAGAAAGGTGTCACTATATACCTACTAGAATGGTTCAAAGAAAAATGACAATTCCAAGTCCTGGTAAGAATGCAGAGCAGCTGAACTCTCATCCATTGCTTTTTGGGAATGCAAAATTGTGTGTTCATTCTAGAAAGCAGTTTGGAAATTTCATATAAAGCTAACCATGCACTTACCATATGACCTAGCAGTTGCACTCCTGGGCATTCACTCAAAAAAATGAAAATTTATCTTCCCACAAAAACTTGTCCATGAATGCTTATAGCAGCATTATTCATAATTGTCCCCAAATGGAAACAATTCAATGCCCCTCAGTGGATAAATGAATAAATAATCTGTGGTTGATCCATACAATGATATACCACTTACCAATAAAAAGGAATGAACTATTAATAGATGCAAAACATAGTAGAATCTCAAATGCATTATGGTAAGTAAAAGAAGCTAGTCTTTCAGATTCTGTATGGTTCCACTTATATGATATTCTGGAAAAGGCAAAATTATAGAGATAGAGAGCATATCAGTAGTTGCCAGGGGTTAGGTGTAGGGGGAGGTTTGACTAAAAAGTGGCATTATTTTTGAAGTAATGGAACTATTCTGTAGTGGTGGTAATTGCATACTTTATGTATTAAAATGTATATAACTATTACCAAAAGTGTGACATTTTTGTATGTGAATTTTTAAAAATGATCAAAATGCTTTAAATAACTTCTAAAACTGTAAAGCCACCAGGTTCTATTTCCATATCCTCTTTCCATACATCTTTGCTTCAAATCCTTAACACTGGACTTCATCTTACCATTGACTTCAGTGACCTCTAATCCATGAGACCTGGTGCTTCTAATTATAGCCAAACCTATTTTAAATAAAAAATGAAATAAAACAAAATAAGAATATTTAGGCTGAATTTATGTAGGTGTATAGCTTTACCTTCAGGCATGATAAAAGGACAAATATTGTGAAATAATTATAATCCCTATGGGGAGATTTTATAGAAATTCTTACCCTACCAAGTACCAGAGTTCAAGTATAGAATTAGCTACAAGCTCCAACTTTTAAGTACCTAGCAGTATTTATTGGAGCCCACTCACTCTGTCCAGTATAGCAGATACTTCAATGGGAATTAAACCACTTTGTCCCATCCCCACATTCTCTAGCAAGGGTCTTGCAGGTAATTCCAAGGTTTAAGTGGAGGGGCTTGGCAGATTCTGGTGACAGCTGCAGAAGTAACAGTTACTTTGTGTCTCAGTGGGAGGACCAAGTGGCTGTGGACAAAGGGAGGTGAGTCCTAGAGGAATCACACACACATGAGGTCACAGATTTGGCTGTGAGGAGGACTGGGAAGGGTTAGTAGTTCTATCTATTCCTTTGTAAACTAATATGCCCTTGGGTGTGCCCAATGTTACCAGTGATCTTTGTCCCCACAGCAGTCTGCCCACTGGTGCTTAGCAAAGGGAGAGGCCTCAGAGTAGGCTGGACTGAAGCCAAGTGTCCTTGTCCACAACCATCATTCATTCCACTGATTCACTCATTACTTACTATTTCAACCAGGTTTGGGGGGTGCCTACTGTGTGCCAGGCACTGCTCATGCTTTTTCTAGAATCCTCTGAGAACATGCACTATGCACATTGGCTCCTGAATCTAATGAATAGTCTTAGATTCTGCATTATTCTTTCATGGGTTGAGTTACATCTTTCCCACAAGCGTGGAAACTCCTTGAGAATTGGAATCCAGTTTTGAATTTCTTTTGCATGATCCATAGACATAATGGTCCCTCGCTATAAACTTGTAAACAGACTGATAATACTCCCAGTACAGTGTACAGGCTCAATAAATAATTGTTGGCATGATAAATAAGTAGTACCTTTTATTCACAGCCTCCTCCTCCACCAGGGATTCTTAAACTCACAGGCTGTCAGTGAAATAGATATTATATTGTAGAATTTTTATAAAGATTCTAATTTTGAACTAAAGCATAGGAAAGTGTTGCATAATAATTATAATATTTACCATTTGCTAAGAGTCCACCATGTGCCAGGAGCTCTGAATGCCTTATTAGCTTGCTTCTTCTCCAAAATAACCCAATGAGGCAAATACTATTAGTCCCATTTAACAGACAGGATACAAAGACTTAAAGAGGTTAAGTAACTTGTCCAAGGTCACATGGATCATTATAAATAACAGAACTGGTATTCTGACCCAGGTCTCCCCATATTTAAAGCATGTTCTATTAACCGCCATGCCTTACTGTGTTTGTGTGTGTATGCATAACAGTACATGTGTGGAGTACAAAGGGGTTGGAGGATGTTGGGATGCCACTAGGGATTTGGGAATTCTTTATTGAATTGGTGGAATCAATGAATAACTCTTCTTGGATAAGGAATGGTTAGACTGGGGATACTTGAACCTTCCTTCACTCTGCTTAAATTAAGAGACACTGAGAGATGAACTGAAAAAAGAAACATAGGGACAAAGAGGTGGCATATCCCCTAGAAAAAGGAAAAACATGGGAACCCAAATGCAGGAGAAAAGTGATCTTAGGTTATGTTCTGTTTCATCACCGTGTGTTTTGGGCATATTTGCTGCTCTGGTGATTGTCTTCATGTAATGGTCAAACTCCTACTTTAGATAAAGATCACATAAAAAAACAATTATTATGAAATTATATTTTAAAAGTTTCAGGGAAGTGGCTGTGGCTCAATCAGTAGGGCTCCCGTTTACCATATGGGAGGCCCCGGAACCCGGGGCCTCCCAGTGAAGGCAAAGCCCGCCCGCATGGCGTGGTTAGCTGACCCAGCGAGCAAAAGCAGCAAGGGGGGGATAAATGAATAAATAAATAAAATCTTAAAAAAAAAAAAAAAAGTTTCAAAAACACTTGGACTGGGTCCAAGATAACAAAATTACAAAATAATGGTTGGCCGGTCTGACTTTGATCCACTCATTTGATTTACTTTTGGCCAACAGACACTTACAGCCAGAAATATCTGTTGATAACTTAAAAAAAGAGCATGGTGTTAAAGAGGGCAAGAGTTTAGGGAAGGGGCAAGGTGAGGAGCACTGGGTATGGGAAGCCACCATCTATAGATGGGAATAGAATGCAGAAAGTTTTGAGGAAAGTAGGCAAATAGTTATGGCCAAACAGATTAAAGTTCTGAAAGGACAAGTGAAGAGTTGCTGTAATAGTTTACAACTAGACTTCATTAGCCCTTTTTGGTAAGGGCCCCACATTTTCCTTGGGGACTTACCCCTTCTCTATTCTCAGTCCATTAGGTTCAAATGGATCTTCAGCGGTAGGAGATTCACCCTTGCCTTTTGAGGTGGATGAGTGATTGTGTTGATTTGTGTTGGCCAATCAGAGAATTGCGTTGTACTGGCCACAGTGATTGGTTCAAAATGGTGCATGATCAACTCGAACCAATCAGATTCTATTCTGGGACTTTTGTCAGAAATGTGTTTAAGAGAGAATTTTCCCTTCTGCTGAACTGATGGAGATGCTCGGATCTGATCTTGGAATTTGTTTGCACTCTCTGGCCACCACTAAGATGGAGCCTAACTGAGAGTAGGTCAAAAGGTGGAGAGAGGAAGTCCAAGTTTTGATGTATTGTTTGAGTTCCTGGATCCTTTGGTGCCTGAAACTTGACATCTCTAGAATTTCCTGTCATCATGGCCAGTAAAATCTCTTTTTGGCTTGGGGCATCTTGAGTTTGGTTTTCTGTTGTTGGCAGCTGGAGATTTATACTAGCAATGGTTATGAATCAGCATAGAATAAAGAGGGACAATGGGCAAAAGATTGAAAAAATTTCTCAGAGCTATTTTAAGTTGGCCATGAGTTGACAACACAGTGATGCATTTTTCCAAAGGAGGCTACATGCAAAGGTGAATGAAGACTATTCATTTCAAAGTTCCAGGACCTCATAAAAACTCTGTAAAGTCTTTGCAACCTCTTAAGCTAAAGTACAAAATCAAAATTAAAAATATGTTCATAAATGGACAAAGTTGCAGGGAAATGCTGTATGCATAGATTTAAGTTATCATAGATAGCCATAGAATTAAATGATAAAAATCATAAGACAGTGCTTCTATTAATTAATTTTTTTTTCAACAGAGAGAATATCTTTACAGTATAGTGAAAAGAGCACTGGACTTAGATCTAGAAGTCTCAAACTCAAGACTTGGCTCCTGCTACTTCCTAGCCTTATAGCCTGGTCATTTAATATCTCTGAGCCTCAGTTTCCTCATCTGTAAAATGGGGCTAACAGTAACTTTCCTGAAGTTTGTGTAAAGATTAAGTAACATTATTTAGTAAATGCATAATACACTCCGCACGGTGACTGCCCAGAAACAAACAAAAGAGCTATTTTCCCCCAAATGTACATAAGCCAGGCACTGAGTAAGGCATTTCTCAGGCAGTTTCTCACTTAATCCCTCTCTCTATGAACTATGTATGAGTAGTTACTATTATTACTTCATTTTGCAGCTGATGAAACTGAAGGATGTAGACTATCCAGTAAGCATAACTAGCCAGTAAGTTCTAGAGCTGGGGTTTGAATCCAGGTCTGTTTGACTCTGGAGTGTCCACTTTTAATGATCTTTAGTAAATTCTTTTATTATTATTAATTTGTTTACATGAATATAAGAATAAAGGATGTCAAAGCTGAAGCTTATTCGAATAAGAAATGCTCACAAGTAAAGAATGGAATGTATGCTTTGCTGTTTCCCTCAGCACACTGGATGGCCTGCCTTGTTTATATGGCTGTCTTCCCATCATGGCATGAGTTCTTTGAACTGCATAAGGAATTGTTTTTTGAAAGGCATTGGATATTATTGAGAAAATTACAAATTCCATTTTGGAGAAGGACAGTTCTAACTATAATAATTCTTATTGGTCTAACCAGAATTGTCATTACTATATTTAAAACAACCTCTCTTAAAGGTGAGAGTCTATTCCTCCCTTCGAATTCTAGGAATATGTCTGATCTTCTACCTTTTTTCCCCTTTCCATATCTTTCCTTGCATATACAGCTCTCTCGTTTTAGGATCATAGGGAAACAGAATAAACCCTTCCAATGCATTCTTACTTGGTCATAGCTAGACAGACACAGAGAGCATTTATTTCTGTATCACTGTAATGAGTAGTTCTCTTCAACCTATATCCAGAGAGGTAGTTCTGATTCTATTTTTGTCATATGCAATCTTTTATGATCTGCCAGAAGATAACACTTGCCCACACAAAGCTTGGTGGGCAGAAAATCAGGGAGTATTACCTTGAATTGCTCCAATTTCTTCTTCTAGGGAGAAAGCAGAAAACACTTCAAATATTTCAATTTGGTTAGATTCAACAACATTTCTTGGGCACCTGATCTGGGCTAGGTGCTGTTCTTGATGCTGGGGATAAACTTACTTATTAGACCCAGTCCCTGTCCACCAGGAGCTCAGAGTGTCCCAAACACACATGAGGTACTCTCATGCCACCCCATTTCTAGCTAAGTAGATACAATGTACTTTTAGGAAATTTCATTGATATAAAGCCAATTGCATTGAGGAAAGATAACCATTGCCTAAATTTCATATCCAGAAGATGAAACTTTACTTGGGCCTACACTGGCTGCCTCATAAATGAGTCCTTTTCCCCTAAGATGGCAATTGCCATAATTCCTTTATCATTTTCTCATCCATTTATCCATGGACCACCTATTATACACCCAACACTCTTGCAGATGATGGGTACTCCATGTGGAATGAAATAGTCATGGGCAGCCCTTGCCTGGTATGTCTTGTACTCCACTGTGGGAGACAGATCAAATGTGTAAACAAGTAAATAGATGTATCATTAATTACAAATTATGATAAATGTTATTAAGGGAACCTGGGTTGCAATGCTGAAGAATCAAAGTGGAGGTGAGGGAACCTTCTTTGAAGGAAGGGCCACAGGGAAGGCATCTCTGAGGAGAAAGGAAAATGAAAGGAGCCAGTCATTTGGAGACTGAAGGGAAGAGAGAAGGGAACAGCATGTGAGGGCCCTAAGGTAGGACAAAGCATTGCGTGCTTGAAAAGCTAAAGTCCTGGCTTAAATTCCCCCTTTCTATCTCTACTGTGTCTACATTGTGGGGTCACATTTTCACGACTTTCTGTGTAATTATTTTATGCAACCTTGGTAATTTCAGTACATTGTAGGAGAAAATCTGCCCAGAGCTTTTCATTCAGTGAAAAAAATCTAGCATAAAGAAACAATGCTCCACTGAATATATGCTGAGTTTGCAATAAACGACTTAAAGGAAAGAATTTCTTGTATTTCTCTTAACTACTCATAATTTCTTTAGCTAAATGCACTTTGGAAAGGTTTGCAATGCATCTCTATACAAAAGATAAACATTATTCTTACACTTCTGTGCAATATATGTGTTTCATGCCAAGTCTCCTCACACTTAATTTTGCTCATTAGCTGCATCTGCATGAGGCTAGGACATTTGGGAGATGGGAGAACCTTCCCCCCAAAGCTGATATTTTTATCTAAGTGATTTTATGTTTAAGCAAATATTGTACTGAAATTAATTCTCTTTTATTTTGCTCTTTTGGCATCCTGTAAATCTAACCCCTGTCACTTTTTCCTCTTCATAAAATTAAGCTCCCAAGATGAATAAGGCTGGTTATAGATTTAGTTACTTATCTCCCATTAGCACAGCCCAGGGCAATTGCATCAGTAGACACCAGACTTAATAACCTTAATGAAGCTTCTCAATGTTAATGCCCAAAGGATCAAAATGCTGATCTAAGCTCTGTGTTACTCATAGGCACTGGCCTGTTGTAGGAAGTCAGCAAATTAAAGGGCAGAAGGATGCAAAACAGCCACGCCAATACAGAAGGGTGGAGTTCACCAGAAAACTCCAACTCCTGTCCTTCCCGCTGGTCACAGAGAGGCTGCCCTTGAGGCCACCTGAACACTGACCATACAGCCCCTCTACCCCATTACAGGGAGGCCGAGGTGGTCAGAGCCTCTCACCCTGCAGTGAAGAGAGAATAAGGGGGTCCTGCCTGAACATTAAACAGCACTGACCCTCTGCATGCACTTGCCACAAACGAAGATAAAATATCTGGACAACAAAAGGAGAAGATGTGTGCTTACGCTGTGTGCGTGCACAGCTATGTCTTCCACTTCCCGCCGCGTTAAGGTCATTTACATTCTTCATAATGCCTGGCACATAGAAGATGCTCAGTGAGCATTTGTTGAATAAATGGATTGAATAAATGAGTGAATGAATGAGTGCCATTTCACAGCGTAGTTCATTCAACAACTGTTTGCTGAGGCCGACTCAGTGCAGGTTCTCTGCCGGGTATCTTCAAGCAATAATATTTACAAGGAATTCCAAATATATTATCTTATTTTATAACAGCAGTCATGAGAAGTAAGTGAACACATATCAGTCCCATTAGCCTCATTTAAAAGATCAGGAAACTCAGATTCTAAGAAGGAAAATAACTTGTCCAGATTCCCTGAGCTGGAAAGGGGCAGAGCCCAGACCTAGTCTGTACAGTTCTCTGGTGTACTTTGATGCCTTAGCCTATATGTTGTCTCCCCTTAAGTGTGGCTCTGGGTCATTCAAACTGACACATTTTTAACAAGAAACTAACTCATGCTGGTATACTAACATTCAAGGGCTAAAGAGATCCTCTTCCCCACACCCTGCCCCCAAATCTTATTGCTCTGGGGAGCCCATCTTCTCACAAACAAGAGTCCCCTTGGCTCTGATAGTGCATCACACACCAGCAAACCTCATTTTTCCTTTCACCACAAGCAAACTATTGCTGGGCTGTGGAACTGTCTCTCTGAGAAAGGAAACTATCAACTGATCAACTAATAGCTCATAGTCATTCAATGAAAAAGAACAGGGCTTGGGTTACTACACAGCTGAGCTTCTCTTGCTTCTGATAGGGAGTAAAAGGTTTTCAAGAAATCAGGCCAAAATTAATTCCAGATCTGCAATTGTGATATGTGTTCAACAACCATGAACGTCCCTGGGGATTTATGCTTGGCTGTGAGTGAGTTGTGGGTGAGGCTATTGTTTTAGTTTCCTTGGCTGCTCAAGCAAATACCATTCAATGGGTTGGCTTAAACAATGGGAATTGATTGGCTCAAGCTTTTGAGGCTAGGAGAACTCCAAATCAAGGCATCATGAAAGCAGGGCTTTCTTCCTGAAGACTGGTGTTCTGGGGCTGCCTGCTGGTGATCCTTGGTACGGGGTTGCTTCTGTCACTGACAATGGACATGGTGACCTCTCCATTCTCTTTCAGGTTCCATTGATGTTCAGCTTCTGGCTGCTCCCTCTGTGGCTTTATCTATTTGTCTATATTTCATTCTGCTTATAAAGGACTCCAGTAATAGGATTAAGACCCATTCTGATTGAGTGGGGCCATATCTTAACTGAAGTAACCTCACCAAAATGTCCTTAAATCAAAAGGAATGGATTAGATTTAAGAATATGTTTTTCTGGGATACATAGCTCCAAACCACCACATTCATCAAGGCCCTGGCCTTGAAATCCATTGCCATCCTGAATTCATTCATTTATTCCTGAATCTTAATTGCTTATTGCTTCCCTAAGAGCCTTCTGCTAATACATAACTGTCTGCTTGGTATAGCCCTTGGATATACCAGTCTCCTCACACTCAACATTTCCAAAACACTGCACTAATAATCTTTCTTCCCAAATCTTCTCCTTCTCCTATATTTTCTCTCCCATCATCTATCCAGACCAGAAACCAAAAACCAAGCCTCTATTTTTCTTTACTCCCCTCATCATCCCAAATCCAGTGAGTCATCAATCTCTCCTCCTCTCAAATAGCTCCATTCTTCATCGTTGACTGCAACCACATGCTTTTCATACCTGCATTGTCATAGAGCCTTCCTAACTCATCTCCTAACCTCTCTCAGGCACCTACTCATCTCTCAAATCCATTCCTTGCCCCATAGTCAAAGTGAGCCATGGACAATGCATGGCAGGTCATACCATGCTCTTGTTCAAAACCTTCTCTGGCTCATGTGGCCCATGCCATGCTCCCCTGGAATGATGTGCCAGGCTTTGACCTGCTCTCCATCATCTCTCTGTCTGCCCACCGGACCTCATCTGGCTTCAGGCTCTATAGCTTCTGGGAATCGGGAATCCCAATGTGGTTCTATTTCCTACATGCACACCATGCTCTTTCGCACCTCCATGTCTTTGCTTAGGTTTCTTGAAACACTCTTCCCACATTTCCTCACCCATCTAACTCTTTCTTATCCTTAAAACGCACATCCCCATAGTTCCCTGTGCAAATCTCTGCACTTGTTCTGTCACTTATGAATTATTTGTTTATGTATTTGTCTTGCCCTCTTGACCTAAGTTCTTCAATAACAGTAGCTATCTCTCCATCCCTCTATTAATCACTTACTGTATTATAATTAGTGCTTTACATATCTATAACACCAACAAAGCTTCAAGCATATAGGAAGCAGAGTCAGTGTCTCTTATCTTTATTTCCAGGTGTCTAGCATATAGCCAGTTACATGGTATATGTCTATATCTACCTGTCTATTTATATTCACTCGTCTATTCTGTAAAATTCTGATTTATTCCTATCATTGTGCATTGCAGAATTTAAAATGCTGCTCCAGTTCTTAAAGGTCTTACACACTAAATAATGTAGGCAGTGCTTTTTAATAATCAGTTGCTGGTACTGATATTTTGATTAAGTGGCAAATGGCTTCTTTGACCCTCACCCTGAAATTTGCTTTTGTCAGCATATAACTATTTTTTCTTTGCCAACAGATGCCATAGTGAAAATAAGGAAACACAATATGAGAAAATGCAATGGTGAGCCATGACTCTAGGTAAAATACATGAACAGTTAATTCTCAGGAAAAGGAATATGATAACTAATAAATATATGAAATGTATCTCACTTAGCTAAGAAACACAGATTGCACCAACGAGAGAGTTTCTCACCTATTCAATTGGTCTTAATTTTTAAAGACTCATAATACAGATTGTGGGTAAGCTTGCAATGTGAGTAGAGAGTATAAATTGGTACAACCATTTTGGTGGATGTGTTATCTCTCAAATTTGAAAAATTTTGGCATTATAATGACCTAGCAGATCCACTGTTAGGAAACTCTTAAATGAGCAAAGATGTATGTTTCAAGATGTTCACTACATCATTGTTTGAAATAAGGAAAAACCTAAAAGAAAATTAAATGCCCATCAGTAGAGGATTGCTTAGATTCATTTTTGGATATCCGTATAATGAAGGCTGTCACAAAAATGATATAAATATATATGAAGTGACATAGAGAGATTATATATTGTTAAATCTAAAATAACCAATTGGCAGAATAATGCATGCATTTATTTTTGTAAAAATTATATCCTTTTATATTATATATATTGTCTGGGAAGCCACACATTCAACTGCAAATAGTTATTATTACTAGACAATGGGATTGGGGAGAGGGCACTTTTCAAGCTTTTCTTCAATGTTTACATTGCTTGAATTTAATTTTTTTTTTTTTTTTTTTCACTAGAAGCAAGTCTTTCTTTTCTAATTAAAAATGATTAGGTTGTGGGGAAAAGCTAGTCTCTTCTGCTCAGCTCTCTCAGAATCCCTCAGGCTACATGGGCTTCTCGCCTCTGTCTAATGCAGCCACTTTTGTCTTGGGGAAGTCAATGCCCTACTCCTCAGCAGGCTTGTCCCTGGATTAGGGACCCTCGTTCCTCACGAATACTCTCATACTAACAGATCTTATTTTCCTCTCCTTTCTTCAACAAACATGTCCTGAGACCCTCCTATGGGGGCTGTTATCCTGACATCTGTCTAGGGCAGAGAGGAAACTGTTTCCCTAGCCGGTCACGTCTGATTTTTGAAGGGCATGGCAGAGAAAATGCTGGGACTAACACAGAGGCCTGCTGTCCACATGAGGGCTGTGAGGGAAGCTGAGTTTCCTAGGACGGTTTGTACCAGAACCACTTGTGGAGCTTCTTAAAAGTGCATTTCTCTGAGCTCCTCCCACAAGCACTGTATTTGAGGGTGGGGCCTGGAAATCTACATTTTCGAGAAGCTTGTGATTCTCATTATGCCCACTACAGCTACTGGAAGAGAGGGAGTGAAGAGTGGAGAGTTTGGGGACTGAATACTTTCTTGCCGCTCTCCTGGCTTTCCCACCTAATTGTTGCACAGGCAAGACCTCCTGATTTTTGCCTGACAATATCAGCCCATGAAGCTTTCAATTCCTGATTCTGAGAGCCTCAGAAAGATCCCATATAGGAAAGAGAGAAGAAATTCCAAAGAGTGGGAGATTAACATGACTTTGTAAAATTAAATTTCAATCCATAGATCAGTTTATCTATAGATTTATTTCTGTATCTGGGGAAACTTTTCTCTGCATTGTCTCCCCTGTGCTGACATACACCACTGTAACCACCAATACATTAAATGAGAATGAATTAAGAAAAAAAAAAAAAAAAAATCAACATTTCGATCCTTAAGTGATATCTGAAGGACCTGTTTTGAGAATGAGCAGAATAGATAGCCATAAAATGCTATGTTAATTTGAGAGGCTATGTTTTATTCGAGGCAAAAATGGTGTCTTTGAATAAGAAGTCCTAGGGTGGAATCCCAGGAGTCCTAATGGCATTGGCTAGTATAGCAGAAACAAAAGTGGAAACAAATCAAGCAAACCAACAAAAAGGTGCTACTTGAAATGATGGCAGAATAGCTTCTCCCTGTTACTGGAAAGTCTGGATCTTAAAACACTGGAAGCCCAAATTTGCCCCCGGGGAGGCCCTTCCTTTATTCTCTGAGGAACTCTGGAGCAGCAGTTCTTAAACTTGGCTACACTTGGGGGCTTTAAAAACCTTTAAGCCCATCTCCCATCACCAGAGATTCTGGTTTAATTGGTCTGGGGCACAGCCTGGGCACCAGGATTATTTTTAAAACTCCCCAGGTTATCCTAATGTGCAGCCAAGTTGGAGATGGCTGCCTATTAGAGTGCCTTAAAACCCACAGGTGGAGGGCAAGATTTAGCCTCCAGGCTGTTCTAAGATGGGGAATAGTCCAGACACGGGTGCTTCCGAGTGAGACGTGTAACACATTGTTTAAGAATGAAAAGGTGGTTGCAGCCAATGCGTTGGGTACTCTGTGTCACATGCCCTGATCTCACCTCTATCTTCTGCTCTAGCTGCATTGGACACTTCCATGAGCTTGACTCAGGCTGACAATTCCTGCCCCCAGACCCTCCTCCTGGCCTCAAGCACTGTGGGTCTTTCTACTTTCTGTCTCAGACCTTCTTGAAGCAGCAGGAGGACAGAGCAGGCATACAGGGCGTGGACTCAAACTATGTTGTTTGGGCATTAAATGGAAGGGTAACTGCTAAGATTTGGAGAACAGGGGTTGCAATAGCTCTATGGCCTGGGGCAAATTATTTAACCTCTCCAAAGGGCAATTTCCTTATAGATGGATAGGTTGATGATTAGGGCTATTAATAAATACTTAATGTGGATTATTGTATTCTCCATTAAATGACAAAGAATGTATAAGTATCTGAGTCAAAATAGGTACTCAACACATTAAAACTTTTATGCACACCATTATACTTCATACTCAAATAATCCTGTAAGATAATTAGAGTTGGTGCTGTCACCATCATCTTCTGGAGGAAAAAGTAGATCCAGAAAGTTTAATTGACACATCTCAAGTTTCAAAAAGTATTAAGGCAAAACAGTCCAGGAACTCAGATCTCTTGGCTCCTAATTGACACTTCTCCTTCCCTCTTTTACATTGTATTGCAAACTTTTCCTCAAAAGGACAGCAGAAATTTCCATGTCATTGACTAACAGAGAGAGAGAGAGAGAGAGAGAGGAAAGGAGAAAAGCTAATGGAGCAGGAAATATTTAGAGGGTCAAGTTTGGTCACTCCTTTCAGGAACCCAAATGCATTGTTAAAGACTACCTGCAATTGTCTGATGCCTCAATTCCTTTTCAGTGACATAACTCTTTCTGAACGTCCCTATCAATGCCTCCTTCTCTACTATTCTTTTGGTTTGTTTGCCTCTGGAGATGGAATCTCTCAGAACTGTGTCTGAAAAAAACTAGTATAGAGTTGCATCACCCCAGTGTACAGCCTACATCTACCCTGGCTCTCACTTTGTTGATTTGGGCTGAAGTAACTGGCCATTTTGCACAATTAGTCAAGTCACCTGAATGCCAGTTGTTTGACTGGAGCACCAAGCAGGCCCAAAGGCTGTGTCACAGCCAGAGTAGGTTTTTAATAACTCCTCTTCACCCAGATGGCCTCTCCTATGTCCCTTCCGGGTTCAAATGTTCAAGTCCTACCTCACCAGGAAGCCTTCTCTTCCCCTTCCATCTACAGTGATTTAGTCCTCTTGAAATTCAGGGTGGCTCCTATTGCTTCATTTGGCAGTTATTTTACCACCACCCCTCCTTGCCTTTAATCCTAAACTGTTCTATTATTAGTTTTCTTTTCACTCTGTAAATCTTGTCCCCCCAAATACACTGTAATGCTTTGAGATTAGGGACTGCATCATACACTTCTTGGTATTTCCCCACAGTGCATGCACGGTGCTGGAAACATGTTCAGTAAATATTTGTTGAATAAGTGAATGGATATTGAATGAATTCAGTGGTGTTTCTGAATATCAAGTATTTTATTAGTGAATTCCCAAGGGCTCAAGGTTTTTAAACCTTGTGTGTTTCACAGTGTAAGGCTTGTGTTAGCTTACTTTGAAAATAATAAGGGGAGTCTTGTTCTTGGGAATCTCTGCTCTCTACATTCTCTCTCTTTCTCTCCTCATTTGATCTTAGTTTAACAACCCTTATTCAACTTCAGGTCTTAATATTTTTACACAGATACTACACTTTACCTTTTCTTTTTTTTTTTTTAATTGTGGGTAAAAATCAAATTTTTCACAATACAAACCAATATTTGCAAAATGATATATAGATATATATGCGTATATGTGCATTTGCTTACATAAATGTTATTTTTTTTCATATATATTTTAAAAGATGCTTAGATTACATAAATGTTACACAAAATTACAGGGATTCCCATGATCTCCACCTCCCATACCTACCATAACATCTCACATAAACATCTTTCATTTACCTTTTCTTGCTTCCCTTATGAATAGCCAATATAAGGACATCACTGTCATTCTGGTTGTGTGAGTGGCTATTCCTCCCCCCCCCCCCCCGCCTTTAATTCTCACAACATTGTTAAGAAGTTCTTTTGCAGATGGATATCCAAAGCTCAATTTCCTCCAAAATTTAAAAATATAATCTTTCAGTAATGTTTAGGCACCCAATGCATGCTTGGCCAGCTTGAAAGAATAAATTGCTTCGATTGTGTTACTGGGTAGAAAGGCCTGAGAGTGCTAGTATATGTGAGAACAAAGGAATGAATAAATCAGTGAACGGGCCATCTAAGGAATTGCATCAATGTCAGAAGTCTCCCTTGGTTTGCTGAAGATTTTGCTCACCTTGGGGTATGTACCAGGGATGAGTTATTTGTTGGGTGGCAGAAGGTACAGGGATAGGGGTGCACATAACTGGAAAGACTGGTATTTAGTCATAGACAGGGACTTCTCAAAAGGCTGTTTGCTGAGTGGGTAGAAGATACTAAAATTGTGTTGAGAAGATGAGGCCACTGACCACTAACAATGAACCTCAGGGGACGAGATTGAGATCTGGGCCTTCAGACAGTGGGGCTGGCCCAGTATGTCCCACTGTACTCATAGGGCTTTCTTTCTATTGGCTTTTTTTCTGGTAGAGCTCATTGGCCCACCCCCTCGGGTAGCTTTCAGCAGTATTAGAGATACACTATGTCTAGACTGGAAGTGAACTCACCTGGTCCAATGCCTTCATTTTTCCCCTTTTCACTTTCATGGATGAAAATATCATAGCACAGATAGATGTTTTGCTAATGTCCAGTTAGTGGACTGCACTGTTCAATATTATTTGTTGAATAAATGAACAGATTTTGAACACATCTACTTTTTATATAACTGCAAAACTTAAAGGTCCTGCCTCTCTGAGATGTGCTACCCACCCAGATGGATCCTCATTCCGTAGGATCCCATGTATTACTACCCGAGGGTGTGCTCCATCTTTGGCAGAAAGGGGCCAACCAAGGCTGTGTTGGGTTGACTCTTCAGGGCCCTTCTTAGGGATCATCTTTGTAGTTTCACACCCTGGTCTTGACTGCTCTGCTATGCACATAGGAGCCCTGGACAACTGAAAACAAGAGAAAGAATCCTGCAGAACTTGGAGCCACGAGTTTAGTGGCTTCAAAACCCTACTTTGATCACAGTTTCACATAAGCTCAGCTCTAGTGGGCTTTGTCAAATTTAGTATACATTAATGAATAACCATGTGTTAGAAGATTCTCTCTTTCTCTCCCTCTCGCTCTCTCTCTCTCTTGCTCTTTTGCTCTTTTCCAGATTGGTTCATCTGGGGCCCTGCTTTCTTAAAACATTTTGTTTTTTAAAAATATGACATGTATTCTTACTAATTTGGATTACTTATTTTTCATGTCACAGGAAAAATTGCTAAAGAATCCAAGCCATTTATTTTCCTAGATTTTGCAGTTACAGCAAAAGTAGATTAGTTGTTATAAAATAAATTTACTAAAATTAATTGTTTTATGATATATAGGCAATTAATGCTCTTTAATTTTAATTTAACTTTACAATGCTCTAAAACCTATGTACTCTGGTGATTAAAATATCTTTAAATGCTTAGATAATTCAGCTCAAAATAAGAAAATTATTTCGAAATGATAAAATCTTATAAGAGAAAAAATGAGTAAATAGATATACCTTGTTCATGGATGGAAAGTCTAATATTCTTAAGATAAAAAATCTCCCTAACCATATACAAATCCACATGGTATATTCTATAAAACCTGATTCACTGATTTTAAGATTCCTCCAGAAGAACAAGAAAGAAAATTACCAAAATATTATTTTTCTCCAAGGGGATTGATAAAGAATTTATCATTTTGAAACACGAGATCATTATCAAAACTCTATGATACTGGGTTAAAAGCAAGAAAAAAAAGTATGGAATAGAACAGATATGTCAAAAATAGATTTAAACTATTGTAAGAACTCACCGTATGAAAAATAAAAGTGATATACAAACACAAGAAGTAATTGTTGTCGACCGCATTGGTACAATCAGATCACAGTACAGAGATACATGAGATTGACACTTTACATCATATACTACAATAAATTTTGGTCAAAGGAATATAATGGACATGAGAAGAAAATAAGCATATTTTTTCTAATTGAAGGAAGAAACATTTCTGAGTCCCTAAGGTATGATTAGACTTAAGATAGAACAAAGGGTTTAAAAGAGAAAATGTAGGTGAGTGAGAAAATTATATTCATGAATACTAGAGGAAAAGCTTTACTATATGAAATGGACAGAATCTTGATATAACTATATAAGATCACTACTCAGCTTTCATTCAAAATGAGGTCATGGGAACTAAATGGGGGGTTTACATGCAAGGAAATGTTGACAATAAGTCACCATATGGAAAAATGCTCAGTCTCAAATAATAACCAAAGAAATGTAAACAAAAGACCATGTATAGCGATTAAAGTACAGGCCCTGGCTGTGGTGGTGGTGGTGGTGGGGTGTGGGTGATGATGACAGACGATGCACCCCAAGGTGTCTGGGTGGTGCTGGTTGAAGGTGATGGTTGTGTTGTGGTGAAAAATTAGTCAATAAATAACAGTATTGGTGTAGAAAGCATATGCAATGCTTTTGGTCTTGCAGTTACTTTTTTTTAAGTCTTTCTAAAAAGCAATCTAGCAACTATAGCAAAGAGCTGTACACTTTGACACAGAAATTAAACTCTCAGGAATATACATCAGGGAAGCATCTCCCAAGTTAAAAATTATCTGGAAGTGGTATAGAGATGCTATTTATAACTGGGAACAATCAAAGCCTGAACAATAGGGAAATGACCAAGCAATTTATGATACATCAACATGATGAATAATCTCATGCAGCTATTTAAAGTGAGGCATGAGGAAATGTGCATATGAAAAAAAGAACATGTTAGAACAACACGAAACAATGTGTTCAGATATCCAGTGGACATTCATGTGCTTTGACCTAAAAACAAGGAAATACACACACTTGTATGTGAATTTTCATAAGGGTTTAATAAAAATTAAGTTTTTTCTTTATATGAACCTCAAACTTTATCTTGCTCCAAATAACTGACCTATTCTGAGATTGGCCTGCTCCCACCATCTCCCTGGAGTTCATTTGTCGCCTTCGTGCCCAGCTCCAAACTCTGATCCTCACTTTATTTATCCTCACAATGGTTAGGAGGAGCTTTTAAGAAGCTTCTTCGAAGGGCTTCACAAAACACAGCAGTTCTAAAAGACTGATGTGGGTTAGGTTTGTGGTTATATATAAAAACCCCATAATATTGGTTGGTTGTGAATTTGGGGGTAATTACTTGATTTCTCCATTCTTCCTTTTTATTTCAACTATAAAATGAAAATAGCAATAGTAACCAACTTATTGGGTGGTTGAGAGTATTCAGTGAGGTGTTTCATGTAAAACATAAGAGTGCTCGGTACCTAGCCAGGTAACGTCTGTTACTATTTGTATTGGATATATTTTTACTATTGCTATTATGGCTACTCTTCTGGAGAGCACCAAGAGCTCTGGATTGAAAACAAAGGAACTGGGTTACCAGTCTCTTCATCTGTACAATGGGAGGGTGAGAGCCAGTGATTTGTGACATTCTATGATTCTATTGTCTAGATGAGAATAATCATCTTTTTTATTTCATTTTGCTCCATGTCAGAAAGGAGAATAATAATGCCAAAAAGTAAGCTAAAATGG
The DNA here is from genome assembly GCA_026826555.1 of Tolypeutes matacus. NCBI lineage: Eukaryota > Metazoa > Chordata > Mammalia > Cingulata > Chlamyphoridae > Tolypeutes > Tolypeutes matacus. The sequence goes on along the minus strand of JAKSZT010018658.1, from coordinate 8,623,096 downwards.
ACTTTCAATAAACCCCTCATTTTTTGAAAATTAAAAAATTGTATTAATACGATATTAAAGTTTACCTTGCCTAAATATTCTGAACATTTTCTTAACTATAGCAATGGAAACTTCAGAAAGATTGTATTTCTTCATTAAATTTTGTACTTATCTTTAAAATAAATAATGGCTGATGTCTTTAAATTGATTTAATTTAATTTTTCAATAATTTCCTACCTTGACTTGGGTTTCTGTATCTCCAAGTTTTTCTCTGACTTCTTTTGAAGGGGAGTGGAATTTTTAAATATTCAAAATAAATTTATTCAAATTCACATCAAGATAGAAACGACACTGTATGGCCCTTTTAAAAATGGGCAGGTGGGCTTAGCAGGCACCAGTCCTGTCAGGGAGGTGTTTCCCGACAACCACTCCTCCTCAATACTGGCATGCCTCTGAAAGGCCCTAGAGGGCACTGTTTCCTGTTATTATTTCAGCCCCAATTTTTCCATTGGAAACTGGAAAGGGAAAAAAAGGAGATATGTCTTAAACAGAACACAGGTAGTCCAAGTCCAAGGAGGCACGAGAGAGTCAACTCTAAGTTCCCATTTGACAGATGAGGATGCAGAAGTCCAGAGAGACGGGGCATCGTGGGCAAGTTCACTCTTCAGCCACTCATGGTAGCATAGACAAAGCCAGAACCCAGAGCCCAGACACCTAGGCTTCCTTGGCTCCACCACACAACTGCTCTGCGTCGCTGAGGATAAAACACACTACCCGTCCAGCAGGAAGGGAGGACAAGCACTGCAGGATGCACATTCTCCCTTGGATACCTTCTTTTTGTTTACAAGAATACATTTTGGAACTGTATAATTCACAAGGATTTTCTACCCAGCGACTCTACCTAGCCCACCCATAAGCCACACCTAATGAAGATCCTGCCTCATTAGCACCAACAGAACAAACATGTCCAGATATGAATAAGTAGAAAGTGTTGGTTGCTGCTCCTGAATGTGATGGTGATAGTGAGACTACTGATGGTGATGATGGTGACTAACATTCACTGAGTACTTTCTGTGTGCCAAGTACAGCTAGGCACTTCATTTACATTGGTTCATTTACTCCTCACAATAGCCTTATAAAAGTATGTGCTATTTTTGTCCTCATTTTATAGCTGAGGAAAGTAAGGATTAAAAGCTAGCCTGGAGTCACATACCTGATGGGCAGGGAGCTAGACTGTAAACCCAGATCAATGTCTTCATTTGCGATCCCACTGTGTTCTCAAACAACAAGAAAGAAGTGGGACTGGACTTAGGATAGGGAAGGACTTGAGGTGGTGGCACTGTAACAGTTAAATTAATTTTGGATCTCTTGTAAGACTAGATCAAATAAGGCAAACTCCTGATGTGCTAGGTTCATGTTCTATTTATAAATATAAGCTGGGGGAAGTTGCTGGAAAGTTGAAGGGTAAATGTAGCCCTTAGAAGAAGCTAAGGAAGGTCAGGATCTATTGTGGGAACAACTCAGGCAACACATGAAAAAATCTAAGCCTTGGAGAGGGGAAGAAAGGAAAATCCCTTCATTTGTGCTTCATTTACTTCCTGAGGACAATTCACTCACCTTCCTGTGTCTCCATTTTCCTACGTGAAAAAAAGAGGGAGGAAAGGGGACATATCGCATCAAGTTATGGCAGAGAAGCCCTCTGTTTATAGTTTGCATAAGGCATCATAATTTGCCACATGCTTACAGAGAGTGGCAGCCAGTCCTTCAGTTCATAGACTCCCTGGAGGTCTGCTCTGCCTGCTAAGTACAATGTACCATGCTAGGTGCTCTGGGGTTGACAAAGCTGAAGAAGATGCATTGTCTGCTTCCATATGCTTGTGCTGGGGAGAAAAGACATCTGCAACCAAAATGATGGGGGCAAATTAGTGCGTGCTGTTTATGTGGGTGCTGCCTCAAATCCAAAAGCAAGCATAAGTATAGTAAATAGCCATCCCTGGGATGTTATTTGGGAATTCTTTCCTTGCAAAACACCACCTTGTTTGGGCCTAAAGTTTTATGAGGGCTTCCTTGCTCTCATTAAAGGCTTCTTGACTAATGAAAAAGCAGGTGTTCTGATAAAAAGAGTCACCTAAAACCATATTTATGCTTTGGCATGAATGTATATACCAGATTCCTTTCCAACAGCAATGCTCAAAAAGGGTGGGCAAAGTTGTGAAAGAAAGAGCAACAGGGGAGGATAAAGGAGGGGAAGCAGGGAGTAGACAATAGGAGACTGTGGCTTTTGGAAGACAGATTTTTTACCTATATCCTCACTTTGCTTAAGACACCGACAGCTAGAAATTTACATAAATTTGTAAATTTCAAGCTGTGGATCCAAATTCTTTTGCTTTCAGTATTGTTCTGAATTTTCAGGGCACAGCTAAGATTTAAATGGAGATTTGGTGGTCTCTTGCCCCACACTGGAAAAACAGACCCATTTGTCATTGGCAGGAATCTGGGTTTCAGGTGAACCTGGATGAGAATATTTGGGGGGACCTGATTCTCTTATTAAACAGTCATCTATTTTTTGCACATGGCTTGTCTTTGGGGAGCCACAGAGTCACTGAATGTGCAAAAGAAATTATCAGTATTTCCTAGGATTCCAGCACAATAAAATTACAATCTAAAGTCTAACCAATTGAAACCAAAGAAAATGAAAGATTGCATCTTGAATTCAAAATGTATCCTGAAAAGTCGTCTGACAGTGAAAGTCAAATCAGAAACGCTCTCATAAATCACCAGAGGCCATGGCAAATTCATCTGCTGTGTCTGAGAACTTGATTCTCAGGTGCTCAGCTCCCCCAGAATTCTGCTGGCACCTAGCACACTTTCCATAAATAAATAATTGTTAGTTTGCTGACCTGGAGTGGGCAGCAACTCCACCCCCAACCCTAGAATAAAATGCCCTATTGCATTTTTAATGCTACCCCCAAGATTCTGTGTCAAGTTTCCACAAAGGTTGCCAGAGGAATTAGCTGCAACTTTTTAACAGTCAGCTCTACAAGGTCAGAAAATAAACAAATCTGACAATAATTTTTGAAAAGTTAAAACAAAAAACAAAAAACCACCTTGATCCAACACCCTGCATTTTAGATTTTCAGAAAGTTTGGCTTCTATAATTTTACCATCTGGTCAAACATACTGAAATTTACTTTATTTAATATGATATCAACAAAGTTATTATTATTTTTCTTGCTTCCTTCCTTTCCTTCCTCTCACAGATGTGGGAACTGCCTGTCCAGGGGAAACATTACTCACCCTGGGTGACTCAGAGCAAGTGCAACTTCATGAAACATTCTGGGAGGGCAGAATGTGCCTTGGCCCTTTATCCATGAAGCTGTATGCCAAGAAACCATTGCCCTTCTGGGCCACAAGTTGGTCTAACTGTCAAGGATCCTGATTATCTGGGATCTTTTGTGGAAATTTACTTAATGCCATTGGGTCTCTGGACCCCAGTTTATCAAGTAAGACAACTGAATCAAAAACACTAAGCCAGATCAAAATTTCTTTAACCATTATTCAAATTCAAGGTAATTTTATTTCTTTAAAAAAACTAGATCTGTTTTTAAAATTAGTAAATAATCTATGAATTGTAAATAGTCTAAAAACAGAGGTATAAAGAAGAAAAAATGGCAAACACCTGTAAGATCTCTACCGTGTTACCAGTGTGATATAGTCCCTCCCTTTCTGTGTTCTACACAAGATTTTTATTTCTTGTATTTTACAAAATTGAAATGATCCTGTGTTATCTGTTTGTATTTATCAAGATACTACTACCTACCACATCTTATTCTTTCTTTCTACCTATCCCCCCAACAGTAAATAATATTAGCATAATTTCTAACATTTCTGAGTACTTGGAAGCACTGGATAAGTAATACACAATGGATATAAATATCGGGCATTATTACCTTTCAAATACAATTTTCAATCACCTTAATGTGTATAGGCAGGTGGTCACCTGTGGGTAGGTGGGTAGGAGTGGGGGTGGAGGGACAGGGGTTAGAGGAGATCAGAATTACTATGTAGTTACCTTAACTATCCTCTCTACATTGACTTTGCTGAAACATAAGTTTCTGATGATGGTAAAGAAACAAAGTGGTCTCAATTTCCAGACATGGATCTTAATTCACTTGCCCCTGTGCACCAATTCCCTTAACTTTGATGTGTAATCTTTCCTTTTTGGGGTTTCAGTTTTCTCCACTGTGCAGTGAAGATCCTCTCTAAGGCGCCGTTCTTCTCTGATAGGCTCTGATGCTATTTTCTCTGCATAACTTCCTAATCAAAGTAAAATTACCAGCAATACAAGCCCATAAATTCTAACTCAATGGAAGCAAAGGAAATAAAATGGAGGATTAACGCAGGTTCCCAAAAACTGGCTGTGACAGTTGGGTAACAATGCAGAGAGGTGGAAGATGAAAAGTCTCTTTCGTGTGCTAGCATTGTCTGTTCTGGGATTATACATTTTACTTAATTTAGTGGAAATCTTTATGGGTAATTCAGTATGGGCTCTTCGTTTTTCTTCTTTATTTTAAAAGGACCTTTAGATTACATAAATGTTGCATTGAAAATATAGGGGATTCCCCTATCCCCCAACCCAACCCACCTTCCCCCATTAACATTTTTCATTAGTGTGGTACCTTTGTTACAATTGATGAACACATACTGAAGCATTGCTACCAAGCATGGTCTATTTTTTACATTATGTTCAGTATGGTCTCTTAAGAGAACCCAGCACTCACCTGAAAACCACTTTTTACTTTTCAGTTGAGTATATACTCCATGCTAACTTTTTATAAAGGCCATTTGAAACAGAGTCCATTTAGAATAACTTTTATGTCAATCTGTTAATAACAGTTATTTCCTTAAATAGAAGCAAATAGCAGCCAAACCTAACACATAGGAGGCATTGGTTGCTGCTGACAGACATGCCCAGAGGCGGGCAACAAGCCTTACTTGCATGCCCAAAAGAAGTACTGAATCCAAAGACACAGCCTTAGTTTATTTGACTGTTTAGTAATCATGGCTGAAACAATCTGTGCCTATATACCTGGCTGGTGTAGGAAGAAGCTTGGAACCTCTGACCTAAACGGAGGAGGATTTATCGTGACCCTAATAAAAGTTAAAATCCATGGTTCCTCACTTGCAGTGGCCCCTCCAAGGTCCTGAAAGTGACCCTAGCACTGTGTTCATATGGTTGGCTGTTTTTGCAATTTTGCAAACTTAAGGTATTTGAACTGAAATTGGGTAGGGCCAGTATCTTTCTATTCCAGCTTTCCCTCTGTGTATACCTCTATAGCAGGTATCATGGGTATTTGGGGGACTTTACTAAGGGGGATGTTGGATTGAAGATATATTCATTTGGATTGAGTGGCATATTTTTGCATAATTCTTAGTTATATCTGGTAATAGTTACATTATTGCTAGCTGTCCCAGTGAAGGACTGGCTTTCCAGTAATACCCTTACACCTATAGTACTGACTTACTCCAGGTCATGACCCAAAGGTGAAAGGTCAGAGGTCATCTTGCAATATAAATATGTTCTATGATACCAGGCACCGTAAGCTTAGAGGGTGATGGAGGAGCATCAAGGTTTGAAATATACAGAGCCAAAAGCTAGTCTGTGGTCAGTTCTCCCAATTATGATATGTAAAATTGCAAGCAGAAGATTTATTTCTCACCCATACCTAGTCAAAATGGAAGTGTTCTCTTGTGAGGAATATACTCAATAATGCAGCAAAAACAGGCCATACATTTATAATAGGAAGTACCCAAATAGACTTTATGTATGTGCGTAGCCTACAAACCTGTAGTAGTTCTTTTTTTTTTTTTTAATTTATTTTTATTGTGGGTAATATAGTAGTTCTATAAGTAGTTGTAAGTTGTTTTTGAATCCAAATTGTTAATACTAATAATCAAATTTCGATTGGCCATGTTAGTGGAAGAATTGAACTATCTTTTTCTTCTTCCCATAAAAAATAATTTTATAAAATCATTGTCAAATGAAGAGGCAGTAAAAGTGTATGTAGTCAAAATATGTGGGAATGGGGGGAGTATTGCAGATGTGTGTCAGGCATTTAATTAATAAAACATTGTTACTTTTCTTGATTATTTTATGGCTGTGGTTTTCGGCAGTTTTTCTGAGCTTGTCATTTGTTTTTATTTCTTTTATCATTCTAAATATTCACTTCTGTATCTAATTTCGTATCCATAATTGTTTGTTCCTTTGTAGAAGAGGAATCCCTCTTGAACAAGCTTCAGGTCTCACAAAACATGGATCTACCCTTGCTCTGACCCATTCTTGGCAGACCTGCCTTTTCACCATTCTCCTAACTTCAAATGCTCTCTCTGTCTGTTCCTGGGCCTCAGGTCCAGCTTGCATCTCTCCCTCCAGTTCCTTTGCCCATAGTAAATGGCCACTTTTGCTCTGTGCATCATCATCCCCACCCCATTTTGAAACCCAACTCTGTTCCTCAACCCAGCCCAGCTCCCAGAACCCTAGCCCAGGCCAGAGCCCTGGACGTCCTCGTTGTCTAAGAGAGGAAGTTCAGGCTGGCAGTGGGACCTTTCAGAACAGTTTAACCAATAAGTAGTTGACAAATTGTAAAGTCTTTGCAAGCTCTTGAGCTAAAGTACAAAATCAAAATTAAAAATATGTTCATAAATGGACAAAGTTGCAGGGAAATGCTGTATGCATAGATTTAAGTGGTCATAGATAGCCATAGAATAAAATGATAAAAATCATAAGACAGTGCTTCTCATCTCCAGAGGGAAGAGTTGGCAGAGAGTTTGAAAACTTCGGCATTAGTCCTGCCATAATGGCCTAGCCATGTGTGTCCAGATGGCAACAGCAGGGAAAATGGATTCTTCTGACTGGCAAATGGGGTTAAAGGTCATACAAACTCTAATTTGAGAATTTTAAAACTAAAGTGGTCAGAGGCAAGAGAGCAAACAAAGGAACTTGCTGTGCAAAAGCACTTTCCTAAAGGCCTATCCCCTGCGACTCCTAGGGTAAGGCAGATTTGGGAAAGATAAGAGGCTGATTAGGCCTGGGCTATTTTGCCTTGCAAATGAAGGCTGAGAGGAGGAGCTGCTGCTTCTGGGCTGCCCAGCAGACTAGGGATAGGAAAACCTTTTCGGGAGCAACCTTCACAATTTCAAACTTCACAGTTTTTAGGATCCTCTCTCTATCCTAGGAAGATGATGGCCTTCATTGTTTAAATAATGAGGTTTTTAACCTATGTCCAAGCATAACATCTCTGAGGGAGTTGTTTTATCAGCTGAAAGATGTGATGAAGAAACAAGAGTTACAAACGCTCAAAAGTAGTCCTGTGGCTAAGTCCTTACGTATGCTTCTACCAGAACTTCATTCTTTCTTCCTCCCTCCCTCCCTTTTCTTTGATCATTTCTAGCAGTCAGCAAATGTTGGGAGTATGGAGATAGTGAGATGCTCAATCACTAAATTGTCTTCAGAGAGAGGGAGAGTTGAAATGCCCTCATATCAAGCAGCAAAACACTGTTAGAAACGCGAGCTCTGGAGACCAATAGGAGCAAGAAAGTGTGAGTCCCAGTTTCAAACCCAGGCATGAACTGTCAACTCAGCTGTAGGAATAGGCAGAACATATCCCAATGAGTGAGAAAACATTGGAGTCACTAAGTCACTTCAGGGGCAACTATAGAGATTTCATATAGGCTTGCATTTTCACTTGTTTGTCATCAGTTATTTTTTTATCGGTGGCATATGAATAGCTTCAGTCAAAAAGCTTAGGATCTACCATTCAAATAGTTACTATTTTCAAAACGTTTGGGAAGTGCTGAGTTAAACAAGGTTCACTGGATTTCCTGACTGCCTTTTCTGATCCTTTTATAGCCTAATGTACGCTGTAAAAGTGCCAGAGGAATAAGTAGTAGGTAATGTTTCCTAAATATCTTTAGCCATAGGATCTGGTTTCTGCTGAGTATCTCAAGAGTCCTGTGCTCCTGCAGGATATATTTTCAAAAAGAATCCCATCCCTGGCCCTAACCGATCTCACGATGTCTATTGCCCATCCATATCCTCAACATTAAACTATTTTAGAGCATCTGGATGCCAGGGCGCTGTTTATTCAATCACCCATTGATCCCTCTCCATGTTCCTTTGGGTCCCAATGGAACACACCCCTACAATGAGCCACCAAAGTTATCTGCTCATCTGAAAGATACTATGCGTGCAATTGCAGAGTACTGCAGAGTGGGTACACCCAGCCTTGGACATCTGAACGTCCTGGTTATTCGGTTATGTGAAACTTCACAACATAAACAAAAAAGAGACTTTTTCTTTTAAAGGTCTTTTAAAAAATGGAAATCAAAAGAATATGCCACTTGTCCAAACAGAATAAACTTGGTGTTCTGAGCTGTTCAACAGCATAATTTCATTACTCCTACTAATGGGAGACAGGCCCCACTAATTGCCAAGATTGAATCACCCATCTTACAGCAGAGTTACTAACAGATTCCAAACAAATTTGCTCTTCTTTAAACTTCAGAAATTAAAATACTAATATATGCATTGGCCTCCCAAACACTGAGATATTATTTCAAAACTAAATAAAAGTTATTGCCAGGGAAATGATGTTTTTCTCTTCTACTTCTGTGCTGCAAAAGGAACTTGGGCTCTAAGAGACCCTGGAGATGGCTTAGGTGGCAACAGATACATTTCAGGCAAATGGACTCTACTGGTCTACTGTTATCTTGTAGTTTTAAAGGTCAAGAAACCACCCTTGAAAATCATACCATGTTCTTCAAATTTTACCTGAGGTATAAACTATATATCTCAAAGTATCCCAAAGATAACACATAAGTAAAACTATATATATATATATATTTTTTTTTTTTTTTTTTTTTCTTCAAATTCTTCTCACTAAGGAACCTTTGAGCTGAAGTGGCAGAATTTCTGAAAGTGGAAAATTCCACCTACAAACCAAAATCTCCCTGTCCACCTCAGCCATTATTGATGCCCTCTTTCTCTGAACTGTGAACTCTTAGAATGCTTATTAAATCACTCTGTCTGTAATTATCAGCTCTCCTCCAGTGTTTGCTGTTACTCTTTTCTCCTCAGGCACTTGTAGGCTTACAGGTAGAAACTGTGCTTGTGCCGTGCATCCCCACAGCACCTGGGGCAGTGGCAAACTGGGTCACAGGCTCAGTAAATGCTTGTTCTGTTGAGCCACACTGACCAGAAACCAGGCGACCTGCATGCTGGCTCTGTATCTACCATTATATCAGTATGATTGGGGCAGATTATTTAATCGCTCTGGGCCACAGTTTCCATGTGTCTAAAACAAACAAGTTGCCCCAAATGACATCCAAGGTCCTTTCCAGATCTAAAGATCTCTGAGTCTCTGTTTCTCTACTTGAATGTCTTCACTTGCAAAATGAGGGTGAAGTCCTGATTTTGCTCTATGTACAAACCATAAAAATGATTAGGGTTTCTCTCCTTTATAATAAATGCTATTTTCTGTGACTCTGTGGTTCGGATCATCCCTAAATACATGATGATTAGGCAACCAGCCACATGATGTGTTTAGAATATGTTCTAATGTCTTTCCTTTTCCTATTCTAACTTCCTGAGGTGGCAACTGAATTTTATACCACCACCACCACCACCAATAATTCCTTATATTTATTTAGTGTTTCACATTTTACAAACATACTCTCTCACATACTTTATCTTTTGATACTCACAACTTAATAAAATAGGAAACCTAATAAATTAAGGACAGATAATATTCCCATATTACAGATATAGAAACTGAGGCTCAGAGCAGTGACTTTTCCTGATGGCACCCAGCAGTTACAAAGTCTGAGCTCAGCATGGGTGTTCTTCCCACTGTACTCACTCTCTGAAATAAGACGTTATCCCCACCAAACCTGATACTAGGGTAAGAGGGTATTTAGGATTGGCTTAGCCTCCTTTTCTATATGCATTCAGCAAATATTGTTAGTGTTTGCTGTATCTCAGTCCCAGGACTAGCATGATACCAGTAAATTAATCCAGTAGTGAACCCAGTATTTTCTACAGTGTATTTCATGGAACACTAGTGAACCCAGTATTTTCTACAGTGTATTTCATGGAACACTAACATAAAGAGATTTCCTTGAAAATAAACAACAACGAAAAAGAAAAGTAAAGGTCAAATAATTGGGACATGCTCAATACCCCCATCTAATCTTAGAGATTTGCAGTACATGTTTGCAAATTAAAGGTGCTAAGAAGTCCTGCAGAAAAGAGCCTTGTTTAAACACTTTTTAAATTTAACACAGCCAAATCTCATTTAAAGCCCTTTTTGTTTATAAAGTATCAATGTCAGATTCCTGCCCCTAGACCCTCTTGAGATCCTGCTGAAATGAATGCACATGAGAATGAAAGGAACAATCTCACAACAGTAAAGAAAATGAGACAGGGTTGCCAATGGACCGGGGATTTAGACAAACTTCTGGAAGATAGAAGGCAGCAAGGAACATGCTGACTGACGACAGAGGACAGAGAAAGTCATTGCTTAGAATAAATCCTGAGGGGGCTACTGAGGAAGTAGGGGCCACTTTTTTGCTAGGATCCCAGAGAAGCTGTGGGCTTGGAGTTGGCCTATAGGTGGGAAGATAGATTTGGGGCTCAAACTAAGGGATTCACTGAAAGTCTATTAAAACAACTGTGCCAGATAGCAGCCATTTCCCACCTCCCAGCTCCCTGCAGAGTGCTAACAGCTGACATTACCTCCAGGCTCTAACTGGAAAGTTCTCCACAGAAACCGATATGATGATTGGGGAGACATCATGCTCCCAGCATGGGTGTGGCAGTGCCAGGACAAACCTTCCTTGTTCTGGCATTTGGAGGCCCACCCCTTTTCTCCTCAATCTGCAGTGAGAATGGTTGACCCCATTCCTTTGTCCTTGTAATGTAGAGCAGGAAGCTTTGAAAAATGAGCAATCAAAGAGCAAGACCAGAGCCATTAGAAGTTAACAATGTAATTGTTAAAAATGAAAAATTTAATAGAAGAGCTGGAAAATGAAGAAAATCTCTCAGCACATTGAGAAAAAAAAAAGGTAAAAAATGCAAAGAGACAGAAAATATGAGAGAAATGACAATAGACAGAGGCCCAGCCTAGAAGGTGCATCATCCACCTAATAGGAGTTGCAGAAAGAGAAGGTAGAGAAGACGGAGGGCAGACAGGCCTGACACACAATGCATAGTATACCCATCCACGTGCCAGACTCCAAAGAGGATAAGTCTCTGCCTCTGGAGCTGGCCAACATTCCAGAAGGGAAGACAGATAATCGACAAATATAAAGTGTAAAGCCAGCACATAATGAAAACAAGAGGATAGGGAAACGGAGCGATGGAGGGGTGTTATGTTGGATGGTAAGGGGTTGATATTTGAGCAGAGACACTGAATGAAGTGAGGACATTTGAGCTTATGCTCAATCAATATTTGCTGAATGAATAAACACTTGAAAGATGAAGATGGAAGAATGATGTGGCACTGAGTAAGGAACAACCTCTCTTTCCTCATCTGTAAACTGAGAAGTTTCACTAGATAATCTCCAAGGCCTGTCATCATTTAGAAAGTGGCTTTCAATCCCACCCAGTAAATTCACTTTAATTGTTGAGGTTGGTGTTAGTGATTTCAGGGAACACATCATGTCCGATGATGTGTTGGAAAACACCAGGCAATGCTTTATCACAGTCTATGCTTTTCCCAGAAAATTATTTTCTCCTAGCTTTTCTGGGAGCTAGGGTTATATATGTGGCTATTTTTAGGTGCTGTCAGCAGTGGCTGCTGAGACCAATTGCTGCAGGAGGCTGACAAAAACTTCACCCGGGGAAGAGGCATTCCCATTATGCAATCTTGCCCCAAAGAGCTCTTAAATGAGATTTGATAATTTACAACCTTTTGGAACTAGATACTCTTTCATGAAAGACAAGATCAGGTAGCTGAGCTGTGTTCTGGGCAGTCAACAAAAAACTACCCAAAGTAATTTTGGTCAGCAGATCAATGGTTCCCATTCAATGTTCTTTGCTGAGATAAAAGGGGCTATTTTGCTTTGAGATTAATGCTTAGTAAGTCTTGGTTGGGGGCAGGTGATGGTACAATGAGTTTTCATAAGGGCACCCCAGGGTCTATGCCCAGAACTGCATGTTCCTTCCTTACCATTCAAACTGGGGAGCTACTGGCATTCAGAAAAGCAACTTGAAAAGTTCGGTTGGGAGATTCTGGGCTACACACAATCTGGCAGTGCTTCTACTTCCTTATCTGCTTCAAGGTAATAAAGGGCAAGAATGGCTGTAAAACCTACTGCAGCCAAAAATCATCTTCCCGAAGCACAGTTCTGACCTTGCAACTTCCTGGTTTAAAACCTTCAGACATTCCCTGCTGCAGACCAAATGCACCCTGAAAGTCTTATGCCATATCCACCGTCTTCTGTGGTCTAGTCTGATTCCTCTGTGTAATTTTATTTCTCCCATGCCTCCATCTTCAGCTGCCTTTTGCTCCATCCAAACTATACTCTTATGTGTTCCCTGGAAATGTGGCATCTTTTCCTAGCTCCATGCCCTTGCACGTGAAGTCCCTCTTCACAAAGCCTCCCTTTTACCATTTCCATTTGCTCAAATCCCTCAAAGAAGTGCTTCCTTTCCTGTAAAGCTTCCTCTCATGCTTAGCCAACAATATCATCCTCTTCTAAATTCCCAAAGAACATTGTCAGTACTTTTCATTGAAAAGTTTTGCTTTTTACTTTAATTAGAGTCACCTGTAAATATGAAATGTTTCCTACTGAGCTAAAGGTCTTTGAAGGGAAGGACAAGGTCTTGTTCCCCTTTCCATCTCCCAAAACCACCTAGCACAGAATCTTTAACATGTAAAAAATGGTAGCTGTCCTTTGTTGTGTATCTTCTAGGCTTAGGCACCTGTGAAGAAATTTGTTTGTTTTGCTGGAATCCTCATAATCATCTTACAAGGAAGGTATTCTTACCTTCATTTAAAGGCATGTGAAATTGAAGCAGAGAGAGGCAAAGTAACTTGACCAAGGTTGACAAGACAGAAAGGGGCAGTGCTTGGATATGAGCCTCTCTCCCTACTCTTTGTTTTGTTTTGTTTTGGTGGGTCTTCTATCTGTCTTGCATAAATGCTAGTGTTCCCCAAGGTTCTATCCTTTGCCCTCTTGGATTCTGGGTTCAGAATTAAGAAAAGGTACCCTTTCTGTGCAAACAAATTAGAATAATGTGCCCTCTCCTTGTAGAAGTAGCCCTACAGACACCTGGGTTTGGGGTGGACTTGGTTGGATGCCAACCCCAACCCCCTTAACCTAGTGCTTTTGTGTGGGGTGCAACGTTCATAATTAGTGGAGTATGGAGCCACTTGTCCTAGCTCACAAGAGTCTACTGTGCACATTGCTTCCCAACTTCATGTTCAATGACACCACATTGGTAGCTTGAAGTCAATTATGGCAGTAGTATTTACACCACAGACATCAGCAAAGGTTACAGATCAGGGCTTTTTCTCCCAGTGAGCCAGGTGTTAAACATTTACCTGCACACCACTGTGTACCATGTATGTGATAGCCTTCTTGGGGGTCTCTACACTCCTCCATGGTGGTCCTGTTTATGTCAGTGATTGCATCTACTATCTCAAGTTGCTAGTGAAATCCCTATATCTAATCCTATTTCTCTTTTGAATTTCATACCCATATGTCTATTTTCCTAATGGGCATACCTGCCTATACAGTTCAAGGGCACATTAAAATATTGAAAACAATCCTTCTTCCCACCACACCCTTCCCAACCAAACTTCCTTCTCCCTGATTTATGGTGTCAGAGTCTATATGGTCTTCCACATCCAATTGAGTGTGGATGTCCTAGAAGTTCTACTTCCTAAATGCTTTTCCTTCCTGCATTTTTTCACTTCTATTTGTTAGTTCAGACTCTCAGCATTTCTCATCCATGCTATTATGTTATATACTAATTTTCTTAGCCTCCTGTTTCCATCCCCCTCATTAGTAACTAATATACTCAAGTTACTATTCTGCTTAACTGTTGACTACTCCCCAGTTCCTACAAGGTAAAGTTCAGCCTCCACAGTATAGTCCCAAACTTGATTTTCAGCATCATCTGCCCACTGCTCCCTCCAACATCCTCTGTGAACCACTTGCTGATCCCAAGTACCCTGAGACTGTCGCCACTATCTGGTATGCATTCCTCTCTCCTGTTACGCCTGAATTTCTACATGACCTTTAAGACCTGCCTCTCATGTGAGTTGTGGAATCTTCCTAGATGTCCTCTCTTCTCCTGAAAAGCCAATCACTCCTCCCACACACATTATCACAGTGTATGGTCATATCTGTGTGTGTCTGGACAGGAGTACTGAAAATGTTTGTAAGACTAGTGTCTATTTTTACAACTTTAGTACCTATCAGAGAGCCTTGTACATAGCAGATACTAAATAATTTTAATTACCTGGAGACACAAAGCTGAAATTAAAATAAAAACATTTCTGCTTTTATGATAAGAAAATTTAGAAGGAAGTTGCCATCTGCTCAGCACATGTCATGCATCAGTGATTCATAAGAAATCTGTGGTGGGCAGCATACCATATTTTACAAATAGAAGGTTTAAGGACCCAAAATATTAAAGTACTTTCTCCAAGGTTAAAAAGTTAATGAAAGGTAAATCTAAGATTTGAACCCAATTCTAATTCAAAGTCCATGCTTTCCCCACTACTCTAGGATTCTAGCATATTTTAGGAAAGAAAACCTTTGTGTGAACAAATAAATGTGATTCAATTTGATCAGGAAAATATATGGAATATGTACAAAATGCCATGGACACAACCTGGAGGGAGCCAGTGAGTGGAAAGGAGGAGACCAGGGTGTCTTTCACAAGGAGGTGAAAGATACAGCAGAGGGCATCACTAAACACCCTTCCCAACTCCCTCCTGGTTTGGCTTCCCATACTATACAGGCTGAACAGTTGAAAAATACATTTTCCAGACTCCCTTGCAGCTTAGAGTCGTGTCCCAGTTTCCACCCAATAAATACATTATGTGTGAGAACAGGTTGGCAAAAATGAGCAGTAGCAGCTATGCATGGGATATAAGATCTCATGGGAAGCAACATGGTAGAGGTATTTGGTTCTCCACGTTGTAGCTCTGGTGGAAATTTTAGTACCCAGTCCGAGTGTCCTAGATGCCAAGAAGCATGAAGTGGAGCAATGAGACTTTCACTAGAATAATCCCAAGGTATGGATAGAGTGTTTCCCCAGGCTACTTTGTTCCTGGATGGGTAGCAATTAACCTTGGTTCCCTGGCCTACCCTGAAATTCTGTGAACATCCTAATACCTTGCAACTAGTCTTTCTCTGGATTCTCTTTTCTGAAACTAAGACCACTTACCAATATAAGCACTGTCTTAGAGAATGATCAGCTTGCTCCCCATTTTCCTGGGGAGATTATTACACAAGTGTGTAGACTGTCTTTGGGGAATTTCAAAGACAAGGTCAAACAGTATATTAATTAGGAATCTGAGTGTATGTGTTAGTTTAAGGCTTGAAACAGATACATATTCATGCTATTCATATTATTTCTGTTTAAATTCTGTTTTGTGTCTAAATTCATTTGGAAAGCCTGGTATTACTGTTATAAGCAGAGCCAGTTCAGGCTAGAGGAAGTCTTGCCTCATGCTTAATGTGAAATTAGTCCGAAGAACTGAGTAGAAGCAATAAGGCTTCTTCTTAGAGAGAATGGTGATAAACCCAGCCTGCCATATTTCAGTGAGCCTTTTTTATAGGCCAGGCATTGTGTCAGATAACTCCAGTTTAATCTTCACAATAAGCCTGTGAAATGGGCGTTAATATTCCATTTTTTGGATGAGGTATATGAGGTAAAGACATTTGCCCAAGTTTGCATGGCTTATAAATGGCCAAGTTGGTACTAAAATCCAGGCTTGACTCAGAGGCCAGTGGTCCTTCCCATCCATTCTGCCAAGCTGCCTCCAAGAAAGAGTAAGGAAGTAGAATTCGAATAATCTGCCCTCTGATGCTTAAAGGAGGAGCTCATTGGAAAGCAAAACACCAGCGACAAAGGAGAGAAAGGCAAATGAGGGGATGTGGCAGATAGGGTTTGTTGCTACTTTCCTTCATTCATCCTTAACATAGCCCTGCTATTCTCAGGTGTAGGGTGGAGCCCTCTTACATCCCGGAAGGAGGGGCCAGCCCCTGTTCTACAACTTCTGATGGTGAGAAGTAAGGAGCAGGCTGCTGTCAGCGTCATCGTGAAGCCAGCGGAATTCACCCCAGAACAGCCCATCCCCAAAGCTCTTGCTGTTACACATGAAAAATAAAACCCTGCTTTTTAAGCCACTGCCAGGATTCCTGTAAGGGGCAGTGAAAAGCACTTCTAACTGATATAGGGGAGTCAAGATGCATAGGAAATATTATAAATGCTATGATGAGTCACAGCAAGAAAGAACAAGGGCCCAATTTGAAGTAAGGACACAGAAGCCTCTGTCCCTCCCTCGTCTCAAGCTGCAAAACCGCAGAAGCACCTCACACCCTCATCAACAGACCCTCCAGCTTCATTACAGGCCAACAACTCAGGCACGTCTAGGAATGGAACCTTTCTCACCATTCATAATTCAGGCTGAGTTAAATGTTTCTGCAGAAGGTGCTCTGTCCTGAGATCGCAAGGACAGTGCAGTGCCCCACAAGCATCCTCTGCTTTTTCCAAGGTACCTTGCTCCTCAAAGGGCCAAGGAAATAAAAGTCTGGTAATGTTAACTCTGTGGCAGCAGGAACTGTGCCTGACTTGTTCACCACTGGGGCCCTAACATCTGGCATGCAACCAAGCACAGAGGGGACACTTGCTAAATGTCAGTGGAGTTGAATGGAATTGAATGATGCTACTTTCTAGAAGCCAGTGGGAATCGGTCATCAATCCACCCATTTTGCAAATGGAAGTCAGTTTCCTTCAGAAGTCATGGACCAACTAGGAGGTGGCCTGCACTGTTCAAGGTGCTGGCTGGGGGGAAGCGGCTGTGGCTTAATCAGTAGGGCTCCCGTTTACCATATAGGAGGCCCAGGGTTCGGTTCCCGGGGCCTCCTGGTGAAGGCAAGCCCACCCGCATGGCATGGTTAGCTGACCCAGCGAGCACAAGCAGCAAGGGGGGGATAAATGAATAAATAAATAAAATCTTTAAAAAAAAAAAAAAAGGTGCTGGCTGGGTGCACGAAGACGAACAAGCCTTTGCCCGCAAAGAGTTTGGAGTCCAATAGGGAAGAACACAGATGCAACAACAAGGTCTTCCAAAGCCAAACAGTTCCTCTTATATAATTAAGTGTGGCCCGGGAGAATAGTAAGCCTCTTTAAGCATCAGATTTGGTGATTCACTAAATCCAGTCCAGGGCTCCGACGACATGGGTATTGTGATATGAGCTGAGGCATTTGCCAGGGCAAATTCTGTGGGCTGGTTTCACCAAAAGAGGATATATTTATCTATCACAAAAATTAAAAATCAGGAAAACTAAACTGACTAAATCATGGAAATATCAAGTAAATACAGATTATTTAGGATGTTATTAAAAGAAGAAATATTCAATTATTTCTTATTCAATAAGAAAAGTGAAAACAAATTAGTCCTGAGAAAAAGAGGTTGGGGTGAGATGGGGCCAAGAATACTTGGATGGCACTTATTTTGTGCCTGAGACTTTTACACATAGGAACTCATTTAGGTCTCACAACCACCCAGTGAGAGGTTACATAAATCGCCCAAGATCACATAGCTAATAACTGGTAGCACCAGGATTCAAACACAGGCTCCAGAGTCTATGCTTTACTAAACTGCTCAATCCCCAAGTGCTATAGGATCGAGAAGGAGAATGTAATTTCTGAGGCCTAGAATCTCTTCCCTGATCCAACTTGCCAATTCAGTGGCAACCTTCCTTTGGAATTTATTTTAAAGCCTGCCTTTTCCATGAAGTCTTTCTTGATGCACTAGTCTTCTCCCACCTCTGAATAGCTCCTCTGGTGCTTAGAATCTGCTTCTGCCAGAGCTCTTGTGTTAACTTCCAGTTGTTTCATGGTAGTCATCCCGTCTCTTGAATAGCTGGTCAGAGCCTCACAGAAAAGTAGCCCATCTTAGACTGCTTTTATAGCTCTCCCAGTATCTGCACATGAGGTCCAGAGTGCAGGCTCAATAAAGATTTATCAACCTATTGATTTCAGAAGAATTAAAGGGATAAATAGGAAGGAGTTGTCATACTGATACCTGAGCTCACTTTTGCCCTGATAAAAATTTCCTTATGAAATAAAATCTCCCTACATTACCACAAAATTGCTCAACCTTCACCCTCATATTTTCTGAATAGTTATAACTCCCCCACTCTTGATAACTTTCCCGGCTTTTCCTTGGTAACTTGCTTTGACTCTGAGGAGAAGGGTGACCGAGTGAGGGATCAGGTCTCTATGGCCTGGTCCCAGGATGAATGCTTCATTGGGCTCTGGTGGCTGGGGGGCCAGCATGTTCTAGCCTCAAAGGTGCTGCAGTTTAATGGGACCCATTTGTCACAGAGAGACTCTCAAGGGGTCTGGGCACTGCCAATGGATATTGACATCTTTATTGAGATTTGCAGGGGCTGATTATCAGTTGCAGTAAATAGCTATCATTTTTAACCTATTGTATCCAGCTACTATTTGTCAATGTGAACAATTTTGCACCAGTGATTTCTTTATTTTGTGGGCATGGACACTCTTCCATCTCATTAAACCCAAGCACACAACTCCCTTATTTTCATATGAGGGTATAAAGTCCCAGAGAGGGGATGTGAACTGTCTGTGACCACATAGCTGATCCATCTTCATGGCAGTTCTGAGCCCAGATTACCCTAGAATAGCACTGTCCACTAGAACTTTCTGTGATGATGGGAATGCTCTATATCTGTTCTTTACATCATGGTAGCCACTAGCTGCATGTGGCTATTGTGCACTTGAAATGTTGCTAGTGTGACTGAAAAACTGAATTTTTTATTTTATATCATTTTAATTAATTTAAATAGGCATATGGCTAATGGCTATCATTTTGAAGCAATCAGTTCTAGAATAACCAGGCAAATTTACTGGGATTTGTGACTATGAATATAAAAAGACTATTGCCGTATTCTGCCCTTTCTTGCCATCATAGAAGAATATAACAAAAGAATTTCTGTGGAGGGAAAAACATGTCATTGTAGTTAACTTAACAAAGCACTCATGTCGGTTATTCATTACCACCTTCCGTGTATACCTTGTGGTTAGCATCAAAACCTCAGAACATGGGTAGTTTCTTAAACAATACATTCTCGTATTTATTTCTACTGTTGCCATGTTACTGTTGCCCCCTGAACTCTGGCAGCAATGGGAGACTGACGGCTTCTGACAGGCCTGGCACTTGTGCTGACCCGTAGATTCATGAAGGCAAGCTCAAGGGCCCTGTTTATAAGGCATAAAAATAGAGCATGGCTCCAAGTCCAAATTTCTAATCTTTGTCCTTACCAGATGTAACAAAACACTTGGTTTCAGGTCTAAAGCATCTGCTCTGCTCACAGGGAGTGTCAGCTGCCAGTCAGCATGTTTTCCCGTGTACAGTTTATACACAGATTGATCCTGGACCCTTGGATCCTGGGTATCAGAAAGCAGCTTGAGAGTTGGATTGACTTTTGGCAGTAGTAAGTCCATTTTCCTGGAGTTTATCAAGGGAAGTCAAGGACTCATAAGTGGCTTGAATGATAAGAGGTTAAAAAACGAGAAAATGGCACTGCATTTTGGCTTGTGTCAGCGAATGATTAACTGAGGCATCTCTTTTCCTGTCTCCTAATTGCTGAGAACTTAAGGAACCATGTACATAATCAACCAATTCAAGGGTGGGCGGGGGGCGGGGAGTCAATGGAGCTCCAAAACCTGCTACTATACGATGAGATTTGAGTCAAAATCCTGTTTCCTTGTGAGAACATCTTTATCTTTGTTACTTATCATTTTCCCATTCCCTAGTTTTAAAAACAATAGGGTTGCCTAAGATCTTCAGAGAATATGACAATAATATAAATTTAAAATGTAAGGGAAAGAGGGCCTCAAAGAAGAAGAGAATGAAACTTCCATGCCTAGCAGCTTAGAACCATTGGGGGCCCTAAATCTCATCTCATTTAACTGCTTCTTTTTACAGGTGAGTAATTTAAGGCCCAGAGGTGCAAAAAAGACTTCCCAAAGTCACACAGTCAGTTGGTGTGGAATTAAGATTGGGACCTAGCTCCTAAGTCCTAGTTCAGTGATAATATAAATAAAGTAGGTGACCTAGCACAGAGCTCTGTTTAAAGTGAACATTTGGTAAAGATGAAGACCCCCTTATCTTTTTCACTAGATCAGGTGGGCTCTCAGCTAGAATTCACCATCCATCCAACTCCAAAGTCAAATGTAAATGGGTCTTTGCTTGAATGCTGACCAAATCTCCCAGAATACACTAATAAACTTTCCCTTCAAAAGAGAACTAAGCTATCTGTCCCATTATCACTTCAGCTTAATCTAACTCAACAAATGTTTATTGAGCCCCCACTATGCGCCAAGCTCCATGCTAACTATGGGGATTCGCAAGTGAACAAGACATGGATGGAAAGCATTTTCACTGCAGGGCCTTCAGTCTAGTGAGGGGCTGGGGGACACACACACTTAAACAGAAAACTGTCATTTTAGGTGAAGTAAGCACTGAGGAAGCATCCCCTGGAATGGCCTGAAGGTTCAGAGATAGCTTCCCAGGGAAGATGCATTAGAAAGGTGAGGAGGAAGTGATTAGACGAAGGAGAGGAGAAGGCAGATGGGTCAGCATAGGCAAAGCCTGGTGGAGCAGAACAGCATCTGATTTGCAGCAAGCTACAAGCTCCTCAGTATTCCTGGTGTGTGTAGGGGGAGGCAGAGTGTGGGTGGAGATGGGACTAAGTTGCTGTTAGTTTGCTGGGGACAGAACATCAAAGGCTTTGCATGTAAGGTGAAAGGGTGGACTTGATCCTGTTGGCAATGGATGAGTCTTAAAACCGGGGAGTTAAGTATAAAATCTGCAGTTTTGGTCCAAGGGATGATGATCTTTACTCCATTAGGTGGGCACAGGCTACCTGAGTGTCCTAGGGGGTGACTGTTCAGACAAATTATTTTGACCAACATTTACAGAGACCCTATGAGAAGCCCAGCACCATACAGGACTCTGAGCTACAGAGATAAGTAAGACGTGGTCCCAACCTTCAAGGAGCTGAGAGTCTGATGAGATACCCTCTAAAAAGGGGAATCCAGAAAATGGTCCCTCCCCTACGAGTCTAACACTGCCACCCCCTAATGGGGCTACATCCCAGTCAGTTGCTGTTCTCTCCCCTAGTGTTGACATTTCTCATTTTCTCCTGGATGCTAGGTTCAGTTTGGCTTCTGTGTCTATTGACAGAAGAATGTTTAGTAAATTAGACTGGTGTAATTTATATTGGACAAACACAAAGGCCAGCCTAGGAAAAGGATATGTTGAATTATCATCTACACCACTTGCAGGGGGCTTGAAGCTCTCCCTTATTGCTGCCGCAGGCAGCTCAGACTGCCCTTCCTCCTCCCCACTGCCCTGTTGCTCCTGGGAGAAAGCTTATTTTCTCCTTCCAATTTCCCTTCCTTCAACTATCATTTGTTATGTATGCCATGGACCAGATGTGTGAAAATGAATAAAATGCAGCTCCTCCTTCAAGAGTTCACAGTTAGAGTGAGAGATAAAGACATAAGCAGGTAATTATGACATCAAGTAAGAACAGTGAAAGAGCACAGAGGAGAACAGCCCGGTTTTGCCTGGAGGGATCTGGGTAGGCTTCCTTGAGGAGGCAGCTTCCTAAAGAGACACTAGGTTATCTTGGGAAGGGAGAGAATTGAAAGGGGACAGCTAGAGCAAAGCCCCAGAGTCATGTCAGGGAAATACAGGTGAGTCAATGTTTTTCTAGGCAAAATGTGAATGGGTAATGGTAGATGATGAGGTCTTGGCTAAATGCCTGATGAATTATGCAAGCCTTTTTATGCAGTCCCTCTGTCCTGCCCTTTTTCTGGGGGGCGATGTGAGCTACTGAACTATGAGAAGCATGTTCTAATGGGCACTCTATGTGGGCTATTCTGAAGTCTGTGTGTGAGCTTCTTGACAGGGAGATGAGCCTAGAAGCAGAGAGTCTAGTGGAATGGCTGTGGTCAAGATGACAGTGGCTGGGGTGGCCAAGATGGAGAAAAAGAGACTATTTCAGGAGGTGAAATTGGCTGGACTCTTGGGAAGTGAAGGGGTAAAAGAAATCTAAATTATTCAAGTTTTAGTTTGTACAATTAGTGATACTGCCACCAAGAGGAGGGGCTTAATCATTTAAGTGAATTGAAGATGAATTTTCAGTTCCTTGGACACAAAGTCCACATGGATCTAATTCAAGGCCATTTATTTCAGAGTATTACATCACCTTCATTTTCAGAGCTGAATAATCCCTTTGCAATGATTTGGGTTATGCTTTTTAATTACTCTTTCACCAGGGCTTCTTCCCATAGTTTCTTCAGATGTTGAAGGGCTTAGGGCAAGCAGATGACTCCACAGGAAATAAAAGGAGTTAGGTCATCTCATTGCACACTCTACTTCCTCTCACATGGACAGATGAGTCATGAGTACCCCAAGGGAAGGTGAAAGGCATCACGGTGATTCTTAATATTTCTGAGGGTTCATGGACCTTCTGAGAATCATTTCCCACAACAAATTTTGCATAGAGTTTTAAAATGTCCCTGAACCTCCTGAAGCATATTCATGAACATCTAACATCCGAGGCTGGGAAGGCCAAGGTGAAGGAAAATGCACTGTATTAAGAACCCAAAAGTCCCAGCTCACTGCCAATTTGGAGGCAGCCTTGGGCAAGTAGCTTGACTCCTCTGGTTTTGAATTTTCTTGCCACAGAGCTAGGATAGTGTGTCTTCTTTGATTTGCAGCATTAATTCACAGAGCAAATTTGAATAAAATTGGGCCTTGACTGTGTTCCTAGGACTCTAATTAAGAAGAAATTATGACAGGAATAGAAATCTTTGTTCAAACCTGCTCATTGTTCCATTTTTTAATGTTTCGTTGGTTCCATGAAAGGACAATTGGGCACTTGGGACAAACTCAGACTTGTATATTCTCACAAATGTTTCCAGGGACATAGTTTGAAGTATCTTTATTACTGACACTAGAGAAGGCTGTTTTTAGAGGATGGTGGGACAAGAAGACCCTTTCAGGGTCCCAGCTATTTCCAGACATTTCTAAACGTGCAACTTTGAGTAACCCAGCTAGGCTAAGCCAGACCCACACAAACACATTTTTTCCAGAAACTGTACTAAAACAACAATAATCAAAACATCATGCTTTTACTACATAGCCACTCCCAAACATGAAGTACCAAGATAAACATAGAGGTAAGATATAAATCAGCATCATATCTGGCTAGCATTCCAGATAAATCTGTCTATTTGCAGCCAAGTATCTAAATATTCAAACACATCCAGATGGTCAGTTGAATGAACACATTATTATAAAAATATATAGTTTTATTACACACAATGTATTTACATCTAAATGCTTGCACTAATCTTACAAATGAAGCTTGGTAGATTTCTCTTTGGTCTTTCTCTGCACAGTAGGAAATGATTTTTAATTTGCTCATCAATCACACTAAACATCGCTTTACTCGTGTCCTCTTCCTCAAAAACCTTCTGTTACACTTGGTTGCCTTCAGGATAAAGTCCAAACCCCTATTTTGCCATGCCAGGCTGTACTCCTAGCTCTTCAACCTCACCATCTGCTGTGCCCTTACATGGAACTTCTCTCCATTCCAGCTAAACAGATCTAGTTACTAGATCGTATATGCATATTCATTCCACCTTTGCTCAGGCTCAGTCCACTGCCCGGGACATCCTTTCTTCCGAACTCAGCAGCTGAGCCACTTCTCAACACCCAAATCCGCTTCATTTCCCTGGTTTCCTCAGGAGGAGGTGGGTAGAAAGGAGTCTAACCCCGCCACTCCACTGAGAAAAGTCAGCTGCTGTTCTCTCCCCCAGGTGTTAGCACTTCTTAATTTCTCACTCTTCAATGGGCTTCCGGTTCCCTTGGAGGACTTATTAAAACACCGTAGGCCTGGGGTGGAGCCTGAGAATTTGCATTTCCAACAAGCTCTCAGGTAATGCTGCTGCTGCTGGTTGCTGACCCACACTTTGAAAACCACCGAGCCAAATTAGAGAGAGTGGCTCCTTTGGAGCAAAGAGTCCAGACTAAGTGTGAGTCTGAAGAACTAACCAGGGCTGCTGTGTTGCTTGACTTCAGAGAGACACTGTTCACATTTTCTATATTTGTTCAGTGCACATACTTGCAGCCCTACATGGAGGCCTTGTGGGTGTCCTAATGAGAGACAGGCTCTGCAGACTCTGGCTTTATATGGACTCTGGCTGCAGACGTGTAGCAAGGGACAGGCTTCACGGGAGCTGAGGGTGGAAAGGAATATAGGTTTCATGTTGTCCTTTCCAATCATACCCAGATCTAGAGATCATAGTCATTGCTGAGCTGTCTCCTAAAGTTCAGAATATATGGTGCCACACGTATAAACACTAATAAAGAGCTGGGGGCGTATAAACTGGAATCAAAGACTGTGAGAGCTGGAAGGAACCACATTTCAGAAATGAGAGGACTTGGGTCCAGGGATAATTTCACAGCAAATTATTGACAAAACTGATGTTAGAATTTCCTGACTTGTGCTCTTTCCATAATAGTATACTGCTTGTGTGAGAATCAGCCAGAGGAATATTTATTTGTGTACTAACCACAAGGTACTGTGCTTAAATTAAAAGTTATTATTTTATAGATGCCTCATATTCATCACAATAAATACTAAGTTAGGCTAATTTATCAAGTATTTACTATATGCCGGACACTACACTGGCAATTTACATGCATCATTATATTTAATCTTCATAACAACCCTATGAGGAAGGTATCATTATAAAATCCATTTTATCAGTGAGGAAATTGAGGCTGAGAGGAACTAAGCAATTTAACAGAAATTAAATTGTTAAGCCAGGCTTCAATCCCATGAGACCTGACATCAAAACTTGCAATAAACACGTCATGTGCAGGACAAATGTGTTCAATCATACCATTTTCCTTTGTAATAACCATCATCAGAATAATGCATTAAACAAAATATAAGAAAGCTTCTCTTTCTGTCTCTCTCTTTCTCCTCCTCTTCCTCCTCCTTTTTCTTCTTCTTCTTCCCCCTCCTCCTCCTCCTCCACCTCCTCCTCCTTTCTGTCCTTTCTCAATTAGGAAAATATCTATATGTTCCTCAATTTCAGCAGGAAGCAGCAAGAGAAATAAAACAATCTTATGCTACGAATTCTGAACCTACAACTCCTATTAGTTGCCTTATGACATGGCCTGCATATCTCACTAGAGATCTGTTTTCCACTGGATCCCAGCCAATGACCAAGAAGCAATGGTTTCTTTTCTCTTATTGTCTTCAAGAAATGTGTTTATCTGTCTTCTCCACAGGGCAGGCTGACTTAAGATATATGACATTCATCTCTTATCCAGGACCTGTCATATAATATGTATGTAATGAATGTTTGATGAAAGAAAGGAAAGAAGGAAGGACAAGAAGGAGGAAGGGAGGAGAAGAGAAGGGGAGAGAGGAAGGGAAGGACAAGAAGGAGGAAGGGAAGGTGAGAATGTTAGAGGAAGTAACTGAGCACATTTTCTCAATCACATGTGCCCTGAGAAGGGGACCAGAGCTGAAATGGGAATGACATCTCCATTCACTCAATATCTTAGGCCAAAAATCCTAGAATTAAGCATGGCTCCTCTCTTCCATGATTGGTGGGCCAATCCAGCAAAATCTTTTGCCTGAGGTTTTGTAATTGCTTCCAAACCATTCTCTCTGCTGCCTCTACCCTTTCCCCACTACAGTCTATTCTCAAAAAGGCATTCTAGATCCTTTCAATGCCTTCCAGTGACTCCCCATGTCACTCAGAGTAAAGTGAAAGGTCCTCCAATGGTCCACAAGGCCCAACATGATCTGTGCTACCCCCACCTCTCTGGCCTCATCGCCCATCCCCCCTCCCCCTTGCTCTTGCCACTCCAGCCACACTGCCTCCTTGCTCCCCTACTCACTGTCACTCTCTCTCATTGTGGTAAACTGAATAATGATCCTCAAATATGCCTACATCCTAATCCTCAGAAATTGTTAATGTTACCTTATATGACAAAAAGCACTTTGCAGATATGATTAAGTTAATGATCTTAGATGGAGAGATTATCCTGGATTATCTGGGTGGACCTGATGTAATCACAACTATTCTTATAAAAGGGATACAGGAGGCT
This sequence comes from Tolypeutes matacus, assembly GCA_026826555.1. Classification (NCBI taxonomy): domain Eukaryota; kingdom Metazoa; phylum Chordata; class Mammalia; order Cingulata; family Chlamyphoridae; genus Tolypeutes; species Tolypeutes matacus. The sequence continues at coordinate 8,596,640 of JAKSZT010018658.1, read as the reverse complement.
TCAGAGTCAGAAGAAGGCAAGGCGACAATGAAAGCAGGGGAAGGAAAGGTCATGTGATGCAGGGCCATAAGTCAATGAATGAGGACAGGCTCTAGAAGCTGGAAAAAGCAAGGAAACAGACTCCCCTGTAAAGCCTCCGGAAGGTATCAGTCCTGCCGACACCTTGATTTTAGCTCCCTAGGATTCATTTCAAACTTCGGACACCCAAAACTATAAGAGAGTAAATTTGTGTTGTTCTAAATCACTGAGTTTGTGGTAATTTGTTACAGCAGCATGAGGAAGCTAATACACTAATTATCCTATTTCAGGTTTCTTTACAGGACAATCACCACCAGGCATATTTTATACTTACTTGTTTGCCTATGATATGTCTCTCCCACTAGAAGGCAAAGTCCATATGAGCCTTTGTTTTCTTCATTGCTGTAAACCCAGGGGCTGGCACATAGTGCATAGGCTCTTAAGGACTAGCTGTTGAATGAATAAATGGAAGCTATAGTTTAATTAATTAATTGGTCAACACCCAGGAATGGATGAGCCTCAGTAAAATGTTGGTTCAATATGGAGTTACAAAACTGCGTGGCATTTTCACTGACTTGGCTAGAACAGGTGGTAACATACAAATGAGTACAGATGTAAACACAAGCCAGGAGGATAACCCCCAGGACCGCATAGCCATAGCCCTCCTAGGAAGATGATGAACTGAAAAAACCACGTGAGCTCTGTCCAGTGCAATGCGCTCAGCATCTCCTCTGTGGAGCTGGAGGGAGAAGCCTGGCCAAGTCAGGCTCAGACTTTCTGTTTCTGCTGTAAGCAGAACAGCTCCCATTTTACCTGTTTTTATATTTTACGTGTCCCTTCAACACTGAATAAAGAACTGCAGCAGGGAGGTGGTTGGGGAGTGGGAGGCAGGGATTATAATCCTGCTCTTCTCCCTGAGTGCTGCTGATTATCATTAAAAAAGGAACTCACACATAGTAGCCAAGGTCAAAGTTAAACTCCAAGGCTCTTGGTTAACGTAATTATATTAAAAAGAATATAAACCTTAAAGAGTTGATTAAATGCAATATTTGCTTTCAAGAACTATAGAGTTTAAATAATTTAGGAACCAAATGTTACTATTAAGCAGTCTTTCCTGTTGCTGGTACTAGGTGGAGATGCCAACTTTTCATACCACTTCTGTTTTGTGCAACACCAGTGACAGACTAATTTCTGTCGAGATCAGCATTTTGCCAAATTTACAGATTACATCCTGATGTACCAATAATGATGATATAATGATGATGGTGATGATCCACCCTACCTGTGCATGAAGTCACATGAATGCTGTTATCATCAGAAAAAATACACCTAGTACTCAGAGAGAGAGAGAGAGAAAGAGGAAGGAAGGAAGGGAGGGAGAGAGGGAAGGAGGGAGGGAGGAAGGAAGGAAGGAAACATGAAAGAAAGAAAGCATGAAAGAAAGTATGAAAGGAAGAGGAAGAAAGAGAAGGAAAGAAAGGATTGTTGCAAATCAAGCCAGTTATGCCAATGGTTATGTGGGCAAGGAGGCTGGAAGGCTGCTTGGTCACCTCCTCTGTGGAGCCTGTCCTCACTCCTTCAGCACTCCCTCCCCTGAATTCCCACAACGCCTCACTCATTCCTCTATTTCACTTCTTATTACATTGTATTATAATTAGCTGTGTGCAAGTCTGTCTTCTGCCCTGTATTGTTGATTCCTTGAGAATGAGAACAAAGTCCTATGCATCCTTTTTCTCCAGGTGTTCAGCTCAGTACCAGGCAAGGAGCAAGGTTTGTCAACTGTAGAAGCATGAGCCAAGACTACAATAGGTGCTTTTCTCGAAAACCTTATAGTAGAATAAAGGAGACATGATTTACACATAAAACAATTATAGAAAAGTACGAAGTAGAAAAAATTAACATATTAAATTAGTTAATAGAGTGCATTTCATTAGAAGTATTATTGGAAGTTAGGAAAGGGAGAAATGAATGTTTTCTGGGATTTTTGTAGGTCCATAGAGTAATCGTTTTATTAGCAAGATACAGCAGCTTTTATAAATGTGATGTCTTCACATAAAAACATGGAAACATGAATATTGTGTGTGCTGGGGGGTGTTGTGGAAAAAGGTTCTTTCATCTTTACCAATAAAGATGACTTGTTGAGCCCTGAAATGTCTTTAACATTTTAATAATATTCATAACCATGATCTTTATTGCACTATCAGTCTAATACAAAGAGTTCTTTGTTTAAATGTCATGAGTGTTAAACATTAACACTGGTAATTACTTTTCTACTACTACTAAAATCATTTCGTCAGATATTTTAATTATATTGGTACCGAAAGTGCAAGCTCAGTGACAGACCGCAACGTTTATTGACCATATATCGAAGTATCTGTGACCTTAGAAACATAAGAAGGAAATCCCAGTACTTGATTACAGGTTTGACTTTCTCTCACAAGCCTTGGTTTCCTTTTAAAAAAGGAAATGTAACCAGACCGGGAAAAAAATGCCCTTAAAGTTGGTCATAAGTATAAGCCATTTCTGTTCCCTTATAAGTTAACTCTTAGTTGTTTTGCCCATGTCATATAAAAGTCAATGATTAAACACACGCTGTAAATGCACTTCTCAATCCTTGTAATTTTGAGAAGTCCTGGGTGAATGACCCATTTAATCAGCCCCACTCTGAAATGGTATAATGTCCAAAGACATTTATACCATTTGTATCTCCCTGTCACTCAGAGAAAAAGTAAATCACCAATTATGCCAACTGCATGTGCAGATGGGTGTGTGAGAAGCAGCCCTTACCTTCACAAAGAGGTTAATATCAGGGTGCATGGAAGTTGCTTCATTTTCTTCCAAACCATCATTAGAACAGATGGTTGGAGAATCCATGCTGGCAGAGAAGGCCTTACTATGCTGGATGGTAAAGCTTGAAGGAGAAGGCAGGTCTTCACTCATCATGCTTCCATCCTCCTGGGGCTCCTCTGGGTGGGGCTCCTGGGCCTGGGCCTGTGAATGTAACTCATCTGTCGAGATGTCCCTGTCCTCCTGGGGCTCACCTGGTTGAGGATCCTGAACCTCAGGCAGTACCTCATCAGGTAGGAGATAGTCTCCTACTTCTGGTTGGGAGGAGGTCAAACTGTCCTCCTCTCCCCCAGTGACACAGACTGACACAGAGTCATACTCGTCAGCTTCCAGCTCTGTGGCATATAAATTGTTTTCTGGCCTCAAGGCTTCATGGACCTCATCATAAAGGGGATTTTTACTTTCTTCTGGCAGGACTGGAACTTCATACATCCTCTCTTTCTGGACTGTGTCATAGATGGTACTATAGTCTTCGTCATTCATGTTTATTGATCTGATAGATCCTTCTGCAGGCAAATCCAAGGAGATCTGAAGGGAGTAAAGGGAGTGAGGATGCTGCACAGTCTTTCAGAGGAATCAACGGCTTTTGAAATGCAGCAACTAGCAACAGCTATCAATGACAGCTCTCTACAATCATTTGCTGGAGACTTTAATCAGCATACCACAAGTCCATTGGACAAAAGATAAAGTTTACACACTCAGTTAACTCCTTCACTCCTAAGGATATTCTCTGGGGTTTTCCTCATTGCCTGTAACTCCATGAATCTTTGGATAAACCAGGAATTATTTGAATTATCTCCTCAATTTACACTGAAATTCTGAACAGTTAGCCATTTGTTACTAAATAGAGCTTTCTCCTCTGCCTCCAAGTGTTAACAACACTCAAGAAATCTCTCCAATTCAGTGGAGAACTACAATTCTTCACAGAGTTAACACATGTATTTACACCTGAATTCATTACACAAAACAATTCTTTGAGTATGGATGTCCTATGATAAATGAGTTGCACATACTCCAGTTAGGTAATGAATTACATTTACCTTTCTTATCTGGAAAGACCACTAGTGATTAAATGGCAGAAGGAAAAGAAGGTAAAAATTCTGACCTAAGGACACATTTGTACAGACTTCCCCCCAAAAAAGGATTCAAAGATCTATGGCTTTGGGTTTTATTTTTCCCTCTTAAATCCATGTGATATCACAGTAAACAAACATTCACTAAGATGCTATTGTGTACAGAATACTGAATTGGGCACTGAAATATCTAAGACTTAGAAGATACATTCTCTGTCCTCAAGAGGCTCTTAAATATAGTGAGAAGGCCAGGATGAGAAACTAAAACCCTAAAGGAGAAAGAAAAATCTATCTTTCAAGGTAATCTTAGTGCATTTGGCCCAATGCTGGAATATGCAGCAAAGAACTGTGTGCACAAGTTTGTACTGCTGAAGTTATCCACAGATGCTTCAGGTATCTGTTCTTTGTTGTTGTGTTTTTTTTTTTTTAATTTAACTTTATTTGTACATTTAATAATTTGAAAATATAAACAATTAAAAACTAAAAAGTAAACACAGATGAATAAATATATACATTTCTCAATTAAATGTAATGGATACATATAAATTTTTTTTTCGATCAAACAGCATGTTACACAATATATTTGGTTCATAGTAATGCATTCATACAGTATTTGTCCTTTTGTGTCTGGCTTGCTTCACTCAACATGATGTCCTCCAGGTTCATCTATATTGCCATATGCTTTACGGCTTCATTTCTTCTTACAGCTGCACAATATTCCATCGTGTGAATAGACCACAGTTTGTTTATCCATTCATCTGTTGATGGACACCTGGGTTGTTTCCAACTTTTGGCAATGGTGAATAATGTTGCTATGAACATCAGTGTGCAGATGTCTGTTCGTGTCACTGCTCTCAGTTCTTCTGGGTATATACCCAGTAGTGGTATTGCAGGGTCACGTGGCAAGTCTATATTCAACTTCTTTAGGAACTGCCAAACAGTCCTCCATAGTGGTTGTACCATTCTGCATTCCCACCAACAGTGAAGAAGTGTTCCTATCTCTCCACATCCTCTCCAACACTTGTAGTTCTCTGTCTTTTTAATAGTGGCCATTCTGATAGGTGTGAAATGATATCTCACTGTAGTTTTGATTTGCATTTCCCTAATCATGAGTGATGTTGAGCATTTCTTCATGTGTTTTTTTGCCATTTGTATTTCTTCTTTGGAGAAATGTCTATTCAAGTCTTTTGCCCCATTTTTTAATTGGGTCATTTGTCTTTTTATTGTTGAGTTGTAACATCTCTTTATATATCCTGGATATTAAACCCTTATCAGATATGTGATTTCCAAATATTTTTTCCCATTGAGTTGGCTGCCTTTTCACCCTTCTGACAAAGTCCTGTGAGGTGCAAAAGTGTTTAATTTTGAGGAGGTCCCATTTATCTACGTTTTCTTTTGTTGCACGTGTTTTGGGTGTATGGTCCAAGAAACCACCACCTACTACAAAGTCTTGAAGATGTTTCCCTACATTTTCTTCTAGCAGTTTTATGGTCCTGGTTTTTATATTTAGATCTTTGATCCGTTTTGAGTTGATTCTTGTATAGGGGGTGAGATAGGGGTCCTCTTTCATTCTTTTGGTTATAGATATCCAGTTCTCCCAACACCATTTGTTGAAGAGACTGTTTTCTCCCATTAGCATGGGCTTGGTAGGTTCTCAATTCTATTCCACTGATCTATGTGTCTATCTTTATGCCAGTACCATGCTGCTTTGATCACTGTAGCTTTGTAATATGTTTCAAGGTCAGGCAGTGAAATTCCTCCCACATTGCTCTTCTTTTTTAGAATGCTTTTGGCTATTCAGGTACACTTACCCTTCCAGATGAATTTTGCAATTGCCTTCTCTAATTCTGTAAAGTAAGCTGTTGGGATTTTGATTGGTATTGCATTGAATCTATAAATCAGTTTGGGCAAGATTGACATCTTCACAATATTTATTTTTCCAATCCATAAACACGGAATGTCTTTCTATTTGTTTAGGTCTTTTAAAATTTCTTTTAGCATTGTTTTGTAGTTTTCTGCATATAGGTCCTGTACTTCTTTGGTTAAATTAACTCCTAGGTATTTGAGTCTTTTTGTTGCTATTGAAAATGGAATTTTCCTCCTGATTTCCTCCTCAGTTTGTTCAGTACTAGTGTACAAAAACACTACTGATTTTTGCTTGTTGATCTTGTATCCTGCCACTTTGCTGAACTCATTTATTAGTTCAAGTAGCTTTGTTGTGGGTACTTCAGGATTTTCTAAGTACAGGATCATGTCATCCTCAGTGAGAGTTTTACTTCCTCTTTTCCTATTTGGACGCCTTTAATTTTTTTGTCTTGTCTAATTGTCCTAGCTAGAACTTCTAGTACAATGTTGAATAACAATGGTGACAGTGGACATCCTTGTCTTGTTCCTGATCTTAGAAGGAAAGCTTTCAACCTTTCCCCATTGAGTATGATGTTGGCTGCGGGTTTTTCATATATGCCTTTTATCATATTGAGTTTTTCTTTTATTCCTACCTTTTGAAGTATTTTTATCAAAAAAGGATGTTGGATTTTGTTGAATGCCTTTTCTGCATCTATTGAGATGATTATGTATTTTTTTTTCCTTCAATTTGTTAATGTGGTGTATTACATTGATTGATTTTCTTATGTTGAACCAGTCTTGCATACCAGGAATAAATCCCACTTGGTTGTGATATATGTCTTTTGATATGCTGTTGGATTCTATTTGCAAGTATTTTGTTGAGAATTTTTGCATCTATGTTCATTAGAGAGATTGGTCTGTAATTTTCTTTTCTTGTGGAATTTTTATCAGGCTTTGGTATTAGGGTGATGTTGCTTCATAAAATGTGCTTGGTAATTTTCTATCCTCTTCAATTTTTTGGAAGAGTTTAAACCGGATTGGTGTTAATTCTTTTTGAAATGCTTGGTAGAATTCACCTGTGAAGCCATTTGGTCCTGGACTTTTCTTTGCTGGGAGATTTTTGATGATGGATTCAATCTCCTTAATTGTGATTGGTTTGTTAAGTTCTTGTATTTCTTGTAACATCAGTGTAGGTTGGTTATGTGTTTCTAGAAATTTGTCCATTTCATCTAGGTTGTCTAGTTTGTTGGCATATAGTTTCTCATAATAACCTCTTATGATTCTTTTTATTTCTGTGAGGTCATTTGTAATTCCCCCCCTTTCATTTCTGATAGTATTTATTTGCATCTTCTCTCTTTTTTTCTTTGTTAGTCTAGCGAGGGGTTTGTCAATTTTATTGATCTTCTCAAAGAACCAGCTTTTGGTTTTGTTGATTTTCTCTACTGTTTTTCTGTTCTTATTTTCATTTATTTCTGCTCTCATCTTTATTATTTCTTTCCTTCTGCTTGCTTTGGGATTGGTTTGCTGTTGTTTTTCTAGTTTCTCTAGTTGTTCAGTTAAATCTTTGAGTTTAGCTCTTTCTTGTTTTTTAATACAGGCATTTAGGGCTATAAATTTCCCTCTCAAGACTGTCTTTGCTGTATCCCATAAGTTTTGATACGTTGTATTCTCATTTTCATTTGTCCCAATATATTTATTGATTTCACTTGCAATTTCTTCTTTGACCCACTGAATATTTAGGAGTGTGTTGTTCAGTCTCCACACATTTGCAAATTTACTTTTTCCTGTCTGTTATTGATTTCTAGTTTCATTCCATTATGATCCAAGAAGGTGCTTTATATATTTTCAATCTTTTTATATTTATTGAGAGCTTCATTGTGACCTAACATGTGGTCTATCCTGGAGAAAGATCCATGGGCACTTGAGAAGAATGTATAACCCGCTGGGTTTGGATGCAGTGCTCTGTATAGGTCTGTTAGGTCTAACTTGCTTATCATATTGTTCAAGTTCTCTGTTTCCTTGTTGATCTTCTGTCTAGTTGTTCTATCAAATGATGTGAGAGGGGTGTTGAAGTCTCTGACGATTATTGTAGAAATGTCTATTTCTCCCTTCAGTTTTGCCAGAGTTTATCTCATATTTTGGGGCACCCTGGTTAGGTGCGTAGATATTTACGACTGTTATATCTTCCTGGAGGATCGTCCCTTTTATTAATATATAATGGCCTTCCACATCTCATCACTTTTTTGCATTTGAAGTCTGTTTTTTCTGATATTAGTATAGCTACCCCTGCTCTTTTCTGTTTACTATTCATGTGGAGTATCTTTTTCCAACCTTTCACTTTCAGCCGGTTTGTATCCCTGGGTCTCAGGTGAGTTTCTTGTAAGCAGCATATGGATGGCTCATGTCTTTTTATCCATTATGTCAGCCTGTATCTTTTGATTGGGGAATTTAATCCATTCACATTCAATGATATTACTGAAAATGCACTATTTATTTCCTCCATTTTATTCTTTGGTTTTCATATCTCATCTTGTTTTTGTCTCTCTTTTTACTCTTTTGGTTATCCTTTCTGCTTTTCTTTCTTCTCTACTCTCCTCCAAGCCTCTCTCTCCTGTCTCTTTCTTTCAGGTTCTAAGGCTTCCTTTAATATTTCCTGCAAAGGTGGATTCTTTTTTGCAAACTCTCTTAGTTTCTGTTTGTTTGTGAATACTTTATATTCACCTTCATATTTGAAGGACAGTTTTGCTGGATAAAGAATTCTTGGCTGGCAGTTTTTCTCTTTCTGTTTCCTAATTGTATCATGCCACTGTCTTCTCGCCTCCATGGTTTCCGAAGAGAAATCTGCACTAAGTATTACTGGACGTCCTTTGTACGTGATCTTTTGCTTCTCTCTTGCTGCTCTGAGAATTTTCTCTTTATCTTTGACATTTGACATTCTGAATAGTATGTGTCTTGGCGTAGGTCTATTTGGATTTATTCTCATTGGGGTACGGTGTGCTTCTTGGACATGTAAGTTCATTTCTTTTGTGAGAGTTGGGAAATTTTCAGCTATTATTTCCTCAAATACTCTTTCTACCCCTTTTCCTTTCTCTTCCCCTTCTGGAACTCCCATTACATGTATGTTTTTGTGTTTTGTGTTGTCATTCAACTCTTTGAGGCCCTGCTCAATTTTTTCCATTTTCTCTCTCTGTTCTTTTCTTTCTTCAATTTTAGCTGCTCTGTCTTCGGTATCACTTATTCTTTCTTCTATGATTTTGAGTCTGCTGTTGTGTGCCTCAAATGTGTTTTTGACTTCACCTATTATGTCTTTCATTCCCATGAACTCCATTACTTTTCTGTTCAGGATTTCAAATTCTTCTTTGCGCTTGCTCAATGTCTTCTTGATGTCATTTATCTCTTTAACTATATTGTCTTTCATCGCATTAATTTGATTATGGAAATTTGTGCTCATCTCACTGATTAGTTCTCTCAAATTCTGCATCTCTTCTGGGACTTTGATGTATTCCTTTTCTTGGGCCATGTCTTCTATTTTCTTAGTATGGCTCGTAATTTTTTGCTGGTGTTTAGGCATCTGGTTCTTACTGTATTTTACTTAGATGCTCTATCTCTTTCTCTTTTATAGGGTTTTAGTGGCAGAAGGCTGTGAGTTACCACAGCTCTTTGATTTTTGGCTCAACCTTGATTGTTAGGATTGTCCTGCTGGTTGCTCAGAACTGGGCACTGGACCCAGTAATTGGTTGCAGAGTCGTTTCCTAGGGCCTTGGGCAGGGTGGCTATAGAGAATGGGAAAAGCCTCTCCTATTTAGTTTTCTTATGTGCACTTTCTTGGTCTGCCAGGAGATGGCACTCATTGGCAGCTCTCAATTCAATGCCTGGTCGGAGTGTATTTGTTGTGACACAGACCAGATCAATGTCAAGAGCTTCCTGTCTGGGGGCTAAAAGTCTTGTAATTCAAACTTTATGAGACAGTTCTCCAGTCTTCTCTTGTAGCCCCCTCCCTTTTCCCAGCTAGGAAATATTTCCTCTCCCCTCTGAATCCTCAACAATCAGTTCCCCTTAGTAGTGGAGGAGATTCGGAGGTTTGTGTATATTTAGCCCCTTGTAGGCTCCAAGGCAAAAAATGGTGCATCCCCACCTGGCCTGGAAAGGCTCTCAGGACAGGGCAGACCAAACCTGCGAGTCAAAAGCAGAGTCAGCCCCAGGGTCTCTCTCCTCTCTCCTGTGGAGTCCTCAACAATTAGTCCAGGCTAGAAGAGAGGGAGGTTGCAAAGGTTGGATTTCTCCAGTCCTTCCTAGGCTCCCAGGGCAAACCACCGTGTGGAAGGGTCCATGGGGCTCCGCAGCCCAAATTTGTGGGTCAGAACCTGAGTCAGCCTAAGGCTGTGTCCCTCTCTCTCCCCTATCCGGGAGTGGTAGATCCCTGGAGACCCCTTTGTCTGTAGTTGCAGGTCCAGAGGCCTGAGAATTCTAAAGAGTGTGGGGGAGGGTGCTGGCAGCAGCAGCTGCTGCTGGTTCCAACTCACGGTTCTGGTTCTGTTGTCGTGATTTCCCTCTTTTGTCCCTCTCTCCTCTGGGTGGTGTGCAGCCTTCACCTGCTGTCCTAAACCCTAGAAGATCTATTTCGGGGCTGTTTCAGCCTGTTCTCTAGCTATTTTTCTGGAGAAGAGATTCCCATGTCTTACTAGTCCTCCATCTTCCCGGAAGTTCCTGTTGGTCTATGTTGTTGTTGTTTTTAAGAAATCAATTTTATTGATAGATATTAATAAAGCATAAATCCATCCAAAGTTTACAATCAATGGTATTTGGTATAATCACATAGTTGTGCATTCATCACTTCAATTATTTTTAGAGCATTTTCATCATTCCAGTAATAATAATAAAACAAAAACCAACCAACCAACCAAACAAAACTCATCACCTCTCAATCACTCTATGCATGCCCTGACATACATAGCTGCTATTATGTTTCCTTCTCTCTAGTTTATTTGTATTTATATTTTGTAAAAACAGTCTTGTATATGAACTATCACCCATATTTGTATTTTACATGAGGTTTTACTATGCTATACAGTCCCATGTTATATTTTTTAGCTTTCCTTCAAGTAATATACATGTCCTTAGACTTTCCCTTTCAACCACTGTCATACCCACATAATAGCTCTGCTAGTCACAAACAGCATGGTGTGCTCTCAACACTTTCATTCATTTCCAAGCAACCTTTTTACCAATTCTGCACAGATAAACCCTCAGCTTTCCATTCTCTACCCTTCATTCTACTTTCTGGTGATGCATATTCTAATTATTAATTCCATGAGCTTACATAATATATTTAGTTCATAATGGCACAATCATGTACTATTTGTCCTTTTGTTCTGGCTTGCTTCAGTAAACATAATGTCCTCCAGGTTCATTCATGTTGTCTTCTTACTGCTGCATAATTTCATAGTGTGTACACACTAGAATTTGTTTATCCATTCATCAGTTGATGGGCACATGGGTTTTTTCCAACCTCTGACAATTATAAATAACACAGCTATGAACATCTGTGTGCAGATTTCTGTTCATGTCACTGCTCTCAGTTCTTCTGGGTATATATCTAGGAACAGTATTGCTGGGTTATATGGTAAGTCTATATTCAAATTCCTTAGGAACTGCCAAACAGTCCTCCACAGTGGCTGGACTATTCTACATTCCTACCAACAGTGAATAAGCGCTCCTATCTCTGCACATCCTCTCCAACATTTACAGTTTTCTGACTTTTTAATAGTGGCCAGTATAATAGGAATGAAATGATGTCTCATTGTAGTTTTGATTTGCAATTCTTGCTAGTGATGTTGAACATTTTTTCATGTGTTTCTTCACCATTTGTATTTCTTCTTTGGACAATTGTCTTTTCAAGTCTTTAGCCAATTTTTTAATTGGGTTGTTTGTCTTTTTAGTATTGAATTGTATGATCTCTTTATATATTATGGATATTAAACCCTTATCAGATATATATGGCCAAATATTTTCTCACATTGAGTGGGCTGCCTTTTCACCCTTTTGACAAACTTCTTTGAGGAGGTCCCATTAATCTATTTTTTTCTTTTGTTGTTTGTGCTTTGGGTTTAAGGTTTGAGAAACTACCACCTACCACAAGATCTTGAAGATGTTTTCCTATATTTTCTTCTAGTTGTTTTATGTGGGGTTTTTGGTTGTTTTTTTTTGTTGTTGTTGTTGTTGTTTAAGATTTATTTATTAATATGTTTTGCACTTGCTGTCTGCTCTTCTGTGTCTGCTTGTTTTCTCTTTAGGTGGCACCGGGAACTGATAACGAGACCTTCCAGTGTGGAGAGAGGCTGCTCAATCTCTTGTGTGAGCCCAGCTCCTTGATCTGCTGTGTCTCTTATTGTCTCTCTTCTGTATCTCTTTTTGTTGCATCTACTTACTGTGCCAGCTCTCTGTGTGGGCCAGCACTCCGCTCAGGCCAGCTTGCTGTACAGGCCAGTTTGCCTTTCACCAGGAAGCAGCAGGAATAGAACCCTGGACTTCCCATATAGTAGATGGGAGCCCAATCGCTTGAGCCACATCCAATTCCCTATGGTTGTTGGTTTTATATTTAGGTCCTTGATCCACTTTTGAGTTAATTTTTGTATAAGGTGTGAGATAGGAGTCCTCTTTCTTTCTTTTGGATATGGCTATCCAGTTCTCCCAGAACCATTTGTTGAGAAGACTTTTCTGACCCAGCTGGGATAGATTGACAGTCTTGTCAAAAATCACTTGGCTATAGATGTGAGGTTCTATTTCTGAGTTCTCAATTCGGTTCTATTGGTCAATCTATCTGTCTTTATGCCACTACCATGATGGGTTTTTTTTTCACCACCGTAGCTAAGTAATATGCTTTAAAGTCAAGAAGTGAGAGTCCTCCAACTTCATTCTTCTTTTTAAACACATTTTTGGCAACTCAGGGCCCCTTACACTTCCAAATAAATTTGATTATTGGCTTTTCCATTTCTGCAAAAATGGCTGTTGGAATTTTTATTGGGATTGCCTTGAATCTATAAATCAGTTTGGGTAGAATTATCATCTTAATGATATTTAGGCTTCTAATCCATGAACATGGAATGTCCTTCCATTTATATAAGTCTTCTTTGTTTTTTTTTTAGCAATGTTTTGTAGTTTTCTGAATATAGATCCTTTATGTCCTTGATTAAGTTTATTCCTAAATATTTGATTCTTTTAGTCACTACTATAAATGGAATTTTTTTTCTGATTTCTTCCTCAGACTACACATCAGTAGTGTATAGAAACGCTACTGATTTTTGCATATTAATCTTCTATCCTGACACTTTGCTGAACTCATCTATTAATTCTAGTGGCTTAGTTGTGGATTTTTCAGGATTTTCTAGATATAGGATAATATCATCAGCAAATAAAGTTTTATTTCTTCCTTTCCTATTTGGGTGCATTTTATTTCTTTATCTAGCCTAATTGCTCTAGCAAGAACTTCTAGCACAATATTGAATAGCAATGGTGACAGTGGGCATCCTTGTCTTGTTCCTGATCTCAGTGGGAAAGCTTTCAGACTTTCCACATTGAGTATAATGCTAGCTGTAGGCTTTTCATATATGCACTTTATCATATTGAGAAAGTTTCCTTCTATTTCTATCTTTTGGAATGTTTTTATCAAGAAAGGGTGCTGTATTTTGTCAAATATCTTTTCTGCATCAATCAAGAAGATCATGTGATTTTTCTTCTGCAATTTATCAATGTGGTTTATTACACTAACTCACTTTCTTGTATTGAACCACCCTTGCATTCCTGAGATAAAACCCACTTGATTGTGCCATATAGTTCTTTTAATGCAGGGTCAGTGGTAATGTCCCCCCTCTCATTTTCCATTTTATTTATTTTTGTCTTCTTTCTTTTTTTTTTCTTTGTCAGTCTAGCTAAGGGTTTGCTGATTTTGTTGCTCTTCTCAAAGAAACAACTTTTGGTTTTATTTATTCTCTCTATTGTTTTTTGTTTGTTTGTTCTCAGTTTCACTTATTTCTTCTCTGATTTTTATTATATCTTTCCTTTGGCTTGGTTTGGGATTAGTTTGCTGTTCTTTTTCTAGTTCCTCCAGGTGTACAGTTAGATCTTCACTTTTAGCTTTTTCTTCTTTCTTAATGTAAGCATTGAGGGATATAAATTTCCCTCTCAGCACTGTCCTTGTGGTGTCCCAGAGGTTTTGATATGTTGTGTTGTCAGTTTCATTCATCTCAAAATATTTGTTGAATTCTCTCACAATTTCTTTGAACCTCTGATTATTTAAGATTGTGTTGTTTAATCTCCATATATTTATGAATTACCCACTTTCCCATCCATTATTGATTTCCAGCTTTATTCCATTATGATCAAAGAAAGTGTTTTGTATAATTTCAGTCTTTTTAAATATATTGAGTCTTGTTTTGTGACACAACATATTGTCTATACTGGAGATGTATCCATGAGTATTTGGGAAAAAAAAGTTTATCCTGTTGTTTTGGGAGTCAATGCTCTATAGATGTCTGTTGGGTCTAGTTCGTTTATCATATTATTCAAGCTCTCTGTTTCTTCATTTATCCTCTGTCCAGATGTCCTATCCAATAGCTGAAGTGTTCAACTATTATTGTACAAATGTTTATTTCTCCCTTCAGTTTTTCCAGTGTGTGCCTCATGTATCTGGGGGCACTCAGGCTAGTTGCATAAATATTTAGTATAGTTATTTTGTTCTTGGTGAATTGTCCCTTTTATTAACATATAATGACTTTCTTAATCTCTTAAACAGTTTTGCATTTAAAATCAATTTTGTCCAATATTAGTATCAATACTCTAGCTCTTATTTGGTTACTATTTGCATGGAATATCTTTTTTTCAACCTTTCACTTTTAACCCTGTTGTGTCCTTATGTCTGAGATGAGTCTCTTAGAGACAACATAGCCATTCTATCAGTCTATGTCTTTTGATTGGGGAATTCAAGCCATTAACATTCAAAGTTATTCCTGTAAAGGTATTATTTACTTCCTCCATTTTGTCCTGTGGCTTTTTGTTGTCATAGCATACTATTGCCTGTCTTCTTATCTTTTAATTTACTCTTCTTAATAATCTTCATTTCTACATTCTTCTCCAAGTCTTTTGCCCTTGTTTTTTCCCTTTCAGGCTGCAGCACTCCCTTGTAATTCTCTTCTAATTCTGGTCTTTTGGTAACATACTCTATCAGTTTTGTTTGTCTCTGAAGACTTTGAATTTACCCTCATTTTTTGAAGAACAGTTTTGCCAGATACAGAATTCTTGGTTGGCAGTTATTCTCTTTCAGTACCTTAAATGCATCATACCACTTTCTTCTTACCTCCTTGGTTTCTGACAAGAGGTTGGCACTTGACCTTATTGAGGTTCCCTTGTATGTGATGCTTTACTTTTCTCTTGCTGCTTTCAGAATCATCTCTTTATCTCTTATATTTGTCACTCTGAATAGTAAGTGTCTCGGGGTAGGTCTATTTGGATTTATCTTTTGGGGTGTGTTATCCTTCTTGGGTATTGATATTTGTGTCTTTCAAAAGAGTTAGGACGTTTTCGGTCATTATTTCCTCAAATATTCTTTCTGCCCATTTTCCATATTCTTCTCCTTCTGGGACACTGGTAATGTGTATGTTTGTGTGTTTTGCCATGTCATTCATTTCCTGAAACCCTGTTCCATTTTTTCCATTCTCTTTTCTTTCTGTTCTCCTTTTCCAGTTCAGATGTTCTGTCTTCAAAATCACTCATTCTGTCTTCAAGCAATTCAAATCTGCTCTTATGTGCCTCCAATGTATTTTTAATCTCACCCATCGTGTCTTTCATTCCCACAAGGTCTGATACTTTTCTTTGCAGGCTTTCAAATTGTTCTCTTTTTTCCCAAGGGAGTAAAGAGTTTATTAAGAAACAAGAACACGAGAAAAGTACATGGTCTGAGGCATGGACCATGGGCATGTCTCAGAGTGATACGTGCACGTGAGGCCCCAGGTCAGGGCTTTTTTAAAGTCTTTCCTCCTCTTCTTTCATAATGTTGGGGGAGGGACTACAACTGTTTGCTGCTCTGATTGGCTGCTCCACCTTTCAGTTTTCAGGGGCCAGTGATGAGGCTTTTTGAGGGTATCCAGGGCTTTCCCTTCACCCTAAATGGGATTATTTTCATGGCCAAGGTCTCACAGGATCCCTCAGGAGGTTTCCAGGTGGGCTGTCATGGCCATGTGGTCTGCCTGCCATGTTTTCTATTGGCCATGTTGTCTGCCAGGCCTCAGCTGTCTTCCACGTTTTGCTATACTAACCCACCTCAATTCCCTCCCAGAGAGTTTACACTCTTATTCTTAAGGAGGCACTGAAGGGTGATAGTTATTCTTCTATAGCTACTTCCTGCTGGTTAAGGGGAGTAGGCTCTGCCTTACAAGGTGTAAATCCCTCTGGCTATTCTATTGAGGTTGCGGGAAGATGGTTCCAGCACCCTGGTTGGACTGGATGAAATCACCGCATAACTAATAAGGCACTGATTCTTTCACCATTACCCAATTTGTAACAGGCGAGCCCCAAATCTGATTTATGAGTTCCTAGGCATGAGAAGACAGTCTACAGTTGGATCTGGGGAGCACCACTTGCCTCTCTGTCTCCTAGAGGCTTGCCAAATAATGTTAGCAGAAGACTCTGGGTTCTGGGCTTCTAGGTTCTTGGCTATGCCGCATGAAAGAATTTAAGGACATGCCATAGGGTAGGCAAGGGAGTAAAGAGTTTATTAAGAAACATGAAAATAAGAAACGTATATGGTCTGAGGTATGGACTGCGGGTGTGCTGCAGAGTGATACATGCCTCACATTGTTTTTTATGCTCATCTAGTGTCTTCTTAATATCCTTTATCTCTTTAGTCATGTTTTCTTTGAATTATTTGAATTGATTTATTTGTATGATTATCATTGATTAATTGTCTTAAATCCTGTATCTCTTCAGGATATTTGGTTTGTTCCTTTGGCTGAGCCATCTCTTCCTGTATCTTAGTATGGTTTGTAATTTTTTTGATGTCTAGGCATCTGAATATGTTGGTGAATTTACTCTGCTGGCCAATTTCTCTCTTTTTGCCTATTCTATTTTTTTTTTTTTCTTCACACCTCTTTATATTTGGGTCAACTTATTCTAAGTCTTTAAAATTGTCCAGCTTAAGTTATCAAAATTGGGCCAGGGACACACTAATGGGGCACAGATTTTTCCCCAGGAATTTGAGTTCAGTGAGACCTAAAAGCAGTTTTTCTCCATGCAATTTCCAGACAGCCAGCAGATGGCATTTGCCAGTGCCCCTTTCCATGGAGATGTTTCTTTCAATTTCTGCTTTCCTGTGTTTTGGTCTGGCTAGAGCCAAAATTCAAAGCAAGCTCTGCTGGCCAAATTCACTTAAGAGAAGCCCCCCAACTCTCCCTCCCTTTTCCCTTGTAACACCTGACAGGGAGGAAGACATCTCTTCCCCTCTCAGTTGGCTGCAGTGAGTCAGGGGTTTTATACCAACTTAATGTCTTGGGGGTGGGGATGGGAGCCCTTCCAGCTGTGCTGAAGGGTTTGTTGTTTCAAGTTCTTCATCTCTCTGTCCCTCACCCTCCTGGGAGTTGTATAGTACTGTCCTGGTCTGCTGACCCTCAAAGCAGGTCCTTTGGACAGCTTTTGGCCCTTTCTCTGTTGTTTTTGCAAGAGCTGAGCATTGCCTCTCTACTCTGATGCCATCTTCCCAGAACTCTCTGCTTTCTCTTTTTATTTTGATGAGTCTCAATAGGGATTTGTCAACTTTCTCTTTTTAGATTATTTTTGTCTTTAATACTTTCTATTTTACATTTCTTTACAATTTCATTAACTTCCTCTCATATCTTCATTATATCTTTTTTCTTCTTTCTTTGATTTTACTTTTCTGTTTTTTAATCCCAATATGGTTGTAATAGATAGTTATATTATTGATTTTCAGGTTTTCTTCTTTTCTATATAAGCATTTAAGACTATGAATTCTCTAATAAGTACAACTTTAGCTGCATTCCACAAGATTTGATATGTTTTTGTTTCATTATCATCCTATTCAAAATAGATTTTATTTTCTGTTGAGATTCTTTTCCCTTGACCCAGGGGTTACTTAGAAATGTATTAATTAATTTCCAAGAAATTGAAGATTTTCTAGTTATCTTCTCATGATTGATTTTTAGCTTAATTCCACTGTGGTCAAAGAATCAGTGCATATGACTTAATCTATTGGAATTTGTTTTGCCACTTGCACTAGGGCCCAACACAAGGTCGATTTTGGAAATATCCCTTAGGCACTTGAAAAGAACATATGCTCCTCCATTTTTAAGTGTAGTGTTCTATAGATGTTAGTTTGTGATTATTAATTTTTTATTCAATTCTTTTCCATTCCAATTGATTTTCATCTGCTTGTTCTATTATTTCCTAAAAGAGGAAAAATTAAAATCTCCCCTTAACTAAAGCAGATTTATTGTTATTGTAGTTATTATCTTGTGTTAACTGAGTAATTTGTAGCATTGATTATAAAAAATAAATTTTTAAAAATCTCCCCTTATTATTGTGGATTTGTGTATTTCTTATTTCAGTTCTTTCAGTTTTTGTTTTTCACATTTTGATACTATATTATTAAATGCATAGAGATTTACAATTGTTATATCATCTTGGTAGATGACATATTTTTCAATAGAAAATTTCTCTTTTTATCTCTAGTAATAGTTATTTCCTTTATCTGATATTAACTCTCTTTTGGATAGGTTTTTCTGCATAACTTTTTTCAAGTTTTTACTTTCAATTTTTCTGTCTTTCTATTTAAGATCTCTTTTATAAACATCAGATTGTTAAAATTTTTAAATCCAGTCTGATAATCTTTATTTTTTAATTTGAATATTTAGCCTATTATCATATAATTTAATTGCTGATAGAGATAGGCTAAATCTACCATCTTAAATTTTTTATTTTAAAAAATAGGCAAAAACTCAAATAGAAATTTCACCGGAAAAGATATATGAATGGCTGTATTAGTTTTCTAGGGCTCTGTAACAAATTACCACAAATTCGGTGGCTTAAAGCAGTAGAGGTTTATTCTCTAACAGTTATAGAGGATAGAAATACAAAATCAAGATGTTGGTAGGGCGATGTTCTCTCTGAAACCTCTATGGGGGAAGATCACTCCTTGCCTCTTCTTAACTTCTGGTTGTTGCTGGTAATCTTTGGCATTTTTTGGCTTGTAGACACCTCATTCTGATTTTTATGTCTGTTATCATATGGCATTCTCCCTGTGTGTCTGTGCATGTCCTCATTTTTTCTTCTGATAAGGACACCAATTATGGGATTAGGGCCAACCCTAATCCAGCATGACTTCATTTTAACTAATTACATCTGCAAATCTTACTTCCAAATAGTTACTTTTTGAGGACTTCAGCATATCTTTTTTAAAAATCAATTTTATTGAAAGATAGTCATAAATCATACAATCCATACAAAGCATATAACCAATGTTGTTTGGTATAATCACAGAGTTGTGCATTCATGACTTCAATCAATATTAGAGCATTTTCATTACTCAAAAAAAAAAAAAAAAGAAAGAAAAACAAACACACACACACACACAAACCCTCACTCTTAGTAGTAACCTCTCAGTCAATCCTTCCCTTGCCGTGCAGAACTGCTAATCTATTTCCTTCTCTGTAATTTATTGCTATTAATATTTTGTATAGATGGAGTCAAACAATATACAGTACTTTCTCTGTAGTTTCTTTCACTTAGTATACTTCCTTTTTTACCACTGAGGGAAGATTATTAATATATTACTATACACTACTGTTTATACTTTGTTTTGGTTGTATTTTTGCCCAAATATCACCCCGTTATTAACCTCTTATAACATTAATAGACATTTGGTCTGTTTCAGAGAAAAAACATTGTTATATATGTACTATTAACAATTATTCATTTTCACAAGAAAGTTCACTATGCCATACAGTCCCATGTTTCATTTTTTAACTTTCCTTTTAGTGATATACACATCCTTAGACTTCCTTTCGACCACTGCCATACCCATATGTTAATGCTATCAATTACAAACTCTATGATATGCTTTCACCATTTTTATTCATTTTCAAACATTTACAACCTTTTTACCAATGCTGCAGAGATTAAACCTCAGCTTTCCAATCTCTAACCACATCTTTTTCTCTGGTGACTTGTATTTTAGCTATTAACTCCATGAGTTTTCTCATTATACTTACTTCATAATAGAAAAATCATACAATATATGTCCTTTTGTGTATGACTTTCTTTGCTCAACATAATGTCCTTGGGTTCATCCATGTTGTCATATGCTTCATAACTTCATTTACTTTTACAGCTGAATAATATTTCATTGTGTGTATATAGTATAGTTTATCCATTCATCAGTTGATAGAACCTAGGTTGTTTCCATCTTTTGGCAATTGTGAATAATGCCACTATGAACATTGGTGTGCAGATGTCTGTTCATGTACCTGCTTTCAGATCTTCTGGGTATATACTAGTAGCGGTATTGCTGGGTCACGTTGCAGGTTAATATTTAACTTCCTTAGGAACTGCCAAACAAACTTCCACAGTGGCTGTACAATTCTACTTTCCCACCAACAGTGAATAAGCATTCCTATCTCTCCACATCCTCTCCAACACTTGTAGTTTTCTGTTTTTTAATAGTGGCCATTCTAGAAGGTGTGAAATAATATCTCATTGTAGCTTTGATTTGTATTTCCCTAACAGCCAGTGATGTTGAATATTTTTGTGTTTTTTCACCATTTGCATTTCTTCTTTAGAAAGATGTCTATTTAGGTCTTTTGCTCATTTTTTAATTGGATCATTTGTCTTTTTATTGTTGACTTGTATGATCTCTTTATATATCATGGATATTAGTCTCTTGTCAGATGTGTGACTTCCAAATATTTTCTTCTATTGCGTAAGCTGCCTTTTTACCCTCTTCACAAAGTCATTTGAGGTGCACAAGTGTTTAATTTTGAGGGGGTCCCATTTATCTATTTTTTTCTTTTATTGTTTCTGCTGTGGGTATAAGGTTTAAGAGACACCCACCTCCTACATGACCTTGAAGATGTTTCTCTACATTATCATATAGGAGTTTAATGGTCTTGGTTTTTATATTTAGGTCTTTGATCCATTTTGAGTTGATTCTTGTACAGGGAGTGAGATAGGGGTCCTCTTACGTTATTTTGGTTATGGATATCCAGTTCTGTTGGTACCACTTGTTGAAGAGACTATTCTGTCCAAGTAAAGTAGACTTGGAAGGCTTATCAAAAATCAGTTGACTCTAGAGGCGTGGGTCTATTTCTGAACTCTGCATTTGATTCCATTGATCAATGTATTTATCTTTTTGTTAATATCGTGCTATTTTGGCCACTGTAGCTTTATAATACACTTCAAGGTCTGGAAGTGTGAGTCCTCTGACTTTGCTCTTCTTTTTTAGGACGTTTTTGGCTATTTGGAACCCCTTTCTCTTCCAAATAAATTTAGTAATTGACTTTTCTATTTCTGTAAATAGATTGTTAGTATTTTTATTGGTATTGCCTTGAATCTATAAATCGGTTTGGGTAGAATTGATATCTTCATGATGTCCATCCATGAACATGGAAGGTCCTTCCATTTGTTTAGGTCTTCTTTGATTTCTTTTAGCAGTGTTTTGTAATTTTCTGAATAAAGATCCTTTACACTCTTGCTTAAATTAATTCCTAGATATTTGAGACTTTTTGTTGCTGTTATAAATGGAATTTTTTTTCTTGATTTTCTCCTCTGCTTTCTCATTACTAGTCTATAGAAACACAACTGATTTTTGCATGCTGATCTTGTATCCTGCCACTTTGCTAAACTCATTTATAATCTCTAATAGCTTTGTCATAGATATTTCAGAATTTTCTAAATATAGGATTATGTAATCTGCAAATAGAGATTTACTTTCTCTTTTTTAAATTGGAGGTCTTTTATTTCTTTTTCTTGCCTAATTGCTCTAGCTATAACTTCTAGCACAATGTTGAATAACAGTGGTGAGAGTGGGCATCTTTGTCTTGTTCCTGATCTTAGAGGAAAAGTTTTCAACTGCTCCCCATTGAGTAACATAATGACTATGGGATTTTCATATATGCCCTTTATCATGTGGAGGAACTGTCCTTCTATTGCTATCTTTTGAAGTGTTTTTATCAAGAATGGATGCTGGATTTCATCAAATGCCTTTTCTGCATCAGTCGAGATGATCATGTTGTTTATTTACTTTAATTTGTTAATGTGATATATTATGTTAATTGATTTTCTTATGTTGAAACACCCTTGCATACAAGAAATAAAACCCACTTGATCGTGGGTGTAATTCTTTTAATATGCTGTTGGGTTCTATTTGCACATATTTTGCTGAGAATTTTTGCTTCTATGTTCATTAGAGAGATTGTTCTGTAATTTTCTTTTCTTGTAATATCTTAATCTAGGTTTGGCATTAGGGTGATGTTTGCTTCATAAAATGTGTTGGGTAATTTTCCCTCCTTTTCAACTTTTTGGAAGAGTTTCAGTAGGATTGGTATTAATTCTTCTTGAAATGTTTGGTAGAAATCACCTGTGAAGCCTTATGGTCCTGGACTTTTCTTTGCTGGAAGATTTTTGATGACTGATTCAATCTCTTTACTTGTGATTGGTTAGTTGATTTCCTGTATTTCTTATACAGTCAGTATAGGTTTGTGCATTTCTAGGAATTTGTCCATTTCATCTAGGTTGTCTAGTTTGTTAGCATACAGTTTCTCTTAATAACCTCTTATGATCGTTTTATTTCTGTGGGGTCCATCATAATGTCCCTCTTTGAGTCTTGCTTTTATTTATTTGCATTTTCTCTTTTTTTCTTTGTTAGTCTAGCTAAGAGTATGTAAATTTTATTGATTTTTCTCAAAGAGCCAGGTTTTGGTTTTGTTGATATCCTCTATTGGTTTTTTTGTTGATCTCAATTTCTTTTATTACTGCTCTAATCTTTGTTATTTGTTTCTGTTTGCTTTGGGATTGATTTGCTGTTCTTTTTCTACTTCCTCTAGGTGTTCAGTTAGGTCTTTGATTTTAGGTCTTTCTTCTTCTTTAATTTAGACATTTAGGGCTATAAATTTCCCTCTCAGCACTGCCTTTGCATAAGTTTTAATAAGCTGTGCTCTCATTTTCATTCATCTCGAGATATCTACTAATTTCTCTTGCAATCTCTTCTTTGAGGCACTGATTGTTTAAGAGTGTGCTGGTTAGCCTCCACATATCTGCAAAATTTCCCCTTTCCCACCTATTATTGATTCCCAGCTTCATTCCATTATGATCAGAGAAGGTGCTTTGTATAGTTTCAATATTTTTAAATTTATTGAGAACTGTTTTGTGATCCAACATGTGGTCTATCCTGGAGAAAGACCCATGAATACTTGAGAAGAATGTATAACCTGCTGATTTGGGATGCAATAATCTGTATATGTCTGTCAGGTTTAGCTTGCTTATCATACTGTTCAAGTTCTCTGTTTCCTTGTTGATTTTCTGTCTAATTGTTCCATCTATTGCTGTGAATGGCATGTTGAAGTCTCCAACTATTATTGTAGAGACATATATTTCTCCTTTCAGGTTTGCCAGAGTTTGCTTCATATATTTTGGGACATCCTTGTTAGGTGCATAGATATTTATGGCTGTTACTCCTTCCTGGTAGATTGTCCCTTTTATTAATATATAATGGCCTTCTGCACTTCTCATCACTTTTTAAATTTAATGTCTGTTTTGTCTGATACCAGTATAGCTACCCTTACTGTCTTTTGTTACTGTTTGCGTGATATATCTTGGTTAGTGGTAAGGGGGGCTCCTCCCTCCCCAAATTGGATGAAAGCACACAGTACTGTCTCTAAATAGAATTCTAATGACTGTAATATTCTACATCTTGTTGTACTTATGTTCAGATTTGGTAACTCCCTGGTGAGACTTTTGGGACTCCTTGGACCCTGTGACCATGCTAGACGCATAATCTCTGAATTGTTTCTCTGTCTAGTATGATTACTTAGCTTTCAGAGAAAATGGGTGTGGCCAGAGCTCCTCGAGAGCAAGCCATGAGCATTGTTCTGCCTGCCCCCCTCCTTGCTGTTACTCTTATCAGTGGTTTGCAGATGATGTTGAAGGGGAAATAAGGACACATCAAAAGTGGCTTATTGAAAGGGGCTTGGAATCTGTTCAACATTGCAAGGTGGTGGGGATAAGGGTAGTTAGAGGCCTACATTTCCTACAGAGCTCAAATATTTGGCTTTCAGTAGGAGTGCTCAGTTGAGTTAATATCAGTTCATTCCAGCCATTCTAAAAATCTTAAGCCATGGACTCATAGAGCTGGTAAAGATAGTGAGACTAAAATCTATAACAGATCCTGGAATGATTGATTTGGCCCTGCTACATTTGGTAAACCTGTGACTTGAGCCCCTCTGGTCTGAGGTAGTAAGTTATCCATGTGTGCTTCAGAAGAATCAGCACAAATGATTGGCCTAAGAAGAGCAAGAAAGCAGTTACAAATGGGGGAAAGGCTAGTGAGTAATTTTAAGAAGGGCATGTTTATGTCCAGTATGAGCACCCCCACTTGATTTTCTGCCCTCTTCTCCCCACCTAAACCCCTGTCCTTATCCCTGCATCTCCCCTCTCAGAAGCCAGCCACTCTTAATAAGAATTTAGGGCCTGATGGCTTACACATTCAGTAATAGTTTAATTTCATCCCAAAGGAATGAATGGCTAATGGTAAAAACTCATTTTCTACTCTTCAGGGAAGATTTCTTTCTCACCTTCTGTCTTCTCTACTAATTCAGTTTTCCCATATGTAAAATGGGAATAATAATATGTTGTTGCATTTACTTAAATAATATAGGTAGCAAGCTTATTGCAGTGCATGGCTAACTCTTAATTGATCCCTTAGATAATTGAATCTGAAATTTTCTATTGTCTTTTTTGGGGGGGAATAAGCAAACATTCCTGATCTGGCTAAAGTTCTGAGATTTGAGAACATGAAGGTTATAAAAATGGCAATAAAATATAGCCCATGACTTCAAGAATTTAAAATCTGGTTGAGTATAAATTACAACAATCTAGCAAGAAAAATTAATTGACAACATGAGGGGTTATAATTAGTGGCAAATAAATGGGACTGACTAATGGGAACATAGAATTTTAGAAGAGGGAGAAATCACCCAGGGCTGGGGGAAGAGAGGGAGGTGGACAGAGAAGATAAGTACCGTAGGTGGTAGATGAATCCTGGAAAGGTGAAATGTAGAAGGGGTGTGTGTGTTAAAATATAAAATATGATGTAGATTTGGGAAGATCACACATTTCTTTATGGGCATGGAAAGGGAACTGTGTATAAGCCACCTTAGAATTTCTGATGGTTCTGCTGATTTGTTACAGTCACTGAGAAAATGCCCTCTCCACCTACATTTCCTGGCACTTTCTCCTCCTTTGAGTTCTATCAAACACCACTCCCAGCCAGGCACTGCATAGGCTTTCTTTTCATAACCTTCATTTAGCAGTTCCAACCTTCTGTATTTCATTTCCAATAATTCTAACTGTACTGTTATATCCCACCATAGGTATCTCCTCTGAGACATTTACTTGCACATGACCCCAAAATTTTATAGCATGTTCTTACTTCCATATCTTGAGTCATCACTGCATTGGTTGGTCCATCTCAGTGCTGTCTATTTTTAAATTATGTTCTGGGAGATTTAATTTCCTTCCTAGAGGGCCTTGAGTAAGAATCATTTATGACATTGTATTATTTGAAAGAGATGAAGGAAGAAAATAAGAAAAGAGTGAACATTAAATGTTGGGAGAATGAAACAGATGGGATCCATTTCATGCAAATAATCTGACATTAATGGGAAGGGTAATAAGGGCTATTTAAATAAATTTAACAAGGAAAGTCAGCTTCAAAAACAACATTTTAGAAATAGGATGAACCACATGCCCTCAGGCAGGGCAGTCCCTGCTTCATCTCCTCCCTACCCTTGCTGTTCTTCTATGGCATTGTTCTCCTAACTAGTCTCGGACCACACACTTAACCACAGAGTCCCATGCTCAGTGATAGCCTCCAGTTGCCCCACCCATCCTCTTCTTCCTTCTGCAGCCTCTATCACAATCTCTCCTTGTCTGATCTCTTACTAGCTCTCTGTTGCTTCTCTACAACCTCCAGTGTCAGGAAAAAGCAATGCAAAGCAGATGACCTTGCAGAGGCCTGAAGACATAGGCACCCATAGAACCAGTTTCAAAGAGGGGAAGGGAGAAGTGGGCACCCTCTTAGCCAGGATGTTGCAGACAAGGATAGAGGGACACTGCATGAGTGTTGAAGGAACTGGTGAAAAATACTAAGTTCACTTAGTAATTTCATGGAGAATTACTAGGCTGAGCATTTTTCTTCCCCACCATTTTGCCTAAAGGGAATGAGCTCACTGCCATGGCCAACTTAACTCCACTGAACTCTTTCATTCCATGTTCTTTCTCCAACACATTTCTCCATGTTTGGGGATTTTATTTAATTTGAGGATTTTTAGCATTTTACTGTTTGGAGATTTTTTTCCTAAAGATGCCTGGAATGTTTTGTTCTGTATCATGAAACCAAAAGTAATCTATCTCAGTGCGCTTCTCCCCCTATATTAGGCAAATAGTTATTCTGAACCATCCAGAAAAGATGGAGAAGCGTTGCAGGATGTGAAAATGCAATTTGACTCTCATAACTCCAGTAGACTGGGGACATATGCCCTAAATAATATACACTTTCATACTTCAGATTACACTTTCTATACAGTATTGCCCGGTACTACTGCCCTCAAATTACTCCACAAACTTAGCTTGAAATATGTACAGGGCTGTCATTTTGGGCTTCTTGGGCTCCTATTGTGGTATTTTTATATCAAGATTTCTTTCTGATTATAAAGGTTGTTCATGATCATTGTAGAAAAAGATAATCAAAATCACTGTACTTCCACTACCCCAAGATAATGACATTAACATTCTCTTACTCCTTTTTCAACCCATATGTATGTATGTATATGTATATGTATGTATGTATATGTATATGTATATGTATATGTATATGTATATGTATATGT
>JAKSZT010018658.1:8163863-8569683 GCA_026826555.1 Tolypeutes matacus | reverse complement strand
TATGTATATGTATATGTATATGTATATGTATATGTATATGTATATGTATATGTATATGTATATGTATATGTAGTATATGTATATGTATATGTATATGTATATACATATAAATTAGGATCATTTTAAACATCTTTGCATTCTGCTTTTTTCATTTGCCATTATGTAATTTATATGTATATATAATTTAAGCATGTTTATTCAAGACCAGTAAAGTAATTTCCAAGTAGCAAACACTCAAGTATTCATGGACATAATGTGTTGATTTACAAGATTCAGAGATATCTTGCTTTATTATTGAGCCAAATGACTTTTTAAAAGGCAAATGATTTTGTTTAAATAAATTACTGGTCGATCAATGGGAAACTCTTCATTGCCTGCTATGTCCTTTGCAGGTTGTGATATTGTGACTCTGCAGAGAACACTGGGACATGCTCACAGCAGGAAAGAGCTCATTTAATGTTTTGCTTGGTGTGTCAAGATTGTAAATGATTTTCATTTAAATTTCCCTATCCTCAATGGTGTATTCAATGGATCTATAAATATTAAATTCTGTTTTGATTTTGGTTTACATTTGAGGTATGGGAATGGGCAGACCTGGGTGGGGGCAGAGAAGGTAAATGATGGAATTATGGGATGGTGGAAAAACTTGAGATTTATTGAGGCATTTCTTGTATAAGAAAAATCCTGAAGATGAAGGGAGAATTAACTGCATGTTGTTTTGACTACATGGGTTAGAAGGCAACTTTGGTACCAGACAGACTTAGGTTCAAATGCTGACTGTGTAACTCACCCACCTGTGTGATCTTGGGCACAATTACTTAAATTTCCCAAGCCTTGGTTTCCCTATTTGTCAAAATGGAGATAATTTTCTCAAAGGGCTGGTAGAAGGACTGAATGAAATAACATGTGTGAAACCTTGGAACCTAGCAGATAGTACAGGTGCGTTTAGTGTTAGTTTTCTACTCTTCTCTCCCACAACTAAGCGGCATCAGGTTTGAGAGCTCAGAATGAAGAGGTTGGGGTAGGAAGAGTGATGGGTAAGTAACATAAGTAATCACAGCATGTTTGCATGTTAATGTGATTTAGTTCTACTTAGCATGCATTTATTATTATGCATTTTGGGAGTTATTTTCTTTCAATAACCCTGATACCTGCTCTAAATCGTGCCAATTACATTTTGCATTTTGCAGTGCTTTTGACCTTCAAAGGACATTTATATACAATATTTTGCATGATTTGCACAATAATACCGTAAGGCAGGTATTATTAAATCTGTTTTTGTTATATATATATATATACTGTGTGTGTGTGTGTGTGTGTGTGTGTGGTAACAGGGCCAGGGATTGAACCTGGGACCTTGTATGTGGGAAGGCGGTGCTCAACCACTGGGCCACATCAGCTCCCGAGTTAGTTTTTTTGTTTGTTTGCTTATTGTTTGTCTTTGTTTTTGGGAGGCACTGAGGACTGAACCTGGGACCTCTCATGTGGGAAGCAGCCACTCAACCACTTGAGCCATATCCGCTTCCTCAAATCTGTTTTATATGATATGAAAGCCATGGTCCAAGCTGGTTTCACTTTGAGTTTTTCTAAAACTAAGATTAGTGCCTGAGTACCCTAACAGCTGATACTGAACTTCTGTTATGATCATTTTTTTTAAAGTTTAAAATTTATGCTTTATATTAATAAAAGTAGGTCTGTAAAGCCAGAGGAAATATCAGATATCTATAACTGAACCAGAATCATAGATAATGCAATGAAAATGACCATGTTTTTAATCAAAGGTAAAAAAGCTTGTAATATATCAGAAAGGACAAAGTCAACATCACCCTTAGGATTTGAATTTGGGGTGTTTTCTGCATTCATGGTCCACCAGGGGTCACTGTTGCCTGCTCTCAGCAAAGAACCCTACACCTCATCCAGAGCTTACTTTCTTTTTGTCATGGCTGGAAATTTTTAAAGCTGGAGTTTACAGATTCCTGGACTTGATGGCTTTTTCCCACTTCTCAATTATTTTACCTGTGAGGTTATGCTGCCTCAAATTCTAAAAAATATTTATCCCCATATGTCACATGAATTTAGAGTTCAATTCCCTTTTTATTATTTATAGTTCATTTAACGCTTTAAATTTTAAAATAAAGAGAGAAAGGAGATCGTGAGGCATGTTCAGTCTTCACAAAAGCCCTATAATATTTTTCTGTTTCACACCTGAGGAAAATGAGTTTCAGGGAAAGTAATTTGTGCAAGGTCAGGCAAAAAGCAGGTAGAGAAGCCAGACCCTAACCCAAGTCTGCCGGAACCCCAAGCTCAGGTTCACTGCGCTGCTTTATAATAACTCAGTTTTCTAGAGGAAGCTATTATTAAATTCTAACTGTTTCTCCTTATCTTGTTAGACAAACAAAAACAAATAGAATAAACATTTTTAAACAATGCCAATTACAAAAATCCTATGCAATCCTTTTAAAGTTTTTTGCTTTTTATGATTTTTTTTCTTTTTAATGATTTTTTTCCTAGAGTCAATCTACAAACTAGCTTTGCATATGCTTTATTCCTGCCTGGGTTCATCTTATTACCTAAACAGTTAGCTACCCATAATACTTTATCCCAAATCTTAGCTCCTGGCACTGATGACATTCAAAACAAATAGAAAATATATCATGACATCTATCTAAATTCCACATTGTCCACACCAAAATCAGAATGGTTCTATATTGTACATGTATACAAATTTGTATACATACACATGAAATGGTATACCAGTATTTTGTGGCATTTTTGGTGCCCTGAGTGTGTTGATATTCTCAGTTCCCTTAATGCCACAAGGAAAATCTCCTCTGCCATTGCTAATAATCATGGCACACACAAAAAAATCTATGTTCTGAGAACTCAAACCAAATACTAATAAGTCTCCTTGAAAGAATATATACATACATATCCATATAAAAATATCTAATCTTGTACATGTAAAGAGTATCTTGAGGTTACTTTAATTTCCATCTTTCTCTGTCACTTAGATTTTTACTCTAGTTCAAAAACTGTTCTCTTTCCCACCACTACCCACCCCAATCTAATTCTTGCTTTTTTACCAAGTTAAGGTTACTACAATGCAGCTAAGAATACATAAATCTTCTCCTCCCTTCCCATCCGTTGTTCATGACCCGTTAAGTGATGCCTTCCCGGTGAAGCCCTGTCTAATCTCTCCATCACCTTTCAGACTTCGTTTTCATGTCTGTTGGGGTAGGCATCACATTCTGTCTAATATAATAACTTTGCCTTCTTTCCATCAGGTCTATCCTGCCCCATTTCTTGAGAGCAATATTTATCTTTATATCCCCTAACACAATGCTTATTAAACTTGAAAGTGCATAAAAATTATCTGGAGATCTTGTTCAAGTGCATATTCTGATTCGGCAGGTCTGGGGCCAGGCCTGAGGTACTGCAAATCTGACAACTCCCAGAAGATAATAATACTAATGCTTCATAGACCACACTTTGAGTAGCAAGGTCCTAATATATCCTGCATAATGTTTTGCACATGGTAGGTCTCGGCTCATGTCTAATAGAAAATAAAAAAGCTGAAAAGCAAAATTGAAAAACAGCTATTGAACAATCAGAAACTGTCTGAATAAACTCTTTTGGAACTCTTGAGTCTAGGGGAATACCCGCAGCATCTGGGAAGAGCTGGGTGAAGAGGCTGGTAAATATTTGTGAAATTTTGCCTTCCATGTAGTAGCTACCAACCCCACCCTCCAACCTCAGGCAGTGTGGGGTGCACCCTGATTCCTGGTGCGGTTTGCTGGTGCCAGGGTAGGCAATAAGGACCTTGTCCTCCCCAAACTGGAAGTGTATGGCCTGATTACTGATTGCTGTTTTTGATCACTGAGTGGGCAGCACAAAAGGTGGCTATTGTTTCAACTGCTGAAGCAGCAGGCCATGAGGGAGATTTAAAGAGTCAGTACCTTTTTCTCCTCTTTCCTATTTGGGAGCAAAATAGTTCAGAAACTTCACAAACCGACAGCCCCAGCCTTCAGCAAACAAAAATCAGCAATCCCTAAGGAGCAGGAGAATTAGATGCTTAGAGTTACCAAAAAATAATACCCAGAATATCCAATTCTCAATAAGAAACTACAAAATATACAAAGAAACAGGAAAGTATGGTGAATTCACAGGGAAAAGTGAATTTGACAGAAACTATCCTTGAGGAAACTCACACATTGGAACTATTAGTCAAAGATGTTAAATCATCTATCTTAAATATATTCACTGAACTAAAGGAAACTATAGACACAGAACTAAAGGTAATAAGCAAAACATTGGGAAAAAATAAGTATTTAGAAAGGAACCAAACAGAAATTCTGGTGCCGAAAAGCACAATAATTGAAAAGAAAATCTCACTAGAGGGGCTCATTAGCAGCTTTGAGCAGGCAGAAAAAAGATCAGCCAACTTGAAAATAAGACAATTGAAACTATCCAGTATGAAGAGCAGAAAGAAAAAAAGAATGAAGAAAATTGAATAGAGACTGAGGGGCATGTGAGACACCATCAGGAATAACAACATGTGCATCATAGTAGTCACAGGAACACAGAGAAAGTGACAGAAAAGGTATTTGAAGAACTAATGGCCCCATATCTCCTAAATCTGATGAAACACATGAATATATACATCCAAGAAGCTCAATGAACTTCTTCACTTGAATAGGATAAACTCAAAAAGATCTACCCTGAGATACTTTGTAGTCAGAGTGCCAAAATTCAAACACAAAAAGAGAATTTTGAAGGCAGCAAGAGAGAAGATACTTATCACACACAAGGGATTCTGAATATATGAGTAACAGCCAACTTCTCCTCAAAAACCATTGTGGCCAGAAGGTAGTGGATGTCTTATTTAAAGTTCCGAAGGGGAAAAAACTGTTAACCAAGAATTCTATATCTGGCAAATTAGCCTTCAAGAATGAAAGAGAAATAATGAAATGTACAGATGAATAAAAAGCTGAAGCAGTTAATTACCAGAAAACCTACCCTATAAGAAATGCTAAAGGGAATCTTTCTGCCTGAGATAAAAGGGCCCAGGATAAGAACTCAAAGCCATATGAAGAAATAAAGAACATTGGTAAAGGAAGCTACATAGATAAATATAAAAGACTATATTAATTGTACCTTTAGTTTGTAACTCCATTTTTTTTCCCCATCTGGGTGACTTAAAAGGCAAATGTAAAAAACAATAATTAAATTTGTAAATGAGCACAAAATGTATAAAGACATACTCTGAGACAATAACATTTTTAAAAGGGAGGGATAGAGATGTAAAAGAGTACAGTACTTCTATACTATTGAAACTAATCTGGTATTATAAAAACTAGGTTGTTATAAGTTTAAGACATTTATTGTAATTACAATGGTAACCACTAAAATAGATAGAGAAAAGGAGAAAAGAAGGGAATCACAATGGTACACTCCAAAAAATTAAATACAAAAAAAAAAAAAAAAAAAAAGCCAGTAATG
Organism: Tolypeutes matacus; assembly: GCA_026826555.1. Classification (NCBI taxonomy): domain Eukaryota; kingdom Metazoa; phylum Chordata; class Mammalia; order Cingulata; family Chlamyphoridae; genus Tolypeutes; species Tolypeutes matacus. The sequence continues at coordinate 8,564,184 of JAKSZT010018658.1, read as the reverse complement.
GAGGGATTGAGGAACAAAAACATACAGAAAACAAATAACTAAATGGCAGAAGGAAATTCTTCTTTATCAGTAACTACCTTAAATATAAATGGATAAAATTCACCTAATAAAAGACATCCTTTGCAGATTAAAACAAAAACAATGATAAAAAAGCATCATCTCTCCATACCCTGTCTACAAGAGACTCACTTAAGATACAAAGACACAAAGAAGTTGAAAGTAAAAGGAAGTAAAAAGATATTCCATGCAATAGCCACAAAAATAGAGCTGGGGCAGCTGTATTATTGTCAGACAAAACAGACTTTAAGTCAAAAAATTTACAAGAGACAAAGCTGTAGACAAAAATGTCCAACCCAACAGGAAGATATAACAATTATAAACATATACACATCTAACAAAGAGGTCCATAATATAAGCAAAAAATAACAAAATTGAATGGAGAAATAAACAGCTCTGCAATAATAATTGTATTTCAATGATGGATAGAACATCTGGAAAGAAGATAAATAAGGAAATAGATGACTTGAACAACACTATAAACCAGTAAGACCTAACAGATATTTATATAACATGCATACAACATTAGCATTAGATACATTCCTCTCCAGTGCACATGGGGCATTTTCCAGTATAGAACATATGTTAGGCCACAAATCAAGTTTTAATAAATTTTAAAAGATGGAAGTAGTACAGAGAATCTTTCTGATGACAATGGAATGAAGCAATAACAAATAACACTTTATTGAAAAAAAAATTCAATAACAGAAGGAAAACAGGACAATTTACAAATATGTGGAAATTTAAAAACATATCTTAAATAATCAACATATTAAAGAAGAAATCACAAGGGAAATTAGAAAATACTTAGAGACTAATGAAAATGCAAACACAACATGCCAAAGCTTATGAGATGCAGCAAAGGCAGCACACTGAGGGAAATTTATAGCTGTAAATGCTAACATTAAAAAAAGAGGAAAGATCACAAATCAATAACCTAACTTCACACTTAAAGGAACTAGAAAAAGAAGAGCAAACAAAACCCAAAATTAGTAGAAGGAAGAAAATAATAAAGGTCAAAGTGGAGATAGATGAAATAGAGACTAGAAAAATAGAGGTAATCAATGAAGCCAGAAGCTGGTTCCTTGAAAAGATCAGTAACATTGATGAAACTTTAGCCAGACTGACAAGAAAAAAAGAGAGAAGTTGCAAACAACTAAAATCAGAAATGATAGTAGGGGCACTACTATGGACCCTAGAGAAATAAAAAGAATTATAACAGAATACCATGAAAATTAGCAGGCTAACAAATTAGACAACCTAGATGAAATGGACAAATTCCTGGAAACACAAAAGTTGTATAAATTGACTAAGGAAGGAATAGAAAACCCCAGTGGATCTATAACAAGTAAAGAGATTGAATCTGTAATCAAGATTCCCAATAAAGGAAAGTCCAGGACCAGATGATCCATTGCTGAATTCCATCAAATATTTAAAAAGATTTAACTCCAATCTTTCCCAAACTCTTAAAAAAAATTAGAAGATGAGTGGATAATTCCTAACACATTCTGTGAGGTCAGTATTACTCTGATACCAAAATCAGATAAATATGTACAAGAAAAATTACAGACCAATATCTCTTATGAATATAGATGGAAAAATCCTTAACAAAATACTGGCAAATCAAATCCAAATATTTATAGAATAATACACTATGACCAAATGAGATTTATTCCAGGAATGCAAGAGTGGTTCAACATATGAAAATCAACCAATGTAATATACCACATTAATAGAACGAAGGGGAAAAACACACAATTATCTCAATTGAAATAGAAAAGGCATTCAACAAAATCCAACACGCTTTCACGATTAAACAAAAATACTCAGAAAAACAGACCCATGTATTTATGGCCAAATTATTTTTGACAAGAGAACCAAGTACATGCTTTGAAAGAATGCATTTCTCTTCAACAAATGGTGCTGGGAAAACTGGAAATCCACATGCAAAAGAATGACATTGGATTCCTACCCATACCATATACAAAAATTAATTCTAAATGGATCAAGGACGTAAATATAAAAGGTAAAACCATAAAACTCTTACAGGAGGACCTAGGGACAAATCTTCATGACCTTGGATTTGGCAATGAATCAATGGCTTTTCAGCAATGACACCAAAAGCACAAGCAACAGAAAAAGAAACAATAGATAAATTCGACTTCATCAAAATAAAATAATTTTGTTTACCTAAGGATATTATCAGGAAATTGAAAAGACAACATAGAATGGGAGAAATGAGTTACAAATCATATTCTTATAAGGGTCTAGCATCCCAAATATAGAGTGAATTCTTCAACTCAACCACAAAAGATACACAACTCAATTTAAAAATGGACAAAAGATTTGAATAGACATTTCTCCACAGAGGATATACAAATGATCAATAAGCACATGAAAAGATGAGCATCATCATTAGCAATTAAGGAAATACAAATCAAACACCACAATGAGATACCACTTCAGACCCACAAGAATGGATATTATTAAAAAACAAAACAAAACAAAACAAAAACAGAAAATAAAAAGTGTTGGAGAGGATGTGGAACAGTTGGAACTGTCATGTATCACTGGTAGAAATGTAAAATGGTGCAGCCACTGTGGAAAGCAATATGGCTGGTCCTCAAAAAGTTAAATATAGAATTACTCTATGACCTGGCAATTCCACATCTAGGTATATACCCATAGAAAGTGAAAACAGGGTTTCAAACAGATACTTGCACACCAATATTTATAGCAACATTATTCACAAGAACCAACATTATGTAACAACCCAAGTGTCCACAAACAAATAAATGGATAAATAGAATGTGGTACATACACAAAATGGAATATTATTCAGCCAGAAGAAACAATGAAGTTCTGATACTTGCTGTAACATCAATGAACCTTGAAAACATTATGCTGAGTGAAATAAACAAGGCACAAAATGACAAATATTGTATTATATCACTTATATGGGACGATTAGAAATAACGAATTCACATAGATAGAAAGTATATTAGAGATTCTAGGGGCTGGGGGCAGGTGGGAGAGGGCAATTACTTAATGGATACAGAATTTCTGTTTGGGATCATGAAAATATTCTGGAAATAAATCGTGGTACAGGTTACATAACATTGTGAATGTACTTTATATCACTGATTTGTATGTTTTAAAATGGTTCAAATGGTTTTATGTTGTGTATATTTTATCACAACAAAAAGGACTTTGGAAAAAAAAGGCAAAGGCAAAATGCAGATTTAAAATTACAGTGAATAGCTAAATGGATAGCCTACCAGAATAGCTAAAATTAAAAAGACTGATATGAAATGTTGACAAGGATGTCTGAGTACCTGGTTTTTCATAAACTTTTGGTGGGAATGTAAAATGGTACTGTTTTGGGAAAGGATCTGGCTGGTTTTTTGTTTTTTACAAAATTAAACATATAATGACCCTATAATCTAGCAGTTCCTCTCCTAGATAGTTATGAAAGAGAAATGAAAACGCATGTCCACAGAAAGACCTATTCAAAAATGTTCATAACAGCTTTGTTCATAATAGTCCCAAACTGAAATGAGCTCAGCTATCAATTAACCAGTGTATGGATAAACCAATTGTTATAACTGTACCATGGAATTTGGCTGGTATTTTCATACCATTGAATACTGACCAGAACCGGGTCTCTCATGAAGTTGCAGTCAAGGTTTCAGGTGGGGCTGCAGTCATCTGAAAGCTTGCTGGGGCAGAAGGACCTCCTTCCAGATGGCTTACTTGCATGGCTACTGACAAGAGGCCTCAGGTCATTGCCACATGGTCCTTTCCTTAGGGCCGACTGAGTGACTTTATGTCGCGACTGCTGACTTCTTTCCATGAAGACAGAGACTTGCTGTGGCCTAGCCTGGCTCCAACCTGCTTTCTGCAGACTTCCCTGGCCTGCCTTGAAGCTTTCTTGGTCATTGTTGTGCCAAAAGCTCCTAACAAAAGGCATGAACTACTGATATATCCAACAACATGGATGAATCTCAAATGCATTATGTTGAGTGATACAAAGAAGCTAGACACAAAGGGTACACAGAAGGTAATAATCAGAACTTCGGTTGCCAGGGGTAGGAGTAGGCAGAGATTGCTTGGAAGGGTCATGAGGGGTCTTTCTGGGGTGATGGATTATTCTGTATCTTGACAGGACTTTGAGTTACACAGGTGTATGCATTTGTCAACTCAGTGAACAGTACATTTAAGATTTGTGCATTTCATTTTTTGTAAATTTTACTTAAAAAATCCTCTAATCAAATTCTGAACTATCACTAACAATGTGCTGCTTAAATGTTTAGAGATGAGGCATAATCTGCCACTGACTTGGAAATAAGAATAAGATGAATTGATGGGTGGATAGATGGTTAGATATGGATAAATATGGAGATAAGCAAATACAGCAAAATGTTTATTGTGGACTCTAGAGAGTGGGCATATAAATTTTCAACTTCTTTGTATGTTTGAAAATTTTTACAATAAAATGTGGTATTGTTTTTTTTTTTTAATAGCAACAGCAATGAGGAGACACCCGCTTGTACCTGGCAACCCTGGCACAGTTAGGAGCAGACTCCTTTGATGTATATTTGGAGAGGCAGAGGTGGCATTCTGTTGCTCAAAACCTGTGCAGAGAAAGTATGCTTACAAAGACTTACAGCAATTGTGGCAAAGGTCTAGAAATACCAGTCTATGCTGGACCTTCAGTTACTTAACAAAGCCTCTCTAATCCACCTGAAAAACGTATATCAACATGGACTGAGGCTGCCAGTGGCAACCAGAGTGTCTATGAGAACAGAAGAGAGATTTAGTTTTCACCATTCCAGGCAATCTATCATTCCCTGGTAACCTAATGAAGCTTACTGTAACTGTCTGAAGTTCTGCATATAAATCTAACTCCAGTACATCTTTTCATAATTTAATCTGTAATTTGTCTGCTGAGTTAATCTGAAATGGGACTTTTTGTTCATTGAATCCAGGTGGAAAAACTGACCATTCCCTCATTGCATTAATTTGGCGCTGGACCACCTGAGGGGTTTAGGCACTTCTTACTGGGTAGAGCACTGGTACTCAAAGCTGGCTTCTGGTTAGAATCACCTGGGGAGCTTTTAAAACATAACTATGCTGGCTCACCCTAGGACAATTGAAATGTGGAAGGGGGTGGGGGTGGGGGTTGGGGTGGGTGGGGCATGTAGGAAGGAGACCCGGGTATCTGTACTCTTTGAATGCTCTCCTGGTGATTTTAATATGTTACATGACTAGAACTTAAATTTCTAAAAGTTAAAAAATCCTCAGAGAGACTGCAAGGAAAAATATACTTTTACTTGAAAGAATGGTATTTAGGGCAAAAGTTCTTAAGATTTGCTGATATTTTTTTCTTCCAGCTCTTAAGAGATAGTTAACAAATGGTGATTGATTAGAGAGTTCACACTTAAATAGAACAGATTTAATTTTAGAAATAGTAAGATCTCATTGGCAGAAATTATTTTAATCTTATTGAAATTCATATCTATTAAAAAATAGTAGTTTCCCAAATTCTGATGTGTATACGTCTGGTCAGCATAGCTGGATTACCCTCTAGGCAGGCTATTTTTTGGAAAAGATTTTGCATTTGGTATTTAAAAAATAGCTCTGAAAGAGTAATTTGATGCCAAAAAAATCAGAACTTTGTCATTCTTTATACTTATTCTATATATGGGAGGTGGTGAGAAACAGTGCCCTTTTCAAGGATTAACACCATGAAAGGTCTTCAGTCTGGTTGGGAGAGTGGAAGGTCCTTCTGCAGGGAAGGTGTAATCATTGCTCCCTTTTCTCTCTCCTCCCTGCCCCCTCTTTCAGTTCCAGTTAAGAGCACCCAGTAAATTAGAAAGTCAAACTACCCGAGGAAAGCAGAGCAGAGGGAGCTGGTGCCTGGCCAGCGTTTGTGTGTTTTTGCGGGTTTTTTGTTTTGTTTTGTTTTGTTTTTGTTTGTTTGTTTTTAATACTGTGAACTTAAGAACAAGATGCTGATTGTTCATTGTTTGCTGAGCAGGGCCTGGGCTGACACAGAACTGGTTCTAGAGAACCTTCCAGAGCATGGTGTTAGGTATGGGAAACCCAAGCCCAATGCCCTCCCCACTCCATTACCATGCGGTGGCATTTGGGATAGGGGTGTGGGGACAGAGTGGAGGCGTAAGAGACAGTTCAGAAATTTCACTGACTTTACTGGGCAAGTTCTACCCAAAGTTTTAGATTTTAGAGTTTATTAGAGAAAGAGACAGAAAATGGCTAAAATACCAGGCCCGAAACAATCAAATAAAAAAAGAAAAAAAAACTCTGGGAAGAAGATGGACACTGAAGAGTTTATCCCACTGTAGTCTAAATGTGCAGACACTTCTCCAGGGAGTGGCAGCACTCTCTTTGGCTTTCAGGACGTTTGAACTGCAGCAAGCAGGAGGGGTAGATAAATTACCAAAGTGAAATAATACGTTTTATTATCTCTTCATACATTTTTAAACTGTATTTATAAAAGTGCAAAGTGTGTGCTCTTGCCCACATTTCTATGTGCATGTAATTATGGGTAGATGTGTAGACACACCTTGGCCCTTGAGTTGGCGTTCCCTGTCTCCTAGCTCTGTGGGGAGAGGGAAGGGAAAATTATTAAAATGCCTATTTCCTCATTAATATGACTGACAGAATATTGGTCATTTTGATAGTATCTTCTCCATGGGGGCTTCTAAAGACAGCCATAGAGGGAGAGATTTATTTCTCAAGGATCATCTCCAATTCTTTCCTGTGGTTATTTTAAATTCATCAGGCCATAAAAAACAAGGCTAAGACTTCTCTTCTGGCACTCTGACAAAATGCCAACTAGTTTTCTTTTCTTGGAATGATGTTGTTAAGGTCCTATTTTTAGCTTTCCTGAGATGCCAGGCAGAACTAGGTCATTCTGGCATGACGTGACCAAAGTTTAGTTTTGGAAACAGTACTATCTCATTGTACCTACCTCCTGCCTCAGCTATATACTCTCAGTCTCACTCACCTCTCCAGAGGTAAACACTGGCATCCTTGGTACATACTGTCCAGCCAAACAATTGACAAAATGGTTGCCTTGGACCAGTGACTGCCATGTGCTTCCTGTTCCTTCAGTTCTTTCCAGTTCAATGTTCCATATACACGAGAGCCTGGTCTCATGATACGGGAATCTGTGATAGCTCATGAGGATGCATTCCAAGGTCAGGAGAGTGGCAATGTGTGTGTAAGACTGCTGGAAGTGGCAATGGCATGGAGGGCACATGTATTGGAGACAGCCCCTTCCTCAGATGGGCCTTATTCAGGGACAGGTGTGCCTCTGGTCACATCATAGCCTGCTGAGTCTTCTGCCTCTTCTCCCTTATTTTGCCATAGACGGGCCTCTTGAACACCCCCTTTCACATACTCTAGAACCAAAGCTGGTCTTAAGAAGGAGGGTTTTAATAAGCTTTTCCCCAACACTCTATAACTCAGTATCAAGTCAACCTTGCTCTTGGCCCAGCTCTTGCCTTAAGCCTAGTTTTGACAGGATGTTTCCAGGACCCAATCCTGATTTTGCACCCTAGATCTGGTAAGTGGGCCCCTGACATGCCACTTTCTTGATAACATGCTCAGCACAGCAGAGCCTCTCCACTTGGCATCCTGCCCTGGCTCTCACAAGTCCTCTGTCCTTAAATCCCAGCTCAGGAGCTGGAGCCTGGTAGCCTACAGTGGACCTCCTTCATACAGGGCTCTGGGTGCCAGACTGCACCTTCTCCTGGCATCCACAACTGGCTAGTCTCCTTAGAACCTCCCTCTCCAATGTGAGTGGATCCAACTAACTAGCTATTTCCTAAGATACAGCACAGAAAGGAGGAAATGTATAGCAAAGACATATGCTGTGAGGGACCTTTGCCACTGCAATTGGCAATATAGACAGGAATGGCAGAGAAGCAGAGCACTTGTTTATGCGAACTGGAGAAGGAGCCAAGGGCACTGGCAACCTCTGGGCTATTTCTGTGCACACGCTTTATGACCGTTGGGCACCAGCCCCAGAGGGAGTGCCAGCTGACCACCCATGTTGGCGGTAGTAGCACTCCTGTCCACTCACCTGAATACTGTGGTCCATGCACACTACTGCAGGACAAGTGGGGTGGAGGACACCAGAAACAGTGGAGTTAGGAGCTGGGCAGCAACTTCAAAGTGCTTCCCACCCTAAACTGTGCCTTAAAATAAAGAATGCACCCTGATAATAATACAAAACAAGAAAATCTGCCCTAAGTCCTCCTGGATCCCTTTGCAATGGTGAGAATCCCCTAAGCATCTGCCCTCTAGATCTCAAGGTTAGAAACATCAGCACAATTGCCACAGGACACTGAGATATTGCTTAAAAACAGAGGCAGTTATGGGAAGTGAAGAGAGAAGTGCTCAGACTCAGAGGAAAGTCAGGTAAAGGTTCCAAGGCCAACACTGACAAACTGGTCTTGAGCATGCCTCTCTCTGGGCCCCCGCTTCCTACCTGTACAGCATGTGGTGAGATACATACCTTCTAAGGTATCTTCGGTTTTAACATTTAATGAGTCTATATTGTCCTTCATTACAATGGTAACAGGAGAAACCACTTCTTTCATTCTCACCCAAGCTACTTCTCCATGTTATTTAGACCACTAAACTGCCTCTTTATACATCTAATTAAGATGATGTGCCTAACCACAACCACTCAGGAATTTGCTTGGTGATAGTCTCCTGGTTAGGTTGATGGATAACTAGTTTACAAATTGCTTGCAGGAACAAATTCTTTACTATTCTTGTTATTTGGTTTAGCATAGAGTTATTATGCACATAGCAGGCCCTCAATATTTATTGAATATAAAGATTTTTATTGCGACATCCTCCCTTTCCCACCTAATCCTCCATGGAACAAAGAATTCCATGTGAAAGCTGTGGGGTTTTAAAATGTGCTTTGTAGGAAAGAGAAATCTCTGTGCTGAACTAATTGGTCCAGGGTTTTCATGCATTCCATGCTAACCCACTAAGCCAATAGGTCCACACACATGAATTTGCTAAGGTGGACGATATTTGGGTTACACTGCTTAGAAAGTTTCTAAAGTACTCAAGACACATGTACATATATGCTTCAGAAAGCCATTCAAAGGATTACGATACAATCTGACAGCTTCATAATGGCCTCAGGGAAGGAAAGGGGGGTTCAAATTTGCTACTTTGAACTAAGCAGGTATTAAAGATTTTCACATGTAAAATGGAGGATTTAATTCAATAATCTCCAAGGTCCTTTTGACTTTAATCTCTTTTAGCCATTCCTAATTTACATACCCTTAGAAATAATAGCATCGTATATTATACCATTCTTAGGGAAGGGATATTTTAGGTTCATTCCAAGTGCATTCTAGGCATTGGGAAATCAAAAAGTGTGTGTGGGGGTGTGGAATGAGGTGATAGAAGAACTCATATATAGATAGATGATAGATGGATAGATGGATCGATAGCTAGACAGGTAGATGGATGATAGATGATAGGTAGGTAGATAAAATTCATACCTAGGTTATTTTAATGGTTTTTGCCTCCTTATTTACAAACTGACTAGAGAAACTATACAAAGGGTGAATGCTGTTCTAAAATGTGTTTATATGTAACTTCACTTTATTCCAGAAAGGACTTAAGATAGCATGGCATAAATCAAAATTAAAAATAAGAGAAGAAAGTAAAACAAGGCTGGGACAAACTCCAACAAAGAATGCCATGTAAACGGCTTGTCCCTTGTGGAGAGACACATATTCAAATATAGCACAAAATATCCAGATGAGTTTAAAAAATTTCTCAACTTTGACTAGCTTAATACTTTTTCAAAGTATTCTCTGATATGAGCATGTCCCATGTAAGTGCTATAGAGTTTTTTTGAGGATTATGAAAATAAAATTTTCCATTTTACAAGGGAAATAGAAACATGAAGAGAGGAATTAATTTGCCTGTCGTCATATAACTAGTTTTGGTAGAACGCATAACTCAAATCTTTAAATGAAAGAATGGGCATCTGAAAAATCTTATGTAATCTCTTTTCCTACAGCCCTTTGAAAAATAAAATAAATAACCATCTACCTAGGGTGCTTTAATGTAGTTCTTCGTGAAAAGAACATTAATTAGTATAAATTTTTTACCTATAATTTTAAGCTTTAAAAATATTGGCGTTTTCAAAACACTTAAAATTGCTAACAATTGTATAAGCTATGTTAATCAAGAGAATTGACATTTAAGCAGAGATTTAATGAATGTCGGGGAGAGACTTGCAAAGTTTTGTGTGGAAGGTGATTAGGGCAGTGGGAATGGTGTAAAGTTTCTGAGGCAGAAATTAGCTTGTTTTTGAGAAATAAGAAGGCCAGTTTTTCAAGAATGATGTGTGTGAGTCAGTGTGTTGGAGGGACTGAGGTGTGACCAGATCAGGTAGGACATCTCTGGCCATGGTAGGGAGCCTGGGTTTAATTCTGAATGTGATGAGAGATCATTTGTGGCATCTGAGCAAGAAAGTAATTTTCTAACTACAAAGCTCTGCCAGGAAGCTGAGTGAAGACTAGATAATAGAGGGCAGGGAGCCCAAGAGGGCTCCAGGGGAGAAGAGAAGGTGGCCTGAGTCAAGGAGGTTTTGCTGAAGAAAACAAGAAGCAATTTGGGGGCAGCTTTGCAAGCAGGTGATATCAGGAATCAAGTTGTGATGTCAGGAAGCAAGGGGCTTCTTTAACATAATGGTTGGTTGCCCGGCAAGTGGGTGGATTCCGTTGGGAGGCAGGTAGGTTCTGTCATCAGGCAGGTGGGTGATGTCAGCAAGCAGATATGTGACACTGGTCAGCAGGTGTGGAACACTGACAAGCAGGCGAGCAACCTCTTCAGGCAGGTAAACCATGTTGCCAAGCAGGCAAATAGCACAGAGCAAAGACCTGAAGATTTGAGTGTATAACTGGATGAGGCTGCCAAGTGGACTGGCCATCTCTTTGAATATACAACTTCCATGAATCTATGGGCGGGGGGGAAGGCGGGCCCTACATGTGTTTGAGTGCTACATATGAGCACCTGGGAAAGGTTGTTGAGTATGTGGAAGACACTGACGAATAAGAGGAGGTTCATGAATTGCTGGGAGATTCTGAAAATCACTGGGTGACTGTGGCAAAAAGCCAGGGATGAGAGCAAAACAGCTCAGTGTCACAAGACTACCTGAGTACTGAAGTTGAGTTATGTTGTAAGGAAAGTGAAAACACATGAGATTTTGGTGAGTAGCTTGGTGACTTTATTGAATCTTTAGAGGCTGGATCATAGCAAGTGATCTTAGAGAACATCTGGGCCCGTGGTTGAGAAGCTTGGGAGGGCATTTGGAAGCCATGATGCTGGGTGTAATTTGGGGAGGTGGGCCTGGGCTGTCAGGGGTGGATCAGTAATGATATCCCTATCATCTAGAGCAGCAAGAATAAGACCCATGACTGCAAAGACTCCTGAAAAAGGAGCCAGAAGCCTAGCTTCCTTCTTCAAAAATGCGTAGGTAGCTTGGGGCTGAGCATGAATTCTGACCTTCTCTTTTTACTAAATAAGTTTGCTTTGCCAAATTTCTTGCTTCCTAATCTGTTTCTGGGTCCGCAACTCATCCGTGGCATCTTGTTACAACAGTGCTGTTAAACTAAGATACCACCTAAGTGTCTCCATGGTGTCCCATTCCCATTGGAAGCCACATTCCACTGTGTAACACGAGGCTAACCAGTTACTAAATACTATCTAATCTAATACTTCCTGAACATGCCTTAATACTTTTTCAAAGTATTCTCTGATATGAGCATGTCCCATGTAAGTGCTATAGAGTTTTTTTGAGGATGATGAAAATAAAATTTTCCATTTTACAAGGGAAATAGAAACATGAAGAGTGCTTGTGAACTACAGAAGTTCTTGTGAACTACAGCATGCAAGATTTACTGGATCAAAATCTTCAGAGTAGGGACTTGGCACATTTTTAACAAAAGCCTTAGGAGACTCTGTGTTGGGGCATGTTTGGGAACAGTAAACTAATGCGTCTTAGTTTGCCAGGGCTGCTGCCTCCTTCTCTCTCCTCCTTTGGCTTCTATTCCTCCTGCTCATTTGTCTGTGTCTCTAAACTTCTTCTCCTTATAAGGACTTCAGCCATGTAGGATTAAGGCTCACCCTGATTCAATTTGGCCTCATCTTAACAGTATTTTTGGAGATCCCATTTACAAATGAGTTCACACCTACAGGACCAGGGGTTAGGACTGAACACGTCTTGTGGGGTCATGATTCAATTCTCAACACCAAGGAGATGTGTTAGTTAATTAATATATTACTCTTAAAATTAAAAAGGACAGCTTTTAAAATACCCTAACAGAGTTATACTAATTCTGGAGATTTCAGGCAGGGTTCTAGGGAGAATCATAGGAATTTCTTAAATCACACTCCTAGGAAAATGTTTATAAGTTCTACCTATATTGTTCATAGTTCCATAGCTTAAGAATCATATATCACTGAAAGAAAAGCTATAAAATGATCAAATGATTAGAAACACCAAATAATAAAAAAATAAAAATGAAAGGAATTAAAATTAAGTCCAGAGAAGATCTACCTTAGTAAGGAATCTTTGAATTTGAGAATAGATATGACCTTTTTAACTGATTCTAAAATACACATTTTTTTCTCCTATTTTAATATCTCTGAAATCAGATTGTATCTAACAGGGAGATTGGCAACAATTTTTTTTTCTGAGTGGTATATAAATCAACAGGGTTTCTTAACATAGTGTCTTAGAGTCAATAAAACCCTGAAATTAAGCACAAGATTGTGACCTTTCCTACATCTTTACTGACATGTAATATGGATCACACAAGTGATCTAGATGTACCCTCTTATCTGGGGAGCTGCCCTGCCTGCCCATCTCTGCAAGCCTGACCACAGCTGAAGCTCCAGTCAGGTCAAACCACTCTCTGAAGCCTGCCCTGCCCACTCAGGCTGCAGGGAGCTTTCTCTTCTTATAGCTCTTGTTGCCTATAGCATCTTTTTTTCTGTTACCCTTGTTTAGCACCTATGCTGCTTCCTTGTTGACCAATTAATTTTTGTGCCACTTCATCACTCAAGAAACATCTTTGGATTCTAAAACTGATGGTAATCACCTTGAGGATGGAAATTTTCCCTATATCTCTAACTTTTCTTCAAGGTCTAACATATAGCTCCTACCTGGTAATATTCAATAGATACTAATGATAAGGGCATATAGGTAGGGTGGTCATGCACATTATCATCCAAAACAGGACGTTTTTCAGAGTGGTAGAGAACACTATGGATATTTATGTGGGACAATTGGTGTAAACCAGGCCTGCCCTGGGCAAATGTGGTCACTCCATCTGTCTCTCTCCAACAAGAATGTAAACTTTCTGAGGGCAGGGACAATGCTATACGCATTCTATTTTCTCAATGCAGATAGCACAGTGCTTTTACCTCTCTATCTCCTAAATCAACTCCTTCCCTGAGTACAAAGTAATAAGGTTTAGCCAACTTTTTTCCAGCCTCAATCTCAAAGGCTCCCCCAAACAGATGTAGTTTTCCAGGAAAATGGAACTATTTTCAAGGGCTAACATGCCTTCTTTCTTTTCTTGGGGCCTATGCTGGTGCTATTCCGTCAGCCAGACAAAATCTTATCTAAGGCCCCCAAATAGGACTACATCCTAATCCCAAGACCCTGTGAGTATTGTACCTTACATGTGAAAGGAACTTTGCAGATGTGATTAGCTGAAGGACCTTGTGGTGGGGGAGATTATCCTGGGTGGGCCTGCTATAATCACAGGGGTCCTTTAAAGGGAAAGAGGAAGGCAGGAGAGTCAGAGTCACAGAGAGATATTAGATGATTTTAACTGCTGGCTTTGAAGATGGAGGATGGGGCCATGAGCCAAGAAACACAGCCTCCAGAAGCTAGAAAAGGCGAAGAAACAGATTCTCCCCTAGACCCTCCAGAAGGGATGCAACCCTTTCAATCCATTTTAGACTTCTGACCTCCAGAACTGTAAGATGATAAATTTGGATTGTTTAAGCCACTAAATTTGTGGTAATTTATTACAGCAGCAATAGAAACTACATATTTAACCTGCAAGGACCAGTGAAACATAGCTTCTCCTGCATCTGATTCCTGACTCCTGCATCTGGACTTACCTTCTGCATGATTTAACTTTACCCTCTTTTGGGCTTCTTTTCAGCACTTGTCTTACTTGACAGTGTAGTGTCAGCAAGTGTTGGTTTTTCTTATCTCCTGTTTTAGTCAAAACCGTTTCAGGCATATATACAATAGAAATCCAATTCAAACAGTTTTAGCAAAGGGAGAATTTATTGACTCAAATAATTGAAAAGTTCCAGGGTAGAACTTCAAGTAAACCAAGGGCCAAGTTCTCAATTTCATCAGGTATCAGGTTCTATCTCTCAGCTTTGCTTTCTTCTCTGTTGGCTCCACTCCTAGGTAGGCTTTCCCTTTAGGGTGACAATGATGACCACCAGCAACTCTAGGCTTATATTTTATTAGCAGCTGCTGTTGAAATAGTCCCTAGTTTGCCAGGTACTTTCCTAGGCTTAGCACTGAATGTTCTGTGACCTAGGAAATGCCTCAATTCTAGGCATTGGGAGGGTTGGTCATGCTAGCAGTTGAGGGGCGTTGTGGTCAGCCCCATGTGAATCAAATAGACTACGAGTGCAGGGAGGTGGCACATTCTATGCAGGCTCGGACAGACGTCCAGGCTGCCAAGTGAGGGTAAGCTCTCTTAGCGGTACACCCTGCTGTAGTGTTCTGGGGCACGCAACACTATAGCAGAGTGAATGAGAGTGTGGACTTTGGTATCAGGTGGATTTGGTTTTAAAGTCACCACCCTTCCACCTAATTTCTGTGTCTTTGGAAAAATTAGGAGACTGTAGCTATATCAGCTTGTTATGATCCATCTCCTACCAACCTGGGTACTGGAATCCCCAGTAGTAAAGTGAAATATTTAAGGTTCTCCAGCACAGATGATGGCTACATTGACCTTCAATTTAAGAAAAGCCCTCCTAAGATTCCTTACAAGGCCATTACAAGGTGCTTGTCACTGTGTTTTTGATTGGCGCCTGTCTCATGATCATGGGTTCCCTAATGCTGACGGGCTACAATTAGAAAGGTGGGGTGGACTGGGCCATTCCCCTCCTGATCATTGGCATCTTGGTATTCCGGCCCTGTTTTTACCATCTGCGCATTGCCTACTATGCATCCAAAGGCAACTGGGGTTACTCCTACCATGACATTCCAGACTTCGATGATAGCACCCATCTCAGCCCAGAGAAGAGTCAGAGATGAGACTGAGCCAAGCTTTAAGACATTGGGCAGAAACTACAGCTAAGGGCTAAGGAATTCTGAAGTATGCAGGTGTTTAACAAAACTATGGCCAGATTTTATGGGTCCATCCCAAAGATGTTAACTGAGCTTACAATTAGCTAACTAGGACATGCTTTATTTTTCATCTCCTGGCCCTTGCAAAAGCTCCTGACAAGTTTTTCCACTTGAATTTTATCATGGAAGAATAGCACTGCTAATTGTATAGTTAAGTGGGAAGTTATTCTGTAGTGGAAAGTGTTGTCACCACCATCCTTTTTAGAGTTGAGTGTTTCATTTAAATAGTCCTCACTGGCAAATTGTTTTTGTGACAAACCGAAAAAGGCAGTATGTATACTTTCTTATTCTAACTAGTTTATTTTGAAAATATCTTATCTCCTACACTTAACTTT
Organism: Tolypeutes matacus; assembly: GCA_026826555.1. Classification (NCBI taxonomy): domain Eukaryota; kingdom Metazoa; phylum Chordata; class Mammalia; order Cingulata; family Chlamyphoridae; genus Tolypeutes; species Tolypeutes matacus. The sequence continues at coordinate 8,548,332 of JAKSZT010018658.1, read as the reverse complement.
GTATTCTAGGGAAGACCATGGTAAAATCAAATTATTAATGTGGGTATATCTGTAACATATTTACTTGCTTTCTTATTGACAACAACCAGGAAATTGTAAAACCTCAGAGCAGGTTTTCAAAATGTGAACACTTTCTTCCTTCACCAATCCTTGGCCAGCTCTGATATGGTTCACTGATAGGGTGGCCAGCATATGATTTGGGCCATTCTGTCCTTTTGTAGATCAAAATGTCCTTTACAACCCATTATTAGCACCTTGTATTATCATGGCATTCTGTTGAAGATCAAAAACTGGGCCTAAATCACTAGAGGACTAGACTGGCTTAGCGTGATTCTGTTTCCTAGCTTGCAAAAAGTGACTTGTATTCAAAAGGAATTAAAATGGCAAATCAAAAAAAAAAAAAAAAAGGGGGGGACATGAATGCTAGACAGGCAAAAGTAACATGTCCTCTCCATTCCCTTTTCTAGATTTGATGCATCTTGTGTCTAATCTTGATGTTTCTAGATTAGACACATAGAAAAGCCTCAAATGAACTGACACTGCTTCTTACACAACTTTATTACATAAGTGGGTAAATTCCTTACGGTGAAGAACATCTTTCACTAAATAGTTAATGATAGATAATACATATCACCTTTAACAAGCATTTAAAAGCACAGTAGTTTACAATCTTATTTGAATGAGATGACACAAATGAAATCTTGTTGAAAACAGGGTGGAAGAAGAGTTGGTTAAATGAACTTTCAAAATCACTAAAGTACTGATTTATAAGCCCTGCCCCCTTACATTTAAGATAATAAACTTGAATTTTTTTTCTCACATTAACATTTAATGTGTATGTAAAAGTGAAACTTAAAATACCCCCTAGTGATTTGAAATTCAATTCTCTAGTTTGTTTTGTTTTCTTTAATTAAGGCTGAACTGTGGACAAGAATTGTTTTTTTTGGACTGGGTGTGGCTTTTGCTCTGAAACATTTTTCCTTGTAACTTAACTTCTGATCTATTCCTGCCAGCAATTAGGTTTTTCTTGCTTATTTGTTTTTTAAACACAGGACTTTAAAAGAGCAATCATTTCATAAGGAACCGTTTCTTTGATTTTGAAAACAGGATAAAATATTTTGCACTAAAAGATAGATGTTATATCTTAAGTCTAGTTGATAGTGGGCAAAAGAAACACTCCCCCTGACGTGCTGCTTCCAGATCTAACCTTGCCCATGAAAAGGCAAAGACTCTAGTTGTTTGTTGAATTTTTAGTTTTTGTGAATTTAACCAAGTCACTTTTGTCTGGGGCATGACATTCATTTGTAAATGGTGAGTTTATTCTATCACCCCTAATTCATTTAAGTCTCTAATACAAAGTGTGTATAAAGGTTCTCCACATTTCTAAAATTTATAAAAAAATCCCTTTTTCAAAAGATGAGCCGAAAGAACATTACAAATGAATACTCTTTAGCTTACTTAACCAAACCAATATTTATGTCTAAAAATCACATTGGAAATAAAGATTTTATGTTAATATTATGTTTACTTTTATTATCATTAAATTCCTTGAATGAACCTATAGTGGACTCGGTGGTGGGCTTCCCGGCACCCATTTCACCTCACCCCACAGAGAAAATTAGTACAGTATGGGAAAGAGACCTCAGCTGAAGGTGTGGATCAGTTTACCCACCGGTAATTCCATCTCCTTTGTTGGTTTAGATTTGGGCATGTGATACAATTCTAGCCAAATTGATTCAAGGAGATGGTTGCTAGAGAATTCTAAGAAAAAAACCTGGAAACTACTTCTATCTCCCAGTGGAAGTAAAAAATGAATCATATAGTACCTGCTGCCTCTGGTAGTCATCTTTACTACTAGAAGAACCAGAAACCTACTCTGTCAATGGCCAAGAGAGGAGTTAAAAAGAACCTGGACCATGATGACATTGCTGAGGCTGCTAATTCAAAGAGTCCTGAAGCCTGCCCTACTTCTGGAACTTCCTGTTCCAAAAGATGATAAATATCCTTATTATTTAAGCCCATTTGAAACAAGTTTTCACTTGTGGCTGAAATAGTAAATATATGAAGGATAATAGAAGCTTAGTGCCAAAAGGCCCTCATGTGTCACTCCCTCTGTTCCCAACCACATCATCTTACAGAGGAGACCAGACTGCATGGGACTCCTTAACTCGACCCAGGCACACAGGCAATAGCAGTTGATGAAGAGAACCCTTCTCTCCTGATGCCTGCCAGTTGCTGTCTTCACTACACAACTGACCTGACAGTGGCTTTTGTGGACTCTTTAAGCAATTATGCACCTGGTGACTGAATAAACGAGATATGCATAATCACATGCCCCAAATCAGATAAAATTTAAATTCTTCTAAATTGGCCATTATATCATTTCCCCCCAGAACTGTCCTATTTTCAAATTGGGGACATTTGCCTATTCATAATGACAATACTTGCTAATATATACCATGTGTCAGATACTAGGCTAAATACTTTACTTGCTTTATCTCATTTATTTTGACAATAATCATAAGAGTTTGGTACTGTAACACGGCCCATTTTGCAGATGAGTACATGGAGAACCAAACAGGTTGAGATACTGACCCAAGGTGGCTCAGCTGAGTAGTAGAATGAGAACTGAAACCCAGGTCTGGCAGATATTAGGGATTAAACTGTGTGGCCTCTACCATCCCTTCCAGCTCCCACAGCCCGCAGATCTACATGCACCAAATTCATCAATGCACAAGGCCAGCCCTGAGGCTTTAAACTGGAATTAACTTATCAAGGCACAAAGAGTAGCAGCAGACATCCCATCCCAAACTGTCTCCAGAGCTTCCAGTTGCTGTGGTTTTGATCATCATTTTTTAAAAGCTCAAATCAATGGGGCCACCCTCAGACCTCCATATATAAGGTCCACCACTGAAGGTTACTAACCCAGGTACTAGGCTAGTGGTAGCATTAAGGGAGAATTATTTCCATTAAAATTGTTGCAAATTTAAAAAAAATTTTTTTTTCACAGTTTCAGGAAAAATTGAGAGTAAGGAGACATTTTGCACACATAACTTGCTGAAGCTTCTTTAGACTTGCTCTGGACTCTAGAGCAGCCAAAGTTGTTTCTGTCCCGCAGCTACCTAAGCCACCAACAGGATTGAATGTAAGGAATAAAAGAAAAGAATATGTCAGGATGATAGATTTCTAGCTTGAATAAATGAAAGAATAAAGCATAGAAAGCCAGGCCATGTGGGGTCCCGGTCAAGAGCACTGCTCTGTTTAAAGAAATACAACCTAAACACGAATCCCAGTCTTGCTTCTCTCAAAAATGTTTGAAGGGGAAGAGGTGTGTCCTGGAACATAGCCATGACAGCTCTTTAATATGTCCCTTTTCTAGTTTCTAGTGTGGTTTTCAAACTGTAGTTTGTGACACACTAGTAGGTTATACAAACAATATAGTCAATTGTGGTTTTATTTTATTTTTTTACAGTACATATCCTGATCTGACGTTTTATTGTTAACATGTTCATTGTGTCTCCAGTTAAAATGAAAGCTCCAATAGGGTATTTTCTCTCTTGTTCACTACTGTATCTCTAGCAGATGCTCAAAGAAGTATGCAGTAAATAAATGAAACACTAGTCATATGTAGTGTCTTCAATGTTAAGGATTTAATATTGCAGCACCTTAAGAGGTTCCATTAAACTCAATAATCATTAGTGAGTACTTACTCTTTGTCAGGTTCTATTAGGTACCACAGATACAAAGAAGAAAAAGATACTGTGCTCTCACTCCAAGTATAAATCTATTTCTATTTGGTGATTTCTTTCTGCTAGCAAGTTTACATTTACATACCACTGTTTGACTAATTTTCCGATTAACGGCAGAAGCCCATTCCCATATGTTTATCTATCCAAAGAAGTGCCCATTTCTCAGCTGATACCCATGACCGGTCCCAACTGCAGGGACTGTATTTATAGCCTTACTCCCAAACTGCCTTGTACCTAATTCGTATCTCTCCAGTAAGAGACACATTGCTTTCGCTGAACCACTGTGTATTTATTTCAACTCACTGGAACTTGCTGAAGCTTCTTTAGACTTGCTCTGGACTCTGGAGCAGCCAAAGTCGTTTCTGTCCCGCAGCTACCTAAGCCGCCAAGCACACGTTAGCTGTCAGCCGGGGCGAAATGGAAGTGGCAGTAGGCAGTGGCTTGGCAATTGCCCCGAGTCTTCCCGAGACTCTCTCGGGTTCAGGTGACCAAAAGGGCACCCAGCCCCAAAACGATCAGAAAGGAGGCAAGAAGAACGAACCTCTTTTAGGGACAATTTTACCTGCCAAGCCACCTGTTTTCTGGTGGGACCTAAATCTAACCAATCGAAAAGTGAGTCACATTCGATAAGGCTGCGGCATCCAATCGGGCGACCTGTCTCAGATGCCGGCGGCCGGCCATTCCCAGCCCCCACCGCGCACGCATTCCACAGCCGCAGGCAGCACAGCTGCGCACACCCCTGAGCGCCCTCAGCTGCGAGATCTCCAGGACGCTCGGCGGGTTAGCCGCGGCGCGGGCGCCAGCTACTGCGCAGGTGCCTCAGGAAGGCCTCGGTCTCCCCTCTTCTCCGCGTCCTGTTTCCTCCCTCCCCCAGTGCCAGTCAGCGCCGGGTTCCGCGGTCATCGGGTTTCGCGCGCGGAGGAAGCGGTGGCTGGTGAGTTCGAGCCTCTCGCCCCGGCGATCTGGAGGGAAATGCCGCGCCCTCTTCATTAGGGGCTTCGAAAATAGAGATGGTGAGACATCCTTCCTCCCCCCCTCCCATGCATCCCGCGGGGCCCTCGTGGGGATGTCTGCGAAGCGACACTGAGAGGCCGGGAGGTAGAGGAAGGAGTATTAAGCAGGTGGGTTTGGGAGTGGGGAAGGCAGCCTCTGGTATATGGGTGAAGGGAGGGAAGTTGGGAAAGGAGCAGTGGAAGGGACTAAATTGAGCAGAGAGGGGGAATGAGGGGAGACTGGGCACGCGCGGCGGCAGATGCGGGCGTCAGTGGGGGAAGGCTTTGGTTTTAAAGGGCACTTTGGAAGTCATTGAGCTGCATGTTTGAATGGTACGATTAGGGTTTATGTTAATTATACATGACTATTATTTTAAAACCAGTTTCCTAGCAAACCAGCGAAATCAAGCAGTAAAAGAACATCTAAGTGTGTTTTATGGGTCGAGCGTGCACTGTGTTAATCACTTTATAAACAACTTTCTTTCCTCATCCCCTTAAAAGGTAAGCTATAGCATCTCCATTTTACAGATGAGGAAAGGCATGCTCGAAAAGTGAAGTGACTTAACTTATCTAAGATTTTACAGCACCTAACAAGCAGAGTCAGGTTTACACCGGGTCTGACTCCATAAGGGCTTTGCTTAACCACCAGGAGATCTGGTGTACTTAAGCCTGAAAACTTGCCAAATCAACTGCTGGTTTTAGTAGTATAGTTTTCTTTCTTCCTTTTTTCCAGAGGTCATTTTAGACTATTTTAAGAAAATTATATATAGCCTTACTGTTAAATTAGTTGCAAAATATAATTTAGGGAAAGCGATGTGGCTCAAGCAATTGAGCGCCTCTCTCCCACATGGGAGGTCCCAGGTTGGGTTGGTGCCACCTAAAGAGAAGATGAGCACACAAGGAACGGACACAGAGAGCAGACAGCCAGAGCAAACAAGTCTGTGCAGGCAGGTTCATCTTTCTGATCATTGGCGAAACAATTGAGTTTGTTTTTACGATTCAGTAACATAAATGTGCCTGGACAGGATTTTTTAAAAAGTAATGCTTCCATAATTTGTTAAGCTGCCATTTGGCTGTTATTTTGTTCTTTGAAGTTGAAATGAAGTTGAAAAAGAAAAAACAGATGGCATGCTAATAATGACATCTTTCACCATATCCTGTGACTTTCATATTTCCCATATTCACATGGGCTAAGAATTAAGAATGCTAGTAAGAATGTGGTTGGCTGACCCAGCGAGCGCGGGCGGCCGGGGGGGGGGGGATGAATGAATAAATAAATAAAATCTTTAAAAAAAAAAAAGAATGCTAAGACATGCATTCCATCCAGGCAAGAAAGTCATCCCAGCTTGCTTTTTGGTGTAATGAAAATGTTCTAAAATTGGTTGTTGTGATGGTATGTATGTTGTGTAAGGACTAATTTCATGTCCTTAATACGTTTACAAGTCTAGTGGATGTGTTTAAGATCTACTAGTTGTAAATACTCTCCAAACTAGTAACCTAACTTTTGCTGCCAGAACATCTTTCATTGACAATGCCTAGATCTGTGTTTTCCTCATTTTGCTTCATTCTCTCATTCAAAATAACATTTGTTTAAGCAGTAAACAAACTACCAGTGAAAAGTTTCCAAGTCGTTTTCGAGGAATGAAAAATGACTAGTTGTTATATTGCAAAACATCAGAAAATTTTGTGGCAATGCATTTCATATGCACTTAAGATGACAATTTCACTTCCCTCTGCTTTTTTTGTTTTTTGTTTTAAATATACCAGTTTTATTGAGATATAACTCTCATACCATACAACTCAGTCATTTAAAATGTTCAGTTTTCAGAATTGTGCAACCATCACCACAACCAATTTTAGAACATTTTCATCACCCCAAAAAAGGAACTTCGTATCTATTGTCAGTTGCTCCCTATACCGCCAACCATCCTCAGCCCCTAACGACTACTCATCTTTCTGTCACTATATATTCTGGACATATATAAATGGAATCATAAAACATGTGGTCTTTTATGACTGCCTTATTTCACTAAGCATAATGTTTTCAAGATTTAGCCATGTTGTAGCATGTATCAATATATTGCCAAATGGTATTACATTGTATGCATCTACCACATTTTATTGATCCATTAATCAGTTGAGGGACATTTCATTTGTTTCCACTTCTTGGCTATTATGAATAATGCTGCTATGAACATTTGTGTATATGTTTTTGAGTGGACATATGTTTTCATTACTCTTGAATATCCATCTAATAATAGAATTGCTGGGTCATATGGTAACTTGATGTTTAACCTTTTAAGAACTATTGGGCTGTTTTCCAAAATGGCTGCACCATTTTATATTCCTGCCAGCAGACTATGGAAGTTCCAATTTTTCTACATCCTTACCACTTGTTGTAATCTGTCTTTTTGATTAATGCTATTCTAGTAGGTGTGCAGTGGCATTTCATTGTGGTTTTGATTTGCATTTCCATCATGGCTAATGAAATGATGTTGAGCATCTTTTCATGTGCTTACTTCCATTTGCATATCTTCTTTGGAGAAATGTCTTTTCAGAGGCTTTGTCCATTGTTTGTCTTTTTATTGAGTTTTAGGAATTCTTTATATATTCTAGATACAGATACCTTATCAAATACATGATTTACTAATACTTTCCTCCATTCTGCCATTTGACTTTTCACTTTCTTGATGGTATCCTTGGGTGCACAAAGGTTTTAATATTGATGAAGTCCAATTTATCTATTTCTTCTATGTTATTTGTGCTTTTATCTAAGAAGAGTTTGCCTAACCCAAGGTCACAAGTATTTACTTAGAGTTTTATAGTATTATCTCTTTCATTTAGGTCTGTGATCCATTTTGAGTGACTTTTGGTATATGGAATGAGGAAGGGGTCCAACTTCCATCTTTTGCATGTATATATCCAGTTTTCCCAGCACCTTTGTTTAAAAGACTATTCTTTCTCCATATAATTGTCTTGTTACACCCCTGCTCTTAGAGGTACCTTTATTGGAAAAGTTTTAGACATACTAAGATATGCCATGTGTACACGTTTCTTGAAAACAATACTTAATGTTATATGGTTTTGAAGCACAGCATTATAAAGAAGTTTTGGTGTTGTAGAACAAAGTTGAGTCAAGAGTAAAGCCTGTCTTTTTTCCCCCCCAAGATGACAGCCTAATTTTATATTTTGATCATTTATGCCCCTGTTTGAAAAGTATATACATTTGTAAAGTATAGAACTCTTTTCCCTCTCGTAACTGGCAAATACATATTTTTTGTGTGATGAACATAGTTATATGTTACTTTTTGAATGTTGTCTTAAAAGTGATCTAAAAGATTGTTTGGGGAAGATTTCATTTATAGGAAGTACTTTAGGAAACACACACTATTACTGAAGAACTGTTTTAGGCCTCCCAGATAAATGGTGATTGTCTTTCACATACCTTTATAATACATTTATGGCATGGTATGAAGTATGATAAGTGGAAATTAAGGTTGGTAATTATTTCTGTAACTATCTTATAGTAATCTGCATGCAAGTTGTGCTTTGGAAAATGGAGGGGCATGAATGCCAGATTGAAGTGTTTGGACTTTATGTATAGCCAAGAGGCACACTAAATTTTTTTTATTAGGAAAGTATCATGAACAGACTATGTCCAGGAAGATTAAGTTGGCAGGAGATATTGAATGAAAAGGGGAGAAGGGATAGAGGTAAGAAGGTCAATGAAGAGACCAGTGTGCTTTGAACAGGAGATACTGAGGGCTTTAAGAAGTGTGTCAACAGTGGCTATAGAAAAGAGTGGGTAGTCATGAAAATAATTATGAAAACTACAAATTCCTGGCCTCTACTTTTGTCACACTGAATCAGAATCTTCTAGGTATAGAGACTGTACAACTGTACTTTTAACAAACTCGCCTCAGTGATTTTTATGTCTACTGTGCTGTATTAAATAATATGAAGGTAGAATTGTCAAGACTGGTAACTGATGGTTTACTCAGGATATTGCTTTGTGGCAGAAAGGGTGGTGAGGCTGTTTGAAAGGATTAAGGAAATAAAGGGGCAGATTTGGAGGCACAGAGAATGCATTCAGTTTGACATATATAAGGTTTGACTTGCCAGCAGAACTTGGTTGGGAATGTAGAATGTTTACTCAGGGAAAGACCCAGGGCAGTAAAGAATGTTTTTATTTTATAGACACATGAGTATCTTTACCCCTTGAGGAGATATTGTGCCATCTACTTGCTGTTTTCATTTTTAAATTTCCAAAATTTACACAGACGATATTCACCAAGCAACAATTTCCTTTTTTCTCTCCCTTCATTCCTTGGTAATCTCTTATCTATTTTCTGTCTCTACAAATTTGCTATTTCTAGCTATTTCATATAAGTGAAATCATTTAGTATTTGTCCTTATGTGCCTTATTATTTCATTCAGCATAATGTTTTCAAGATTCATCCATGTTGATTCATGTCTCAGAACTTCATTCCTTCTTAAACCTGAATAATATTCCATTGTCTGTATGTATCACATTTTGTTTATTCATTCATCTGTTGGACACTTGGGCTTTTACCATCTTTTGGTTTTTGTGAACAGTGTTAAACATGGGTGTACAAATATCTGTTTAAATCTATGTTTTCACTTTCTTTGGGTATATAGCTAGGGGTGGAATTGCTGGGCCATATGGTAATTCTATATTTTACTTTTTGAGAAACTACCATACTGATTTCCACAGTGGGCTGCACTGTTTTACATTTCCACAAACTATGCACAAGGGTTTCAATTTTTCCTTGTCTTCTCCAACACTTGTTTTCCTTTTTTAAAATAGCCATCCTTGTGAGTGCGAAGTGGTATCTGATTGTAGTTTTGATTTGTATTTCCCTAATGGCTAATGATGTTGGATATCTTTCTGTGTGCTTATTGGCCAATTGTATATCCTCTTTGAAGAAATGTCTGTTCAAGTCCTTTTTAACTGGATTGTCTTTTTGTTCTTGAGTTGAAGAGTTCTTTATATATTTTGGATGCTAGATCCTTATCAGATACTGATTTACAACTCTTTTCTCCTATTTCCATAGGTTGTCTTTTCACTTTCTTTATAATGTTATTTGATGCACAAGTTTTAAATTTTGGTGAAGTCAAATTTATCTATTGTTTCTTTCGTTGCTCATGCTTTTGGTGCCATAGCTAAAACTTCATTGCTGATCTTGAAGATTTGTCTCTATGCTCTCTTCTAAGAGTTTTATAGTTTTAACTTTTATATTTATGTTCTTGGTCCATTTAAAGTTAATTTTTATATATAGTGTAAGGTTGGGGTTCTTCTGCATGTGGATTTCCAGTTTTCCCAGTACCACTGGTTAAAGAGAAATGCATTCTTTCATGATTGCATGTACTTGGCACTCTTGTCAAAAATCATTTGGCCATAGATGCATGGGTCTATTTCTGGATTTTCAGTTCTATTTCATTGTCTGTATGTCTTTCCTTATGCCAGTACCACACTGTTTTGATTACTGTAGCTTGATAGTAAGATTTGAAATCAGGAAGTATGAGTCTTCCAACTTTGTTCTTTTTTTTTCGAAATAATTTTGGATATTGTGGGCCGTTTGCAATGCCATATAAATTTGAGAGTTGACTTTTCCATTTCTTCTAAAAAGGCTGCTGGAATTTTGAGAGATTGTGTTGACTCTTTAGGTTACTTTGGATAGTATTGACATCTTAACAATATTATGTCTTCTAACTGAACATGTGATATCTTTTCATTTAGTCAGGGCTTCTTTAATTTCTTTTGGTAGTGTTTTGTAGTTTTCAGTGTACAAATCTTTCATTTTCTTGTTTAGATTTATTCCTAGATATTTTATTGTTTAAATGGTAATGTAAATGGAATTCTTCTTCATTTCCTCTTCCCATTGTTCATTGCTAGTGTATGGAAACACAGTTGATTTTTACATGGTGCCCTTGTACCCTGTAACTTTGCTGGATTCATTTATTAGCTCTAGTACCTTTCTTGTAGATTTTCTCTATATAGTATCATATATTCTATGAATTGAGATGGTTTTACTTCATCCTTTCCAATTTGTATACTTTTAATTTCTCTTTCTTGCCTAATTGTTCTGGCTAGAACTTCTAGTACAATGCTGACTAGCAGTAGTGAAAGCAGGCATCCTTTTGCTGTTTCTGTTATTGGAAAAAAAGTACTTTGGCATGGGGCAGTAGCTATACCCAGAGAGAAACCAGAAAATCTACTCAACCCAAGCTTTCATGGAAAACTGCATGCTCTCCAGACAAGTTGTAAGATTGTTGGAACTTATGGCAGCAGTCTGCATAATACAATCTGACTGAACCCAGTTATGACTGTAGGAGGTGAGTTATACATAAACACTTTGTTATGGGACACAAAATACTACTGAAATGAAAAGTGAGGTACCACTGTTTGATTCTTGATAGCTTAAATTGCTGAGATGGTCCTGGGGCTATATCTGTGGAATATGTATCTCTTCTATTCATTAGTTATTAGGGATTGTTACTCTTTCCCTAGGAGAGATGGTTTGATTTTGTTACTTTGCACTATTTTGGGTTTCTTGGAGAGACACTAGCAACAGATGATTCATGCACCCATTCAGATGGCAGCCCATCTTGTTAAAATGGTAGAGGTTTTCCAAATCCAGAGATCCCTCACAAATAAAACCCTGTGCCTTTGGTCTTCAAATTTTTAAGTCATTGTTTATCAGCCTCAGTGAGTATTTGAATGACTGCAAATGCACAGATTATTTAGCTCATATGTTAGAGAGAGAGAGAGAGAGAGAGAAAGAGAGAGAACACTTAAATCTCTATCTTCAAGTATTACAGTCTAGTTGGGAGAAAGATGAGCACACAAGAAATGACTCATGACCTTAATAATCATATTAGTTAGCACATACTGAACTCTGTGTGCCAGACCTGTTGTTTGTGATAACTTCGCATATCTTGCCTCTCTTAATCCTCACAGCAATCCTGCCAACCACACTTGCCTCACTACTGCTCATGCCTAGGACCTTGATATCCCTGGAGGTACTCCATGGCCATACCCAGGGTCTATTACTCTTAATTAATGAATTCATTCACCTCACTCTGTCCACAACCCCTCATGGGCAGCTACCACAGAGTATTCTTAAAACATCAGTTATTTGACTTCATTAAAACTTCTAGTCCAAAATCTCTACTTGTCATGTCTAGATCACTTTCAGTTAAGATACTGCAGCTCAAATATCAGCTACTCTTTTGTCAATGTTTTCAACTTCCTCAGTCATCCTTCAGTTTCTAGCAGAAACTTAAGCCTGAGTAGGATCTACTAACTGTTTTGTCTGTGCCTGTCCCAGGGCCACTGAATTGATAGAGAAAAATCAATCAACAAGGTCACCATACAGCTGTCAACATTGCCCATCAATCCTACTATTTCCTCATACTCTCTCCCATTCTGCACAGTGGCCATATCAGACATTCTCCATGTTCCTCAAACTCTGCACCTTTTACCACCCTACTCCCTTTCAAAAATTGACCCTATCTCCTGCAACAGAGAATGCTTGTCACTTTACCTCCTACCCACAAACCTGTTAGCTTACCTATTCTTTGCTCCTTCTCTCTTGCTGTAATGGAAGATGTCTTCTGCCCATTTATAGCAAATCATTACACTTAAAGTACATATCCCATTTTTGTAGGGACAAAAGAAGGTGGAGACTGAGACAGATTTATTAGGGGAAACGTGTGTGTAATCAATGGATAGTAAAAATGAGGGAAAAATCAGAGACAACTCTGAGCCTGGAGTATTAGGGGGAAGAATGGTTATGTCTTTAGCAGTAAAAGAGATGTTTAAGAGGCATATGGTGATAAATTAATTTTGGCAGCTTTTGGATTTATTCAGAAGATAGTGCAATATCCAAGTTCCTGCAGACCATGCCTTTTTTTTAGTCAACCTCCTGTGAATATTGGGGTAGATACGGATTGAGGTGGGACCTTTTTTTCAAATAGCATTTATTTCTTACTTCCCCTTTTTATGCCAATATTTTTCACCAAGAACTGATGATGAGAGAATACGGTTGACACCACTTTTTTTCTGTAGATTTAAGGGAACTCTAGCACTACTCATTAAACTAGAAAAATAGTCTCCGTCTCTGGAACTCTGAAAGCTTGACATTATTTGTATTTTGTGCAAAAGGATCATTTTTCTTTTGTCAAAAGGTAAATTGGAGTCTAGTTTGCAGATTAAAGCACTTTATTCATACACCGAAAGTTTTTCTGTAGCAAAGAAGCCAGATCACTTGCAAAAATGGAAGTAGCTTTGATCTTCTAGAGATGGTAATGATTTTTTTTTTGTTTTATTTTATCTTTTTATTAATTTTTTTATTTATAAATAAGCTTTAGATTACATAAATGTTACATAAAAAATATAGGGGATTCCCATATGCCCCACTCCCTCCCCCTCCCACACTTTCCCACATTAGCAACGTCTTTCATTGGTGTGATACATTTGTTACAATTGATGAACACATATTGATGCATTGCTACTAACCATGGACTATAGTTTACATTATAGTTCACACTACGTCCTGCACAATTTTGTAGGTTATGACAAAATATATAATGTCCTGTATCTATCATTGCAATGTCATGCAGGACAATTCCAGTGTCCCAAAAATGTCCCCATATCACACCTATTCTACCCTCTCCATCCCCTCAGAACCTCTGGTGACCACTACCTTTATATCAATGATAAAAGTTCTTCCATTGCTAGAATAATAATGTCTATAATAGAATAATAATAAGTCTACTTTAGTCCATTGTTCATTCCCCAGTCTTGAGAATTTGGGTATTGTGATGCCCATTCTGTTTCTAATTGAGAGAGGGCTTAGATCCCATGGGGCAGATGGACAGAACTATCTTGCTTGCAGTTGCAGACACTCTCTGTTCCTTGGGATGGGTGTTGTCCATCATCATCTCCTTGTTAGTTGTCTTAGGTGAGTCTAAAGAACTGGAGAGTAGGTGTTGCAACTCTGCTGAGATTCAGGGCTCAACTGGCACATGGACGGACCAAAGATTTAAGTCTCTGAGACATATATTTAACAAGTATAGTGCTAATTATAATTTCAAATAAAGGGGCAGAAGAGCCATGTATAGGGAAACTATAAATGATTCTAACTCTGTTACAATGGGGAGCATAAATTCCAAAGTAAGGCCCAAAGATAGGGTGCTGCATTTCTGAGCTGTCTGCCCTGCTTATAGTGTTTGGATGTCTCTGGAGCCCTCTATTTGAGGCACTGTTTACTGTGGCAGTCAATAAAATCCTGCTGAGACGTGCATAAGTGTAACCTCTGGAATGACCTCCCAACTCACTTTGAAATCTCTTAGCCATAAAAACTCATTTGTATTTACCATTTCACCTTTTTGGCCAAGGTCTTTTCCCAGGTGCATTGCTATTTGGCACTTGGTAATAATCCCTCGGTGCCAGAGAGGCTCATCCATTGGAGTCATGTCCCATGTCGGGGGAGGGGGAAGGTAGTGCATTTATATGCTGAGTTTGGCTTAGAGGCCACATTTGAGCAACAAGGAGGCTTTCAGGAGGTAACTCTTAGGCAATATATAATACTAGGCTATGTTTCAATTTCAGAAGAAAAGGTTCATGAGTACAATCATCAATATCAAGGGCCTGGCGTGATGGTCTGTTGTCCTTCACTAGGCACTACCCTTGTACTTGGGGGATTCTTGCTTTCCTATTAGAGAATGTAGCAGGACTCCCCAAGATGGGAATTCAATATTCTTTTGGTTATTGTTTCGGTCTCCACCCACAGAGATAATACCCCATGACCACTTGAACATATTCATATGCCTTAGAGGCATGACCCAAGTGAACCCCTCTCCATGAATCCCCCCATCACCAACACCCTGCACCAGTGGTCCTCCCCTGCTACAGGGGTTTTGGAACCTCTCCAAAAATGAAGCTAACAAAATAACCAAATAAAATTAATAAGAAAATGAAATAATAATAATAGTTTTTAAAATAAAATACAAAAAAATTTTGAAATAATAAAATTTTTTTTAGACATTATGTCTTTCATCATTGTAAGATCTGTTGTCTCATATGTACAGTGACATTTTCTTCTATATATTACCCCAGTGTCTTTTTTTAAAATTTATTTTATCTTCAAAGAAGCTCTAGGTTACAAAAAAGTCACAAAGAGAATATGTGGGATTCCCATATACCCAATAAGGATGTTAGCTTGCCTCCTATTGAATGGAAGGAGTTTGTCCATCTTATGGGGGTAGGTTTAGGGCAGGTGGGCTTTATTTTATATTAGGTCAAACATAATGAAGTAGGGGCTTGATTGGCTTTCTGAGTCTGTCACCTTGGTGGGGATTTCAAATTTTGAAAGATATCAAGAGGGATTTCAAAGAGGAAGTAGGGCATGGATTTATTTATTATTATTATTATTATTATTATTGGCTCTCAGTGTCTCCAGGGCTTTATATAATTTTAAGTTTCTTCATCTATAACCATACCTTTAGAAAAATTTCTGCTGATGCAGATAAGCAAAATAGACAAATAGGAATATTTTTATAGATTATAAGAATGACCAGTTTCCCATTCATAGTATAAGGAGGTGTCTTAGTTTGCCACAGGGCTGCCAATGCAAAGTACCAGAAATGGGTTGGCTTTTAAAATGGGAAATTTATTTGGGTAAAAGCTTACTGTTCTGAGACCATGAAATGTCTAAATCAAGGCACCATCAAAGATGCTTTCTCACCAAAGTCAGCTACTGCTGATCCTAGCATCCTGCCATATGATGAAGATGATCCCTCCAGAATCTGTCATCTCCCAGAGCTCAGCTCTGGGCATCCAGGCATAGGGTTTGTCTTTTTCTGGGCCTCCTCTTTCAGTCTCGGCTGCCACGTTCACTCCCTAGTTCAGCTGTGAGCTATCAGGCATATGGCTTATCTCTCCCTGGGCCTTTACTCCTTGAGCCTTTTGGGGCTTCTCTCCTCGAGCTCAGCTGTGGGCAAACCTGCAGTCCTTTCTCTTACGCCCAGTTCAAATATGGCAGCTTCTTTTCTCTCTGTGTGTCTCCATTTTTATCAGCTTCAGTATGAGGGCAGAGCTGAACTTGTGTCATGCCTCACTCCTGACATAGTCCAATCAAAAGAGGACCAGATGAGTTTAAAAACATAATCTTTCTCTTTTTGAGATTCATAAAAGAATTTTAAAATGTCACAGATGGGGTGGGAAATAGATATATAAGAAATTGGTCAAGTAAAGGTGATTTGCATATTTTCCTAATTTTAGCTTTATTTAGTTATTTTTTAATAAATGACATTGTTTTTAAGTTGATAGAGGCAAAATGGGCACATAAAACATTTATAAATGTTGGTTTCCTTCTCCTGAGGGCTAAAATTGTGAAACTAAATTGAAATCTAATAGCATTACTACTTATGGATTGTGTTTTTATATTTTAGGAACCCTGATTGTTCTCCTTCAACGTGTTCATGATGAAGTTATTAGCACTACTTTTATTTTCTGGATTTATAACTGGTAGTAGAGGTAACTCTTCCTATAGCTTGGCACCTAAGTTACTACTGGTTTCCTTTGATGGCTTCAGAGCTGACTATCTGCAGAATTATGAATTTCCTCATCTCCGGAATTTTATTAAAGAAGGTGTATTGGTAGAACATGTTAAAAATGTTTTCATCACAAAAACATTTCCGAACCATTACAGTATTGTGACAGGCTTGTATGAAGAAAGCCATGGCATTGTGGCTAATTCCATGTATGATGCAGTCACAAAGAAACATTTCTCTGACTTTAATGATAAGGATCCTTTTTGGTGGAATGAGGCAGTGCCTATTTGGGTAACCAATCAGCTTCAGGAAAACAGAACAAGTGCTGCTGCTATGTGGCCCGGTACTGATGTACTCATTCACAATACCACGCCTTCCTATTTTATGAATTATAATTCCTCAGTGTCATTTGCGGAGAGACTAAATAATATTACTATGTGGCTGAGCAATTCGAACCCACCAGTCACCTTTGCAACACTCTATTGGGAAGAACCAGATGCAAGTGGCCACAAATATGGACCTGAAGATAAAGAAAACATGCACACAGTGTTGAAGGAAATAGATAACCATATTGGTGACCTGGTTCATAAACTCAAGATGTTAGGATTGTGGGAAAATATTAATGTGATCATTACAAGTGATCATGGGATGGCCCAGTGTTCTAAGGACAGATCAATAAACTTGGACCTCTGCATTGATCGTTCAGACTACACTCTTATAGATTTGACCCCAGTTGCTGCAATACTTCCCAAAATAAGTAAGTGGACTTTTAGTCTAAGGATGCTGCTATTTGAATGGGGCAATTGATTAAGGGTGATGTATAAGAGAATGAAGCACTGGCTTTTTGTAGTTCAAGACCATATTCTATTATATACTCAGATTGGAATTATTTCTTCCTAATTTATAAGTTTTAATATACTATTTCCTTTATTTGGGGTGAGATTTCCCCCTCTATTTTATAAGTTTTAAGCAATTGGATTAAGGTTTAGCAATTGGTTTTCTTTTTAAGAAAAGCAAAGAAGTGATTATTTCTTTGCTTTTCAATATATTTCTTTATTATTCTTATTAATGAAAAGGGGTAATATTTGTCCTAAAAAGCATCTTGGATTATTTTATGAGATATACTTTTCTTTTAAGACATTATTAGTTTATATTTTCTTAGGAAGCAAGACATTAAAATTATCTCTTTCTATAAAAGGCCGCCAGGGGTACTCCACAAAATGAAAAAAGAGAGGTGTGTCTATGTGTGTGTGTATGTGTGTATAAATATAAAATGGCATGTGTGTGTATATATAATTAGTCCTTAACACTGTCATATAATTATTGCTATGTTTCTTAAGAATTTAGAGTGATTTAGTGGAGGATGAATTTTCAGAATTTTTTCTTGTTATTCTTTCTAGAAAACTTTGTCTTCCCCTCATTAGTCAACCATGTCTTTTTTCCTTTGCTATTTCCATTTTCTTCCAGATAGAACAGAGGTTTATAACAAATTGAAAATCTGTAGCCCTCACATGACTGTTTATCTCAAAGAAGATATTCCTGCCAGATTTCATTACCAACATAATGATCGAATTCAGCCTATTATTTTGGTTGCTGATGAAGGCTGGACAATTATGTTAAATAAATCACTACCAAAATGTAAGTACTTAACGATATATCACATATGTTCCCAGTATATGACACATTATGACACTGTTCTGTTAACACTCAGGCCTAGTATTAAAGCCTGAGGCCATGAAAGATTGGGAAAGTCTCTAAACTTTGATTTGGAGACACTCATACACTAAATCAGTTCAATTTTCAGGTAGATAATTCTCAAGTATTCATTCGATAGCTGTTTACAATAACCACAATTAGAAGGATATATGAACTTTAGGGTGAATTACAGTTTTACTGTCTTTACCAAAACTGCAATTGCTGTATTCCAGTGAAGCTTTTTTACAAAAACAGGTGGCAGGCTGAATTTGCCTTGGTTGTAGTTTGCAACAGATCCACTGCCTATTGCAAATCAGAAGCATCAGCCAAGGAAAAGACTAAGAGTCAATGGAATTTGTATATTATTTGTATTTATGTTATATACTCATTGTGGAAAATTTGGAAAATACAGAAAAGCATAGAAAAGAGAACAAAAACTATCCATAATCCCTAAATGAGATGTAGACAACTATTAATTGTGGGATTCCCCCCCCTAATCTTTTTTATTTACATATACATGCATATTTTTACATTATTGGTATCATAATATGTACATATGGTGTGATATTCTGATTCTTATCATATTGGTAACATGCATTATTTTTATTACAAAATACTTTGAGCATACAAATAAAGAATATAACAAACACTGATATAATTCTATCACTTACACTTAATATGAAAGTGAGAGGTTATTAAATGTAATTGGTGTATGTTAAAAGGAAAAATTTATTAAAATAAAGCTGAAGATTGGGAGTATCGTATTGGAGTTATATAAAGGATCATCACGTTTTTCTTTGAGTTAGACTTTTAATAGTGTTACAAGTTGGAATCATCTGGTTAGCCTGCACATTCAATACAAGAATCCCTTCTGTAACATTCTCAATTATCTGGCCCTCCTGATGCTAGGGTATTTATTAACTGTCTCAGTAAACCAGTAAATCATTATGTAATCCTATTTCTTGTCACAGGAGCAATTGAGATGGGTAAGGCTGAAGATTCGCTTCTTCCCCATTTACTGGTCTTACTCCTGCTTTCCCCAGTTATTCAGGACCCTTAGCCCTGCCACTCTATCACTGGTGCTGTTTGCAGTGAGCTTTTGCAAGTCCTGGAGATGAGTGAATTAAGTGGGGCTGGGGTGAAAGATAAGTTAATCAGGTTGAGAAGTAGTGTTAAAGCCTCAGGCCATGAAAGATTGGGAAAGTGGTAGATGGGCAAGGGAGTGAAATAAGGGAACATGGCCTGGTGGAATAATATAGACATTTTTGTTTCTGGCCCCTGTCTGGTCCAATTTACCAGAATTTTAATGGATAGGACTTATACCAACAGGATTCTATTGTACTTAAATTAGAAGCAAGTTATTTTGTAACAGAAAGACTGATCTTAATTACTAACATCATTGTGTTCTTTTTTTCAGTAGGTGATCATGGTTATGATAATTCTTTGCCTAGTATGCATCCATTTCTAGCTGCCCATGGTCCTGCATTTCACAAAGGCTACAAGCACAGCACAATTAACAGTGTGGATATTTATCCAATGATGTGTCACATCTTGGGATTAAAACCACGTCCCAATAATGGAACCTTTGGCAATACTAAGTGTTTGTTGGTTGATCAGTGGTGCATTAATCTCCCAGAAGCCATTGGAATTGTTATCAGTGCACTTTTGGTGTTAACCACTCTAACATGCCTCATAATAATCATGAAGAATAGGCTATCTGTACCACATCCATTTTCCCGACTTCAGCTACAAGAAGATGACGATGATCCTTTAATTGGGTAGCATGTGCTGGGGTTTATACAAATTGTCTTCGATTAGACACAACATAGGATATACCCAAGGAATGGTGTTGTAAGTTTGAAAAATAATACTTTAAGGATTTAGACCAAATATGCTCAAATTATTATGGTTTGCTTTTCCTTGAGTTTGGTTTCCATGTATTAGCCAATATAAAATCCCTGATCATAGTAAAAAATTGCTAGTACATCAATAGTTTACATCATCTGTTTCTCTACCTGGAAACATCTTTTGAGAAAATACTCCCTCTGCCTTTTGTGTGTGTATATGTAATGAAGATGTGATACATCTTTAAATGAAAATATACCAAAATTTAGTAGGCTTGCATTTCTAATAAGTTTATATATTTGTAAATGAAACAACAGAAATCTTTTTGCAATTCTTTAATTTTGTATATCAGGAAGGAAAAATTTCCTATATTTTTATATTTACCTTTAATAGAGTTTGTATCCCAATTAAACACTTGGTGTAGGTAATTCTTTGTAATGGTTAATAAAATTAGTTAATCAGGCAGAAAAGATCAAGCATATGGAGAAATTATTTCAAGGAAAAAAAGTTGTTTTAACTAAGACCAAGTGATAACAAACCCTGAATTACCACCATTGTATCTTAAGCTGTTGAAGTCTCAAAAGTTAAATCTTCTGAAGATAATTGCTAATAAGAAATTCAGAAGAAAATGGAGAAAAGTGCTGAAGACTTTGTGGCTAATGCCTTTGTGTAAGTGATTTAGTTGTGTGACTGTTACTGTGCATGTGCACCTGCAGATACTATGTGACATAATACAGGAGGAAGTCATAGGTAGACTTGACTGTAGTTGGGCTTACACATTCCTGTAGAATGTGGTTATTTTTGCACTTCATATTTGTTTACTTTCTCCTAACTTAAGTAAAAATCATAATTTAAATAGTTCTTTATTTATTTATTTTTTTATTTTTTTATCATTTTTAACTTTCTTATGCTATTTAGTGCTAACAGGGTATCCAGGTGCTACAGAGACATTTATTACCTGAATACAGTCTGGTTTTGCTTAGGTCAGAATGAGGAAAAGAAATTTTTATATTACCTTGGAGACTTTATGCCTTGACATTTTAGATACTAGAGAAGTTAAGAAATTTAAAATGGAATTTAGTATTGTTTGACCTTTTATATCATTCATGTGTTAAGTGGCAGAATAATTCTATTAACATTGACTAGCCAGAAACCCTTGCTTTTTTTTACTCCAGTATTTGGATGGCAGAAATAATCACTCTGCTCATTTCTTTAACATATTTGTTTAGTGCCAAGGATTTGTTTCAAAGGACTATCATCCTACCTTTGCTAGTTGGTATCTTCTAATAATTAAAATTAATATGAAGAGCTGAGTTATGGCAGACAAGATTGTACCTATTAGAGAAAAATTTGGGTTAAGAACCGTTCATCAAGACCCTGAGGCAAGCAATTAATAATATTAAGAGTGATCTTTAGGGGGGCGGATGTGGCTCAAATGGTTGGGCGTCCGTCTGCCATGTGGAGGGACCTGGGTTTGATCCCCGGGACCTCCCGGTAAAATTAAAAAAATATATATAGAAGGCGCATGGGCTGCCAGGCTCTGTGTGCCGCTGAGCCGTCGGGCCCCTGGGCCATGCAGCAGGATGATGACGTAACAGGGGAGAGACAAGACGAGATGCTCCGAAAACTCCAGAAGCCAGGAGCAGAGGTGGCGCAGGAGGCAGAATACCTCTCTCCTACATCAGAGGTCTCCAGGCTCGAATCCTGGTGAAGACTGGAGGAGGAGGATGAGAAGAGATGGCAGGAAAGAGACATGGAGAATTGTCCAGCGAATAGACACAAAACAGCAAATGGGGAAGGGGGCGTTTAAAATGGATAAAGTAAATAAATAAATCTTAAAAAAAAAAAATGATCTTTAAAGTTTTGACAATATAAAAGTAGTAACTCTTGCAGACACAAAAATAACCTATAGTGACTATATCATCCAATTAAACCTTGATTACCCATGATGGTGAAGAATAACAATGGTGTCAGTCATCAAACATATGATTCATCCTCTTGGGTCACTGTATTTCCTGAGCCTGGTGTTTGGTGCCATTTGTATTTGGGGCCCTTGAAAGAAAGTTTCCATACCCTGCATAAATAATCTGTACTGTTGGTTATAGGAGTTTTCTGTTTTATGAACACCGTAATAAACAAATAAATGAAATAAAACCAGTAGGGCAAATTTTCAGCAAATTTTATTTGTGATTTTTCCCACACATAAAACAGTTATCTGAAGGTTAGTAGTTAATCTGAGCAAAATAATAGTAAAATGCCTTTCTACTTCAGTTTCCATTTAAATACAAAGAATAGAATTGCCACGTTTAAAGCTTTTTTTTTTTTTTTAAGTAGTGGACATTTTTTGAAGTGTCTAAAATAACAGCTTTAATTGGATATTTAATACTAGTTGAGTAGAGCTTGGTCCTTACAATGTTGTGGAGTTTAGTGACTGCATTAGTTTCATTGGAGGTTTTGAGTTTCAGAAATCTATACATGGCATCCAACCTATCAGTGGGTTCACTATATGAAGGATGTCCTGTCAGTATCATAACCTATTCAACAAAAGACATTTACCTATTTTTTTTTTTCATTTTACTCTCAAAGTATTCACTTTAATTTTAAATTAGGTAAATTGCTTTTTTATCTGTATGTTGATGGGACAAGAACAGTATTTAATCAGACAAATTTATATATATTATCAAACTTTGCATTAATTCATTTGTATCTTTAAAAAATTATCACTTAAAGTCAATAACTACTCTAGTACACTGAGAAAATAAAGCTAGCCTTTTATACTAAAGTTTTGATGAACATTTTGTTAAATAATTGACTAATACACTGCTGTGTTTTCTGGATGGTAGAAAGTATATGGTGCCATAGAACATCTCATCATTTCTGGCAACAATAGTAAAAGGTAACAGGAAAACTTTTAGTTAGGTGTATTTTGTTAATTCAGCGAGTGAATGCTTCCAGAATTAGTATATTTACCTATTACATAGGGACAGTTCTGCTGTTGTTATTAATGTACAAGTTCTTCTGGTAAAGATTAATAGAATAAAACTTACCTGAATCCTCTGTACTGTAGGCTTTGTTATTGTTCCATTAGGCTTGGTATGAGAATTTGAAATGAAGGTTCTTGGAGCATTGAAGGATTAAAATTGCATTTGCATTGTTCTTGGGTGACTCCCTTCTTTGCCCATATCTCATAAGCTTTAAGGATGAGAATAAGCTTTATTTCTCTTTGGGTGGGGAGGGGCTACTTTATTGTGAATGGATAAAGCTATAAATGAAGGACAAACGATGATATGAAAAGTGTGTGTTCATTGTCAGTTTGTAAAATAGGGTGTATATAAAATGACATGACTGTGCTTTAAAAAATTTGTATTAGTGCCTTAAGTTAAAATATAATATATATTGACTCTGTGTTGTTTGAATTCATAGTTAATGACCTTGCATATGATTACAAATTTTACATGAATAAAATCTATCAAAGCATTCTTATTGTGATTATTAAAGATAAAGTTCAATGTCATTGATAATTTTTAAATGTCACCTTGTTGCAAAATGTACATACTGTGATAGAATGTTGGCATGACTTATCAGTACTGTAATCAATGCCTATGTGGATTTATGTAGATTTTTAAAAACCAAGATTGAGTAACATCAGATTTTAAAAACAATCCAGCATAAGGACATCATTCAAAAGAAAATCCAGATTAATTTTGTAGAGCCTCCAAAACTATAATTTATCTGCCTTAGAGTAAAAAGGAAGTTTGAAAAGCTGATTATAATACACTGTAAGTTAAAGAGGGAATTTATGGTATTTAAACTTTGCTTTGCACATAGCCTTAAGTACCAAATGTCTTGTCCAGTTGAATATAGATTCAACAAAATTTCCTCAAGAGCAGTGATTAATTCATTTGCTCTTTTTATGTTTAATGAATCCTGCTAGGAACTGTGAGAAAACAAAAGAATAAAAGTCACTTTCTTTATTTTGAAAGAGAGTTCTATCGCACTTCAAAAGTGGTAAAACTATATGCCGGTTCCTGCTGACTACTGTTGGGTCTTGTGCTGCCTGAAGTCTGGATGCGAGCTTTGCCTCTTTCCCCCATCCCCAGCCTCACTGGTGCCTGTGCACACATACAACCATTACCTGAGAGAATATGTCAGAATCCAAATAAGCGCATGGAATCCTGGGGTCCTATTACACACAAAAACACTGATCACAACAAATATATATTTCTGTATCTTAATACATTAATACATTAAGGTATGTGTGTGTATGTATGTATGTATGTATGCAAGTGGTCGTTGATGTTGACATTGAAAGGTCATCTGACTCAAGTCCCAGGTCAAAATTACTTGGGAGACAGTAGTAGAATCTCTACCCAAAGAGCAAGCCAAACTTATGCAGGACATCTACCTTTTATCATATCTTCTCTCTATAGATACTATTTACTTCATTGTTGTAGACAGGGGTGGTAGAAAGGATCAATAGATATTAAGTCCACTATACAAATACATTTTTATAAAAGGTTCCTATCAGGTCAGACCCAGTACCGTTACACCTTATTTGAATTGTCCACAGAGAGAAATGTTTTTGTTCTTGAAATTTCTGTGAAGGTTTTCCTTTCTGTTTGCTTGCTTTTTAATCATAAGATGACATGTAAATTGGCTTCCAGTAATGGTAGACAATGTTATTCAGATCATTTTGTAATGATAAAAGGGCCAATACATCAGAAAGATACAATTATGAAGTGAATACACCTAAAAACAGCTTAAAAACATGAATCAAATCTGATGAAACTAAAGAAACAATCTATAAACACAATTGCACCCCTTTCTAAGTAACTGATAGAGCAACAAGACAAACCAAGGGGGAAAAATTGAATGTAGAAAGTCAGTGATGGTATCACCCATCTTGACCTAAGTGAAATTATTGAAGACTACAGCTCAAAACTGCGGAAGATTCTTTTCCGGTACACATGGAAGACTCACCAAGATAGACTATATACTAGGACATAAAACAAGCCTCAATAAATATTATGAAAACTTTGCAATCTTATAGACTATGGTTTTTTGTTTGTTTTTTTACTGGGAGGTCCCAGGGATCAAACCCAGGTCCCTCCACATGGGAGACAGACTCCCAACCATTTGAGCCACATCTGCCCCCTCCCAGACTATGTTTTATGACCAAAATGGAATTAAATTAGATTCAGTGACAAAAATCTTAAAGATTTGAAAACACAGTTCTATAAAACCTATTGGTCAAAGAACTCATAAGGCAAATGAGGAAATATTCTAAAGTTAATGGTTAGATAAAATCTGTAGTATGCAATTGTTGTACCTCCAGAAGAAAACTTCCTTTCCTCTATTCTTTCTCTGGGAATCTTGATCTGTTTGTTTTTATGCAGGAGCTGAGGAAAAAATCCTACAACAATTGCACACACAAAAAAAGGCAATCTTAAAAATTATACCATATATCCAGGGCAAGAATCAGGTGTAGAAGAGCTGAGAAAACCTGAACAGTTTAACATGGGCTACTCTTAAGGTCCAGAGTAAATTGGACCAAACATCAAAGAAGAGTCTTAATACAAAGCCAATTAACAAACCCTAGGCAAGAGGGAGAACTTGACCTTCAGAATTAACACATCAAAATAGATGCCCAGCCATCAGCAAAAAATTACAAGCCATGCAAAGAAACAGGAAGATATGGCTCAGTAAAATAACAGAAATTATGGGGAAGAAAAACACTATAATGGAGATTTAAAATACACTAGAGTCATACAACAGCAGATTTGAATCGGCAGAAGAAAACATCAGCAAACTAGAAGACAGGACAACCAAAATCATACAATGAGAAGAATAGATAGAGAAAAGAATAGGAAAAATTGAGCAGTATCTCAGGGATGTGAGTGACAGCATGAAGCCTACAGACATATGCATCATATGTGTTCCAGAAGAAGAAGAGAAGGGAAAAGGGACAGAACAAATATCTGAGGAAATAATTGTCAAAAAATTTTCAACTCTTTTAGGAGATAAATATTCCTGTCCAAGAAGTACAACATATCCCAAACAGAACAAACCATAATAGACATACTCTGAGGCATACTAATCAGAATGTCAATGCCAAAGATAGAATTCTGAAAGTAGCAAGAGAAAAGCAATTTGTCACATACAAGGGATGCTCAATAAGACTCAGTGCCAATTTCTCATCAGAAACCATGGATGCCAGAAGGCAGTGGTATGATACATTTAAGGTACTGAAAGAAACACTGCCAGCCCAAAGCTCTTTATCCATCAAAACTGACCTTCAAAAATTAGGGAGAGTTTAAAATATTCACAGATAAACAGAATTCATCAACAAAAGAATTACTAAAGGGAGTTCTCCATGTTAAAAGGAAAAGACGAGAGTATCTTGGAGTAGTGTGAAAAAGTGAAGATCTTCAGTAAAGGTAATTAAAAAGGGAAATGCAAAACTCAGTAGTACTGTATCCTCAATAAATAATGCTACTTCTTAATTCCTATAAGAGTCAGAGTACAATTGAACGGGAAAAAGTCATATTTCCTGATAATGGACATGCAAAATAAAAGGAGGTAATGTGGGACAAAAATCAGTATAACGAGGGAAAAGGAGGGATTTGGGATGGAGAGCATGTATGCTATTGGAACTAAGTTGATATCTTTACAAATTAGTAGGTTATAGACAGATTTTGTAATATAAACCCCAGGGTAACCACAAAGAAACTATTTTAGAAATATACAGAAACAGAAATGAGAAAGGGATCAATCATATATCACATAAGATGAACTATATAGAAAAGGAGGGTGCAATAGAGGAAAAGAGAGACAAAAAAGGTATGACATATGAAAACCAATGGACAAGATGGCTGAAGTAATGGATTAAATTCCACAATCAAAAGACACAGATTGGCAGAATGGATAAAAAAAAGCACGATTCAACTGTAATTGTTTACAGAGACTCATCTTAGACCCAAAGACACAAATTGGCTGAAAGTGAAAGGGTGAAAAAAGATACTCCATGCAAATAGTAACCAAAAAGGAGTTGGGATAGTTATACTAATATTGGACAAAGTAGACTTTAAGTAAAAAACTGTTACACAATACAGAAAAGGACACTCTTTTTTAATAAAAAGGGTCAATCCACCAAGAAGAAATAACTATCATAAATATGTATTCACCTAACCATGGTGTCCCAAAATACATGAGGCAAACAATGGCAAAAGTGAAGGGAGAAATGGACACCTCTACAATAATAGCTGGAGACTTCAATAGGACCCTATCTCATACCATATACAAAAATTAACTCAAAATGGGTCAAAGATCTATAAATATAAGAACTAGGGCTATAAAGCTCCTAGGAGAAAATGTAGGGAAGTATCTTCAGGATCTTATGTTAGATGATGGTTTCTTGGACTTTATACCCAAAACACTAGCAACAAAAGAAAAAAAAATAGATAAATGAGACTTCAACATAATAAACTTTTGTGCATCAAAGGACTTTATCATGAAAGTGAAGACAATCTGCTTAATGGGAGAAAATATTTGGAAACCGTATAGACAAAGGTTTAATATCCAGAACATATAAAGAAATCATACAACAATAAAAAGACAATCCAATTTAAAAACAGGCAAAAAAACTTGAATAGACATTTCTTCAAAAAGGATGTACAAATGGCTAAAAGGCACATGAAAAGATGCTCAACATCACTAGCTAATTAGGGAAATGCAAATCAAGATCACAATGAGATATCATTTCACACCCACTATAATAGCTACTTTTTGTTTTGTTTTTTTTAACCCAGAAAATTGCAAGTGTTAGAGAGGATGTGGAGAAATAGGAACATTCATTCATTGCTAGTGGGAGTGTAAACTGGTGTAGCTGCTGTGGAAGACAGTTTGGCAGTTCCTCAGGAAGCTAAATATAGAACTACCGTATGACCCAACAATCCTGCTACTAGGTATATATCCAGAAGAATTGAAAGCAAGGACTCTAACAGAGTTATAACACACTGTTCATTGAGGCTTTATTTACAATTGCCTAAAGATGGAATCAGCCCAAGTATCCTTAACCGATGAATGGATAAACAAAATGTGGTATATCCATATGATGGCATATTATTCAGCTATAAAAAAGGAATGAAGTCCTGATGCATGCAATAACGTGGATGAACCTTGAGGACATTATCCTGAGTGAAATAAGCCAGACACAAAAGGACAAATATTATATAA
The DNA here is from genome assembly GCA_026826555.1 of Tolypeutes matacus. Classification (NCBI taxonomy): domain Eukaryota; kingdom Metazoa; phylum Chordata; class Mammalia; order Cingulata; family Chlamyphoridae; genus Tolypeutes; species Tolypeutes matacus. Next base: position 8,520,236 of record JAKSZT010018658.1, on the reverse strand, counting down.
TTAGTTCACTATATGAACTTGCCAATCCTCATAGTTGTGTGAACCAATTCTTATAATAAACTTCTTTACATATGTGTGTGTGTGCATATATATATTTCCGTGGAGAACCCTGCCAAATACAGGAAATGCTCCCTCCTTTATTTTGGAAGAGATTGTGTAAAATCTCTTCTTTAAATTTATTCTTCTTTACGTGTTTGATAGAATTCTTCAGTGAAACCATCAGGGCTTAGAGATTTATTTTGCAGAAGCTTTTAAATTATGAATTCAATTTCTTTAATGTTTCTAGGGCTATTTGTGTTGTCTATTTGATCTTGATTGATTTTTGGTAGTTTGATGGCTTTAGGGGGAATTTAAGTTGATTAATTTATGAGTGTAAGATTTTCATAGTATTCCTTTATTATCTTTTTAATAACTACAGGATCCGTAATGATATGTCCTATTTTATTCCTTTAATTGTTTGATTGTGTGTTTTCTCTTTTTATTTTTGTCAGTCTTTCCAGAGGTTTATCAATTTTATTGATTTTTTTCAAAGAACTAATTTTTTGTTTCATTGATTTTCTCTGTTATTTTCCTATATTCAATTTCATTGATTTCTGCTCTTTATTATTTTCTTCCTTCTGCTTCATTTGGGTTTATTTTATTCTTCTTTTCTTAGTTTCTTGTGGTATGAACTCACGATATTGGTTTTAGACCTTTCCTTATTTCGAGTGTAGGCATTTAGTACTATAAATTTCCCTTTCAGCATTGCTTTAGTTGAAGCCTACATACACACATTTAAGATTATTTTATCTTCCTAGTGGAATGATCATTTTGTTATTATGTAATAGCTCTCTTTGTTGTAATTTTCTTTTGTCTGACTTCTACTTTATCTGATATTAATATAAACACTACTGCTTTTTAAAATTAATGTTTGTTTAGTATATCTTTTTCCATCCTTTTATTTTCAACCAATGTATGTTTTGAATTTGAACAGCACATAATGGAGTCATTTTTCTTTGTAATCCACTCTGCCAATCTTTCTTTGGATTGGCGTATTTGGATCATTTACATTTAAATTAAGTAAATGATATGTTAGCACCTAATTTTGCCATTTTATTAGTTGTTTTTTATTTGTTTATTTTATTTTCATTCCTGTTTCTCTTTTATTGTCTTCCTGTGGATTGTGTGAACAGTTTTTAGAATCTCATCTTGATCTATTTTTCATATTTCTGAGTGTATCTCTTTGTAGCAGTTGCTCTGAGTGTTACAATTTACATATATATATGATTTATAACAGTCTACTGCTGTATATTTTTTTGCATGCAGTATTTTTTTGCCCTTTTCATTTTTTTATTTTTAAAAGATACTTAGGTTACATAAATGTTACAGAGAATATATAGGGGATTCCCACATGCCCTCCTCTCCACACCTCCCACATTAGCAACATCTTTCATTAGCGTGGTACATTCATTGCAATTGATAAACACATTTTGGAGCATTGCCACTAAGCATGGATTGCAGTTTACACTCTCTCCCACTTAATTCTGTAGGTTATGGCAAGATATATAATGGCCTGTATCTGTTGTAATGTCATTCAGGATGATTCCCAAGTCCCGAAAATTCCCCTGTATTACACCTGTTTTTCCTTCTCTCTACCCTCAGAACCTCCAGTGGCCACTGCCTCCACATCAATATTTCCTCCATTTCTAGAATCACAGTAAGTCTATAGCAGAATACTAGTAAGTCTACTTTAATCCATAGTTCATTCCCCAATCCTGAGGATTCTGGGATGGTGATGCCCACTCCACCTTAGTTGAGGGGGGCCTTCGATCCCATATGGCTGATGGGTGAGACTCTCTTGCTTGCACTCTTGGTTCCTTGGTATGTTGGTTATCCATCATCTCCTCCTTGTTAGTTGTCCTGGCTGAGTCCAATGAACTGGAGAGTAGGTGTTGCAACTCCGTTGAGATTCAGGGCCCAGCTGGCACTAGGACAGTCCAAAGATTTAAGTCTTTTGGACATACACCGACCAACTTTAGTACTAATTATAAGTTTAAATAGGACAGAAGAGCCATGTGTAGGGAAATCACAACTGAGCCCAACTCTGTCACACTGGGGAGCATAAATTCCAAAGTACAGCCCACTGGCAAGGGGCCAAACTCCTGAGCTATCTTCCCTGACTATAGTGTCTGGATGTTTCTAGTGCCCTCAGGAGCCCCATTATTTGAGGTGCTATCTACTTTGGCTGTCAATGAGTTCCTGCTGAGATGTACATAAGTATTACCTCTGTAATGACCTCCCAACTCACTTTGACGTCTCTTAGCCTTGTAAACTCATTTGTCTTTACTTTTTCCCCCTTTTGGTCAAGGTTTTTTTTTTTTTTCCCTCAGTTGCATTGCTTGTTGGTACTTGGTAGCAATCCCTCAGTGCCAGGGAGGCTCATCCCCGGGAGTCATGTCTTACACTGGGGGTAAGTTATTACATTTATATGCTGAGTTCAGCTTAGAGAGAGGCCGCATTTGAGCAACAAGGAGGTTCCCAGTAGGTAACTCTTAGGCACCCTACAACACTAGGCTAAGTTTCAATTTCAAAAGCAAAGGCTCATAAGCAGAGTCATCAATATCAAGGGCCCATCAGTGGACCATCCTCCTTCACTAGTCATTGCCCCTGTACTTGGGAGATTGTTGCTGTTCCATTAGAGAATATGGCAGAGCTCCCCAGAATGGGAATTTGATATTCTTTTGGTTATTGTATGACACTCCACCCACTGTGGCAATGCCCCATGAACTTTTTGAACACATTTGTATGCCTTATATGTATGCCCAGGTGAACTTCCTCCCATTTATCCCCCATCACTGACATCCCACACCAATGGTCCTCCCCTGCCACAGTTGTAACCCTTCTGTGATCCAAAACTTCTTCAAAAATGGAGCCAATAAAATAGTCAAATACAATTAATAAGAAAACGAACTAATGATAGTTTTAAACATCCATGCATATATCAAAAAAAAGAAGATATAAAAATCAAAGACCTAACTGCACACCTGGAGGAATTAGAAAAAGAACAACTGAGTAACCCCAAAGACATAGAAAAAAGGAAATAACAAAGATTAGAGCAGAAGTAAATGAAATCGAAAATAAGAAAGCACTAGAAAAAATAAAAACCAAAAGCTGGTTCTTTGAGAAGATCAAATTGACTACTGCTGTATACATCTTAGCATTTTGAGCCTCATTTCCATTTCTATTCATTCACCTTCCTTACTTTTTTAAATAGTCTTGAATAAAATATGGTGTTATATTTTGTTTCAGTCATCAAATATGATTTTTAAAACCCCTGAGGTAAAGGATAGTCTACTATATGTACCCACATCTCTGCTTTTTCCATTGTTCCTTCTTCCTGCTGTGCCAAGATTATTCTTTTTTTTTTTTTTTTTAAACCATTTCCTTTCTGTTTGAAGAACTTTCTTCGGCCAATCTTTAAGGGTAGGTCTGCTTTAGTTGTCCTTCTGATGATTTTATTTCTGCTTTGTTGTGCTGCAGCTTCAAGGCCACTGCGTCTGGTCCAAGTGCTGACTGACCTATTGAAAAGCCTGCAGAATGCTTCTGGGAGACATGGGTGGTTCATACAATCATTTATTGCAGGAAGGTTGCTAACAGAGACTGGTCCAGGGCAGCAGGTGGATCCAGGAGGTTTAACAGTAGCTTTACAGGCAAAGAACAAAGAAGAGGGAAAGTAAATCATAAGACTTGGGAGGTATTTGAGGAATATTCATTCTTTCTGAAGTTCTTTCTCATGGTCTGTGCACAAACACCCACAATGGTCACAAGAATGAGATTTGGCCAGCGCTATCAATCTTGTGTACTGGTCATGCTTTTTGCCCTGAATGCTCCATTCCTAGAAGATTGATGATAGGTTAGGTAACAGTTAACAATCAGGGGAAGCAAGGTTTGCACCAGGAAAGACTATTTACCCTACACCACTCATTCCTGCAGGATAGTTTTACCAGATATAGAATTTGTGTTTGACAGCTTTTTTCTTTCAGCACTTGAGAAAAAGGATTCTCCTGCTGTTGCTCTTCACCCACCCTGATGTCTCTGGGAAAAGGAGCATCTGAAAGCTGCAGGGTAAAGACACTTCCTGGGCTAGGTCACTTGTGGCTGGGTTCCTTTTTTAGGTGTGGCCTGTTCATCCCAGTGTCTCTGTCTAGGGGAGGAAAATTTCAGGCCTGTGGGAGCAAAGAGGTTCTCCAGACCTCCCAATGTAGCTGGGTCTCTCTTACGGGTTCTGCTTACTTGCCTCTGTATCCCTCAGTGGAAAAAGGGAGTCTCAGGCTCCGTGGCAGGGAATGAGAATGCTTCTCTTGGTTGCATAGTTTTAGTTGGGCTCTCAACAGACACCCCTTGCTGGTGATGTCTTTTCTCTTGTTGGTGGTATTAGACTTGCTTGACATAGTCAGAGGAACTCCTGTTCAGTGCAGGGGAGGAATGAGCCTACCTGGACTGCCCTCTGTCGCTAGCTTGGGAATTGGGAAATGCTGGGTCCGGGTGGCCTTCTTGTGTTGGGTAAAGGAATGCAAGAAGCCATGCCACTGTGATCCTCTTGCCTGGGTCCTTAACCAGTTCACCTTCTTCTTACCACCTTTCAGTGTTCTTTGGTTGTCTCTTGCATCATTTGCAGGGTTTATAGTTGTGCTTAGTGGAGAGAAGTTTATCTCATCTGAACCAGGAGTTCCTAACATATTTTAAAATGTCTTTTTAAAAAAGCATCAAATTGTCCACAAGTTAATGAGGAATTACCAGGGTGAGATGCAGAAAATACTGAATTCTCCCAAGTGAGTCCAGTATTCATGGCTGTTTCCATCCTGGGGGCACTGGCCAATTTGGAAGACAGAAAGCCTTGAAGAACTGAAGGACAAAAGCTGGGATACAGAGCCTGCCAAGGGTGGAATCCTTGGTTAACGAACTCCTGCTTTGGGGTGGGATCCCAAAGGGCTAGCCCCTAGTCTGAATCAAAAGTAAAACCACATCAACTGCAGCTTTTTTTTTTTTTTTTTTTAAGACTTATTTATCCCCCCGCCCCCATTGTTTTGCACTTGCTGTCCTCTGTGTGGTTCTTCTGTGTCTGCTTGTCTTCTCTTTAGGCGGCACTGGGAACTGATCCTGGGAACTTCTGGAGTGGAGAGAGGTGCTCAATCTCTTGCGCCACCTCAGCTCCCTGGTCTGCTGTCTCTTATTGTCTCTCTTCTGTCTCTTTTTGTTGCATCATCTTGCTGTGCCAGCTCTCCGCATGGGCCAGCACTCCTGTACGGGCCAGCCCTCCCCGTGAGCCAGCTTTCCGCTTGTGCCAGCTTGCTTTTCACCAGGAGGCCTCGGGAATCAAACCCTGGACCTCCTATATGGTAGATGGGAGCCCAATTGCTTGAGCCACATCCACTTCCCTGTAGCTTGACTTTGAGTACAAACTGGATCAGGAAATCTGGGTCCTGGTTCCCTCTGACACCAATATGGCAAGAAGTCACCTCACTGCTTTGTAAGGCCCCTTCTTAAATCAGATGGTTCAATGATCCCTTAAATCCTTCCTAGCTCTGTGTTTCTTGAGTCTGTCCCTTTCACCTAATGAATAGCTGAAACAATTTGAGAACTACAAGAGCTGGGTCGTTCATTGTATTTTCTAGAAATAATAGTTTCTTGTAAGAAATTGAGACTAATAATAGAGTTCTAGTTTCACTTTAAAGGGTCAGATAAGGTTTTTAAAAGCAATTTTAAATTTAAATGTCAGGTGGCAGAGGGAGAAGAAATTTCAAAATGCATATTGAGTAATAAAAAAAATCTTACTAATTAATAAATTGTACAAAATGGCTGATGGAGCATGTTGAGCAAAAATGGGGGGAAAGCTCTATTCCTCTGACCTTTTAAAAATTCTTGCCTACAGTTAGTAAAATTAATCTAGCTTCATTGCCTATATAGTAAATTTGTGTTCACATATACAAAGTTTGAACATGAAGACATGCAGGTGAAACAAAACAAAAAAGCTATCAAAGAGTGGTAAGTGATTAGAATTAACCAGAACTGTTTAAAATTTTATTTTCCTTCAGGTAAACTCTTCTGCTAGTATTTTACAGGAAAGCAAGTATCTGTAAATAAAGGAAACCATTCAAAAATCAAATCTTCATATCAGGATTTTAATCTTTTCATGAATGTTACAGAATTTACTTTCTTATTACTAAGGTAATAGTACCTCCTAAAATGAATTTAATGCAAAAATCAATTTAAATGCACAGAGAATATTTGAAGAGCAATGCTTTATAACAGACTAACTCCAATTTTCAGTCATTATACTAATATCTCATAGCTACAAAGCAAGCCAACATGAGTGCCCACATATTCTGAGAAGTCTGATCCAGAACCCAGACTTCTTGGGGAGTTCGCTACCCACCATCTAACTTTTCAACTTTTGTATCTACTGTCGATTTCCAGTGTTTATATTCTATTTTATTAAGAAGGTTTATAGTGAAATGAAAATTAGGTGCAAACTTTCTTGATTGTATTATCATTTAAAAAATAATCTATCTGTCTTACTTTAGGAAGTACTTAAGTATTTTACCTATGTCATGTTTGGTTATCACATCTAATTTAGTCTTTCTGGAATACTTAAATGATTTTATCTATTTATGAGCCAACTAGTGCATAAATATGCATGAAATCACAATATCATCTATGGGTCATGTGTCTGTAAACTGCTTTTCTGTTTTCTTCAAAGAAAGCTTTTCTTTCCAAGGCTTCCTCCTTCCTATAAGACATAGATAATATTATGCCTCTCCCAAATCTCTGGACTACTTAGAGATCTAAAGCACCATTTTAGGCTGATGGAACGAGAGGGACTGAGATGTCCAGGCAGGTGGAAAATACTAACCAGGAAGTAGAAATCTACTTGTGACCTGGATTCATCTTTGATTCCACTAAGCACCTGGTGGATGGGTATTCAAATATTTCTTGAAACAGGGCTATAATTTCAGCTACTTTGTTTCAATACCTGTTATCTCTAAATTACTTCACTAGTCTTTGCCACTAGGCACACTCTAGCACTCTTCTGGGTACAGTATGCACATCTCAGATGAGGTCATACCTAATGTTTTTCCAGGATCCACACAGCTCTAAGGCTTAACTTGGCCCACATTTTACCTAATATGATTTGTGCTCTCTTCCAATTATGGATCTGCAAATGCTCAAAATCTAAAAGATGCTTGTGCTCTGTTACTACATATTACCAGGAAAAAACATTTGTCTTATCCAATTTGATTTTTACTGTGATTCATAGTGATTTAGTTTTCAAAGATACAAATAATTACAGAACAAGAGAAAACATTGTGAGATAATGCCCAATCTCTTACATCAATTCAGGCTATTGCTGGATTATATAGGAAATAAAAGTATATTCATGGTGTCTTCATTATTATAAAAATCAGAATAAAATGACTACTCAGGAAGTAGCAATGATTAATTTATATGAGAGAAACAAATATCTTTAGAATGAGTCTGTCTGTATATGAATCTTTTTGCGGGGAGAAATAAAATGAAAGCCCATGTCCTTTGGGATGAAATATGGTAAGGAATACCCACAGAGGCAACCTGTTGGAATGCCTTTCTCTAAAATTCAAGGTACAAAAGTTGCCAAATTTAATTTTCAATAGCTTTCACCTTCTTTTTGCTATCCCAAACTTAAGGATATAGATTTTTACATTATTCAGGAATTAATAGAAATTTCACTCAGGTTGAACAAGGAATAACAAGTTATCTTTTTCAACCAAGTTATAAGATACAATTGTCGTAAAGTGCATTCCAAATAAAAGTACCCATTAAGAGAGTAATTTAAAGTGTAATATATAAAGTACTTAAAATTGTGCAAAGTTTCTAAATATATAAATTATATGTGTCAAGTCCAAATAGAGCAGGATTTATCTACCCCTAAGCTAGAGAGAACAATGGAGACAGTCACACATCTTTAATCCTTTGCAGGTGTGAATACTTTGCACGCTCACTCTCTGTATGTTTGTGTGTACCTATACCTATGTATATAACTGCTTGATGGTCTGTGCAAATGTCTGAAACTGGTTTCCTAGAATTTGAAACCTTTAAACACTGACATAATTTTGAAATCTCCACGTCAAAGCAGCACTAGGCTTGTAAAAGTGGCTGAGCTATTTCAGCCTGCACATCTTGTAAGGCAGGTATTTGACTGTGAATTAAGTGTTTAATGAGAATTAGGAAAAATACGATTACAATAATGCTACCAAGAGAGACCCCTATGAAATAAGGATATGATTCCTCTTGCTCATATTCTATTGGTTTGACACTACCATGGAAGAGTGTTGTGCTCTGCGGGTAAGGAAATGCTCTTGGAGTTGCTGAATTGAGCAGATCCTGGACACTCCTGAATGATCCGTTGTTTGGCATGGCGGTGATATTGAGGAGGTAGCACAACAGTGGGTACAGATCTGTGGAGTTCATGGCTTCTTTTGTGAAATTCTTTCTGAAGGCAGGACCGTGAGCTAAAAATATTGGATGCATTTCTGCTAATGCATTATCATAACCGTGGCTGCCTACTGTAAAGAGAAAATACACAGGTAAGTTAGTCAACCAGGTGTCATTAAAATGGATATAATGTTGTATGGTCAAGTTCTGAAATGAAACCCAAATTTAACTAATTTGACTTTTAAAATAAAATAATCTTTTACAAAAAACCTCTGCTGTTATCAATATCACAATTCACTTCAGAAAAAAAAAAGTCAAGTGATCACAAAAATTTTAACAGGATAATACTATCTTAAGCAAGAGAGGATGAAGAGTAAAGCTAAATTGAGTCAAGTGAGGGGAAAATGAGAGTGATTTTGTTTTTTTGGTGGTGGGTAAACTAATACTTAGCAAATACTTATTGGAATTGGTTTAGATGATTGATCTAAAGATAAAGGCACTCAGTCTCATGGAGGCAATCAACTTCTAAACATATAATTATGAATAAAGGGAGGAAAAACAAAAACTAAAGATAAACAAAAGAAACCACAAAAATCAGATCCTTAGTAGTAACTACAAACCACCACTAAAAGACAAAGGTCAGGACTTGTAGGTAAAGTGGAAAAATCTTGACCTTGGAGGTTTGGATCAGGATCCAACTTAACAAAGTAAAAACTTCTGGGGTCTTCTGAGATATCTAGTAATACAAAACTGAAGGATGAAAAGTCCTGCATAATAAAAGGCATCTGTGTCTAGCATATATTAGAGTGTAAGGTGAAGGAACTACTTCTAAGTTGATAGCAACCTAAGAAAACCAAAAGACTATTTTAAATATAAGGAGAATGACTAGCAAATCAATCTCTAATACCTTTATTTGCTATAGGGAAATCTGCAATAGGAAAAAGAACACAGCAAAAAGGAAGTTCTGAATCAATTTTTCTGAAAGTCACGAACTAACCCTTAGTCATGTTCTCAAAGTAATTCTAAGTCTGCTTGGCAAAATCTATCTAAAGAAGTTAAATGCCATGATTCTTTTGAGTTAAGCAGGTAAAAATAATGGGCTTGTGAAATCAATAATAATTATCTTACAGGTTACAGCCATTCTATTAATTATTGTAACAGTGGGAAATATGCCATTGTATGATTTATAATTGAATGCTGCATTCATTTCTATTAGAATTGAGATCTAGACTCAGTCAAAGGCAAAGATAATTCTCACATATCCATAATTCTCACTAGAAACTCGGATTTAAAATTAAACCATTATGACTTGCAAAATGTTTCCTCTTAATAGTGCCTTTGTTTTATATTGGTAGCCCCTACTACGATGCCTGATCTAGTAGGCAGTATTTCCTAACTGAATGCTGTAGGAGTGTGGTTTTTCAAATTTCAGTGTATTAGTCTCCCTCAAGGGTGTGTAAAAACACAGATTGGGGAGTAGATGTAGCTCAAGTGGTTGAATGCCTGCTTCCCAAGTACGAGTCCTAGGTTTGATCCCTGGTACCTTCTAAAAACAAACAAATGAACAAACAAAAAAAACCCAGCTCTCATTGGGGAGAGGATGTAGCTCAGTGGTTGAGTGCCTATTTTTTCCCATGTACAAGGTCCTGGGTTCAATCCCCAGTACCTCCTAAAAACAAACAAACAAAAAACCACAGCTTACTGGTCCCACCCCTAGAGTTTCTAATTCAGTAGGTCTGGGGTATGCCAGAGAATTTCCATTTCTAACAAGTTGCCAGGTGATTTGGATGTCAATGCTCCAAAGGACATACTTTGATAACCACTTCTTTATCAAAGAACCCAAGCATTAGGGCTTAATTCTCTTGTGGAACTCAGGTTGAGAAGGAATGCAGTGGCCCATATTTAATTATTTGTTGAACAAATGAAAATAATATAACATAAACAGGAGCACATTATTAAAGTTTTCTACCAGAAACAGGTGTCTCCAGTCTATTGTATAATTGTAGTTCACCAATTTCAAAAATTTCAAAAGAGCCCCTGAAATTTGTGTTAACTATCAAATACAAATCTTCTCAAAGAAAGCAGTTCTTCTTTTGAGCAAAACCTTTAACGTAAGAGCAGCCTGCACTATACATGAAAATCTGAACATAAAAAGGTGGTAATTATTCTCAAGGCCAAAGCAATTATTTCAGAACATCTTAAAACAGTTGTCCTGGTATGCTTAAATGTATGCTTGTACACATCTACAACTGAGACTCACATGTACTCTATAAATGCCATAGTCAGGCAACTGCTTTTCTCTTAGGGTCACAGAACATGATAGGAACCAGATTCTACCTAGACAGGCATTTTGGTATGTCATATATATATCAAGGAGCAATGCCTGAAAAAAACATTTCTGGATAGCTCTTTGTGCTAAATATGTTAAGTAAAGACCCAATATTAATTAAATTGTGTTAAATTAATAGCATTTTAATAAAATTAACACCTTCTTTAACATTCAAGTCACAGAGTAGAAACAACTCCCAGTGCATGTTAATATCTGTCCAATCAGGAAAACAAAAGCCATGACAGGTAGTCCAACAGAAGGAATTTAATATGTAGGATTAGTTACAAGTATGAAAGTATTGAAAAGTTGAGAAGTAAACATGGGATGGTGAGGTTACCCCGTGATTATGAGCAACAGAAAGCTCCTACTGCCACTAGGGATAGAGGAACAGAAGGAAGACGTAGTGTTACCAGAGCACAAAAGAGCCAGGGCTACCAAGTAGGTACTGAGATAAAAGAAAAACTGTTCAGAGGGAGCTGGGGTCATGGAGGAAATGAGGCCATTGCTAGGGGCAAATACTCTGGCTTCTCCCCTCTTTCTGCCTTCCAAACTCCTGTTGGAGCCTTCTACTGGCTGAACCTAACCAGAAACCACTTTGCAAAGGAACTTGGGAAATGTAGCCTGTAGAGAGATGTCAGCCTCTGGCCAGGCAAAGCAGAACTGAGAAAGGGCAGGGAAAGGACATGAGCAAATATATAAATGACTGTCACAATAGCTATGCATAAAATCCTATGGATGAATTTTCCTTTTGCCTGACTTCTTTCAAAGCTGTGTGAGGGGGTAAACTACACATTAAGGGTGGCAGAAAGCTCCTTATTTTGCATGTTGGAATTTAAAATGGAATTCCTATTCTATTTTAAATGTAATCTCAATTTATTCAGCAGAAACAATGACAACATTACACCAGCAGGTATTAGGAAAATAGGTCTTGACATATTATTATTATCCATGCCAAATGAACTTCTTTTTAGACAAGTTTCCAATGTGTAAATCAAAATTGCCTATTTTGGCAGAGCCAGAAGGGCAAAGAAACTAGAAAGTTATCAGTTGCAAATAAAAATAGAGATTTAATTCTTATTACCTTAGAATATAAAATAGATGCAGAAAACAATTTAATTTACAAATTTTAGTTTTTCTCTTTTCAATGTTTTTTTTTCAGGAACATAACAGTTATTATTAAGAATATAGGTCATGGGATATCTTTTTATCCCATGGTCTTTTTATAATGATTTCAAGAGAAGTAAAATGATTCACTTTTAGGAGATTATCTCTTTTTAAAGCTCCAAGGATTCTTATTTTGCTATTAATGTATAACATTAGCTAGTTATTTTATCAGTAAATAAACTGCTGTATAATTGGCTAAAAACAGATGCAGAATGGGAAGAAATACTGTAATATACTCACACAGAAAGTCCTCTGATTTATTCCGTGAAATATACCACCCTTTGTCAGCTACTGCTATGATTGGTTGGATTCGAATATTGTATTTGTAATGCCATCTTTCTGGAATGTCTTCTTTTTTGTAAACTGTAAGATTAGGATGAGCATGAGCTAGTGCTTCATAGACTTCATCAAATTTACCTAAAAGAGAAAGGAGAAGGAGAGGCACTCAGAACAAGACATTGCTATAATCAAAGAAACAACTACAGGCAAGAGAGGTCAATTAGTATTTTTGAAATAGACTCTGTATGGAGGTTGAAATAAAAAAAAAAAAAAGCCAGCGCACTGTACTTAATGAAATATAGCCAGATACTTTATATGAAGAAAGTCCAATCCTCTTTGAGGAAAGAGTTTTGAAGGGGAAACAGAGAAAAAATTAATCTTCTAAGTAAATTCTCCTTATAGAATTAAGAGGGCATTTTACAGAACCACAAGTCTCTAATCTTTCATTTGAAGACTTAAATTTACACACACATACTCAAACACACACATATGTACTAATTAGTAGCACGCAGTACAAATGTCTAAGGCACTGCAATACCCAAGCAAAAACAAAGAGCTGGGAGTTGTAAGTGCAGAGATAGAGACTGTAGACAAGAAAATATGGTGAGTGGGTGGGAAGAAATTATGATAAGTGGGTGAGTGGGTGATGCTGGATGGGAAGGGAGGGGGTTGGAGGGAGGTGGGAGAGGGAAAGGCCCGGATGGAGGGGAGATGTGGAAAACAGCTTGTAAAATGGAAGGGTCCCCCAAACACTGGAGGTGCTGCAAAAGTACGTCCTGTAAATTCAAACATAATAAACCTGGGCATTATTTTTAATTATTTGCTTGTTTTTAAAATCCATCTGTTGGGGGATTCTCCCTGTACCTCCACCCCACCCCACCCCAATATCAACAAGGGGACACTTGCAATTTTATTATGGGGTTTGAAGGGTTAATGCAGTTTTCTTATTAAAGCAATAACAAACAAAAACCTTACTTTGTTATATTGAATTTGTTGGAAACTGTGTGTAGGCACACATGCGTTGTTTCAATGGTCCTCTTAATACCTCTGAGAAGGATATAACTTTCATTTGGGAGGTATTCCAGCTTTTATAATTCTGTCCTGTCATTTCCTAGATCAACCTAGACCAACCCTCAGAGGTGATAAAACAGAAGTTAGAGGAGCGGGCGTGAGTTGTGCTCTGTCACTTACTTTGTGAACCTAGGACTGTTAAACCACTTTTAGTTTTTTTTTTTTGTTTTTCATTTCAAGGTATTTTTTTTTATTTCTTACCCAACTTATAGAGAAGGAAAATAAATATCAGGTTTGGTCCCAAACTCTTTCTCCTTCCTATATTCCCCTGTTTCCCTATTAAGCAGATACTAAGTAGGCTATTGAAGGCTCTAGGGTTTCCATGAAGTCATAATTGTATTTAAATTTTGTATGTATTTTCTCATCTCAATTTTTTTTCTGAAAAGGGAGGCTATAGCTTTCATCATATTCCATGACCCCAAAATCGTTAAAACCTACTGCCATTGATATATAAAGAGTATTAATTTCCATACTCTAGAATAAAGGAAAAAATAGACTCTGGGAGAAGAGATTTTGTCTTTTCAGAGTCTAAGGATTAAATCCCAGTATATTACCATATCACAGGCACAGAGATTAAAAAAAAACAACAGCAACTCCCACTTAGTATCACTGGCCAATCTGTTTTAAGAAAAACACAAACGCAGACCTAGCCTCAGGTCACTATTTAGGTCAGATTTACCTTCTTTTGGCAAGATGGCTGCTACAGGAGATTGGTCAACCAGGATATAGTGGTCTTTATCCAGATACTGGTCAAGTTCTATTACTCTTTCCTCAGAACACTGGGTCATTCCGTGATCACTTGTGATGATTAGGTTCAGAGTGTTCCACAACTTTGCCTTTTTCAACATTTTTATGAGATATCCTAACTTGTTGTCAATTTCTGAAATGACAGGCCCCATGAGTGGACTGTCGGGACCCAAATGGTGGCCCATGTCATCAGGGTCCTCCCAATAGAGAAGACCAAGATTTATAGGATCTTTTGATGTAAACCACTCAATAATTTTGGCAACTCTGTCTTCAAACGGAACAGACTCATTGTAAGGCATGTAGTAAGTAGGAAAGCTCTTATGTATTTTTACATCAGCCCCAGGCCACATTGCTGCACCACTAGTGTGTCCTGCCCTCTGATTCGTGATCCATATTGGTGTTGCTTCTTCCCAAAACTTGGAATCATAAATACTCATGTTATCCAAGGAGAAAGATTTGTTCAGAATGGGATCAAACATGTCATTTGCAACAATCCCATGGTTCTCTGCAAAGAGGCCAGTTACCAAAGTATAATGGTTAGGGTATGTCTTGGTAATAAAAATATTAGTAACTTGCTTCACATGAACACCATATTTCATAACATAATGAAAATGGGGTGTTGGGACTCTATATAAATAATCCCAACGGAATCCATCAAACGAAACTAGCAGAACCTTTTGCTGATCTGAATGGAGAGAAAATGTAGTCGAAAGCATTAATGCAGCAAGTATGAAGGACACCCAGAGAGGTTTTGAAGTCATTTTCAAAGTACTTGATTAGTCCAGCATAAGATAATCTGTAGAATAAACATATAGAAGTTAATGGCAATATTTTTCTTTTGTATATTTTACTGTAAACTGAGAGTGATGATGTTTACTAATCCCAGTTATATCATAAATTGTGGCCCGGAAAAATTAGGTTGCAGAACTCCATCTTAGACTAGAGACCTATAAAGCTAAAAAGTTTATCATATTACAAAAATATTTTTACTTTCCAAAAATTTACCAAACTATTCCACAAAAGAATTATTTAAATGAGCTCCTCAATAGCAATTTAAAATGATATAATTTACATACAATTTTCAGAAACATTTTCATCCCAAGGCTGATTTCTGACTTCTGGTTAGAAACATTTATATAGTTAAATATCTGTGAACGTATTTATCATTGTAACTAGACCAACTGTAGGAACCTAGCAACAAGGAAATCATTAGCAAATTTAATAATGGTGCTTGGTGCTTTTTTTCTATATACTTCTATTTTTAAATCCAAGCTCCTTATGTTTGGTTCATCATGGTTAGAGATGTTACTAGAGAAAGAGGAAAATAGATGAACTTGGTTTCTTGTAGTGATATAAAATATGGTATTCAAATATATTTGTGAAATATAATCTGTATTAATTTATTAATAATCAAAGCATAACCTATTTTTTAAACTAAACATTAGATTCCAAACTAAACAGAAACATAATTCTGAAATTTGAGGTTGACTTTCCTAATGTGGAAATGATAGTCAACATTTAATCTTATCAGTAATACATGAAGAGAAAGCACTTCCCAGGATTAAAACTCTTTGGAGCAAGTTTTTTGTTTGTTTTTTAATCTGCATGTATTTCTAAAAACCTTTTGTTCAATTTAAGAAAGCTAATAGGAGACAATATGATAAGCAACACATATGTAAATTTTGCCAGTTATCATCAGATCTGCACTTACAGCAAGGATCTTTTGTTCTTCCTTTTTCCTGTATATTCTTGCATGAAGGTATTTAGAAATTTGGATCTCTGAATTTGGCTTTGGAAATCTTTCTAATCTGAACATGCTGAAGATATTTTTAAACCTCAATAATAGACCCTGTCTTGCCTTGGAATATTATAGGTATAGATAAATAAAAACTGCTTTGCAGGGCTGCTTTGCTTTCAGAACCACAAACTAAATGTAAATTATGTGTTTTGGCTTGAGGGCAATAATTGTTTTGTTTGTTTTTTAACTGTGATTTCACCATACCTAGAACTTACTTAAACAGAAATGGTCTTAGGTGTTGGTCTCAAGACAATGGTTCAAAAATTAAATGGAAGAAATATAGAAATATAATACCAATAATTTGTCCAATTCTGGTTGTAACATTCACATCAATTGCAATAGGGAATTGCACATATATTTACTAACATATATTGGCTGAGGATGATAGTTCCTCTCTTTCTCTCCGTTCCTCTCCCAATTTTCTCTCCATCCTTCCTAACACAAGGAAGTCTAATATTAACCCAAATATAAATTAAGCCTAATACAAAGAATGAACTAAATGGAACACCTGATTTTCCTCTATCTTAATAAATTAATTCAGCAATTGGGATAAGTAGGAGAGAATTGCTTTCCTGGAACAACGAAAGTAAACGAAGGTGAAGTGTTGTCTAAAACTTGGGAATGTTCAGTAAGTAGAACCAACATTATCGCATCGATGACACAAAGCAACAAACAGGTAGATTTTTCTTTTCTATGCACAATACGCCGCACAGTGCGGTAGAGTCCCTAGATCGGGCCCCAATTCCTCCTCCTCTCCAATCCTTCCCACACAGAAAGCCTTGGGAATCTGGAAGAAAGGGACGCCAATAAAGAGGAAGAAGAGGGAAAGTAGAAGAGGTTTGTGCGAAGCGACTATGCGTCACGGGGAGGGGGTTCCATCCTGGCCCCTGGAGGAGTCGTGGCGCAGGGTTCTTTCCCCATTCGCAGACGTGCTGCCCACCGAGGCCTGCAGAAGCCTCGCTGCCATCTGTGTGTGTGCAGTGGAAAGGTCGCTGGAGACAGCTCTGGGGGCCCGCAGGACTCGTATGTGTCCCCGCGAGGCAAGAAGCCCGTCCCCCTGGCTCTTACCCTCTTCAGCGATCCGGTCAGTCCGCATCAGCTTGGGGCAAAGGGAGGGAGGGCCCGGAGGGGACTCCCTCCTCAGGCCCGGGGCAAAGGCGGGGAGGTGGCGGGAGATAGGGGTGCCCCACAAACCGTTGCCGCTCACCTGCACGCAGCCTCAGCGCGGAGCACCTGACCGGCCCCGCCTCCCCGCCGCCGGCCCCGCCCTTTGTCTCCCATTGGCTACGGCGGGATTGTCACCTCTGCCCGGGTTGCTAAGTGAAAGCCAGACTCCTGGGAGTAGCTGGGCCGCCAGTCAATCAGCGGGATGGGGGCGGGCGTGCCTGGGTTTGGAGGACGCAGGGGGCGGAACCCGCCGGGCAAAGGGCTGGGGAGGACTCGGCTGGGAGATCCCACGGGCCGGGAGGCTAAGGCCCCCTCCCTGCTCGGTCACAAAACCTCTCTGCAATAGTGCCTCTTCTAGACGGGCAATTGTGCTGTAGTCAGTGATGCTGAGGGATTATAATGTGCTACGCCTGTGGTTTGTGTTCTCTCACACTCACTGGTTCTATTAAAAGCTACCTTTTCTTTTATCTGATATTTTTATTTTATCTGATCTCTCATCTCAAGTTTATTTAGTTTTGTTTCGGGTTTTTTTTTTTTTTTTTTTTTCCGCCTTATCTCATGTTGGTGACGCCAGGATAGCAGAGCACATACCTGGGCTGTGTTCCCAGAGACACCTGAACACCCAGGGATGTCAATGGGAAGATGAATTTTTCTTTATTCATTGACGTTACCTTCTTTATTTCAGGAAGGCTTCAATCTGTCAGCTCTGCAGCTTCAAAGTCTCTTGTCCCGGTTTTGCCCCAACGTTTATACTCCAGGTTTTTGCTTCGTAAGGCCTGTGAGGGAATCTCTGCTGTATCTCTGATATATCCAGTTTGGCACTTGAGAGCACATAGATTAAACCAAGCGAGGCTCCGACAAGGTCAGGTTGCACTGGAAGAGAGGCTGCAGACCTATTCTTGTAATGGAGATTTTTGAACAAGGTAACACTGCTGGAAACTCCTAAGGCCCATAAAACTTGCTTAGACAATACTCCGGATATGCATCCGGGCCTGACCAATCACGCCACCATAGAATGATCAAAACCACCCCTAGTAAAGATTAACCCCAAGCCCCTTAACGCCGCCGATGCTAACCGCAAACATTAGCTCCTGTAAAATCGCTTGCTTGCTTGCTTGCTCTGCTGGATATGGATAAAACAGATATGCATTTGAAGTGTACATTTGAAGCTGCCCATCACCCTTTCTGGCGCGAGAAAATTGATGCTTTGTTTTAATTAACTAATCTGGTATCTGAGCACGAAAAAAGTTGCTTAATCATGCTGATCCTGCTAAAATTCCCTATAAAAACCCACCGCAGAAAGCCCGGGTCGCTTCTCTCCATACTGGTGGAGGAGGCCCCGGCTGGCAGGAAATAAAGGTTCCTCTCCTAATCACATTGTCCGGGTGCTGAGTTGCTCTCTGAATGAAGTGTTCCACTTCTTTCTGGTGGTTGCATCTAGGCTTCCAGATCCTGCTTCTAGGTCCATTTCTAAATATGCATTAAATCTATAAACTTCAGGCCTGATTTCTCTTTCAGCAAGTCTTCGATATTTCTGGTTGGTTAGTGGTCCTGTTTCTTGCCTTCCCTTACTGTAGTGAATTAATTTTTCCAAAAAAATTTTTTTTGGTAATCATTGGCATTTTTAGGCCTGAGGGACTGTGGGCATGTGCTTAGTTTGCCAATTTGATCCCACCCCTATTTACTAGAAGTTATAGCAGTGACCTAGAGCTACCCTGAAAGGATTTGTTCCTCTACACAATTTTGACCACCCTGCAATGGGGAATGATTGGTTGTCACAATGTAAGTTTCAACACCTAATTAGCCTGTAGAACTGAGAGCATAGTGGCAACAGTGGCTTTGGCTCCTGTCTGGAGCTTGCTTTTCTGTCTGGTGTGCTGGGACTGTAAAATGAATAGGCATTCCTGCTGATATTTAATTAAAAGAGGCAAACATTTTGGTGATAGTTTTTGTTTTTTTTCTCTCTCAGCTTCTTCTGGTAGATGGACAGTCCTTACCCCAACCCTCATTGCCTCTTAACTGGGTCATGCCAGCCTATGGGGCATGCAGGTACTCTTCCATGGCCCTTTGTAGTAATTTGAGTTTATGGTTTTCCATACGTGGGATGGGGATTAAGAGGGAGCAGCAGTTGTTTCTGCACTTAACCAGACCTAATGGAAATGAAATCGTACAGGTTGTTCCAAGTCCCTGAAGTCCTGTCCTTTTAAATTGCCCAAACTTGGAACAGGGTGGTCCAATCTTGTAAGTCCTTGTCCCCCCAAATAGGTTAACCCTGTGTTCTTCAAAAATACTCAAAGAACAACTTATGCTGACCAGAGAGTAGGAGCAGTGAAAACTGGCCTTTTACATAGGTCACTGAACACTGTTGGACTCTGGTCAGACAACAATCTGCCTTGCTTTGCAAACTTTTTTTTTAATGGAAGGCATGATTGTACTTACCAGCTACCCTGTGAAATAGGCGTGATACAGCTGTTAGCCATGGTACACAGCAAGGAAAATGACTCAAGGGGCTCAGAGTGCTGGAGACACTCCCCTGATCTCCATATAATGAAATCCGATGTTCACCTGGTAGGCTTGTTATGTAACTCATGTCACCAATGGGAGAAAACAAATCTGGCTTAAATGGTATAGATAGAGGAATCATTTTAAAAACATGGAATTCCTGCTTACATATCTGTACCTGCCATCCATGTCTTGCCTGTTGCCTCCATTTCTAAGGTAGTTGCAAACAACTACTTAGCAAATTATGGCAGCATAAGCTACAACCTGTTATTAATTGTAATTATTCCTTTATTTTGTTATTTGAATTCATATAATTATCGTTAAGCTAGTAATATTTTCCTGAATTAAAAAATAACAGAAACACCAACTTTTTAACCCTTCATGGAAGATTCTGTAAAATGTTGGTCTCACATATTCAATAGCCATAAGGTCAGAACTACTGGAGCTCTGGTTCTGGGCTGATCTTAATTCTTGATGAGCAGTAGGGCTTCACTAATTCAGACTCCTTAGCAGAAGTTCAGTCTGTGTGAGTGAAAGGATGAATTATATAATATTCATAGACTTAGTCAAATATATTTTGCAGGTTATTAATTTAGGCTGCTAATGATATACTTGTCCTAATTAAAACCACCTGTTTTCACAGTTATCAAGCTTTAAGTCAAATATAACCTTCCTTATATAATTGTATTTTGTAAATTGTGTTAGTTGCTTGCAGAAATATTAATTGTGTAGTTCAGCCTAGATCAGAAGCTCATGAATTATTACTAAAATGGCTCATCTCAAGGAAATTGATAGTGTTTAGTGTTGAGGAGGATGCAGAGCAACAGGAGCTATCACACATTGCTAGTGGGAATGGTGCAGCTACTTTTGGAAAATAGTTTGACAGTTCCTTATAAAGTTAAATAAACGCTTACCACATAACCCAGGTGTTTTAGTTTCCCAGGTTGCTGAAAGCAGATACCATGAAATGGGTTGGCTTAACAATGGGAATTTATTAGCTTACAATTTTGAGAAAAATGTCCTAATCAAGGAATCATCAAGGCAATGCTTTCCTCCCAAAGACTGTCTGCCAGTGATCCTTGACTCCTCTGTCACATGGCAAGGCACATGGTGGCATCTGCTGGTCTCTTGCTTCTCTTCTGGGTTTTGTTGCTTTTAGCTTCTTGCTTCCTTGGCTTTCTCTCTCTTTGTCTGAATTTCATTCGCTTATAAAGGGCTCCGGTAAGAGGATTAAGACCCACCCTAGGCCATGCCTTAACTGAAGTAACCTCATTTAAAAATCCTATTTATGATGGGTTTATATTCACAGGAATGGATTAGATCTAAGAACATGCTTTTCTGGGATGCATACAGCTTTCAAACCACCACATCACGTATCCCACACCTAGGTATTTATCCAAGCTAAATGAAGACAGATGTCCACCCAAAATCCTATATGCAAAATTTTTATAGCAGCTTTATTCATAATCACCATAAGCTAGAAACAACCCAAATGTCCATCAACTGGTGAATGTATAAACAGATTTTGGTACATCCTTATATGGATGCTATTCAATAATAAAATACTGATACATGCAACAACATGGATGGGTCTCGAAAGCATTTTACTACGTGAAAGAAGGCAGGCACAAAAGGCCGCATTCTGTATGCTTCTATTTGCATGGCCCTCTAGAAAAAGTAAAACTATGGGGACAGAAATCAGATCAGTGGTTACCAGGGACTGGACGTGTGGGGAGGGGATTGACTACAAAGGGGCACAAGGGAACTTTCTGGTATGATGGAATTCTGTATTTTGATTGTGGTGGTGGTTATACAACTATCTAACTTTGTCAAAATCCGGAAAACTATATACCTAAACATGTCTAATTTAACTGTATGTAAACAATACTTCAATAAACAACAACGACAACAAAAACTGTACCCTACAGTCACTGCTCCTCTCTCTCCCCACCAAAATTCATGAATTAAACCTAGTGGTGTTTGACTTTTAATGGTCATTTTTCTGCACGTAACAGAGAATATTCATTCAGTCTGCAAAATAGAAGGATTTTAAAGTGCAAGATCTCCTTGGGGTCCCTGCTGTGCTGGTTTTCATGTTGAAGTGAAGCTTGGCAACTACACAACAAAGAAACAATTATTTTCTGGGTTAGAGCTGCACATCGTTTGTTGAATAACTAAATCAATCTAGGACATGTTAATACAGGCAGAAGGAGCAGTTATCTTTTGACATTAGGTTTGAGGCATATTCTATGGGCATATTCTCATTAAAAAAAAAAAATACAAAGCTGCACAGGTACTTGTGATGTCTGGGGTGAATGCATTTATTCAAAATCACATCCTTATTTCTTTGTCAAGAAATCCCCTAGAAGCCAGAAGGAACTTAAAATATTCTTTATAACTTTCTGCTCCTTTCTTCAATCAGGACTCCTAATTATTTTCTACCAGGTACTTTCCAGTCAAAGAAAAGCTAATATAGTTTAACCTCACAATTTATTTTGAAAAGTATTGATGAATGCAACTATATACCTGGGAGGACCTGAATGTATTATCGTACTTTCATATCAAAAAGACATTTTTCCACTCTGGATAAATGTAAATATCCTTTGCATCTATTATGTGGCTTAAGGATGCACTGGGTTCTTTGGTAAGTTTGAGCTTTATGAATAGGCAAAGCTATATATCTTTCTTAACTTGAAACCATAAGAGGGTTCTCCTTGCCCCCTTCTTGGAAGGCTGCCATTTCATAACTGAAGATCATTAAGGCCTTTCTTCTAAGAGTGATGCCATATCCACCTCTACTAACCATTTACATACACATGCCTGTGACTAGGTCTATCTAATTTGCATTCAGATGAGCATACTTTGTTGGGTAGAAAGGTCCTAAGAGGAATGCATACAAGCATCGTCTTTTGAGAGGCAAGAAAATAGAGGGGACACTTTTAAAGGAAATGAGAACAGAAAAAGGAAGTAAGAGGGAGTGAAACCAAAGCTGACATATCTTGTAATTTGCTCGAAGCTCCCTTTGACTGTCGTTAAGCAGCGGATCCACAGAAAAGAGGTATGAAGTCATGTACAACAAAGAGGACACTTGGCTTATATAAGATTTGCCAATATTTTTCCTTTGTTTTTCAAATAGTTTTGGCCTAGAAAATTCATATGAAATGTTGAATTTTCTGATAAGAAGTCCTTGGGAACTTTGCCATTCTTCAAGTAGCTTTCATCTTTACATCTGTTGTCTGATTTCACAAAGGACTCCGCCCTCCACCCCTTTCTATGGGACACCTTCTGACCCATTTCCTTCTCTGCTTATCAGTTCAACCTTCCTCTGCCATCACTGTTGTAGCCTTGCCCCTTTATCCTTCTACTGCAGTCTGCCTGAAAATACTCAATCTTAGTTTTCCCCTAAAATCTGCCTTCCCTTTTCCTACATCTGAGAAGTTGAACCTTGCTGAAGAATATTTAAAAGTGTTATGATTCTGGGGTCTGTGCCATAATTTCTGCACCCAGACTTCAGGTTGTCAGGACTAGGAATTCTTTCATTAGAACCTTTAGGGAAGAAGAACCAAATCACTGTTATCATTCCCCCTTTCTCCCAACCAGAGGGCTCCTGAGACCAAATTTTTTATAACCTCAAGACATGCTCTTCACACTGCTCTGTTCTGCTTCAGGAACCCAGCCTCCTGTGATATCCCTCTTTTCTACATTCTTCCATCATGCCCTCTGGGATCCCTCTCTTATTTCTCTGCTCCATAGTGAACAAGTGCCTCTACATTCTTGACCTTTCCTGTCTTTAGCTGAGTCCACTGCTCTGTCTTCAGCCCTCTCAAGTGGCCAGTTGCAAATTTTCCCACCCCAAAGTGCTTTAGGAAGACAAGGTAGCAGAACATCCCCCTTGCCCCTTAAAGCCTCTTCCAGACAATTCGTTCTCTACCTCCATCAAAAACCCCTGCTTTCTGAGGTTCTCACCTTCTCCCTTCTTTGATACTGTCATCCATCAGTTTTCCTATTCAAACCTTTTTCACAGACTACTTCAGTATAACATCATTGTATATCCATTCTAAGTTCTGCTCTCTTCCTAAGGAAGACTTTAGCATCCACTTGTCTCTTATAGTTTAGACTTATTCATTTTTGGCAAATACCACCTGAACTCCACTTCAGTCACCAAAACCCATGTCCTTACCCTGGATAGTCATTAACTGGAACCTCTGAAATCTGCCACCTTCAGATCACAACCTGTTTTCTTTCTAGGTTTCACATTCAATTGCTTATTTGATCTCATAGGGACCTCCTGTACATGACCATTCTCCCTTCTATAATATGGCTACTTCTCCTTATTCTCTTCCTTTACTAACTTAAATCCCATGGTCCATTAATACCTTCAACCCCCTTACCCATTGCCTTTCCACTAATCCTTTCTAGAAAAACCCCAACCCTTTATATACCCAACAGTTCATCTACACCAAGACTGCAGGATGCAGCTGGAGAATAATTATGCAGGAATTGGTGCCTATAAATACCAGGATCTCCAATCTCTATTGAGTCCACACCACTAACAGATTAATCCTCTATGTTTCTCACCCATTCTCTACAATGATCATTTCAAACCATTACTATTTTTCTTAAACCTCCGACTCTCACCAAATACCCTTGTAGGTGACCTTGCTTCCTACTCAACCAAGAAATCAGAAGCTGTCAGATAAGAAACTCCCTGAATTTCCTGCTCTCAAACCTGTAGTAATCTGCTCCCATCCTCTACTCCTTCCTCTTTGGTAAAATGGAAGATGGGGTCCCTCTTCCCATAAGACCACTATTCTTCCAATGCTCTGAGTATCATTTCCTACCCCCTACCTTTTCTTAGGGCCTCAGAATCCCTTCTAAAAGTTCAGCCTCTCCCTACCACTAGCACTTCGCATTTGCATGCAAACCTACACAGTGGCTTTTATCATTAAACTAATGAAAATAATCAAACAACCCAAACAATAAAATCTTGCTACCCTCACTCTACCCTATGTCCCCTTTAATCAAATATTTTCAAAGGGTTGAGTGCTTTCTATCTGGCAAATAAAATCTGGCATTATCTGTCCTCTACTTACTTTCCCATCATCAATTTCCACCATCTCCCTTCTCAAATCGAAGCCATACTCATTTTTTACTCTTTGATTCCTTGAACATATGGTGCATTCTTGTACTTCAGGTCTTCACACATGCAGTTCTTCCTGTTACAGCACCCCTTCTCTTTACCCACTCATCTAAGTCTTAGCTTAGATACCACCTTCTCTAGGAAGTCTTTGCTGACTGGCCCTTTCCCCACAGGTTTGTGTCAGGGGCTCCTATCTATTTTCTCCCCAAACTCCCTGAAACCCCCTTATCATAATAATCATCACACTGTTCTGTGGTGGTCTGTTGATATCCTTCACTGGACTGTTAGCTCTGGAAGGGCAGTGAATTTGTCCATTTTGGTCATCCTGGCCATTTTATACTTCTTAGCCTTGAACACAATACCCAGCACGGAGAAGGTTTTCAATATAATTATTTGTTGTATAAATTAATTCAGAGCCATAGAAATTCATGGTTTCCAATTTTACTTTGGGCCATTATTTGCAAGTAGTTAATAACCATCTCTTCATTAATCTCAAGAATAATCTACATTTAGGGAGCTAAATTCAAATTAGAGAAGACTTGGCCTCTACCTTTGAGGATCTGATAGATTAATTTAGCTTATTAATATGCTTAGATAATCAGATTGAATCATTTTACGCAGTATTAGAAGCTTTAAGGAGGACCACACACCACACCCTCACCCCCTGGCTGTGATCAATCTACATCCCTTGCTCCCTAATGGGGAATCAATCAAACAAACTTTACTTTTGTATAGTACCTGATAGTGTTTGAAGTATATTTTGTAGGTGTACACCAACATTACTGAGCTTGTTTCTCATTGCCACTTCCTATGTTGAGTGAAAAAATTTGAATTCAGGGCAAAATATAATTCTACAAGAGAGGAACAAACAAAGGTGATACAGAAGTTCTTGGGACAGAGGAGTTTTTTCCAACTGGGGAAAGACATAGGAATTTCATGGCAATGGTGGGAGTGGAGGGTGGTTCATGGAAAGAGGCTTGTATTTAAGCAAGGCCTTGAAAGTTGGGTCAGATATCAACAGAGCAGATGGGACAGACAGAAAAGACAGTAAGCAACAGCACGGGGTAAGAAAGTTCAAGATATATTTGGGCGTGGTTAATAGAGACTCTGTACTGTAGGGCCTTGAAAACTGGGTAAGGAATTTGGAGTGTGCCCTGTGGGCACTGGGAGACTGTTGAAGGTTTTAGAGGAAGGGCATATCATGATCTGAGTCATGAAGATCATTTTTTGAATCACCAGTGATACCAGGTAGTACAGTGTGCCAGCATCTTGACATTTAATTAGTATCAGTGTTTAATTGACATTGAAATTAGAATTTCCTCTTTGACAATTCATTTGGCAGGAATTGCCAGTTCTCATGACAGAGCCAGGCTAACACATTCTTGTAACCCTTTTACGGAAAGATGTAAAGTAATTTGGTTTTCTGTTTAATGTGTATTGAGAAGTGGTCTGCCTTTCTCTTCTCATTTTTCTTAGCAGAATCTCTTGGCCTCTTCCTGTGTGGCGCATGTCAGGTTATGTGTTGTCAGTGCCACCTCAATATTGGGATATGAACCTGTCATTAAATTGCAGTTAGAAGGAATAGGCATATTGGTAGGAATGGATGAATGTTTCCAGTCATTTAGGGAGATGACCTCATTGTCAAATGCTCACCGTTATATGACCTAATTGTTTGCACAGTTTCATTAATCACGAAATTAATAGAAGAGAGGGTGATGTGCAAGGAAAAGGGAGAAGGGGGGGCTTTATAAAACTTGCCAAAATGGGTACTCTAACCTCTAACTTCGCTGAAAAAAAACTGAAACAGACTCCACTAGACAGCCATGTATAGGAGTCTTAGGAGCAGAGAAGAGATGGGTGACAGAGGGGCAATTATAAAACTAGAGCAATGGCCTGCATGGGAGGTGAAGGAGCCATGAAATAGGGTAAATAACATTATTATTAGGATTATAATAACAATGGTATTCATTAATAGCAACCAGATGTCAGACACTGTGTCAGGCAAGGTATACACCCCCTATCCATTAGGTCTCACTTAACCCTGGGAAATACAAAGGGGTCTTCCCATGTACTGGCTCAGGAAAGAGAATCACAGAGATTAAGGTATCTCTGGTAAGGGCAGATCCAGCCTGTTAATTCAGCTCAGTAAGACCCGAAAGGGTAGACTTCAGAGAGACATTTTGGTGATAGACTTGATCTTTAGACTGACAAGTCCTTAGCTCTCTATGAAACAAGCCTAAGAGTTTATACTTACAGGGAGTCTGTGCACTACATATCAGAATTGGGGACACTGGGTTTTACCCTGGGTCTGGAGGTCCCCAGTGGTGTGACACTGGGGGTTGGAGAGCATGGAGGAGAAGTGCCTAAATGAAAGCAGGATTTGAGAATTTTGCCAGTCAGTTGAATAACTCAATTTCCTTATTAGATGATGTGGGGCCAGGGCGCTCTCATAGTATCTTCCTTCCACAGCCAGAACTGAAACACACTAGGGGAGGCAAGCAAACAGGACTGCCAAGCGGTGGACATAGGCCTCAGAATTACAATGGCATTGGGTTGAGGTTGGCTGCTCAGTAATGAAATTTAAGGTAGAAAATCTGTGAATAGGGGTTTGAAAACCTTGAAGGACAGTTTATAGCAGGAAGCAGGGGCATCGGTAATCAGATTAAAATAACTGTGGCAGAATTGAGAGTGAGAGCCCCTGAGCTGCAAGTGGGGATTGGTGAATTAAAAAAAAAAACTGATTTCAGTAGCTGCTGTGATCCTAGCCCTGTGATGGGTGCTCGGGGAGTTGGATACAAGGAGACCTAAGATAAAATTCCTGCCTCCAATGGGATGAAAATGCTGCTTCCAGAGACAACACAAAGGCACATGAAATCATTATAAACAACACAAAATTGTATTTAATCAAACATTAATTGGGTGGCCCAGACTCTTTCTAGGGACCATTTGTCAGTCCTGGACAACTCCCACATATAACATTTGTACTTTTTGAAGGTCTCATAGATTTAGACCATTTTTATTTAAGGAGGAGTTCTTTTCCCAATGCTTGAGTCAGAATAACACCCTGCCTTCCCAGTTCACTTAAACTGCCATGAGCTCTTTTCTTTTAGGGAATTTCACTATTGATGAAGTAGTGAAAGTAGCCTTAGAGTGGAACAGTGGTGGCCCCGAGGAGTTTCTAGGAGGGGTTTTAGGCCACCTCCCATAATTATCAGACCTCTGTAAAACAGGGCAGAGCTTTGAGCAGCACACTCCATTGTCAACTTTGTATGGAAGGTGTCTTAGTCAGCCAAAGGGGTGCTAATGTGAAATACCAAAAATGGGTTGGTCTTTATAAAGGGTATTTATTTGGGGTAGAAGTCCACAGTTACCAGGACATAAAGTATAAGTTTCTTCTCTTACCAAAGTCCATTGCCACGTGTTGGAGCAAGACAGCTGCCGACGTTTGCCAGGGTTCAGGCTTCTTGGGTTCCTCTCTTCCCAGGGCTGTGTTCCTCTCTGGGCTTAGCTCCTCTGGTTTCTCTACAAGGTCAGCGTAGACTATCAGGCGAACGGCTGGCTTCTCTTCTCCTGGGGCCTTCTCCAACATCAAAACTCCAACATCAAAACTGCTTCTCAAAAACTGCTTCAACTCTGTTATTGCCATGCCTTTTATATTTGATTCCCCACCCACAAGAGGTGGGGCTCAACACCCTACTGACGTGGCCCAGTCTACGCCCTAATCATAACTTAATCATGCCCAGATCAGTTTACAAGCATGATTCAATTATATTTTTGGAATTCATAATTACATCAAATTGCCAAACGGCTACAGAAGGAGAAGTGGCCTGAGGTATGGAAATAGGGCAGTAGTGGATGACTTGGCTAATTCATCAAAGTCCTGGAAGGAGCGATATTGGAAAATTCAGCAAAGGGAGTGGGGGAAGAGGTATGCAGGACCGATGGGTGCAGGCACAAAGCAGGCAGATCTCTCAGTCTCATGTTAATGCCAAGGGTCTGGTTACTTTTTTTAAAATATGTTTTTATTAGAGAAGTTATGAACTTACAAAACAATCGTGAACATCTGTGGAATTCCCATACAACCTCCCTCCACCAATACACTACATTGTTGTGGAATATTTGTTATAGATTAGGAGATTATATCATCAGACTATTACCATGAACTATGGTCTATGGTGTACATTTGGTATATTTTTTCCATAACCTCCTATTGTTAACACAGTACATCTTTGGCATTAATGCAAGAATATTACAGTATTGTTATTAACTATAGTCCATAGGTTACATTAATTATGTTTTTCCCATGTTTCTCACCTTTTTACCACCATACAATATTGACGTACATTTGTTCTAGTTCATAGAAAGACATTCTTGTTCAGGTTACGTTTTTAAAAGTTCTACCAGAACTCTGATCCCATACAATGCCTTTTTTTGTGCTCATGCCTCCTTTGTATGGTTCTTTTTATGTTGCTGTGTATTCTGTAAAGAATAATTTTGCCAACTCCCATGATTAAGGGTATTTCATGATATTTAGTTTCCTTTATGAGATCTTTGCATTTTTGGGTAAAACATCCAATGATATGTTTTGTGCCTCAGAACTGGTCATAAAAATTTATATTTTTTATATAGTTGATGTTAGATAAATCTGCTGGCATTCTAGGTAACGGCTATATGACCCTATTTGGGACACTGTTTACACTCACATGATGAATTATCTCTCCATATAATAATGGGCTAAAAAAAAAAAAAAAAAAAAAAACCCAAAAAAGCAAAATAAGCAGGCCCAAACTTTTCTCAGGATTCTCATATATTTTATTTATTTGTTCATAATTTTTCTGGGAAATTTTTAAAAATATGAGCTGTCATACTTAAGATTCACTACCTTAGTGTTAATCACATCAGAGTTAGAAAGGGAAGGAATCCATGCCTGGAGTAAAGTAGAAATGAAATTGGGGGGGGGGGCGGTGCTTTGGCATGTGACAGAAAAGCAAAGGAACCCCAAAGATTGCTCCAGTCAGAAGATACTGACCCCAGGATGAAGCAGGCCTTCTAGCCTCTGAAACCATCAGCCAAAAAATTCCTGTTGTTAAGTCAATTTATTGTAGGGTATTTGATTTAGGTGACTGGAAAACCAAAGCACCACCCCCTCTAATTTTCCTGGCTAACTCCTTCAGAGTCTTAGAGTCCAAACTCAGGAATACCTTCCTCCAGGAATCCTTTCCCCCTCCCTCAACCCTGCCTGGTTCTGTGCCTCTTCTCTGTGCTCCCAGCATGTCCTGCAGACCTCAGTCATTCCATCTATAATTGTTGGTTAATTTGCCAGGTGGTCAAGACTGGGCCTGATAGATCATGCATCCTCAGTGTCTCTGCTCAATAAAATTTTACTGTATGAATGGATAAGTGAATGAATGAGGAGTAGAAGAGTGTGAGAGATCCAGGATTAATTTACCTTTGCTTCTTGCTGGCTTCTAAACTTTGATGACTTTTGAGGACAACGACTAAACTTTATTCATAACACTAGGCCTGATGCATCTCTCTTGTGCAGCATTCTGAATTCACTGTTCTTTAATATATGAGGATGAACCGTAATGAAGTTAAATAAAGCTCATACCAAATGGTTTGCTACATCTGGCAGCCACATTTCCCAACAGCTTTTCTACCAATTCATTTTATTTTTAGTGAAAATATCTGGAGTATTTCTAGGATGAGAGATTGGCATGTTTAACAGAATGAATATAGGAAAGAACAACTTCTGTTTGGATTATGACTATTCCAGTTGATCCAGTATAGAGTTCATGGGGGAAGTAGCAGAAGAAGAGATTCAAAAGACAATTGTGGAAGGTATTAATATGCAGCCCGGCTAAGGATTCTGCACTCTGTCTTCCAGGCAAAGGGGAACCATGGAAGGCTTTTGAGTTGCAAAGTAACAAGCATACATATTTACTATAGGAGAGAGGTTTAAAAAAGAAGTTAAACAAGTGTATTATCTGTTTGAAATGTATTTTCATAGCTCAGTTAGAATTCTATACCTACACAATACCCTATGAGAGGAATTCACTTATGGCCATATTGGAGTAAGTGGATCAGGACTCCACTTCCACCATTAACAACTAGAAAATAAGACAGAATATATGAAACGATTGCTTTCAAACATTGGACAACAGAAAATACAGTCCCATGGTCCTTGAGAGAAGAGAAACAAATACTGTGAGCCCTGTGATAGCTATGGATTTCTGCCCAGAGAAGTTTTTCACAGTGCAAGAAGGGAAATCCCAAAAGTGCGTAGTTATCCTGCTGAGTTGAATAGATAGCAATTAAAATTCAAGGTGCATGTGGTGACTGGAATTTGTGGGACAAAGTACCATAGAGAAGTGGGGCAAAATACTAAGGGGCCATATACAATGCTCAATATACTTAAAAGATGCAAAAATCATTCAGAGTATGATTTCTGATCACAATAAAATTAAATAACAGAAAAATGCCTAAAATTATTTTAAATATTTGGAAATTGCATAATAAACCTTTATATATCCTATGAATCAAAGAATGTCATAACAGAAATTAGAAAATATTTTGAACTAATGAAAAAAGGAAACACATCATATCAGAATTTGTGGGAAGCAGCTAAAGCAGTAGGTAAAGGGGAATTTGAAGTCCTAAATGCTTTTGTTTGAAAGGACAAAAAGTGTCTAAAACTAATGATTTAGATTTTTTCCTTAGAAGTTAGGAAAATAAAATAAATTAAACCCAAAGTAAGTAGAATAAAGGAAATAGTAAAGCTAAAACATAAAATTCAATAAAGTGGAAAATGAACAATAAAGAAAACCAATGACACCAAAAGTTGTTATTTAAAAAGAATAAAATTGATAATCTTCTAGCTAGCTTGTCAAAGATAAAAAGGAAGAAGAGACAAGACTGAAAGAGGGGATACCACTGCAGATCCTAAAGACATTGAAAGAATAAACAAATAGTATGAACAGTTTCAGTCCCCACATTTTGACAAATTACATTAAATAGACAAATTCCTTGAATGGCACAAATGCCCAAAATTTACTCAAGAAGAAATAGGAAGTCCAATAGTTCCATGTCAATTTTTAAATTTTAAAGAAAAAACTTTTCCACAAAGAAAACTTCAGGCCTGAATGACTTCACTGGTTTGAAATTATTTCACTGGGGAAAATTCTATCAAATATTCAATGAAGAAACAACACACTATACAAATTCTTTCAAAAAAAGAGGAGGGGTACATTTCAATATGTGAAGTCAGCATTATCCTAACACCAAATCCAGACAAAGTCATTAAAAGAAAGAAAACTACAAACCAATAACCCTCAAGAACATAATGCAAAAAATGTTACATGAATTCCAGAAAAATTGAATTAACAACACATTACAAGGACAATCCATCAGGAATGAGTGGGACTTAACCCAGGATTTCAAGGTTTATTTCGCAGTCAAAAATCAATCAGTGAAACTCATATTCACAAGATGAAGGAGAAAAACTTAATGATCATCAGGATACGTGCAGAAAATTCAACACCCATTTATTATAAGCACTCTCGTGAACTTCCTCCACCTAATAAAGGACATTTGCGAAAGACCTATAGCTAACATAATTAAGGGTGAAAGACCAAATGCTTTTCCTCTAAGATCTGGAACAAGAATATATGTCTGGTCCAACCACTTTTATTCAATATTGTCCCGGAGGTCCTAGCCAGGAAACTAGGGCAAGAAAAAGGGAAGGAACAAAGATTGGAAAGGAAGAAGTAAAACTGTCTTAATTTGCCAGTTAGTCATTGTGTACATAGAGAATCCTATGGAATCCACTAATAAGTAAGATTAGTATCGTTGCAGGATACAATGCCGGTTAAAAATCAATTGTATATATATGTATTAGAAATGCAGAATTAGAAATTGAAATTTAAAAATACTACCACAATAGCATCAAAACACATGAAATACCAATGCATAAATTTATAAATGATATGCATAACCTGTACACTGACAACTACAGAATATGACTGAGAGAAATTAAAGAAGACTAATTCTATTATTTAAAAAAAAAAATTGATCCCTGAATAAAGCCAGCTTTACTTTTGTCTTGCCAATATTGTGCCTTCTATTTCTTTTCTTTTCTTGTCCTTCTGCCCTAGCTAGGACATCGAAATAATGTTGAATAAAAGGGTGAGATGAACAATCCTTACCTTGTTCTCACTTTTGTGGGGAAAAGTGTTCAATATTTCACCATTTACAGTTAGATGTACCATTTTTTATAGATTCTCTTGATCAGATTGAAGAAGTTTCTTTCTATTTCTGGTCTGCCAAGAATTTTTATTATACATATTAAAATTTGTCAAATGCTATTTCTGCATATGTTAAGATTATTCACTTTTATTCTGTTAATGTGATAAATTATACTGATTGATTTTGAATTTTTGCATCTCAGGGGTAAAGCCCACTTGGCCATGTTATATAATTTTCTTTATATATTGCTGGATATGCTTTAGTTAGTCTAACTTATCTCTCTTCTCTTTTCTAGTTCTCTTACTCTAAGATTCCAAATATCAAATCCGAACAAGATTCAGAATCATTAATTTGATTTAAAAGACATTGATAAGTGATAAGTTCTTGGGTGGTAGGTACCTTCTCTGTGGATCCTTGGTGTGGTGGAGACTCTTGTCTCCAAACCCATTCTTACCTTTATTTTACTTTTTTAAAAAATTATTTATTTTTATTAGAGAAGTTGTATTTACAAAACTTGTGTTTACAGAACAATCATGTTTAAAATACAGGATTCCCATATACCACCCTATTATTAACACCTTGCCTTGGAGTGGTACATTTGTTATAATTGATGAAAGCACAATGTTATGATAGTACTTTTAACTACAGTCCATGGTTTAGCTTAGGGTTCACTGTTTGTGTAGGGTGGTTCTATAGATTAAAAAAAAAAAAATTATTCTATTAACATATCTACAACCTAACATTTCCCCTTTTAACTACATTCAGATCTATATATCAGTACATCAGTGCTGTTATTTATGTTCAAAATGTGCTATCATCACCAACATCCATAACCAAAACATTTCCATCTTTCTAAACAGGAAATCTGTACATTTTAAGCTTTTACTCCCTATTCCCCAACCCCACCCCATCCCCTGATAACCTATATTCTAGATTCTGACACCACGAGTTTGCTTATTCTGATTATTTCATATCAGTGAGATCATACATATTTGTCCTTTTGTGTCTGGTTTATTTCACTCAACATGCTATCTTCAAAGTTCATCCATGTTGGTGCATGTATCAGGACTTCATTCCCTTCTACAGCTATATAATATTCTATTGTGTACATATATCATATTTTGTTCATCCATTCTTCGGTTGATGGACATGGATTGCTTCCATCTTTTGGCAATTGTGAATAATACCACTATGAACATCAGTGTGAAAATATCTGTTCAAGTCCCTGCTTTCAATTATTTTGGGTATATACCTGTATAAGTCAGGGTTCTCTTGGGAAACAGAATCAACAGGAGATATCTGTCAATAATATGAGATTTTATAAAAGTCTCTCACATGACTGTGGGGATGCACAAGTCCAGGTTCCTCAGGCAGGCTGCAAACCAGGGGCTCCGATGAAAGTCCAATGAAAGGTCCTTGATGAGTTTCTGGGAGAAGTTGGCTGTCCAAAGTTGAGCTGGGAAATTCTCTCCAAATGTTGAAATCACTTCCCCTTTTAAGGTATTCAAATGATTGGATAAAAGTGTCAACCACTGCTGATGGCAATCTCCTTGATTGATGCAGATGTAATCAGCCATCCATCCAGTAAACTCACTGGTGACCAAACTCCATAAATATTCTTGTATTACAATTATCCCGGTGCTTGTTGGACCAAACACCTGGGCACAATTACCTGGCCAAGTTGACACATTAGCCTAACCATCACAATACCTAAGTAGTGGGACTGCTAAGTCATATGGTAATTCTATACTTAAATTTCTAAGGAGCTGCCAAACTGTCTCCCACAGTGGCCACACCATTTTACATTCCCACCAGCAATGAATGAAAGTCCCTAGCACAACGAAAGTTAGATAAATTTCCCCACTTCCCTTGCAATTAAGGGTGACCATGTGACTTACTTCTCTCCAATGAAATATGAGTGAAAGTGTCATATGTGGCACTCCAACCCTGGCTCATTAAAACCCCCATTCCATGCTCTTCTTCCTTCTGACTAACTGTGATGGTGACATCTAGGGTGACTTTCAAAGTTATGTGCTAAATGTGGCATGGGTTTCTAAATAAACCACCTGTTCTGGATTGTTTACTCAAGAAAGAAATAGCCTTCTTATCCTTTAAGATTTTTGATAACTTTATGCTACTGCAGCTAAACCTATCCAACTACTGCAGAAATTGGTAACTCAAAGAATGATGCTCTCATAATAAAAAACTAAATTATGTGCATTGGCTTAGTGGTCTTGTTTCAGGCAGGGAGAAAACAGATATCACAGGCTGGAGGGATAAGGACCTGTGTAATAGATTTGAAAAAATACTATCCACCGTAACTTTGAAGGCAGATGGTATGCCTAATAAGTATCCTGAAATCTAGGGAAAGTGGTTGGAAAGATTATGAATCTTAGTTTGTGTTGGAATTTTCTTGCTGTAAGAGATTATAAGAAAGACTTAAAATCAGAAAAAAGCTGGAATGTTTGTAAGCAGAGTTTAAAAGGCTTGCAGGGTTGGAGAAGCCAAAAATTATCATAATTTTGAGCAAAAAGGGCCTGGTTATCACTGCACTGTTAAACAAAATGCCTCAGTCCTGTGGCAAAGAGACTGTTTTTGTCCAAATGGCCTCAAGGTATACAACAGTAAGGGGAGAAAGATGTTTTGAAGAGATAAGAGTTCTAGGAAACAATGAAATAAAACAGGAAATTGGGTGTGGCACAGGGAATTCTCTGGAACTAAATGAAAAGAAACATAGTATATTTTTAAATTATTGCCAAACTATTAAAAGGGGCTACAGGTTAAAAAGGAAAAAGCTGAACACCATCAATCTCTTTGAGGAACAGGGGTGACAGTGCACATAAGTGAATTCAAGTTTCAAGGCCTTCACTGGACTTGAGTCTAGGTCAACACAAGTTTCAAGAGGAATGCAGAGGAAGTTTCTGGAAGCATCCAGCCTGAAGAACAGACTTTGATAATCATGGAGAATGTAGAAGAAGAGAGGATAGAAAAGTCCAGAGAGAAAAAATCACCCTGAGTTTTAGTTTGCCAGGCCGTTATGACAAATACCATGCAATGGGTTGGTTGAAACAACAGGTATTTATTGTTCACACTTTTGAAAGTAGAAGAAGTCCAAAATCAAGATAGTAGCAAGCTTGCTTTCTGTTGCAGTCTGCAGCATTCTGGTGCTGGCGGCCGGCAATCCTTGGGGTTCCGTGGCCTTGTATCTGCCTCCTTTCACATGGCAACGTCCTCTCCTTTCTTCTGTTCTTCCTGTTTCTGCTGATTCTGGCTTCTCCCTGTGGCCTTCTCTGATTAACTGTGTCTGAATTTCTTTTGCTTATAAAGGTCTCTAGTAACACAGAATGAGGCCCACCCTGATTCAGTTGAGCCCCACTTTAACTAAAAATAATATTTTCAAACCATCCTGTTTACACATGCAGTCACACCCACAGGAACACAGATTAAAGTTAAGGACGTGCCTTTCATTGGGCTACATAATTCAACCTACCACACCCTTTAGAATATTCTCTATTCTAAACTCTCTTGTCATGGAAGTTGGGATTTTGTTCTTTTCCTTTCTGTGAATGGCTTATGTGCAGGTGGTTGTGTCAATACA
The DNA here is from genome assembly GCA_026826555.1 of Tolypeutes matacus. Taxonomy (NCBI): domain Eukaryota; kingdom Metazoa; phylum Chordata; class Mammalia; order Cingulata; family Chlamyphoridae; genus Tolypeutes; species Tolypeutes matacus. The sequence goes on along the minus strand of JAKSZT010018658.1, from coordinate 8,483,746 downwards.
AAAATGATCCAATCTGCCACTTCCTCTTCATGAGATAAATCATAGAGAAGTGCAAGACCTGCAGTGGAAACTTGGAGAGGCAATAGTAGGATTTAGCCATTTGGAATATGCTTCATATTAGAGAAGAGGTATAGATTTCTGGGAAATATCTAACTTCTCATCCATCCTTCAACTTCCCATGCACAGACTATTATTTTAAGATGCCCTTCATGCAGTAAGAAGTTGTAAAAATTTATCATTTAGTGATGAATAGTGAGAAAAATATCAGAGACATAAGTTTTGAGTAAAAAAGGATAAATGGAAAGAAAACAAAAAATATCAAAAGCAGAAGTCATAGAAGACAATGTAGTGCCTTGTGCATCTGAGCTCTGCCTCTTCCCTGCCCCATCCTGTCCTTTCTCAGCTATATCCTAGAGTTCACATCTTACATGTGAATTCTAAATCACACTAGACTAAATGAGCCAAAGTTAACCAGGCTAAGGTTTGGCTAAAAATATATAATCCAAAGGAAATAACTGCTGGAACTCCATAGAACTGAGAGTGATCTTCCTATAAGCTATGCAGAGCATTGGAAGAGTGGGATTTTAGCAGGACATTACTCCTGATTTGGGGAAAACATATCCTTTAGGAATTAGACATTGGCTTTTATTTAAGAATATACATGATGCTTGTTATGTTCTAGGTAGTTTCATATCAATTTTAATTCCATTAGTAAGTTCTCTTATTATCTGTATTTACAAATGAGGAAAGTGAGGCACAGAAGAGTTCAGTAATTTACCCAAAGTCACACAGCTGGTAAGTGACAGAGGCAGGATGAAAACCCAGGCAATCCAGCTGCATAGTCCATGCTCTGAACCAGGGTTACTCAACCTGGGCATGACTAACATTTTGGGATGGATAATTCTTTGTTGTGGGGGCTGCCCCATGCATTGTAGGATATTTAGCAGCATTCTTACACTCTACCTACCAGATGCCAGTAGCAACCCCTCCAAAGTCCCCCAGCCTTGCAAGACGTGACAACCAGAATATCTCTCCTATAGCCAAATGTCCCCTGAGGGCAAAACCACTCCGGCTGAGAACCACTGCTCTAAACCACTGCATTATGTTGCCTCTCCTTGCTCTGGTCCCCCATTTTCTGGGAAGCCTTTCCTGATCTTCCTCCTCTGTCAAGGCTGGGTCAAGTGCCCAGCCTCTGTGTTTCCCTAGCACTTAATACTAATGATAACTGCTATTTTCTTACTGTGTTCTTGGTGAGGCCTAGCTTTTTACACATACTTGCTTATTAATCCTCACATGAAACCTTTGTGGTAGGTTCTACTGTTACTTGCTTCAGCAAATGAGAAAATGGACTTAGGCTAAGATCTTGCCCAAAGTTTGTGATAGTAGTGCAGTGACGCTATTGGATTCGGTGGTTGGGTTGGACTATCCATGGAACTGGGGGGAAGGCACAGGTGAACTTGGGATTTGCAAGTCTGTGGATAAAACTACAACATTGGGAATGTTCTTGCAAACATGGCAGGGAAGATTATAGGTGTAGGGTGTTGGATGTGTGTGTGTGGGGTGGCATACAGAACAGGGTGCACCTGGCGCAGGCTTCTGTGGACTACGAAAGTGTTCATCTTGTCATAGTGTGTTACATCAGTGGGTGGAGACCCATACAATAGACAAGAAAATATTAAACTCCCATCCTGGGGAGTCATGCTATGTTCTCAAAGTTACAGAGCCAGGAGGCCTGAAGCTGGGGTGCAAATATGGTTCTGTTCCTTCCCAATGTCTGTGTTCTGAACCATCCCACTGAGTTGTAGTTTAGGTCCTGTTTGCTTCTTGGCCTCCTCGGCTTGTCTGTGAGGTCTTTGAAGGTAGAGACCATCATGCGCCTCTCATACACCACACAGCCTGGTACATAGTGTATATTCAGCTCAATTCTCAATTACTGATTTTAAGTAAAAATCAGTAGATAAAACCCTGCTAGGACCCAAGTGGGAGGTTGTATAAATCACATGTTAATTTCCCCCTACAAGGCAGGGCTGCTATACCACCTTATCCATAAGGTTAAGTAATAAAGAAATATGTTAATTATGTTTTTGAAAATTATTTCCTCCTGTGTTAGGAGAGAGTTGAACTATGTTGAAGTCTTGTAAGTAGCTACTGGATCAGGAGGTGTTTTCTAGGCAGGTAAGTGAGGGCCATTCTGTAGCCCCGTATACCTTTGTGGGCAGTTCTAGTTGTTATTCATCTCTTTCCCCTTCTAGACTCTAGCAGACAGAAAAAGGCACTCCTGGGGAGGCAGGCAGCCATACTTGGGGCATTAATCCAGGGAAAGTTACTGTGTTCTCTCATTTCCAGCCCTCACTTGTCCCCAGGCGAGGGAAATGTAGTTGGTGGCATTGGGGAATAAAGGAACCATGAAGTTGGTGAAGCCAGGGGTTTGCTGGGGGGCAGGAAGGAGCAGTGGACTCTCACTTGCTGTGATGGTTTAGGCCAAGGGATGGTTTATGATCAAATTGCGTGCACAGGTGCCTTCAGTCTTTTTAGTTCCAGTCTTTTGGTAACTTCTTTCTCCATCATTAACTTGATCCCTGAACCATTGCTCTTGCTTAGGCAAGGCCTGTTTTGCCATACTTAGGAACAGGTACACATTCTGTTTCTCTTATCCTGTCACTGCTTTCTTGCTTAAACCACTTAGCTTGAACTAAGAATCTTTTTTTTAAAAAGGAGATTCTACAACTTCTGTTAATATCTAACTCTAAATAGGGCATTCTGTATAAGTGGGAGGAGTTAGAGCAAGCTAGGAAATGGATCATCAGAGCCTTTGCTTCTGAAGAGATGGAAAAGGAGCACTCTGTTTAGGTCTGGCATTATGAAAATTATTTTTCTGCTTTTACATATACTGCTATTTTTTTCAATACAAGTTAAATAATGTACTTGCAACATTGCTCAACTCTCTTTGTTAGGACTTTTAGAATCTTAGGAAAAATTCTCCACATTATGGTTTCTCTGGGGATATGGAAAAAGGGTGTTTTTTTGGAGATAATGACGAAAGGTATTTGCAGTCACACCTGCACACATACTCAGGCAAAGTTTGTCATCGGTGTCCAGCCCCACCTTCGAATGGATTCACTACTTCCCATGCAAAGAGTTTTCCTTCCCAACAGAACATTCATTGTTATCATCCTCAATGGGGAGTAGAAAAAGCCATTTCTTCTCCTGTTACCAGGAGACTTTGAACAAATTTTCTTTTTAATTTGCACATTCTGGATTTCAGAGTCACCATCCACGGAGGAAAGAAAAGAAGAACTGTGTGGCATTGCAGTCACAAGGATTAACGGCTCTGCCGGGGAGAGGTTTACTGGCTCTTGTTTCTCCCAACACTATCTGGGACATAGTAATCCAAACCAAGCATAGGAATGAACCTCGGCCTTTGATAGTGGTTTTTATTTTTTGCGTTGTAGCCCATTAGGAGGTCCTGAAAACAATTTAGTTTAACTCTCTTTGGCTCCCTGGCTTCTCTGGGCTGAGATTCCAAAGTTCAGGAAACACCCAGCCTGAACTTAAATACTGACTGCCATTTTAGTTCAGCAAACCAATTTCTATATCTCTGAGAATGTTTTTTCAACCTGGAATGTGTAGTTCATTAGTTGTTAAATTAAGTTAGTGGGTGGTGACTCCATTATAAAAAATAATGAAGTGGAATACAATAGATCAGGATAGAAAATAGCAGAGTATTTGAAAATACCAGAATGTTTAGCAAGATTAGGTATTATATTATGAAACTTTTGTTTCAGTTTATACCAGGGATTCTTAACCTTTTCTGTTTCATGGACCCCTTTGCCAGTCAGATGAAAACCACAGACCCCTTACTAAGTCCACACTGTACTGTGTATTATTTAATAAATAATAATGTTTTTTTTTTTTTTTAATTTAAATTCATCCTCACGGACCCCTTGTTAAGCACCCCTGGTTTATACACACACACACATACACACACACATACACACACATACACACACACCTATGTGTATTTGTACACTGAGTCTTGGTATAAAATGTGTTTCTAATGATGGGTCCCATTCTAAAAGGATTAAAAAAACTGTTGGCTTAAAGCCCCCTCACTTGCCTTGAGGGGCAGGACCATGGCAAAGCAGAGAGAAAAATACTTTACTAGGTTAGCACCTCTCTTCCAGATTCCACTTCCCAAGTCTATTTCCAAATGTATAGTCTCTCTTATAGACTGTTTGTGGGTGATGGGGTAGAGGTTTCAGGCTTAGTTTTGTTATTTTGTCACTAAATCCCATGAAGTATGTGCCTAGCACCTTGCTTTAAAATGTACTTCTCCCTTGTTATTCTTAGCATTGGCTGCATTTTTGAGACAACGGGAAAATAGGTGCTACATCAGGCATGAGGAATATAAAATAAATAAGGCTCCTGGAATAGCATCTTGGTATAGTGTATGAGTGAGGGTTCTCTAGGGAAAGAGAACTGACAGGAGATATCTATGAATAGTATGAGATTTTATAAAATTCTCTCATGCATCTGTGGGGATGTACAAGTCCAAATTCTGCAGGGCAGGCTCCAAACCAGGGGCTCTGATGAAGGTACTTGGTGTTCCCCAGGAGACTTTGGCTGTCCGAAGTAGAGCTGGGAATTCTCTCTCTGAATGCTGAAATCACTTCCGTTTTTAAGGCCTTCAGCTGATTGGAAAGATGTCACTCACTGCTGACGGCAATCTCCATAGTGGGATGACCCACTCCTTGAGGACAAGTGGGAGCAGGAATTCCCAGAGTAACCTCTGGGAAGCTGGAAAGGGAAATGTTGGATGAGAGCAAGCAGCATTACGTTTGTCCTCACAACCCAGACCAGAATTTGGAATGTGATGAATCACATTTAAGAAAACAAGTTTAACTGAGACTGGTAGAGATGTTGACGACTTCCCAAAAGGCCACCAGAAAAACTGTTGATCAAACAAAACTATGTTTATTAGACCTATTGCAATAAAGGAGTACATTACCTGAGTGTCTCAGAAGGAGAGGATGTGGCTGGACAAATGTGAAGGAATTTCTTGACACAACCATGGAGTTGCTTATTGGTTAACAGTCTTATTTTTCTGAGTAAGAATTTTCTGGAACAAATAGCTAATTCGTGAAGTAAAAGGTTTACTTACCTCAGTTATTGAGAAGTTTATGAAATAGTCAGGATCTCTAAAAAATAAGTTATTCAGAATTTTTTATATTTAATTTCCATCCTACATAGTGTTTTTGGAAAAAGAGTCATTAACGATATGCAATCAGATACCATTATTTTGTTTAAAACCTGCATAGAGAAAAAATAGGTAGAAAATGGGAAAGAAAAAGAGTACTTTGAATTGAGATTAGATTGTTGCATTGTACTGGAATTTGTAATTGTTGAACATTTCCTAGGTAGAGTAAGGAAAGTCAAGATAAAAATATTTTAGAGGTTTTTTTTTTTTTTCCCCCAACACAAATAGTATTTATATTGTGCCTATTATTCTACAGATACTTTTATTGGTTACTAATAGGCCTTGGGAAATATATATACACACACACACATATGTATAAATATATTAAATATATATGCACACATACATACCTGTATATATACATATACATACTTATGTAATTACCTGCACTGGATGAAAACTTCAGCAGACCTTATAACCGTTCTCCTGGCTCTAAAGGTAATTGATATATCTATGGTGACTTTATGTGGCAAACTCAGACTTAGCTTTTAAATGAGAGGTGTTTTCAGGTACAAATACATTATTTTAGATGGAAATAGGTGATTTCAACTAAAACTAGGTGGCCATAGTTTGTACATTTCTCATTATAAGAGTGGCAGGTTTCTATAAGGTCTTGAGATCTTTTTCCTGTTTTTTTTTCTTCTCTTCTTCCAACTCTGTCTGTTCTTCCCATAATGTCTTCTTCAGCTATCTTCTTTTTTTTTTTTTTTTTTTTATTGTGGGTAAAAATCAAAATTTTTACAATACATACCAACATTTGCAAATTGATATATAAATATATATGCATATATGTGCATTTGCTTACAAAAATGTCATTTATGTATATATATAAATATATTTTAAGAGGTGCTTAGATACCCAAAATATTACACAGAATCCACTGGGATTCCCATGTTGCCCACCTCCCACACCTCCCACCACATCCCACACAAACATCTCCCACAAGTGTGGCCCACCAACCTCAATGGACTTACACATCCTGGGGCCTTGCCACCAACCATAGACCTTGACTTTAAGTGAGGCATAAGGCAATCAACCCAACTGGTGTTTTATTTTTTTAGGAATGAGGACCTTGATTCATTCCTAAATGAGGACTCTAATACCAGTTTGGAATTTTTTTCTGGATAAAAAGAGGGAATAAGTTGAGTTTTGTTTAATTCAGTTTTTTAAATAGGACATTGACAAGATAAAATTTGTGTTTTATGAAGACTCCCCTAGCAGCACTGTGGAAGATAGATCAGAGGTAGAACTGTCTTGAATCAGCTTTCTGTCGCTGAGAATTTGCTATTTCTAGACATCTGTTGTAAGTGATATTATGCAATTTTTGTCCTTATGTGTCTCGCTTATTTCACCAAGCATGTTTTCAAGGCTCTTCCATATTGCTGCATGTCTCTTAATTTAATTTTTTCTTATGGCTGAATGATATTTCATTGTGCATATGCACCACATTTTGTTTATTCATTCAAAAGCTGGGTTGGGTCCAGCTTTTGACTCTTGTGAATAATGCTGCTATAAACATTGGAATAAAAGTATCTAGTTGTGACTCTGTTTTCACTCTCTGTTGGTATATACCTAGAAGTGGGATTGCTGGGTCAAATGGAAATTCTATATTTAACTTTTTGAGGAACTACGATATTGCTTTCCACAGTGGATGCACCATTTTACATTCCCACCAACAATACCCTAGAGTTTCAATTTCTCTGCATCCTCACCAATGCTTGTTATTTTCTGATTTTTTAATAATAGCCATCCTTTGGGTGTGAAGTGGTATCTTGTTTTGGTCTTAATTTGCATTTTCCTAATGACTAAGGATGTTGAGCATCTTTTCATGGATTTATTGGCTATTTGTATATCTTTTTTGAAGAAATATCTATTCAAGGCCTCTGCTCATTTTTCAGTTGAGTTATTTTTCTTTTCATTGTTGCACTGCAAAAGTCCTTTATATATTTTGGATATTAAGCCCTTATGCAATATTTGGTTACAATTATTTTTTCCTCTTCTGTAGGTTGTCTTTTCACTTTCTTGATGATTTCCTTTGATGCATAAAGGTTTTTAATTTTGATGAAATAAAATTTATTTATTTTTGCTGTTGTTCCTTGGACTTTTGGTGTCATATCTAAGATCATTGCTGAATCCTAGGCCATGAAAATTTGCCCCTATGTTATCATCTAAGAGTTTTACAGTTTTAGCTTTTACATTTAGGTCCTTGATCCATTTTGAGTTGTTTTATGTATATGGTATGGGGTAGGAGTCTAATTTCATTCTTCTGCATGTGAACATCCAGTTTTTCGAGCACCATTTGTTGAACAGACTATTTTTTCCCCACATGTGCTTAGCACCTTTGTCAAATTAGCCATAGATGTGGGGCTCTATTTCTGGATTTTAATTTCTGTTCCACTGATCTATTTGTCCTTCTTTGTGCCAAAACCACACTGTTTTGTTTACTGCCACTTTGTAATACAATTTGAAAGTGGGAAGTGTGAGTCATCCAGCTGTCTTCTTCTTTTTCAAGTTTGTTTTGGTTATTTAGAGTCACTTGCAGTTCCATATAAATGTGAGGATGATTTTTCCATTTCTAAAAAAAAACGGCTGCTGGAATTTTAATAGGGATTGCATTGAATTTGTATATTGTTTGGAATAATATTGACATATGAACAATGTTAACTTCCAATCCATGAACATGGGACATCATGCTATTTATTTAGGTTTCCTTTAATTTATTTTAGCAGTGTTTTGTAGTTTTCAGAATGCCAGTCTTTTGAATCGTTAGTTAAATTTATTCCTAGATATTTTATTCTTTTAGATGTAAATAGAACTGTTTTCTTAATTTCCTCTTTGGATTGTTCATGGCTAGTGTATAGGAACACAGTTTGTGTTTGTTTTGTATGTTGATCTTGTACCCTGCCATTTTGTTGAATTCATTTATTAGCTCTAATAGTTTTCCTGTAGATTCCTTTGGATTTTCTATATATAGGAACGTATCTGCAAATAGAGATAGTTTTACTTCCTTTCTAATTTAGATACCTTTTATTCTTTTTCTCGCCTACTGCTCTAGCAAGAACTTCTAGTACAATAATGCATAAAAATGGTGAAAGTGGGCAGCCTCGTCTTGTTCCTGATCTCAGGTGAAAAGCTTTAAGTCTTTCATCAATGAGGATAATATTAACTGTGAGTTTCTTATAAATGGCCTTTAATGTTGATAAAGTTCCCTTCTATTCCTGTTTTTTCTGAGTGTTTTTAATCAAGAAAGGGTGCTAGATTTTGTTGAATGCCTTTTCTGCCATCTCTTGAGCTAATCATGTGTTTTTTCCCTTTCATTCTATTTATGTAGTGTATTACATTGATTGATTTTCATATAGTGAACCACCATTGCATTCTTTAAATGAATCCCACTTGGTCATGGTATATAATCTTTAATATGCCATTGGTAAGGGTTTTTGCATCGATATTCATGAGAGAAATTGTTTTTTTTCTTTTCCCATCATGACTTCACACAGTTTTTGTATCAGGGTAATGCTGTACTCATATAATGAATTAGGAAGTGTTTCCTCCTCTTGAATTCTTTGGAAGAGTTTGAGAGGGATTGGTTTTAATTCTTTAAATATTTGGTAGAATTCACCAGTGAAGCCATCTGGGCCTGGGCTTTTCTTTGAAAGGTTTCTGATTCTTGATCAATTTCTGTACTTGTTATATTTTTTGATGTTTTCTATTTATTCTAGAGTCAATTTGGGTAATTGATAGACTTCTAGGAATTTTTCTCTATTCTAGATTATCTCAATTGTTGGAGTACAATTGTTCATATATTCTCTCATATTTCTTTAAGATCAGTAGTGCTATCATCATTTTCCTTTCTGATTTTAGTTATTTGCATCTTTTCTCTTTTCTTCTTTGACAATCTAACTGAAGGTTTGTCAATTTTATTGATTTTTTTCAGAGAACCAACTTTTTGTTTTGTTTATTCTTGCAATTATAGATTTCATTTATCTCTGCTCTAATTTAATTATTTCCTTTTTTTCTGCTAAAGTTGGGTTTATTTTGCTCATAAAGTTGGGTTATTAATTTGAGATCTTTCTTCTTTTTTAACATAGGTGCTAATAGCTATAAATTTCCTTCTAAGCACTGCCTTCTCTGCATTCTATAGGTTTTTGTATGTTGTGTTTTGGTTTTCATTTGTCTCTAAGTATTTTCTAATTTCCTTGTAATTTCTTCTTTAACTCATTGGTTGTTTATGAGTATATTGTTTAGTTTCCATATATTTGTAAATTTTCCAGTTTTCCTTCTCTTATTAATTTCTAGCTTCATTCCATTGTGGTCAAAGAGGTTACTTTATATGATTTCAATATTTTAAAATTTATTTAGACTCTTGTTCCCTAACATATGGTCTATCCTAGAGAATGATTCATGTGCACTTGAAAAGAATGTGTATTCTGCTATTGTTGGGTAGAATGTTCTACATATGTTGGTTAGATCTAGTTGGTTTATGGTGTTGTTCATGTGCTCTATTTCCCTATTGATCTTCAGCTTAGATGTTCTGTCCAGTATCAAGAGAGGTGTATTTAAATCTCCCAACTATTATTGTAGGACTGTCTATTTCTCCCTTCAATTCTGTCAACGTTTGCTTCATATATTCTGGTGCTGTGCTGTTAGGTGCATATATGTTTATAATTATTAAAAATCTTCTCATTGAATTGACCCTTTTATTGATATATAATGTCCATCTTTGTCTCTTGTAACAGTTTAAAAAAATTTTTTAATGAGTTTTATTGATACATTTTAATAAAGCATAAATCTATCCAATGTGTACAGGCAATGGTATTTGGTATAATCATATAGTTGTGCATTCCTCAATTCAATCACCATAGAGTATTTTAATTATTCCAATATTAATAGTAATAATAAACAAACAAAAAAAGACAATCAGACAAATAACTGTATCCCTTAATACTCACCTCTTAATCTCTCTAAGCTTTCCTTGCAATACAGGGAAATGCTATTTCATTTCTGTCTCTCTAATTTACTTTGTACATTCATATTTTTCTTTTCTTAAGCATTTTTTTCAATTTATTGATACATATTAATAAAGCATAAATCCATCCAAAGAGTACAATTAATGGTATTTGGTGTAATCATATGTTTGTGAATTCATCATCCCAATCACTCCCAAAGCACTTTCATTTAGTCCAATAATAATAATAAACAAAAAACAAACAAAACTCATCACTCTCAATATCTCTATGTCTTAATGTCCACTTTGTCTGGTGTTTATATAGCTACCTCAGCTCTCTTTTGATTACTATTTGTATGGTACACCATTTTGCCAATCTCTACCTTTTGATTGGTTAGTTTAACCCGTTTACATTTAAGGAAATTACTGATAAAACAAGATTTACTTTTGCCATTTTGCTAATTGTTGTGGTATTTTATTTTATTTTCCTTTTGCTAAATTCATTTTTGCCCAAACTTTTCTGAGATAAATCTCGGACCACATTTTAGAAACAGTATAGCATGGTAGGAGGCAGCATGTGTAGGAGTTTCCTGGACTGAGACAGATGTAGTTCTGAATCTAGGCTCTGGTTCTTATCTAGTTTTGTAAATTATTTAGCCTATTTGTGCTTGAGGTTCCTCATTTGTAAACTGGAGATAATAATATTTCATAGGAATTTTGAGAGAATTAAATGAGATTATTTATATATATGTGTGTGTGTATATATATGAATGAGAAATTCTATTTGCTCAACATAGTACCTGCAGGAGCATAAACACTCCAAAAATAATAGTAACTATATTTTGTACATGAAATGTGAAGATGGGGTAGTCATTGATTCTTAGATGAAGCTACATTATCAATTGCATTTGAAATCCACAGATATCTCAAATATAGTATTTTAATGAAGGATTTTAATCTTTTAATTGATCCAAGTAACTGGCAATTTAATGAGTGTTTCCTGTGTCCTAGCAGTATGCCACAGGTAAGAGTCAAATTATTCAACACACCTGTCTTCAACAAGCTCCCAATTTGTTAGGGTAATAAGACATATGCAGAAAGACAAATATATTATAGAATATAACAAAAGAAAATATAATCAAAAGGTAAATTATGTGAATCAGGAAATCTTTTATAAGAACAATGGCAAAAGTGACCCAATTATATTTAGCTGTATGTCACATTCCGTATCACCATCTCCGGTAAAAACAAATTAGAATTTCTGTCCACTATGATGTATTAGGCTGTAAATAATATTATGCCTCAAAGTGACTTAAACAATGAGGTTTCTTATCTTACTTTAAAGCAAGCCCAGGGCAGATGATTCTGGGTTTGCTTATGTCATTGGCATAACCATGTCGTCAAGGATATAGCCACATTTCTTCTTTCTGCTCTACCATCCTTAGGCTTGTACCCTTATGATTATTGGCTGCCACCATTCTGGACACATTAATCCTTCCACCCTTTCCTTAGAGAGTCTGGTAGGCTGAACCTGCCTAATGATGCCTATGCCTTAATCTCTGGAATGCATGATTATTACCTTATATGGCAAAAAGGGACTTTGCAAATGTAAATTAAGGAAGTTGGGGGGGGCGGTATCCTAGATTATCTGGGTAGACCCTAAATGCCATCACAAGTGTCATTATAAGAGTGAGGCAGACGGAGATTTGACACACGCAGAGGAGAAGACAGTGTGACCACACAGGCAGAGACGGGAGTGATGCAGCCACAGCCTCTGGAAGCTGGAAGAGGTAAGGAATGGATTCACCTCTAGGGTTCCCAGGGGGCACATGGTCCTGCCTTAACCTTGGTTTGGGCTTAGTGATGATCAAGGGAACAGTTTTGCCAGCACCAGGGTATCACATGGTCATTTTTACCAAGCAAGTTGATGGATTCCCACTTCCTTCTGTGAGGAAGTGGACTAAGACACTGCCAAGGAAACTGGCTGTCTTGCCTAGGGGTGAGTTCTCAACAGTCGTGGCATGGCTGATCTTCCAAAGATAGCACGCAAGCAAGGGAGATCCTTCTTGAGGTAGGTGAGTTCCCTTAGCAACATTTAGCCACAACATTCCCCTTTCTAACTCTTGTTTTTGTCTTCCTTGATGCTGTTCCAAGAGAGAGACATTCTCAGTTTTATATTCCTCTATGGATGGCCTCACTGAAATTCCTAATTTCCAATTTGTATGCAATACCCATCTGGTGACATTTCTAGTAACCATTCACCACTGATTTTTTGGGGGGAAGGAGGGGAATCTTTCTACCTGCTTTCAGGATTTAGTGCTTATGTGGCTATTTGCCTCCCTTTCATACTAACTGAGCTGGCTGAAGACCTGAAGGCCCTGGGATAGCTCAGCTTCTACTCCAAAGACAGAGAGGCCCTTGCCAGGACACCCTTCTACTTAGGGCATTTGTTGGTGTTAAGCAGCCTTCAAATCTGACTGGTGATTTCACCCCTGAATAAATATATATATTTGCAAATGTATATATTTGCTTCATCAATTTTAACAACATGGAAGGCTTTGGGCTTGACTCACAGAGCATTATAAAACAGAAAGTCTTGTCATGTGGAAAATGTCTTTTTTGCTACTCTCAGGTAGGTACCAGCATGGAGCCTACCAGGTAATGTATTGGCACTTTGCCAAAAAGGCATTTGGAGACAAATGTTTCTGCTGGTCCACAACCTGGGATCAGTGAGGTTTTAAAACTATTACTTATGGGATCATAACTCTTCTATTGGACCATTAATCTGTTTGTTTATTAAAGCTCTGCTGACTTGTTCATTTAATGGATTTCTCCAGCACGGCTAATGCTCTTCAGAAAGAAGGTACTATGATATTCCACACTCTTAATGGAAGCTGACTATATCACAGGAGATGAAGGAATTGAAGTCTTTATGCAGGAGATGGATGAGATACTTAGCCTACAACACATTTCAAATATAGTTTAGCTGTTCTTTATCTGAATTAACTGCCTAGATATCTGCTGTGCAGAAAAACATTTATCACTTTGGTTCCATTTACTCACCTTGCAGCTGATATTCCATGGCAGTAAAATCCTTTATCACACTGGGAATGATGGAGGGCACTGGAAGAAGCCAAGTAAAATAGATCATGGGGACCAAATGTCCTTGAGAAGGTGACTGAGATGTGGACAAATAGTACAAGAGGCAGAGAACAGCCCAACATGGAGGATGGAACTGACTGCAGGTGGGATTGAAACATAGCCTAAAACTTATTTTTAGTCAATTATTTTCTTTGAGGATTTTCCCTTTTCTGTCACTTCCACAACCTCTCATAAACCTAAGCTTATTCTCCACTTGTCAGAATCACAAGTATTTTTTGCTTAGACCTATCTCCTTTCCAATTGTCTGAAATGTCCAGATCTGGTGGTTGGTCTTTTTAGAGCTCAATCACTACTCAGGATTTTTTAGAAAAAAGACAGAATGAGGGAAAGAGTATCATAATGAATTTACTCTTATAAGCAAGGTCTAAAATTGACTGATGTATACGGTTAGGTCATCTGTATTTTTCTCCTTGCTCCTTTGTTTGTCTCTTCCAGAGGTTTTGCCTCCTATTTCTGCTCATACCTTTCCTCTTTTTCTTACTGCTTCTTTGACCTAATATTGGAGGCTTGAATGTACAGTGGTCTTTACCTACTAAGGAGTATTGGTTTTAGGTAAAAATAATAAATTAATAATTAGAAGAACAAATGAATCATAGAATAAAGGCCGCACAATTTTGCTGTATTTTTATGATCTGTAAGAAATTACCCAGTGTGGCAAAAGACAGAATTTTAAGTCTTGGATTGATAGAAGTTGTGACCTTGGCGAAAACCTCTGGCCTGAAACTTCATATATTTGACTTTTAAGCTATTGAAGCATGTGTCTTTCAGAAGTGCTTCCAGCTGCAAATAGCAGAATACCTGGCTACCAGTGGCCTAACGTATAGATGTTTATTTTTCTTAGATGACAAGAAGCCTAAAGTTAGATGAACACTCTCATTGGTTCTGCTGTTGGATAATGTCATCAGGGACATAAAATTTTTCCTGTCTTTCTACTCCACCATCCTTGGTGTGTTGGCATTCAACCACATGCCTTTTATCTCATGGACACAAATGGCTGCTGAAATTGCAGATACTGAATCTTTGTTCAAGGAAGGAAGAATTTCTTATTAGAAAATCAAAAGCTTTTCAAGAACTGTCCCCTGGTTTCCCCAGCTACAGGAGTGACTGGGGAAATGTATATCTTTTTAGCCTGTGAAGTGAGGCTGTAAGGGAGAAGAGCCTGTCTGTTGAGTTAGTGAGCAAACAATGACAAGCACAATGTATTTCTGCTAATAGCTGGGATCTTCGCTAGCATATATTAAGGGCCTATAAGATGTAAGATATGCTAAGCATTTCACATATATCATTTTATTTATCCTCACAGCAAGCCTTTGAGGTATATCTCCTATTATCTCCCCCGCCTTTTTTTTTTTTTTTTTTTTTTTTAGGAAACTGGTTCTTAGGGAGATGAATTAATTTATTCAGATTACCTGGCAATCCCCTTGTTGCCCCACTTCCACCACCAAATAGTTACTCCTCTCCCCATGTAGGTCTCCTTCCATATAACTTATCATAGCTTATTGAAATACTTGCTGAATATTTTACTCAATGCAGGCAAAGTGAGGAATAAGAAGGAGCCAGAAGAGACATCCTACTTTCTGGCTTGGGAACTTGGGGGAGAACAGTCCATTTGCTGAGGGAGTAAACACTAGAGAAAGAACAATTTTTGGTAGACATTATGTAAGTTCTGTCTTGGATACATTTAGTAGGTGGTATCTGTCAGTCATCCCAGAGTGTGATGGTAATAAATGTTAGTGTGCAGGAGAAAATTCATAGTCAGAATTAACCTGATTTCTGAGAGATTGATAATAACAAACAAAGGTATCACCTTCTTTGTCTTCCTTTTCTTAAGAAACAAGAAGGTAAGTGGTTCTTCTAGGGCTGCAAAAGAAATGTAGAGATGGCCAGTGGATCCACGTGGCATCTTTTCTTTTTTTTTTTTTTTTTTTAAAGATTTTATTTATTTATTCATTCATCCCCCCCTTGCTGCCCGTGCTCGCCGGGTCAGCCAACCACGCCGCGCGGGCGGGCCTGCCTTCACCAGGAGGCCCCGGGAACCGAACCCGGGGCCCCCCATATAGTAAACGGGAGCCCTACTGATTGAGCCACAGCCGCTTCCCCGTGGCATCTTTTCTGATCACCAACACTGTGGTAGGTAACTTCTATGATGACCCCAATGATCCCTGCCTCCTGTCATTCATGCTGCCATGAAACTCACCCACAAGTCTCTTGACTTGCTTCTAACCAGTGGAATATTGGCAAGATGATGGTATGTCACTTCTGTGATTAGGTCACAAGAGATTGGAACCTTTATCTGGCTAGCAGACTATATTTGCCTTCTTGCCTTGCAGACTTTGATGAAGTATGTGGCCATGTTGAAGAAGCCTACATGGCAAGAATGTGAAGGCAGCCGCCGGCCAACAGCCTCTGAGGAATGGAATTCTGCCAACAACCTGAATGGGCTTAGAAGCAGATCATTCTCCAGTTGAGATTTCAAATGAGACTCAGCCCTGGCCAACAACTTGATTGCAGCCTTGTGAGAGACCCTGAAGCAGAGGATCCAGCCAAGCCAGATTACTGACCCAGCAAAATGGAGATAAAAAATGTGTGTTGTTGAAACCACTAAGTTTTATGGCAATTCAATACACAGCTGTAGATAACTAATACAAATATAAAGAGTTTAGCTGGGGGAGCAGGAGCCAGGCCCATATGACAGGTAGCTGAGGTGTATGCTTACCTAATTCCTAGAGCCAAAGAAGGTGATTCATAAATACAGCAGAGAGATTACTTATATTTGGTAATACATTATCTAGAGGGCTAATTAAAAACCAGTACTGAGAGATCAAAGCATTTGGGTCACAGGAGAAATGATAAACCCTGAGAGGGATGCAACTATGTTTAGACTAGACTCTGAGCAGCAGCAGCTGGTGTCTGAACTAGGCTGAGACTTGCTATAGGCATAATATATGATCCTCAGGAGGTAGATAAACATTAAACATAACCACATAGCAAAAGCCTTTGGAGAGGGCTGGGAAAGGCAGGTGATCACCAAAGAGAGTGTCAAGAGAAGTTGTAGATTTTCCTTTACTGGAATTCATAAAAATTATAAGTGATCTTGTTAAATAAATGAAAAAATAATCTAATAGATGATTAAAATCATTCAGTATTCTTGTCCTATGAGCAATTTCCCTTCTTTCCTTTTTCTTCTTCTACCTGTTTGCAGTAAATTTGTATAGTAAGGGCAGAGACTTGGACTATCTCATTCACCAAGATGCCTTATTTTTCCAAGGCTTCTCACAGTACCTGGCACATAGTAAGTCTTCAATAAATGTTTGTTGAATGACTTAATGATGACCTCTGCTTCTCCCTGATACTCTGATGTTTAGAAAGGCTGAGAGAGCAAAGTAAGAGGTAATTTCTTTTTTATAAAAAGGGTACAGTTTTCATGTAGTTTGCATAAAGTCTTTTCAGTTTCATTATATGATTCATATATATTATTGGGATTCCAAATAAAGGATTCATCATCTCATTTATTCACCTATTTCATCTACCAAAGATTTATTAAGTCAGGAGCTGTGGGTCAAGCAAAGGAGAATAAGATATCATCCTTGCTCCCAATGCATTTGCCACGTTGCTTGTTGAGAGATGTGGGCCAACATAGAAAACAGTTAAGTAAGTAGCCCAGGTAAGCTCTGAAAGCACTACTCTAAAACCCCATTAAAAGGCACCTGGGATCAAATGAAGTAAGCATTTGGTGGATGGCTCCAATCTTCTGCCTAGCTCCCATACACTAATATCATT
Organism: Tolypeutes matacus; assembly: GCA_026826555.1. Classification (NCBI taxonomy): domain Eukaryota; kingdom Metazoa; phylum Chordata; class Mammalia; order Cingulata; family Chlamyphoridae; genus Tolypeutes; species Tolypeutes matacus. The sequence goes on along the minus strand of JAKSZT010018658.1, from coordinate 8,466,602 downwards.
ATTAATATTATTTATTTTCAAGGGTGCAGGAGGAGCAAAAGGGAGAACAAGGAAGGGATGGGAAAGCCCAGTGGAGAATGTCATCTATTTCTGCAATCAGGGATGGGAAGGGTATGTCTACATCCCCTAGGAACTTAGACCCAGGCCAGGTTCTTAGCATTATCCTAGTCTGATCCTCCTGGATTGGGCCAACAACTACAAGAAGATTCTTTGACTATTTGCTACTGTCCTGGGAATCCCAGAGGGCCACAAGACCCAGAATTGTCCCTATTGATATTTAAGCTGGACAGGACAACCACCACCAGGTGGCATCAAATCACAATCAAACCTTCATAACCCTAGGCTGGCCAGCTGCTCAGGCTTGCCCCATCACAAGGGACCCAAATTTTATACATTTGTAGTTTTGGACCCCACATATTCTGTTATTACTATTTTGTTTAGTATTTCTTACCAGTTAGTTACCTATGGACCCTGAACGAACAAGATACAATCTTGTCTGAGTATAAAGAACTGATGTCTTTTTCATGTTTCTTCTTGCTCATGAGTCAAGGGACACACAACCAGCATCCCATCTAGTTCCTGAAACAAAGAATGACAAAGATCTGAGTACTCCTTACCTGAATATGTCACTCCTGGAATGGAGTGACATATTCATATTTCCTATCCTTCCAGTAACAGAAATAATGTCAGGCATAAGCCAATTCTGTGTGCTATGCTGGACATCACTGGGCTGGTAACAGACACGTGATGGGGCTAGAGCTGATACAATGATAGGAGTGAATGGTAATGCCCCAGCGGTCCTGTCACTCCTTCTAGAGATTTTGCATGTTATAGCTGCCAATCCATTTGGTGTGGAATATCCCAGCCTTGGCACCAGCTAGTTTCTTGTGGGTCTTAAATGAGTACAAATAAAGTAACGTGTGGTAGCGCTTTGTAAACTTTAAGGTGCAATGGGTCAGCTGTCGCTGTTAACACTATTGCCCTCACTCCTTTGATTCCCCCTGGGGTGGAGTGCAACGTAGTTATTTAGAACTCTAGGCTCTGGATTCAGACTGCCTGGGTATGAAACCCAGAATTTTGGGCTGTTTTTTTGGTTTTTTTTTTTTTTTTTTTTTTAATTTTTGTTAATTTAGGCTTCCTCATCTGCAAAAATAGTAATAAGAGTCAAATTTACTAGATTGTTGTGAAGTTTAAATGAGGAAAATCCATGTAAAGGACAGTGCTGGGCACAAAATGTTAGTTATTATTCCTCTTGTGAACAGAACTAGACAATAACTTTTCTTTTTTGCTATCTTTTAAACACATTGTTTTAGTACCATCACATAGATTGCGGTGGTCTAGCTAAAGGCTGGGAGGAAGCCTATCTAGTGATAAGGAACTGTAGCAGATAAACAAAAGAAAGATAATGCACTATTGCATATCCTTCAGGCTATCAACTGTTAGACCTTGAGAAAAGTACAGTCTGTTAAAAAACATTCTTCCAGATTCTTCCAGTGCTATAACAATTTGTGGGAAACTGATGGAAACCTGCATTTTCTTGTCTGTTCTCTGGCTTCAACCAGGTAACTTGGTGACACATATTATGGTATATCCAATTGAGAGGATAATCTACAGTCCCATTTCAGGAATTCTGTAATTTGAAAGAGTACAGAGGGTATAAATGACTATGAAATGGAATGTTCCTTTCAAGAAGACTCTACCTCTCAGTCCTTATGCAATGTAAGGGCTATCAACAATGTTTTGGGGTTATGAAGATGGCTGTTAAAGAACATCACCCAGATTTCTGGCTAAAGATTAATTCAACTCATAAGTTTATTTTTATTCTCTTCAAAATCCTATTAGATAAAAAGAAAGTCACAAAACCACATGGACAAAGAGAATGGGAAAAGAGAACAGCAACAACATTTTGGAGGTTGGAAAGCTGAAGAATGTGTCGTTACTTATTTGACAGACCAGAGAAAGCTGAAATCTAAGCAGGTGGTGGAGGGAATCTAGGAGGCTAATTCATAACACAGAATCCTGGTAATTACAGGCACCAGGGAACTCTGAAAGTGGGGGTGCAGTTTGGGTTAAAAATAGGAAGGTTGCTGGAAAGGTTTAATTAGAAGCAATTAGAGTCCTAGCTCAGCTTCCCTGCCCAGGCAGGTGTCTGCCTCTTTTTCACTCAGGAAGATGACAAGAGCTCAGACTCCCTGGTAAGACTGAACTAGAAAGACTTGGGTCTCAGGAATACCAGTATATTGGGGGTGGTTGGCTGTGGAAAGATGGTCTATGTACTGAATGATGAGATCCCCAGATGCCTTCTCTGTTGGCTCCAAGAGTACTTACCCCCAGATTTAGATCCTCTAATTAGGAGATTGGATGTTTCTTCTCTGGACAAACTGACTATCCAAAGAGAAAAGATGTAAAATGTAGAGAGTTAGGGGTCCCAGGATGAAATTGCACATCAACCTACAGTAAAGTTCACAGTTGACCTCTACTTGTAATCACATTATTAATCCAATCATATTTTCAGTGTTTTACCTAAAATATAAGCAAAGCACCAAGAATGACAAAACACAAGAGAAAAGCCTCCAACAAAGGGGTTCTCAACCTTGGAACTACTGACATATTAGGCTGGATATTTATTTGTTGTGGGGGTTATCTTCTGTATTGCAGGATGTTTAGCAGCATACCTGGGCTTTACCCACTAGATGCCATTAGCAATCCCTCAGTGTGACCATCAAAAATGTCTCCAGACATTGCCAAATGTTCCCTGGGGGACAAAAATGCCCCCTATTGAAATAAATACTCTAACATGAGAGAGAGAAAGAGTGAGAGAGAGATTGATTTTCAAATAAATAAACAGAAAACAGAGGAAATAAGAAGGAAAGAGAATGTGTGGGAAATAGAAGGGAACAAAAAATTAATATCCTCAAAGCAATAAAAGTGTATTCATAAAACAAGAACAGGAAGCAATAGAAAAGGAGCATTCTGAGAAGAAAAAGAATGCTTTTAGAAACAAAAGAAATTCAGTAAAAGGTTTGGAAGATACAGTTGAAATTTCTCCAGGAAATAGAACAAAGAAAATGAAGACATAGAAAACTGCAGAGGAAAGAAAGAATTCGAGTATAATTTCAGAAGGTCTAAGATCCAAACAATAGGTATTCAGAAAGAGAGAATAGACAGAAGGGACGAAATTTTCAATAATTCAAGAAAAATGTCTATAATTGGAGTATATGAGTTTCTAAGTTGAAAGGATCCACAAAGAATCCAGTACATTGAAATTTCAGAATAGTGGGTACAAAGCAGTCCTAAAATCTTCAGTTAAAGAAATAATACAGGTTACAACAAATAACCAGGAATTAGAATGACATGCAGTTTCTGAATAGCAACACTAGAAGCTAGAAAGCAATGGAGCAATACCTTCAAAATTCTGAAGGAATTCCAACAAACCAAACTACCAATAAAGTGTGAAGGTGCAAGAAGACATTTTTATACCTGCAAGATTAAATTTACCTCCATACTTCTCTTTCAGTGAAGTTACTGGAAAATATGCTATGTCAAAACCAGGGAGTAAATATTTTTCTTCATCATGTGTTCAGTGGAGATAAAGAATAGTTACCAAGGCTCTGATGGGCTCTACAACCCTACTGGGAGTCCTCACAGGCAGATATTTTGCTTTGTTTAGAAAACAATGTCTCGAGGATTTGGCTTTGGGGCAACTCAGCAGCTGTGGCAAGAATTAGTCCTGAGGAGGGAATCAATTGGCCCCAGCTCTTCCAAATGGCTTTATCAGTTCTAGTTTCTCTATTAATTGGCTTCCTGTATTCCAGAAATGACTCAGGTTTTCTGGACACCTGATGATAGTCTTTATTGTGTCCCAGAGCTGTTGGGTACATTTTCCTTTAATGGCTTTTTCTGTAATTTCCAAAAGATTTCTGGGGATTGGATGGTCAGTAAACATGTATGCTCCATCCACCATTTTCAACAAAAAGACTCATAATAGCAGATTTCTTTGCCCTCTCCTCCACCTTGACACATACTGAACTTCTGAGCAACTACAGTGCACTAAAATTTATATTACCTCTTCCAAAGTTGATATCCTCCTCCCTCTGCTTGTGCATTTTAAAGAAATTAAATAAAGGACTTTACATTTATGCCTATTACATTTTTAGATGTTAGCTGGTCATTCTTTCCGTTGAAAGTGAAGAAACACCACTTAAACTGCTTGAGCAAAAGGGAAATTTGTTCATACAGGCACATGAGAAGTCCAGAGGATTTTAGTTTCAGGCATAATTTGAGCCATGTGCTCAAATAATGGCATTCGATTCTCTTCCCACTCACCTCCTTTTCTCTCAGTCTTCCAGCTCTTCTTTTCTCTGGATTGCCTTAATTCTCAGGGAGGAAATTTCCACATGGTAGCCCCTGGCACTTCAGGTTTACAACATCCAGTTTAGTAATCCAAGTACACAAATATTTTCTTTCCTATTAGTACCAGCAAAAATCCTGGTATTGGTTCTGATTCATCTAGCTTGGATTATGTGTCCATCCCAAATCACTCATTGTAGCAGGAGAATTGTCTGGACCTGGGAATGTACTGGAACCTGGTCCTGGATGATCTCAACTGACTACCAAGACTTAGAATAGGAGAGGGATGTTTCCATAAAGGTAGTCCAGATGTCACTAACCAAAAGAGGGAATGGGTTCAAAAACAACAAATTGGTGAAAACATATGTGCTAAATGGTATGCCAGGCAGTTCATACATGTTAACACTTGACATAAATACAGTCTACACTCCCAACTTATAGATGAGGAAACTGAATGAAGTTCAGAGAGTTTGAACAATTTGTCAGGTACTTACAGTCATAATTTGATAAAGTCACATTTAAGTCCCATAAGGCCCATATAAAATATAGATAAAGGCGATTTGCCCCAAAAGAGGAAGGGGTCAGACTGATACACAAAAGAAGAAAATAGGCCTTCCAAGCATGTGAGAAATTAGGATGGGAGAGGGTTTGGTTAAGTCCAGAAACAGATGTTTTATCCAAAAGCAATAGGAGATCATCTATCACCTAGAACGTTCAGCATTAAGTTCTGATTTTGGAAATTTTCAAGTATATATGATTTCTCCTCTGGGATATGGCAAGGTATGTGACATGGTTGTTGACTCTGAGAGGTGGAGTTACATTCCAGGTGGTGTAAACTGGAGAGTGTTCAGTTCCTCCACTTGTACTTACAACTGTTTGTTGAAGTCAAGACACTTTCACAACTTATAACATAGTTATTTGATTTATTGCTTTTTTTTTTTTTTAAGTTTCTTCTCAATTTTGCCAAACTGATGAAACACTTTAGTTAATCATTACAATGTGGTAAACTCTCCTCTACTAAGTTATGGCAAGTCATTGAAATGGGGTAAACTAAATTACATCCATTTGTTGAAGGGAAAGGGAAGAACTGGTTACTGTTTGTAGCTCTTCATCTAGTCTTAAAGCTTTTAGAACCTTCTGAAAGTGGGCTTCTATTGCTCCTGCCCAAAGGACTTTAGTCAAGGGTTCAATTAAATTCTGCATTTTAAGATTGTTATGTTTCCCTACGAGCAAGTTCACAGATGTGGGAACAATATCCTAGTATGTTTTTCCATCTTCCTAGCTTGACATCTGTGAATAAAATAACTGGGTATATTATATGAATAAAAATGGTGGTTTTCTTGGTGGTTCACTTATCTCAGCAAGTGGAGTTGTTTTGATTTTGTGTTCTGTCCAGCATTTCCTGGCATGCCTGTATGAAACCATCCCATCATTCCCAGTAGTGCCGGGACTGGCTGGTTCTCAGAACACAGGTGTGCTCCAGGGGTAATTGGCTTTCTGAAAATCACAGTGTGATTATCGAGAAGCAGTGTTACTCGTGATCATTGGAAGGGCCATTGGTAGAGCTTTGGTCTGAGCCTTGAGTGAGGCAGCAATACAAGACGATTTTAGTCAAAGATTTTAAGGCCAGCAAAGTGGTTACGGAGGGACTGTGGATAGGTGCTGAGAGGGAAGCTCTGTCAAACTAATTATTGGGGCAGGGAAATAATATGTTTTGAGCACTTTCTTTGACAAGCAGCATGTACATCGAAGCAGTTAAATGTATGTGCTCTGCAATCATAGGTCTGCTAGAGGTGTGATTTGGCCCTAATGCTTCTCAAACTTTGAAGAACTTAGGAATCATTAGGATGGGTGGGGAGGGGTCTTGTTAAAATGCAGATTCTGAAGCAGTAGGCCAGGGCACCCCTGAGATTCTGCACCTCTAACAGGCAACAAGGGGATGCAGATACTGTTGCTGGCAGGGCGTGCAGCACACTTTGAGTGACAAGGACTTAACTCTTCTGAGCTTTAGTTGCCTCACGTGTAAAATGGAGACAGGAGTACCTTCATCATAAGGTTACTGAGAGAAATAAGAATGTAAAGAACTTAGAAAAATAACTGCCACAGAGAAAGCACTAATAAAGGATGATTATTTTTGAAAGCTCCGTCATGAAGGGTACACAGGATGGCACATGACGCATGCTCCGCACAGGGCCTGGTGGCTAAAGATCACTTGCTGAGTCTTCCCGTGCACCTAGCTCCTGATGCGCTTTCTCGTTTAGTCCTGTCTAACCCCATGAGATAGGTACCCTTTGCAATCCATTCAGTAGGTGTGAAAACTGAGACTTAGAGAGATTAAGAAACTTGCCCAAGGCCAGAAATTTAGTAAAGTGGCAGAGCTGGGATTTGAAGTCAGGTTCTCTGGAAGCAAAATTTGTGAATTTAATCATCAATCTGCCCTCCAATAATGATTGCCACTATTGAGTGTTATCTCATTTAGTCTTCATGACAAAGCTGTATGATGGGTTTTTATACCCATTTTACAGGAGAGGAAACCGAGTTGTAGAGTCTTTAGTAACATGTCTAAACCCCTACATGAGATCACATCCCTGTCCCTTTCTAGCAGACAAGGCTGACAGGCCTCACCGCAGCACAGGAGGCCAGGGTTTGGGTCCTGCCCTCCCTGCCACAGACCTCTCTGTGTTTTTCATGAGGGCTCCCTGACAACAGCTGAACAAGTTTCTGCGGCCCTTCTCATGCTGCAGGGGTATTGGGAGAAGCCCTCTTTCTCCTCTACAGGACTATGTGTCAAGTTATCAGCCCATCAAACCCCCACTCCCCACCTGAACTCAACCTTACAACACAGAGAAAGCTTGGGATGACACTTTGCTGTGTTGCTTTGGAAAAGCTATTAACTCCTAGCATAAATGCTTCATATTAGGAACAGAAAGGTAATGGGAACTGATGGAAAAGAGTTGTAAAATTTCAGAGAGCTCAAAGTGATGGAGAGAAGGCTATGGAGGACATAAATGCAAGGTTAGTTTCTTAGGGACACAGACTCTGAGAGGGAGTTTACTGAGAGGTTTGGGCAGAGAGAAGAATTGAACTAAGATGCAGTCACAACGGGGGCCTCAGCCAGCCGCACAGGTATCTCTGGAACTGGGGCAGCCCTTCAGCATGGTCCCAGGCCTGGGGCTTCCTACTCTTACCTTGACTAGTCACTCGATGCTGTCCCGGTGGAGGGCAGGCCTTGGGTTGACAGGGGAATGTCTCCAGCTGAGGACAGTGCCTGGTCACGCAGCTGAGAGTCCTGAGCCGCCAGCACTGCCGGCATCTAGGGACACGAGTGCCTTGGCCCCAAAGGGGGTGTCCAAGAGCCCCACCACAGCATCCACTAGAGCATGTCAGATGGGCTAGCAGGATGTTTACCTTGGCAACACTGGAAAGACAAATATAAACTGCTTTGAGAATAAAATGACCCCACAGGCAAACCCAAAGACTGTTTGGGGAACAACTAATGATTACAACTCTTCAAGGAGGCCCCACCGTTTTGCCCAGCCCTAAAAGTTTTCAAACTCAATTATTGGGTGAGAATGGAAAAAAACGCGAAAGAGCCAAGGAAGCGTTGCATACAAAATCCTTCAGTCAGGCCCATCCTTGTTTTCCTACTTCCAAACCAGACTAAAAGCGTGCATGCATGCACGCACACACACACTCACGATTGACCTTGGATATGGCTTCCTTTCAGAGACATGAAAAGCTCCTGAGCCAACTCCAATAACATTTCCTTAGACTATCTTTGAAAGGAACAGATGAATGAGTTTGACAGAAAACTTTTTGCTTGAAATTTTCCCTTTCTCAGATTGCATAAATTTAAGGGGAAAGTCTGCCAAGTGTTCAATGACGCTCTGCGTGGTGGCTTCTGGCAGGGACACTCTGTACCAGCAGCAAAATGAATGTTTTCCTGAATCACTGACTTATCATCCTTTATCACCTGCTCTGTCCCCCCTTTCCTACACCAAGGCCTTCTAAATGATTTGGGGAAGAGAAGGGGAAAAATAAACTTTTCTGGAACCATGACAAGACACTGCATATTGATGTTGGCTGCTGCAGATTCGTTTGGTAGATGAGATTGCAGTGATTTACACAGCACCACGGAAATCTATCTCCACGCTTAAAGCGGTCAGTAAGTGTCACGTCCCTCACACTAGAGTATCTGCACATTTGGGCTGTGGCTTTGCCTCAGGAAACCTCTATTATAGCAGCACGTTTCACAAGATGAATCAAGTCCTACAATTCCCCTGCTGTAAACCCTTCTCATTGCACTTAAAATGGATTTCAATCCTCTTGCCTCTGGCCTGCGAGGCTCTACAGCACCTGGACCCTGCCTACTTTTTCAGCCTCATTGGCCTTTGGGGCCAAGGCACTCGTGTCCCCAGACGCCGGCAGTGCTGGCAGCTCTGGACTCTCAGCTGAGTGACCAGGCATTGTCCTCAGCTGGAGGCTTTCTTCTGTCAACCCAAGGCCTGCCCTCCACCCGGGCAGCCTGCATCGAGTGACTAGTCAAGGTAAGAGTAGGAAGCCCTGGGACCACGCTGAAGGGCCACCTCAGTTCCAGAGACACCTGTGCGATTTGCGGCCACACTCCCCCTCGTTCCCTAAGCTCCAGCCATGCTTACCAGGTCCCTTCAGTTCCCCCAACATGACGAGGCCTCTCCAAATCCGTGGACATCCCCCATGCTGCCTGCTTCTCTCCCATCATTTCCCTGGTGGGGTCCTTCTTCATTTCAGCATAAAGGCCACCTCTTCAGAGAGGCCTTCACTGACACGATCCCCACTTTTATTCTCTGGCCTCACGGTTGTTCTTGGTTTTCCTCACTGTACTCGCCTATCAGAACTTGTAATTATGATTTGCTTATTTATTTGTTTATTGTCTCTTTCCCACCCTACACTCTACTTCCTGAAATGGCAGGGAGGATATCTACCCTGATCACCACTGAAAACCTAGGGTTAGGCACGTAATAGAGCCTTAATAAATATTTGTTAATTGAATGACCAGTGCTGCATCCAGCCCTTAAGCCCCTGTCCCATGCTTTCTATTTTTTAAAAAAACATTTATTTGCAGATTTTAAATGAAGGCTTTGCATTTATGGAACTATCTCACAACATAAGATGGGTGAAGTGTGTTTTTAGAATGATGACCTCTCAAAACCCCCTTCTCCAGCACAACTAATGGCTCCTTCCTCACTGTTCTCATTGTGGTTTTGTTTCAACTGAGATATAACCTACATGTAATATATAGCACAAATTTTAAAAGAATTTTACATATGTGTACATCCACAGAGGCACCACTCAGATCAAGATGTAGAATGTTTCCAGCACTCCCGACGGCTCCCTCATGTTGCCTGTCAATACTCTCCAAAAGGTAACCGCTTCATAATTTCTGTTGATGTAGATCAGTTTTGACTATTTCTTAGCTTTATTAGTGGAGTCATACAGCATGTATTCTTTCACATCCAGCTTTTTTCCTTGCTCAAAAGTCAGATTTTGAGATCCATCCATGTTGTAATATGTGTGAATAACTTTTTTTTTTTTTTTAAATAACTTTGGAGTATTCCTTTGCCTGAATATAGTACAGTTTATTTATCCATTCTACAGTTGAAGAACATTTGGATTGTATCCAGTTAATGACTATTATGAGCAATGCTGCTAGAGATATTAGTGTGCAAGTATTTGGGTAGATGGGCACACTCATTTCTGCTGAGTGTATGTCCAGGAGTGTAAGTGCTCTCAGATAGGTGTATGTTCCATGCTTCAACGTGGCTATACCACATTACACTCCCACCAGGAGTGTAAGAGAGGTCCACTTGGCTCCATATCCTTACCAACACTTAGTATTTCCCTATACTTAATTTTAGCCATTTTAATGAATATGTGGTATATCGCTTTGAGTTTTTAATTTGTCTTTTTCTGCTGAGGAATGATGTTAAGTGGTTTTTTCATGCTTACGGGCCATTTGGATATTTTGGTGTATGTGTATATATGGTGTGGATTGCCTGTATGTATAAATTGCCTGCTCAGGTATTTTGTGCCTTTTAAAAGAAAGTATAGCCTGTTTTTTCTCATTGATTTATAGGAGTTCTTTTTACATTTTGGATATGAGTTATTTAACAACCATAGGTATTGCAGAAATCTTCTAGTCTGAGGCTTGCCTTTTCATGCTCTTAATAGTGCCTCTGATAAGCAGAAGTTCTTAATTTCAATGAAAGTTAATTTATCAATCTTTTATTTTATGATAGTGCTTTCTGTGTTTGGTTTAATAAATTATTACCTATCTCAGTCTCTTGTCATGTTTTTAACCAAAGAACAGAGTGGGGAGATGTTAAAAGAGGGATTCAGTACAGTTGAAATGGCTTTTGAGACCAGATATTTGCAGCAAGGTCATAAAAAGGGAGCTTTCCCAGTTCTCCTCGTCTAGAGCCAACCTATCCCTCCAGGCTTTGCTCAAATTCATCCTTCTTCATAAGGAAGCTGCCAGCTTACCCCAATACTCATTTTGGGAAGAGCCAGGATAGGTTAACCCCATATATTGGTAACTTCTTTTCCTTTCCCTTTTTTTTTTTTTTTTTTAGTGTTGGTGACTTCTTAATGGGTAATATTTTAGGTTGAATTGCACTCCCCCGCAATTACCCCTGAAAAAATTCAAATCAGGTAGGCAACATAGAAATGATACCACATGGACAAAGAGTCATTCACCAGGTATATTTGAAGTCTAAGCTCTTTGAGCTATACACGTGCACAAATGATTCAGTTGGTGGAAATCTCCCCTTCCCCTCCATTTTTAAACTTTTCAAACTTAAAATAGTGCTAAAGAGGTTTGCATAATGTGCGTCATGGAAATGCTGAGGCAATTCTGACTTTCACAGTGCTAGGAGGTACCACTGAAACATTTCAAGGAGTCCTTCCCACTTCTTACCACTTTCCAGGGAAAATTTCCCTTTGCCCCCTCCCCAGACCCAACCCAATGAAAGAATTTCTTGATCTGAGACAGATTAACATTGACACGTAACAATAAATTCCACTAAGACTAACCACATATATCATACGCTCCACTGACTACATTTTATGACTGCACAGAATGGTCATTTCAACTTTTACTAAATTTGATTGGAAATGTCTGATGTGTCTGTTTTAAAAAAATTAAAAAATAATATACAAACATTTCCTCTCATCCAGATTTCTTAAGAACTTACATTCTGAAAATTCTGGGTAGCTTAAAAAGTCAAATGACCTGTAGATGAGCTTCAAAGCAAAATGGCTGACTTCTGTAGTTGTTCGTCTGAACAGCGGAGGGCCACATTTTGTCCATTAGAGGGCATCATTTCCCCACTATTAAGTCTTTAGTCTTTTATTTGTCACTGAAAACAAAACAAACAAACAAACAAAAAAACAAAACCCTCCACAGCAAAGGGAAGTCAAAGCATTGGCTTATTATACGCTCCTCAGAGTTTTATTTTTAAAGGAGTCTTCATCTTTCTTATTGAAACTAAGGATTTTACAAGCAATGTCTCCTCAGTTTCACCTGTACTGTGTCCAGTACTATATTGCTATATTCACAGTAGAACGGACTTTCTGAGTGATTTCTGAGTGATCAGTTTATGTTTTAAGTTTCTGATGAAACTAACATACACGCTAGTCAAAAACTACAATAATCCTTCAATCTGCTAGCTGTGCTATTGTTCCTGTGTGTTTTTCTGAGGCTTGGGTAATGAAAGTATTTCCCCACTCTGTCATAATTTGCATTTATATCTAAAGTAATTCATTAATGTACAGGAGTAAATGAGACCTGACACACATAGCAGAAGGTTATGGTTCTATAGGTATATCTTCTGTAATGCACTTTGGGCTAGAGGAATAGAAAAATCATTGTATGTGTATGAAAACAACTTTTTTGAGCATGTGGGCATTTGCATGAGTAGGATCAGCATACATATATCTGTCATTCCTTCTCATTTTAATCTGCTCAGCTGCTGCTACATCTTGGAGATTTAGCTTCATCTAAATCATCTACAACTGATACTTGCATGGTTGCTTTATTCAAAAACAAATGGTTCTTCATAGCAAAGATGTTGACTAATCGTTTATATATGGGCATGGGATGCTTTGTGCCCTTTCAAAATTCAACATTATCCATAATAAAGTGTAATTTTATCAGATTATCTGTATTAGTATATGAATGCATTCATAAGCAATGCACATAGTATGTTCTTAAGCAGCTGATGGCTGAACAATCACTAAATAAAAAACACTCAGATTTTAAAAGCACAGCTGAAACATTTGTACAAATATACAAAGAGAAAAAACAATCATTCAGACACCATGAAACTTTTGTAATAAATAGGTTTGTCCAAAATCGGTCTCTATCACCCTGGACAAGCCTCCCCAATTAGGCTGGGAAAGTTCTAATAGGGAAGTGGTGTTCAAAATCTACTGAGGGATATCTTTGGGGCCAAGCTCAGTTTTGCTTCCAGGAGTTTTAAGAGAGCTATGAAGTATTGACTCAAAAGAGTGAATATACCCAGACTTGTTGAGCTGAATGATGCTGATAATTTTCCTAATCTAGATAGGACATGGCTGGATGCTGAAAATCTGTGAGTTTAGTGTATTCTCAAATCATGAAAATAAATGCTGGTGATCATGCATGTCCTGGGAATGTTGGGATGCAGAGGACTGAGTGAGACCAGATAGGGGTATCTCATGCAGCCAAAGTCAAGTTTACATATGGTCCTATTTAAGTGGCCAGGAAAAAACAAAGCACACACCTCAGGACTGGGACTGAGACAGCTCACAAACAACACAGGTGCTATTTGTTACTGATATGTCTGGCTTGGATCGGCACGAGAGAATGAAGATATAGGCTGTGCTGATTGTTTAATAAGAAAACGCTACTTTTTTTTTCTAGAACCTACTAAATAATGGATTACACTTGATGGGATATGATATGATCAGGAAACATATCAACTTTTCCTAGCCCTTTTGTCCGAGAGGCTTGATTACAAGGAAGGAATCTCAATCAATCAAACACTCAGGAATTTAAAGGCAATTAACTTTTTTCCCCACAAACAAACAACAGGGAGGAAAAAAAAAAAGCATGATAAAGAGGAGACAGATATTATCATCCAGGCGGAGCGGTGAGTTCAGTTGGACACGGAGGGCGGCAGGCCGGGGCGCCGGGTCTGGATGATTTTTGGCTTTGGAGAAGTCTTTGGATCCTCTTCTTCCTCTATGTCACTGTCACACACGTGCACAACGACACTCGGGGTGGACTCAGTCCCTGCGTGGAGCTCATACTTCTCTCCTGAAAGGCAAGAACAATGGGGGGTGACATGGAGGAGGGATTTCAAAGCAGATTTTTTGGCAAAGTTTGCATGGAAAAGTGAGAAAAACATTTTTACAGTTGTCTCAGGAATCCTGGGAGCTTCTCCAGGGATGGACAGGGTGTGGGAAAGTGGGATGACATTGATCCGTCATTGCATCCCAGCTCTACCACTTACCGAACGTCCAACCATGAACAAGCCACTTAGCCCCTGTTAACATCTTTCAGTTGTCCACTGCAAAACGGTCATATCTACATTCCATAGGATTGTGGCAAGGATCAAATGGGTCTTATTAGTTTCTCTACTACTTCCCAGTTCCATGATGCTGAGACAACCACTTCACTTCTTCATCTTTTGGATAAGCTAGTCTATAAATTCTCCTCCAGCTGTATGTTTCTTACAGAAAGAGCTGCCCCAGGATGGAATAAGATGGGGTGAATGCTTGTCCAGGATTTGCAGCAGTTACTGGGTAACTGGGTTAGATGACCATCAAGGACCTTCCAGTCCCAAGAATCTATCATTCTAGACTGGCTCATTTTACAGTCAAATTCTATTAGCCGACTGACTTCCTGTCTGTCTGTTTCACGTCAGAGGGTATTTATTAAGCATCTTTCATGATCTGGTCTCTCCTAGGGCTACAAAGCATGATTAAAAAAAAAAATCTATGCTGTTCATGAGAGCACAGTCCAGTGGAGACATATGGGAAAGAGAGAGTGTCACAATATAACATGGTGAGGGCCAGGATGGCAATATATGTAAGGGACTATGGTACCAAATTGGAGGATGTGAGTGACTCCAAAAGACTTCCCAGAGGAGCTGATAATCTACCTGGGTGTAAAATACAGGAAGGGGACCTTCACAATCTGCATGCTTGTAACTTTTCAACCGGACTGTTGACACACTCATCTTAAACTTCTCCCCACATCTAGTCTTTTACTTCCCACCCTTCATGAATCAACAAAAATATCTAAAAACAATGTCTCCCAGACAACCTCCTGTTCAGTGGCTCCCCTGTTCTCACTAGGTCAACTCCAGATTTCTTATACGAACACAGAAGATGCTGTGTGATCTCACTGATCTTTCCCAACATTACTTCCATTGATTCCCTGCTGGCTTCAGTCAAACTGGTTTACCTGTTGACCTCTAAACATGACAGATATGCTTTTAGACCTATCAAACTAGCTACCTTTATTTGGAAGACTCTCCTCTTCTTGAGACTTACCTTAATCCTGCCCTCTTTTTAGGATCAAGACCGACACTACCCAGGCTAGAAATTTTGCCTGCTATCCCCAGTCTTTAGTAGAAAGTGTATTCTCTGTGCAAGAGTATTGTCAATTCCATTCATATGGCACTTATTATGTGCTACTGTACACATCTTGGTAACCCTCAATGGTGAAAACAGTAAAATCTTGCAAGGTCCAGTTTAAAATTTATAGCTGATGACAGGTAATGAGGAACACTGATAATGCAGTAAGTATCTGTGCTGGAAAGGACTTAAACATATGTCAGCCATATGCAGCTAAGAGCGTTCTCTCCTGTTAAGGTTCACAGATGTCTATATTTGAACCCCCACGACATCCTGCTGTGAAGAGTAAAGGTATTCCTGAGTGAGGGCGGCAAACATTTCAAGAAGCTGGAGGAGTGTCACACCTCCAGCATTGCCATGCATGCCAGAGCCATAGACATGTGGCTGTTGAAGACCTTAATTTAAACTCTGGATTTGGTGAAATTGTAGTTAGACTAGAGTACTGTGTCAATGATTATCAAATCCCTGATATAAGAGAGCAGATGTGGACCAGTTTGGATGCAGAAAAGGACAGTGAAAGAAACAGGAAATGGACCAGAGCCACGAAGGAGACACTTGCCTAAGTCACTCACGCTAAGGATTGCTCTCCTACCTTGGTGAGCAGGGATTGGTGGCTGGCCCTCGCCTTACCACAGTGAATCCACTCTGAAATTATTATACTAGGTTACATGTACTGTGGATTGATGCTAGCTAAAGTACATTTAATTATGTGGGTTCAGTTTCTCCTAAAGTATTTTTGTCATTTTCTAAATAAAAGCCCCGAGATAAAAGAACCACTTCAAATATTGCTAAAGAAAGGAACCTAAATGCAGCTCACCTTATTTGAGAGTTGTATAAAAGGCTCTGGGCAAGAGGTGGGCGGACCTGGTTGGTGGACCCTTTGAGTAGTGGCTTCTCAAAGCATCTGATAGTTTACTGGGGTGCTTGTTAAAAATAGAGTTTACCAGTATGGGGATACAACCCTGTAAATTCTGATTTAATGAAGTCAATATTTTTCACTGAGCACCTGCAGGTGATCCTTGGTGTCTCAGGGTCACTATTAGGTGGCCCAGCAAGGACAATGGAATGCACATAATGAGCCCCTTTCCTTCCTCCACTCTGTATGATAAATTTTCAATGAGAAACAGTAATTGTACAGAGAGAGTGTACTAGAGGGAGGAAAGTTGAGGATGTATCAGGGAATCCCGCATCAAACCTATGGCCACTCCTAGCCATCAACGTTAAACTTTGGGTTCCTTGTTTTTGTTTATAGAAGAGCAAGTCACTCACAATCCCAGTGCAAACAATGCTGAAGTTGATTCTCTCCAGGTTTCTAATTTTTTTGTCTTTCCTTCGGGATACTTTGTGATACTGAACAAAAGATGCCTTTAAGTAACAGACAGAGAAAAAAAAACAATCTGTGAGTAATTAAATGAGGTTGGGTTTTTCTTTTTGTATATGGGATTTTTTTTTAAGTTCTCATATTTGAAGGAAAAGTGCATTTTGAGAAGCACCAAGAGCAGCTGCAGCCCCATTCATTGCTTTGCTGTTTGCGAGTGCAGGGCTGAGACAGGTGGCAGTCTCTTATCCTCAGATGGAGGGACAATAGGAAGGAATCTACAATAGCAGATGAACATGGCGAAGGCAGGACATAGGGTTAAGGTGGGGGTGATGGTGATCCAGGCCACAGGACTGACCATCCAGCCTCCCCAGACAGCCTCCCACTTTCCTCACCAGCTAGCAAAAAGCTTGCCTTTTGATGAAGCCTTTGGCTTGCCCTGGCATGGATAAATATTACCTTAAAGACCCCTCTTTATTGCAATGGGTTTACCACCTCAAAATAGGTGTGCTGGGGGAACAATCAGGAAGGGGAGGAGCGAACACATAGGTATCCTCTCTCTGCAGGATGCAAAATAAATTTCATGTCAAGTTAAAGTCAGATTTCTTTGTAGTAGAGGTATTTTATTGCTGTGGTTCCATTAATGCTGACATTTCACTGTTCTATTTTTGGAAACTTTTTTGCTATCCAAATCCAGTAGAGCTTAACAGAGGCTGAGAGCCCACAAAATAAATAGCTTTGGTCTTGCTGGACTGAATTTTCCTTTTTTGTGGCCTCTTTTCCCTTTGGGCTTCAGCTAATTCCTCCACCACCAGGGCTGACATCAATGCCATCACTCTGCAAAGGCACATCTAGTCCTGGTTGGGGAAGAGTCACCATCAGGCCTTGTATGTACTGGGTGGGGGTAGGTCCTGCCACACAGCAGTAAGACTGGGCAGACCCAACAAGCCTTTGAAAGGACAAGGTGCAGTTCCCCTGTGACACCACTCTCTCCCCTAGTCTGGACTCAAACTGTCCTTTACCCTGCAAGCAGAAAGGTCAGGATCAAAAGATGTCAAAAGTGCATTGATTGGGGTTTCCCACCTACCTCCATGAAACAAAATGAAAACTCCTTTAGCACCTGGTCAAAAGTTAAATCTTCATTCAGGCCTCTGGAACCGATTTAGACTTGGTCACTGTTCAAAATAAATTACAAAGCTCTGTCTCCTCTTTTCCTGAGTGGGTGGAGATAGGTTGGTGACAAAATCTCAATTCCTGCAAGTCTAGTGACAGGAGTGAAGGTGTCCATGGGCTGCTTCCTCTGCCCAGGAAGGGCTGTACTCACACAATTGCAGAGAAGTGTGTTAATGGCTGTTGGTCCAAGAGCCACTGAAAATTTGCCACCACGCCACCATTCACTCATGGGCCATGAGTTACCCCTTTTTAACTTTTCTCTACAAAATTGGTGTGATTATGCAACGTTTTGTCAAAGTCAGAGTAACTCAGATGTGTCAAGGTTGGGGGATGATCCAAAGCTTTATTTCTGCGTATTAAGCAGAGTTTAGTCCTATTGTTCATATTCCTAAGAAGAAAACTTTTGTGACTGAGGGTAAGGGAAAATTCTCTTTATGAATATGTCAGTGATTCCATGGAGAAGTCCTTCTATTTGTTCTGTCAAGGAATACAAGATAGAATCCCTGCACCCGAGGCTTTCAAAATACAGCAAAGTTTCACAGGCACAAGGCTAGGATTTGCTTTATTCCTCAGCATCTATTGCTGTTCTTCTTGGAATATTACTGCTCCTGAACATGATAAGCTCCCAGCTCCCGCCTCTGTGAAGAGCTCTGCATCCCGGCCTGCTCAGGCACTAGCATTCGACTTACTGACACTCTATATGTGTCCTGCTCTTTCCCAAACTCACATATCTAAAACAGAAGGATTGATTTTCCTTGTCAATCTATGTTTTCTTCCCAGTTATCTCATTTCGCTCTGAGATTTCATCACTCTCCCCAACTTCTAGGTGCCAATCCTTAGAGTTGGTCATCCTTAAATCTTCTCTTTCACCCACAGACATCATTCAGTCACCAAGCATTATGGAACATTGCTTCAACACATCTCTTGGCATTTTCCCTCCCCATACACTGCGTATCGTGACTTTTTCCATGACTCACCATCTCCTACCCAGAGTACACTTGGCTGGTTTCCCCACCAAAGGAATTCTTCTTCCCGGCCAGAATAGTCTCCTGGAAACAATTTTTGGAGACTTCTCCTTATCACACACTAGTGACACGACTCTGAGAAAGTCACACAACTCTGAGCCTCCATTTTCCTCATCAATAAAATCAATACAGCAACCATCTCCCTGATATACTAGGAAATAAACAGGTTAAACACTTTAGAAAAACCTCCTGAGGTACATGATATGATTACTTAATCTGATCTTTAGAGTGGTATTATTTTGGTCACTGAGGCTCAAAAAATAATTTCCAGTTTCTAATATGGTGAACTAATTTGGTCACACCACACAATAGTTAAAGAATTAAGCAGCCTGAACCTTGTTCTTGTGAAATTGAAACTTAGCCTAGTATTATATATTGCCTAAGAGCTGCCTCCTGAAAGTTTCCTTGTTGCTCTAATGTGGCCTCTCTCTAAGCCAAATTCAGCATATAAACTCACTACCTCTCCCCAGCATGGGACATGACTCCCGGGATGAGCCTCCCTGGCACTGAGGAATTATGACCAAGCGCCAACTAGCAATGCATTTGGAAAAAGACCTTGAACAAAAGGGGGAAATATTAAATACAATGAGTTTTTATGGCTAAGAGATTTCAAAGTGTATTAGGAGGTCATTCCAGAGGTTATACTTATATAACTTATGCACAACTTAGGAGGATCTCACTGACTGCCATGGTAAACAGTGCTTCAAGCAGGGGGGCTCCTGAGGGCTTTAGAAACATCTGGACACTATGGGCAGACAATCCCAGGAATTCAGCACCCTGTTAGTGGGCCTTACTTTGGAATATATAACCTATCCCCTCAATGTATTGGAATTAGACCCATTTATAATTTCCCTACACACATTTTTTATGCACCTTTTATTTGAACCTATAATTAGCACTATACCCATTAAATATGTATCTCAGAAAACTTAAATATTTGTTCTGTTTATATGTTGGTTGAGCCCTAAATCTCAGCAGAGTTGCAGCCAATACCTACCCTCCAATTCATTGGATTTACCCAGGACAACTAACAAAAGCATGATGATGTACAATGCCCATCCCTCAAAACAGAGAGTATCTACAACTGCAAGCAAGACAGTTCCATTCACCTGTCCCATGGGATCTAAGCCCCCTCTCAACTGGAAGCAGAGTGGGCATCACCATCCCCAAATCCTCAAGACTGAGGAATGAACAAATATAAGGGGGAATGCAACTATGAACTAAAGTAGACATTATTATTCTAGCAATGGAAGAACTTATAACATTGATATAAAGGCAGTGGTCACCAGAGGTTCTGAGGGGAGGGAGAGGGAAGAATAAGTATAACATGGGGCAGTTTGGGGACATTGGAATTGTTCTGCATGACACTGCAATGATGGATACAGGCCATTATACATTTTGTCAAAACCTTAACAACTGTGTGGTGCAAAGTGTAAATCATAATGTAAACTATAGACCACAGTTAGTAGCAATGCTTCAATATGTGTTCATCAGTCGTAATAAATGTACCACAATAATGAAAACTGTGGGAGGGAGAGGGCGTGAGGTATATGGGAATTCCCTATATTTTCGATGTAGTATTTGTGTGTAATCTAAAGCTTCTTTAATAATATTTATAATAATAAATACAAAAAAAACCTGAAAAAAAAAAAAGAAGCAGCTGAATAATCTGAAAGAGCTTTTAATTAAGTAAGTCACTGTTGTAATGAGCAGCAAGAAGTGAATGATACTGGCTGAATCCCACAGGTCATATGAATAGGTGAGTATGATGTACTCCTATCCTCAAAATCCAATGACCCTTTCTCCCCCAACCACTCCCTCCCCTTTTCTGTCTCTTCACTGGTTTTTCTCCTTTTATCCTCTCTCTACTTACCCATTTCCATATATCTATTCCCATGAGAAGGAAAATATTAAGTTGCTTTTCCAACAATGTCTCTGATTTTCTTTTCCTGAGACTGAACCACTTACTTATAATGCTTAATTGTATCACTCTTTGTATTATTCATTAGTTATTTCATCTGGTGATGCTTTATATTCCAAGTCACTGATGTTAGGACTTAAACTTCCTTTGTGATTGCTGCAGCATAGTGTACATGTAAGTGCTCAACAAATATGTTCTTGATTTATGAGGGGTGTCAAGCATGGCCATTTGCAGCACAGCTGTGTAATTTTCAGTACATATTCACACATGAATTTTCCTCCTGTAGTTTAACGTTTAAGTCTTATCTCTACAGCTAGGCTGCAAACTGTTTAAGGGCAGGGCTCTGTCCTGTTTTCAGTATGCTATCAGCACTAGAACATAGTAGGTGTCATAGAGGCTTGCCACATTTTAAACCAAACAACAACCATTAACTGAGCACATACTAGATGCCAGCAAGGGCTCTATGTACTTCACATAAGTTAAGTATTTAATTCTAACAACCACTCTGCAATATGGGTTTCATAATGTCTAGCTTATATAGATGGAAACTGAGATGACACAGAAAGTAAATGGCAGAGATGGGATTCAAACTCAAGTCTGCCCGGCTTCGAAGCGTGTGCTGGGAATCCCTATCTGGCCCTGCTTCTCAGTCTGCTCTCTGTTCGCATGTTCTACAAGAGGTACTCTGGAAATGAAGCCTAGTCCTAACTTTTACTTTTAATACATTTTCATGGCAACCCATACTTTTGGTCAATGTTTTTTCTCTAGCTAGTGATGTTTATTCCATCTACAGCTTGCGTCTGTGTTCTGGCCTAAAGGCTAGTTACTCTAGGCTTGGTCTCTTTGACTTTGGATCGTCTTAAAAGACAGCTTTCATAAATTATGAAAATAAAAAGCACAATAAATTATAAACTGAGGTCATTTGTACTTCTTATGGTAGCTTTGGATTCTGGAAAAAGATCCTCTATGATTCCCTCTTGTTTTAGTTTTATTATCTCTCATATTAAAGTTGAATTCTCAAAAGGAGGGTTATACGTTGTAGAAGATTGTGTTTTTCATAGATGGTCACAATATCTCCTGCCTCACGTACTCTTCTAGAACCTGCCATTCCTTCATTGAGGAGTTTTTCTGTGTGCTCCTTCCCCTCAAACCTGGGTGGGCCTTTGTGACTGCCTTGACTAATGCAGTATGGCACAAGTAACTCGTGTGATTTCTGAGATGAGTTCATAAAATTCCATGTTCTTTTGAGATGCTCATTCTTGGAACCCAGATTTCAAGAAGCTCAAGCAGCCCATGAAGAGGCCCATGTGGAGAGGAATCAAGGCACCTGGCCCAGAGCCCACCCGAGCTCTCAGCCAACAGTCATCACCCACTTTCCAGCTATATAAGAGACCATCTTGCAAGGTGATCTACCAGTCCCCAGTTGAGCCGCCCCAGCAACACTGCATGGGGCAGAGATGAGCTGTACCTCCCCATCCCCACCCCCCTTAGCTCTGCCCAAATAACAGACCTGTGAGCAGAATAAATGATTGTTGTTTTGTGGCACTCAATAAGTAGAGTGTGGGTTGTGTAAATTCTCTTCAAAAGCAAGTTAAACTATTACAATTGAGTTGAAGTTAATTGCCTGTTGGTGTATTTCCTTCTTTTTTGTTCTCCCGCTCAACTATATTACAGTGGATACTTCACTAGTTCCAATGTTTCTTTCCATGTAGAGGGAACTTCATTAGCATGTCACCTTCAAGTCTCTCTCTCTCTCTCTCTCTCTCTCTCTCTCTGGCCCCTCTTTTATTCCTCTCAGTGGACTATGAGTGAACTGGGAGAAAGACCTGGAAAGGCTCAGGTGAGCCTCCCCCTCTTTTCTCTTTGAGCTCTCTGTCTTCAGAGAGCCTTGCTCTGCTCTGCTCTCAGCCATGTGGTCAGCCCAGGAGAAAAGCCCCTGCCCTGTGAGGGGCAGCCGAAGGCTTCCTAGCTCTGTGACTGGGTAAGTCTAAATGACTCTGGACTCTAGCCTTAGGAAACCCTGGCTGTAGCACAACTAGGTCATATTCTCTCCTTTAGCCTTTAATCAGTAACAAAGCTGGCATTCTTATCATATCTGTTTTACTTCTTTTCTAACACTCAGTTGCATCAGAGACAAATTGAGGGAAAGGCAATGTCAGTTATTCATCTATACAATATTTAGAAAATGGATAATGGCTTGTCAAGGCAAGTGCTAAGAACATTTCCAACAGGACTCTTGAACACACTACCATGCTGGGTTGTGTGCTGAGTGCTAAACTTTAATTTGGGTTATGAATCCTTTTTTATTTGGTTGATAAGAATAAAATATTAACTCCAATATTAAATAATTTCAGGAAAATGTAGAAGCTTTTCATGTTCATAAGCCACTACAACACTCCCTCCCAAAATATATTGCAAATTGTTATGTTTTCAAGAAAAATTGGGGAGTATCAATTCCGATTTATGGAATAATTCCAGTGGAATCTCTGTGTGTTTCAGTTTCACTGAACATGCCTGCCTATTGCTGAGATTAAAGAGAGATTGAGGGAAGAGTCCAGAATGATTTAAAATGTGCTTGAAGGGTGTTCATATTTAGATTTCCTTTCCTTTCAAGTTTAGGCTTAGGACTTAATCAAATTTGGAAAGGAAAAGAATGACCACAAAACTGCCAAGCCCTTTGGAGGTGTCCTGGCACAATGATCCAGCTCTCAGACAGCCAGGAGACACAGGAAGGAGAGAGTGACATGCCAGAAGCAGGAAAAGGGGTGAGGGGCGACTCAGATTCCTTCCCTCTACCCCAGGCATTGGCCAGTATTTGAGCTCATCATGTCTTTGAACCCTCTCTTAAGCTCTGGCAAGTAGAAGGCTAGTTTGTCTCCAGCCAAGGGTATTGGAGGAAGGACTGAGTTAGAGTGAAAAACAGTAGGAAGGTTCCCAAAGCTGCACTCCCACCCCCACCCAGATGTTCTATTAAATGCCATTTTTAAAGTATCTGCTGGAAATTTTGTCTTCCCCTATTTTCCAAAAAGAAGGGAAAGAAGTACATGTGCATGGGAAGGGGAAGGGGAGTGTGCAAAATTGTGAAGCGGGTGGTACTGATCTCTGCACTGTCTCCCCTTTCTTTGTCCCCCTTCTCTAGGCTCCCACGCTGGACCCTCTGACCCCTTTCTAGGCACGCCTTGTCTCTGACAACTGTTCCTCACATATGAGGAAAACCTGATAAATACTGCAAACGTGAAATTAGTGTGCTTTTCAAACAAGGGTTCTATATATCTGGAAATGCAATGGGGATTTTTTAGTTATATAAGGTCCAAGAGTGCTAAAATGTACTGCAATGTGTAGAACTGTCAATCCCACAATATCCTAGCTCCTGCCTTGAGAAACACTGATTTAAGAGCTGAACACAGACACTTGTATTTTAATAGGAGACAAAGATATGGTTTGAAAATCAAAGTGATAATAATTAGGTAACATATACTGAGCATTTACCATGTCTGGGTGTTGGACATATTGATTTATACAGATTATCTCAGTCATTTCTCTCAAGAACTCTATTATACTGTTAAGAAGATTGAGGCACATTGAGGTTAAGAAACTGGCTTTGTATCACATAGCTAATAAAAGGTGGAGTTGAGATTCAAACCCATTCTGAATTTTAATTATCACTTAAACCAAGAGGAAAACCTCTCTTCACACTAGATCTTCTTTTACAACTACAAACTAATAGAGGAGATATTCTGAAGCAGAGGGGCTTAATGGACACCTGTAAAATCACAATTGTTTAGTAGCTGCCTATTTACAAGGTCAGTTTGGGTCTGGAGAAAGAACTTACTTTCCAGATAGAAGTGGAAAGGGGATTCAGAATTAAATGATCCAGGGAAGAAAGCTCTTTTTGATTTTTCCTGCCTCTGGTTCCTTTGTGTTTCCATGAGCTCATAGTTAATTTTGGTAGACCCAGGAGAAAATGCTGCAGTTTGACATTAGTGCAAGAACAATTACCGGATTACATCTCTGTCCCTTTCCTTGTGCAGCAGCTTCTTCTACCAAAGAATGTCCTCAAAACCTGGGCAGCCATGTTTAAAGCCAAGTATAGATGATATCCAAACATTTCCTTGGCAGCTCAGAGAAAAACAAGAACATGTAAACAGTAACAACACAACCACCACAATTGACACATAAATTGTGCTTACTTGTGTGGCAGGCACTATCCCAGGTGCCTTATTTACATTTCATTTAATGACAGAGAAAACACTTCTCAGGGTGATGTCCTACTAAACAATATTGCTCAGAAAAGTATCATAACATCTACCATTTATTTGATCATTACTATGTGCCAGGCACTGTGCTAAATGCTTTATGTATATTGATTATTCCATCTTCTTAACAACCTTGTAAATTGTCAAATTATTACATCAAAAACAAAAAGAGGTGCAGAGAGGTGAAGTAATGAGCTCAAGGTCACCTGTGAGCAAGAAGTGGAGCCAAGACTCCAGTCCAAGTCCACCGGCTGACAAAGCATAACCACCATATTGCCGCCTGCTGCTACGCATAAGGGTGGGATAGTACAGAGGTGACAAGAGGGCTGCAAATTGAATTCCCTGACTCAGCAGATATAGTATGAGGTCATTTAGGAAAATATTATCTAAATGAATGCTTAGCTTTTCTGTGCTGTCGACCCCATCCTCAGTGCTAACCCATTTGAAAAGAAACAGAAGGGGGTCCTCGGTCAGTTGGAGATGGGAGAGAGAGAGAGAGAGGACAAGGGAGAGAGGAAGAAGGAGAGAGCGAGAGAGTTATAATACTTTGTAGTTTTGTTGTGATGGGGGCTCTAGTTCAATAAGAGAAAGTCTGCTTGTGTTCTAAGACTGGATTAGGGAGGGCATTTATCTTCATTTCTTCTCCAAACATTTAAGACCTCAAGTATTTCACAAGACAACTGATTGGCTGAGGGCCTAACTCCGTGGTTGAGACAAAGAAGTAGAGCCCTAGAAGAAGGGGAGACAAAGATGAAGGGAATCACAGAGGGTGGAAGGGAGGGGAGATAAAGAGGGAAGGAGATCATAGAACAGGGCTCTCTGAGGCCTTGTGATGTGGGGCATGTCTACGCAGGGTGAGAAGAAAGTGGCAGAGATAAAGACATACAGATATTTGGAAGCATTCTCTGTGTGCTTGGTCCTATCATCAGGAGGTTTACTCTCGGTGGATGAACATATACTCTCCTGCCTTTCCCAATATTAGGGACCCAGCTAAGGGAATAGCTATGGGAGCACACACACATACACAACCCATAAGAAAAAATCTGAAGGATAAATACCACGATTCTTTTTTAAAGTACTTATTTTGGGGTAGTAAGATTTGTTAAATCCTCTTTTCCCATTTTTTTTTGTTGTTGTTGTTGTTCATCTCTATTTTCTACTTTTCTACAATAACCATGTTTTACCTATTCAATAAGAAAAGAAAGAATATATATTGCTAATCAATAGTGATTGAAGATGATTGTGGAAGAAAAGTCCTTAAAATGTTTTTCCAGGGAAAATTCTTAGAAAGAGAATAGCAAATTATGAACATATGTTCCAGGATCCCAAATCTGAATCACTTGGGTGGGCAGCTTGACACATAGAGACTGTACTAACTAGAATACTTAAGACTGGCTGTTTTATTTGTCATTCGTGTCTGTGATGAGAATATAGCAATTTTTGGACAAGAGCTGAGGTGTTACATAGTATTCATACCACATGCACCAAAATGTAAGTGTTCATCTATATTTTAAAAATGGAATTTTCTCTACATTTGAATCAAAGCCTGAAATAGAAAATGCTTCTTCCTAACTTACATGAATTAATGAAATATATTTTCCATTTTGGGGAACCAAGCAGCAGCACCAGCAAAATTGCTTTACAATGGCATGTTTTGATGGAGAAGAATTTGGAAAGAAATCTAAATATAGCAGACACTCACAACTTGAAACTCGAGCACCATTTTAAAGCCATCTCTGCAGCTAACTAAAATTGATCTCCTTAACAAGAGCTAAAAATAGCAGGAGGAAAAAAGGGACTAGACAATGACTTTTCATATCGCTCCTTGCAGGCATTTTCAGTGACAATGAACATGACCTTCCAGAGATATCCTAGAGAGCAGAATAATGATTTTACTGAGGTCTGTCAAGTCCCATCTCTGTTTAACCACCCATTTGGTATGGTGTACATCTCCATTTTTGCCATTTTTGCTGACTAGTATGAATCAGCCGTTTTGCTAGGTTGTGCTTTTGTTTTTCCTATTTCGTTTTACATCAGAAAAGAATATAGCACTGTACTACTCTTGGAGTCCAAAATTATAGATATTATAAAATAAGTAAAAATATTTAATCCATTCCAGAAGGTTAAGCACACCTTATTTATTCCAAGTCATTGTTAAATGATGGACTTCTATAAATCACCAGGGGGCGGGGGGGGGCGCTAACATAAATGTAGAAAGCCTCTGTTTAATAGACAATAACTGCCCCTTAAACAGTGCACAGAAAGGCAAATTCCAATCCACATGTTGACACTGGAGGAATTCATCAAATGTGCTATAAGTAACGAATGCAGTGGATGTATTTTAGGGGACCTTAAGCAGAGAAACCAAATGTGGAGGGACAAAATGTAAAAGTTGTTTTGTATTTTTAAAATTTCCTTTTATAACAATCTTGAATTGTTCCTGATGAAATTAATTTTACTATTCAAGAGCTCTCTCTGGTTTCTGACACTTTTCACCTCACTGGACCATGGCGAGGGGCCTCGCTTGACCAATCCCTTCTCCTATCCCTGCTCCCTGCCAAGGTCAGAGGACATATTTTAACCTCCCAGCTGTGCAACTGTGGGCAAGTTACCTAATTGCATATTCCCCTGCTGTGTAAATGGGGCCAACCACAGTACCTGTCTCCTAGAGTTGCTGTGAGCAGTAAATAGGTAATCTAGTCAGATGCTTAGAAAGGTGCCTGACACACAGTAAGCCCTATGTATACATAGGTTTTAGGCTTTGCTTTCATTATTGAAAATGTATTTCTGATTTATCTCTTTTATTTACTCTCTGACCAAAAGCAGGACATACAGTCATGGGGACAATGATTAAGACTGTTTGAAATTGTGCCTCTCAATTTCCAGAACATAAACTTGCTCTAACTGTAATAAACAGAACTGAGAGATGCTTCTCCAGGATCAGGACCCCTGTCTCATGCTGTAACATTACGTTGGGTATTTCAAAGGGTACAGGTTTGGGTTTGATCATGGTTCCTTGGTAATTGCATTGTTCACTCCCTGCTTGTTTCTAGAATTCTTCTAGAATTTCTAGGAAGCATGAGTTGTTCCTCTCTGGAAGAGGGTCACCAGGAAGGTATTTTGTTTCCTTTTCTTAAATAACAGGGATGCCATTTTACCTCTTGATTGTTTGAGCTGAGGCCTGTGCCCTCACAATCCCATTTATTTTCCATGAAGGTGTCCTAATGACACGTTTTATTGCCTTCCATGGACAGCTAGGCTTGTTGCAGTGCCCACAAGCCAGCCGCTGTACTGGTGTGGTCCTCAGTCGGAGGACCGTTCACCCCGGGCTCTGCTCCGTAATGTTCTTTCTTGAGACTTGCTTGTCCCAGCATCTTCTGCTTTTTGCCCTCCTCTCAGGCATGCAGTTCTACCGATTTAGCATTGTTAGTCATTCCTCTTAAGCAAAACGTCCATTTCTTTGATCATTTGAACTGCTTTTTTTGTGCCCTCTGTAGCAGTTTGGCAGTTTGATATAGGTATGAATTCCAAAAATAAGATATTGGATTATGCTTGTAAACTGGTCTGTTCCTCTGGGCATGATTAAGTTATGATTGGGGATTTGATTGGGCCACATCAGTAGAGTGTTGAGCCCTGCCCCTTGGTGGGTGGGGTCTCAAAGATAAAAGACATGGCAAAGGACAGAGTTGGAGTTTTTGAGTTGGAGTTCTGGAGCTGAGCTTTAATGCTGGAGCCTTGGGGAAGCAAGCACACAGAGGAGTTTGGTCATGAGGAAGGAGAGAAGGCCCTGGGAATAGACAAGCCCTTCACCTGATAGTCTACAGCTGACCTTATGGAGGAAACAGAGGAGCTGAGCCCAGAGAGAAATGGAGCCCTGGGAAAAGAGGACCCAAGAAGCCTGAAACCTGGCAAATGTCAGCAGCTGTCTTGCTTCAACATGTGGCAACAGACTTTGGGGAAGGAAGAAACTTATACTTTATGGCCTGGTAACTGTAAGCTTCTACCACAAATAAATACCCTTTATAAAGACCAACAGATTTCTGGTATTTTGCATCAGCACTCCTTTGGCTTATAAATACACCCTCATTCTAATTTGTTTCTGTACTTCTGGAAGTGAGGTAGTCATCCCTTAGCATGGAATGAACTACAGTTTGTCGCTGAAACAATTTGGCCAAAGGATTAAAAATGAATTTTACCAGATCATCTTTTTTTTTCCAAATGGAAATGCCAGAAGTCTTCTCTTTACAGAAAACATTAATTTGGTGCTGTCCAACTCAGTCTGGCTAAAGCTATAAGCAAGCAATAATTTGCCAGTGAAGAAATTATCTCTAGGTAGGATAATAGCTCTAATCTCTTCCCTCACTCATTCATGCATTCATTCACTCATTCATCCAATATTGAGCATCTACCATGGGCCAGGTGCTATTAGGTACAGAGGCTACCACAATGCATAAAACATGCATTCTGTCCTCATAAAGTGGGGGAAACAACAAGTTGAACAATAGGAAATCACCATAAGGAGAAGTGAGCATTTGTGCAAAATGCCAAGAGGAGTCTGAGGGAGCAACTTCTTGCCTTGGCAGCTGGATGAGAAGGCAGGCAGACGCGGGGGTGGAGTGGGGCAGACGCATGGTACGACCCTGCTCCCTGTTTGTTGCAGCTGAAACAGCCGTGAACGGCCCAGTGCTCCCAGAGGACCTCTGTGATATTTCCAACTAGACTGTTGTATACAAATCATTCATCTGTGTGGGGTGAGGAGCTTCAAGGACACAGGAAAGGGACATATGGGTAACCAAATAAAGAGAAACATATTCAAAATGCTGGCAAAGGATGGAAAGAAAGAATATCCAAATTGCAGCTGTTTCATGGGTTAAACTGCTCCTTAAAGAGCAGGAGACTCCGTTATTTGCTGTTGCACTCACAATGCACGGGTCTTCATCTGCACACTTAATGGACACTGGGTTAGCATTTCTGGAGGTAGAGAATAGAGTTAGAGATAATTATCAGTTCAGGGTTAGGAAAAATGTTTTGCGAATGCCTAGGTGGCCAGCATCCCTAACAGAAGGCCACTGGGCCGAGTGGTAGAATTCACTCCTGGGAGTCAAAAGGTCCAGGGTTTGAACTTGTCTTTGCCACCAACCAGCTGTATCATTTTGGGTAAGTTCGTTCACTTCCTTGTAGCTCAGTTTCCTCAGATTTGTAAAATGGGGATAATCATAGTTTCTAACTCTTGTGCTTAACTTACTGCAGGGCACTTCTTAAATGGTAGATGGTACATTTATTGTTGTAACAGAAGGTGAAGGTCATGGATGAAGTTGACCCTTACATTAGCCACTCAATTAAAGTTAAGGTTTGTATTTTTAACACTATTGACAATTTAGTTACAATTATAAAAAGAATCCCAGTTTTTTCTCTGCTTCTTTAAGACCATTTCCTCCTGTACTCCCCTCTCTGCTGGACCTAATGACCATTCTGTCCATCCCTTCTGCCCCCTTCACCCTGAGGTCGCATTTGTCCCTGGCAGCGCCTTCCAGACCTGAGGCTCAGCTCCAAAAGCCAGTGAGGGTATCTGGGACTTGCCATTATCTTCTCTTTGCATCAAGCTTTGTGAACATTGGCCACAAATTAATTTTCTTTCATGTTATGGATAAAAAATGATTTGAATTTACTGGATTATGGGCTGCAAGCTGAGTGGCCCTGAGGCCAGCTGGGCTCTGATGGTCAGAATGTCTGACGAAGCCTGGGCCCCCTTTATAAAGAATGAAGTAGGAAGAAGACTACATTCAAAGTCCTGGCCGTTCTTTCTTCTCTGGGCCTCGGTTTCCTCTCCTGTAAAGTGCAGCCTGGCAAGATGATCCCTAGGTCCTCTAGCTTAAAACTTAAGTGATTCTATGATGAGGTCCATTTGCTCACATTCAAGGCAGCTCTGGAACGCATGTTGGCATGTGTTCTTGCTAATATCTGTGATAGGAGGCAAACTGGCAGATCAAAGACCCTTGGCTCCAAAGGGTGTGTTATAAGTTGAATTTTGTCTCCCTAAGATACATTGAAATCCTAGTCTTTAGTACTTCAGAATGTGACCTTATTTAGGGATAGGGTCTTTCAAGATATTAGTTAAGATCATGCCAAACTGGAGTAGGGCGGTCCCCAATCCAATATGACTGGTATACTTATAAAAAATGGCAATTTGGCCACAAAGATAGACACAAGGAAGAAGGCTATGTGAACACAGAGGTAGAGGATGCAGTTATGCTTCTGCAAGCAAGGACTGCCAAGGATTGCCGGTAACTGCCAGAAATTAGAAAGAAGCAAGGGAGGTGTCTCCTCTGCAGGCTTCAGAAGGAGCCCGCCCCTGCGGACACCTTGATTTCAGACTTCCAGCCTCCAGAACTGTGAGACAATAAATCTCTTTTGTTTTAAGCTACCTAGTTGTTTCTTTTAGAGTATGCCTACCTGCCTCTAAGATTCCTGATTTCCTGTGGGAAACGGCTTCACAAGGCTTGATCTGGGCAGACTCAACTTCTTTTATATGCTATACAACGTTTAGGAAAGCATACCCTCACCTATCCCAAACATGACTCTCTTTGAGTGGGGTATACATAAGCACAGGATTCCCATAAGTGAACTAGATTTTCAAGGAAATCACCTTTCACAAAGAATCACCCTTATTATGATATTGCTTGTTTCATAGGCCCATCTGAGTTGGATACCTACTGCTTTTCACAATGGCTCATTGAGGGGGAAATCATGGCCATTTTAAAAGCCTGGAGAAGCTGAGCGATTTGTTCTTGATTACAAAGAAACTCCCAAGGAGGTTGTACTTCAGAGTGCTGTGATTTAACTTTCAGCCTGCAGGGAGTTCTTAATAATCAAATCGGCCTCACCTAATCTGAGTACGCGGTAGGATAACCAACTCATCCTGGCAGTCCCAGGAATCCCTCAGTGCCGGGTAAACCAGGACAGTTGGTCACTCTAGTAGCCAGGGTTCTCAGAGTTCACTGTATGCAAGAATCATCATGTGTGATTATTAAAACTGCAGATTTCTGGGGTGGGCAATTCTGATTTCAATGTTTTCCTAACCACACTAAGATACTGATAAGAACTTACTATAAGTTTATTATTTCTGGTATTCAGCTACCAGTGGTTCCCAAACTCACCTGCACATTAGAATCATCTGGGGAGTTTTTAAAAAAAAAAATACTGATACTTGGATTTTACCCTAGATCAATTAAATTGGGATCTCTTAGGGCATCAAGGCTATATTTTTAAAGGCCCCCCTTCTACCCTGGGAGAACTACCAGTAGATAGACATAAAGGCCATTATTTACCTTTGAATCCACAATGTCTAAAACCTTGGCTGCAGCCTAGTTCAGCCCCTCTAGTTTCCACTATTTCGCTTTCTGATATGATACAGGAAAACCACTTTAGAGAGCAAGGCAACATTGTCTGCTAAATTTGTGGACATTACCACTTCTAGCTAGAAAACATAAAGAAACTTTTGGACAAGTGCATAAGGAGATATGCATAAGAATGTTAACCATAGCTTTGCTTTTAATAGCAAAAAAACCTGGAAATAATCTAAATTTAAATGTCTATCAGTAGGCAAGTAGATGAATAAAGTATGGTATAGTCTTACAAGAGAATACTATACTGCAGTGAAAATGAATGAATCAGAGCTACATATCCCAACAGCAGTACGAAGTGGCCATAAGGCCTTTTTAAAGTTAGAGGTTCTTGTGACTGACTAGTTGGGTACTTGGAGGCCTCGCTTTGGCCGGCAGGTTGTCTTGTAGCAGAGGGTCCTTGGGTAGGTACTAACACCTGTGCAACATTAAAACAGGATTGCACAGTGGAGCCTCCTGGCAACTGAGAGAGCTCATTTTGCCTACTTTGAGAAATACCATAAGAATTAGGTGGCTCTTTCAGATCCAGAATTCACATGAACTGACCTCACTTTCGTACAGGCTACCGAATTGCTATTAAACAGGTGCAAAGTCTGAGACTGCATTCTCATTTGTCACTCCTGCTCATTGTCCACATGGAGCACTAAATCCATTAAAATGCAGGTGGTAGAGTCAACTCAGGATTTCAGGCTTAATCTTGTTTGGCTTTTCTAGGTCACCGACAAATGTTCATTTCTATAAAGGGCCACAGAGCTTACCTGGTCCTAATTTGGCCACGGCATAGAGAAGGTCATAGTTGAGGACTGGCGTGGCATCGCTGATGGGCTGCCAGCCAACAGGGGGAGATGCAGGGGGTGAGATGAGAAACTGTTTGGAGGGCTGCGGTGGAGCCAAATGCAGTTTGTCTCCGTCTGTCTCTGGAGTCTGGACCTTTCACACAGAGCAGAAACGAAAACACATTATTCATGATGGTTTCAGATGTGACATGTTGGTACACTAAGATGTGGAATCTCATTGTCCACTTATGCAAAATGAACCAGTGTACCAAGCTAAAATAATAATTACTACTTAGCAAGGCAATGCCATCTGCTCAATTATCTTATTTAATCCTTAAAATAGTGGTTCTCACCTGTTGGTGAGCATCAGACCCATTTCGAGGGCTTGTCAAAACACAGATCTCAGCAGCACTCCCAGAGTTCCTGTCGGACTCAGTACTCTGGGGCGGGGCCTGAGAATTTGCATTTCTAACAAGTTCCCAGGTGCTGCTGCTGCTACTGCTCCTGAGACCACACTTTGAGAGCCTAACAACAAACATGCCAACTGGAGTTTTAATAGGTGAAGAAACTGAGGTTTGTCCAAGTCCAGAAGTAAGTAGCAGTGATGGGATTTGAACATGGGTCCATGGCCAAAGTCTGTGTTCTTAAGGTAGAAACCATGCCTACAGGCCAATAAGGGATGGATCTAGGTATCTATTGATGAGGTGGAGGACACTGATGAAACATTATGGACACTGATTTTCTATTGGTGTGGACTTCGTGAGTATTGCTAAGAATTAACCATGCCATACCTTTTTCTGAATAGCCAGAATTTATTCTGGGATGCAACAAAATGCAAAATTTATTTCCATGTATTTGTAGTTCTTTCTTATAAATATGAATCATTGGAAAGGTTGTAAAGTCCACTAAAACTATCATAAAATTTAAGTTTTAATTATGTTTCTGCCAGGAAGCTTAGGAATAGCTATGATCATTTTTACTGCAATTACTGGCTGTTATTTATTGGTGCACTTACCAAATGCCAGGCACCTTAACACATACTAATTATTATACTAATTCATCCTCATAACAACACAAAGGGATTTATGTTCTTATCATTCCTATTTTACAGATGAAGAAATTGAGCTCCAATGAAGTTATGTAACCTGCCCAGGTTAGATCGCAGGCTATCAGCCCTCAGAGCATCCTTGCTAAACCACAGAGCATGGGGATCATGATATGGGTCAAATTCACAATTAACTAGTTATAGATTACAAACCAATCTGAAAATAGAAAGCCCTTCCTTTACTTAAAAAAAAAAAAAAAAAAAAAGCAAAAAATAATGTAGAACAAAAGAATTAGCTTTGGTAAAAATTACCTTACCTGTGCAAAGTAGAGCTTTAATTTTTTCCCTCTGAACTGGGTTTCATGAAGCTCTATCCTAGCTCGGGCGGCAGATTTAGGGTTGCTGAAGTTTATTCGGACACGTCTGAAACTCTTAAATAGCTGGAATGTCACACAGTCATCATAAGTCCGGAAAAGTCCCTCAAATTTCTCCTGATGAAAACAAACACAGGGGAAAACCCATTGGTCATGTATCTTGTATGCTGCCAAGTCTGACAAAAACACAAAAAAAGTCCTCCCTTAAGTTCTTTCTGAAACAAGGCAGTATATAATTAAGTAAATAAATAGGTTGTTCATAACATAAAATTAAAACAGACCTCTTATTGTATTTATTTTTCCTCTGTTGGTCTGTTACCAGGTGCTAAACATGCCTGTGGATTCAGTCCAAGGATGAACAACCTGGCTCTAAAGTTCACTAGAAGGCCAGTTAATGGGGGTCATGGTGCAAGAAAACCTGAAAATTTATGCAAAATGTCCAGCAGTTCTACATATTTGTCTTTTTCCGGGAAGAGGGATCATAACTTTCATCAGGTTCTCAAAGCAGTCCATCAATTCCAACATATTAGAGCCATTGATTAAAGCATGCAGTAGACATTATTAGCGATTATCAACCCTGGGGGAATGTGGAGGCCCACAATATGCAGACCCCTTTAAGTCAGGTAGTGCTGTGTGATGATTAGTCCTGGTCAATGAAATGTGTGCAGAAGGCAGGACAAAGCGCCTGAATAGTCTTCTAGTCTCTTTCTTCCTCTGCTGTGTTGGCTGAAGAGGCCATGTGTTCCAGATGGTACAGCTGTAAGGAGGAGGAGTCCCCTCAGCCCTGGTCCCTGAGGTGCTGGGAGGAACAGAAACACCTTCTACCTACCCTCACTCCATCCTATAGCTGACTTTGCCTTAGCAGGGGGGAAAAAACCCTCTGTTGCATCAAACCACTAAGATTTGAGCTTTATTTTATTCCTGTGGCAGAACCAGGCCTCTTCTAATTCAAAGTAATGATTAAAAGTTTTGATTCAAAACACAATTTCAATTCAACTCAACAAATATTTATTAAATACTTTGTACAATGCACAGTCTCCTAGTTTTAGGAGGATATAGAGATGAGTATCTTTTGTTTCCTATCCTCAATGATCTAACACTCTAATGAGAGACACTGATGCAAAAAAGTGAACAGAGAAGACTGTGAAAAGGCCTAAAAGGAAAACAAATCAAATATATATATATTAATACCATCTGTCCGCTGCTTCTTAGCTTTAAAAAATCCTTGTAACAAAACCAGTGCATATTAAACTTCCATATGTTTCTAACAAAGAAATTGCCACTAAGAAAATAACTTCTATAGTGAATACCTGATTCTTTCATTTTGACAGTAAAAGGTATTTTGTCATTAAGAATATAAGTGGGAATGGAGATGCTTGAAAGTTTAATACTGTAAGATTCATAGAATTTTTACTTGGAAAGGACTTGAGATGATTGACTCAACCTTTCACTCTTCACTTCCAAATCACTTTACAAATCGGGCCCCTGAGGCCTAGGCAGTTGATGGTTGAGCCATGGCCAGGCTAAAGTCCTTCTGAACCTGCCTACAGAGAAGCTTTCAGCCACATAAAGTGCTAATTGCTAGATGGAGAGGAAGAAATAGTTTCTTTAATAAGAGCAAGAAGTGGATGGTAATGACTGATCTGGGGCCAAGGTTGGCCATATAGATCTAAGAGAATCAACAATATGGTGTGGGGTTGTATAAACACTGACCTCCGTGTCTGCCCAGGAGAGCAGAGCTGTCAGGGAAGGCCTTCCTGCCTCTTGGGCATTTAGAGGAACTTGCCTCGGACCCTCAATTCCATGGCTTGTGATCCTTCTAAACCTTGGTGTCTACGAATTCCCCAGGTGTGGCCCTCCACAGTCCTTCCCATTTTTGACTACTGTATCTGCACATACTCTTTCCATTTCTATGATATCAATCCAGCCCAGATTCCCAAAGAATACACTCAAATCAAGCTTTTTTTTCTTTTCAGTTTCATGACTTTTCTAGAGATTTGGTGGGTTCTTTCTCCCCTATCTAGGTGGCTCTCTTCTTGCTTCCCTTTCTTTAGCAAGAGCGAAACAAGAATCTCTCCTTGTCTTATGCAGTAGAGTTTTCTTCTCATCTCTCAGACTTTGGGATCAGCCAATTCCCAGCGTATCCCTCAGTTTTGGCTTAGGCTGCTTAGGCTGACAAGCAAAAAGAGCTCTTGCACCAAACACAGGTTGCAACCCTGGGCTCTGGGGCCTCAGCTACCACTACAAGGAGGCTCATTAAGAAATTCTTTCCCAACAATACAGTGTTGTCTCAAAGAGGAATTCTGGTGAATACAATGAGTTCTGTCTGTGCCCAGTGAGAGTACTTACTCTGAGCTGGTCAAATCACAGCTGGTGGTTTGATTGATTTGAGTAATTTTCAAGAATGGGAGGAATTAAGAGATTAAAAGGTTTTGCTTCCAGGTAGAGTATTGTATTTTTTAGTACAAAGTCCTTGGGACTTCTTTGTGGCTGGTGCGTTTTAGTTTTGGGAGTTCTACCTTCCCACCCACCTCTCCGAGGCACAGTGGTAGCGGTTAAGGCTGGACTTTGAGGAAGATGTGACCTTTTGTTTGGAGTCTAATTCCTTGATTCTCATTTTATGTTTCTTTTTGATGCTTCACATCTCAGTTTATCATAGCTGTTTAACCTCAAGAGTATGAATGGGGAGAAAGTGAGTCAAGGAGTCTTGATATTAAGCTTAGGTAAAGGGGTAACGATAAGTGGCCTGTGTGCTGTTCCAAGGCCTTAGCAGACATCAATGAGTGATTTCATTTGTGTCCTCCACTGAGCCTCAGTGCAGGGCCCCAGACAGCTACTAGCAACAAACTGGATTTGGCAAATGACATAAACCTCTTTGATATCTCTTGTTTGGGGCTTAGGCTGACAAGCCAAAGGAGCTCTTGCACCAACCATAGGGTGCAGCCTAGAGTTCAGGAGATAGAGTTTTCTCTGGAGTATTTGGGCCCAAAGCTCTATAATAATAACATTAACAAACAGCTAACATGTACTTGGCTTGTTCTCCCTGCACAGGTCTTTCGGGAGCTAGCATTGGTGATGTGTGACAGCTGGTCAAGAATTAGGGATATGCTGTCCCCTTTGTTTTTTCAATTTTTCCTTTAGTGACATGACAAACATTTCATTTATTGGGACAACAGTATACTAGACCAAATTGGTCAGAGGCAGAGGCAGCACAGTGAACTCTCCAGATATATCCGTGGGCAAAACAGTGACATGAACAGAGTTAGCTGCAGGTGTCCTCCACCTGTCTTTACAACAAATCTTCTAGGGTTTTGATGGTCAAGTTCCCACCAGTCATACAGTAATATTTTATATCCTCTGGCTGCCAGTTTCTTCCATTCTGGTAACCCACAAACCCAATAAATTCCTCATTTCCTCAATTTTTAGTTCTCTTTGTAGCTATTGGTTTGAATAAAATTCTGTAGCAGCAGCCTCAAACTTTGTGTTCTCAGGAAGTAATACTCTTAAAAATTATTGAGGACCCAAAGAGCTTTTATTAATATGGGTTATATTTATCAATGTTTACTAGAAATTAAAACTAAGAAAATTTTAAAACATTTATAAATTCATTTAAAAGTAACAATAATAAAAATGACAAAATCAAAGACATAAATAACGTTCTTTATGAAAAACAACTTTTCCAAAACAAGAAAAAATTTAGTGAGAAGACTGGCATTGTTTTAACAATTTGTAAAGATCTCTTCAATGTCTGGTTTAATAAAAGCCACCTGGATTCTCATATGTATTTCTGCAGTCAATCTGTTGTATTATGTTGTTTTGGGTGAAGCGTATAAAGAAAAGCTGGCTTCACTCAAATATGAAGTTGGAAAAGGGAGAAGTGTTTTAATAGCCTTTCAAATAATTATGAATATTCTTCCTTGACACTTCATCAAATCTCAAGTGGTAGTTTCTCAAGTGGTCCGAGGGATCGAACCCAGTTCCCTCCATATGGGAGACGGATGCCCAACCATTTGAGCCACATCTGCCCCCCTGGTAGTTTCTTAAAGTTTATTACAATATTGAATCAGAAACCATAATCAACATTTTAAATTTGATTATATCAAAATCCACTGGTCTGTTTTTCACTTTGAATAGATTTTCTACCCATGCATGATTTCATACAAAGGTCATTTGGAAAAAATTGGTTCCTTGATTTATGAAGATTTTCCAAATGTTGACAGATTTTATTACAAATACCAAATATCACTTTCATTAATACTATCACTTACCTTATTAAAAAGTCTCTAGATATTGGAAAGCTGTCAAATTTATCTTGGTGGACAGAAGTGTTACAAAATTTTAAGTTTTGTTTGAAAGCTCATTCTTTATCATTGGCAACAAACATTGTCAGTTGTTTTCTTTGAAGTAACAGCCTCATTCATTCATTTTTTTTTGAGAAAATGCCTGTAAGATACCTCAGCCTCTATATTTTAGCTTGTCTGTCAGTGTTCTTTCATGTCAAAATGGTGTTTCATGAACAAAAGGGACTAGTTCAGTTTATAACAGCTTAGAACTTTTCCATGAGTCAACCATGGTATTTTGGTGGGCCACAGAAGTGCTTTATGTATACTTCCCATTTCGTTACCCAGAATATTAAAAAAGGTGTGTGATCAAGGGTAAAAAGTTCATAAAATTAATAATGTTTACTGCTTTACCAAGGATATTCTTAAGTAAAATTAGCATTTTATCTATTTCTCATCCTTTCCTTTTTGTTTTGTTTTGTTTTAACTGTGAGTGTGTGGCTACAAGGAATACAATAATTAGTATTAATAGTATAGTTTGGTGCCACTGCATCAATTCATGTTAAAGCACCATCAGTTTTACCCACATTGCTTTTGAACCATGGGTGTACATATCAGCAAAGTTGAAAAAGGCAGATAATATTTAGTATGATTACTAAAATAATCTTGATCTCATGGGAAAGGGTCTTGGGAATGCCCAGGAGTCCATGGGCCACACTTTGAGAACTGCTTTATTATAGGACCTCAGAAAAAGTAAGGATTCAATCTGCTTGGGGCAGAGATAAGAGGTATAGGGAGAACCTGAAGGATATGATATAATGAAGACCCAAGAAGAGCTATCATTCAAGAAACTGAGATAGTGGTGATATTGAATGTGGCAGGGAAGTCAAATAGGATGAAGATGGAGATGATACTACTGGTTCTGACAAAAGAAAGAACACAGATGGCCCTATTGAAAACCATTTGAATAAATGTTAAGGTGAAACATAGATTATTATAGATT
The DNA here is from genome assembly GCA_026826555.1 of Tolypeutes matacus. Lineage (NCBI taxonomy): Eukaryota > Metazoa > Chordata > Mammalia > Cingulata > Chlamyphoridae > Tolypeutes > Tolypeutes matacus. The sequence goes on along the minus strand of JAKSZT010018658.1, from coordinate 8,427,016 downwards.
GAGGAGTGGATGGCAGGGAAAAAGTTGGAGGAAAAGAAGCTATCTTTCACTGTTTAAAGTTTGGTAATGAAAAAGAGGGTGCTGGGATGATAACAACATGGGAAGTTAGGGTCATGGGACAATTTTTCTAATAGTGTGGGGGATATTTATTGTTTGAAAGTAGAAGCTCCTGAAGAGGGAGAGAGAAGAGAGAGGGAAAAGGAGAGGGTAATTGATGGTGGGGACAAGAAGAGGGGGCTTAATAGAGTCACAGGCATTTCTTTCTGTGAGAAAGGAGGTTAATAGGTAAGGATGGATGAGTGTGGAAGTGGAGCAATCAAAGCTGAAAATGAGTCTTTTTTCTCAAGGAAATAGAAGCCAGGTCCCTCTGTTCCGAACGGGAAAGGTGAAGGGAGACTGAAGTGTGAGGACCATGAGGAATATTTAGAAGAGCGGTTGTGGTCAGAAGTAAAGATTTAATGTGTATGAATCAAAGGGCAGCCATGCTGCAATAAGGGGCCAAATGACTCTGGAAATGATGCAGATTTGCTGGAGCTGGTAAACAAAATTAGGCCATTCATTTTCCCCAGGGAGTAGCAAGTGGGCAGTTGGGTTATCAGAGTGGTTTTGCAAAATGGCTGTGCGTGTGTGTGTGTGTTGGTGGGGAGGGATAGGACAAGAAGGAAGAAGGAATTACTTGAAAGGGTTGAAAAGGCTTGCAAGTAGGATATTGATATGACTGACCAGGAAAGGGTGGGAGGGAAGCAAGAGAAAATAGGAGAGTCACATTAGAATGAACTGAAAGAATGGGGACAGGTGAGGGTTTAGGGCTCTTGATGACTTTGAAGCATAAGTTTAATAGGCATAAGGTAGTTTGAGGAATAGAAGGCTAAAAATTTGTGGAACCAGAAGGGAATTTTCTAAATTTAAGAAATTTTTCAGTGTTAGGTGCCCTAAGGTCCAACATAAGCCATATGAATGGTGTTCTGATGTGTGATAAAGTAAAGACGGTGGGAGAAGAAACCAAATGACAGTGAAGGTAGATTGTTGATGGCCACCCATTCAGGATGGTGAAGGGAAACTGAGTCAAGGAGACAAGCATGAGTCAGGAGATGAGCTGCTCAAGAAAAATGATGGCGTGACCTGGAGGTCCAAAGAGAATGGTGAATAGAGATAGGAAGAAAAGAGTTCACCTGGAGATTAGGGGCTTTAAAAAGGAGATTTTAATCAATAGCAAGAGGTGGAACAGCAGTCTAGAAGCAGCAAGGGGGGAATCAGGATTTCTAAGCCTCGTGCTCTGGACTTGAGGTGTGGGGAATTGGAGAATGATCGACCTCCACTTGAGCTTGTTGGGAAACAAGAATTGTCAAGAGCAATACAGGATTCAGTAAAGGGAGGATATGGAGGAATTATTTTAGAACACAGATCATACTCTGAGAAAACTTAACAAGGGGATCTAGAGAAGAAATTGGGAGAGATTAGAAGAGGGGTTGGCAGGAGAAGAATGGGCCAGGGTTGGAGAAGAATGGGGCGGGATGAGGATGTGAATGCAGGGAAGGATGATGTTTAAATGGAGGATGTCTGAGAACCTACATCCTTGATACATCAAATACAACATACGTAGAAAAGGTAAACCAGAAAGCCAAGGCAGACTGGAAAAGGCCACCTGGGGGAATAGATGGCAATGCCACATAAGTCTAGGGTGCCTGGAGTCCAAAAAGTAATTTGATATTTTACTTTCATCAAGTTTCATCAGTTTCATCCTTATAAAGCAAAACCTACAAGGTACAGATAGTATGCCTGAAAACTGTGGGAGTGGCTATTTAGCAGAGAAGAATAACTATATGGTTTCAAATATGAAAACTTTGGGACTTTAAATTTTCTCTTAAGTATATTTTCTTTTCTAAAGTAGTTTGAAAAGTAAGGACACAGGTATGGAGGTCTTGCTGCAAATGGAAACATTTATTGCCATACTTGGAGAAGCTCACTGCAGTTTTCCCTAAGTCTTTTTGCTTCACCTCTCTTATAATTATTTTGCTTGCTTATTTGTTAAATGTTCTCCATGTATTTAAAAAAGAAAATTCAAAGTGACTTTTAAGTGTATATAAGACAAAGCAAAAGAAAGGAATATAAAATAAAATAGCAGGTGAGTAGAGAAAAAAACAAACAAGAAAACAAGGGTAGAAAGAGAAAATGGAGCCAAGTATGAGGTATGTTCAGAAAGGCTCAAAAGTTTCTCATAGTCTTGACCATGTACAATGGGTTCACCAAGTTTTCCTCTAATTTTTCTCAAAGCTAACATGATAAAGGAATTCTCAAGAGTTCTATAATTCACAGGGTCTATAGGGTAAAAATAAGCCTGATCTTAAAATTAAGACGAGGCAGAAAGATCTGTCCAAGGTCCGTACAAACACAAACCAAGCAGCAGATGATGCATTGCTGGCTCCAATGTAGGCAAGTAAAAAATTTTTAAACAAATAGCCTTTGGCAGCATTCTTGGCACTTAGGGAATGCTCAATATAGTCTAGTTGATTGGTTGATGCAGAAACACAAGATATTTGGTAAAATAATAGAGTAGTTTACCTTTATCTTTACCTCAATTTAACTCTAAAACAGGCATGCAAATGGAGTTGGAATTATTCCTGAGTAACTTATGAAGCAAATGAAAGTCAGAGAAGCCAATGACCTCCACAAAGTCACACAACTAACTTGATAGCAAAAGCAGAACTAGCAAGCTCAAGTTATTTATTCTACATGAAATCTATTGATAGTAGGTGAATGAGTGACACGTTCACAAAACAGGAATAAGAAAACATGCTTTCCTTCTCAATCCCAAAGAACAGTGCTGTCCTTGAAGACATGGCTGCCAGAGAAGTCCAACGGGCACCTTGATTTGCATTCCAAACCACTCTGGACGCCTTCACATATTTTTCAATTTTCACAGTTATGATCCCAATGGTGATAAATTATCTGAATAAGAAAATCAGCTCCTCTCAAAATCACAAGGCTCTCATCGCTCAGATAAAACCTCCTAGAAACTGCTAAAGAATAAAACAATTCATTTAGGCTTATCACCTCTCAATGATACTACTGACAAGCCATGTGCAAATCCCATGTTTAAGGATCCCACTGGATTTTATAGGCCACTCAGGAGAGCCTCCTTTCAAAGACTGATGCTTAAATCTTCCTTTATGCAGACTCCTTATGTGAAAGGAATAACCAGAACCTCAAGTGGGTGTTTTAACATCTGGATTTTAACCTATCAGGATTTCTTTAGCAAGGCAGACTTGGATTCAATCATGGTTTGTTCCATTTGTGGTCCTGATGTTACTAAAATGAAAAAAAAAAAAAAAAAAACATTATGAAAAGGAGCCTCTCAACCCTGATTCACCACTAAAAGAAGTGGAAAGACCTCACGTCACATACTGCTTTGAGAAAAGATAACTGTCTGGTAAAGGCACAAAAGTCTTTTACCCCTTCTCTCTAGAGCCCATGTGAAAGATAAAGATCTAAATGGAGCCTCAAATCCTATACAGAGCTGCTTGGTCCTAACACAGCAGGGATTCAGCACACGCTCCTCTCAGCAGGATGCTTTCCATAGTCTATGCTCGCTTTTACTCTTTGTAAAGTTCACTGTGGCTGGACAACATTATGTTGTATGAGTACATTTTTAGTTTTCTTTACTTAAGGAGATCTCCAATTCCCTGATTCCATCAAGCTGTCATCTGTGCCTTTAGAAGTGTCTGGGGGAGGGTGGGGTGGGGAGTGGGACATGACTCTTCCCCCAAACAATAAATTATTCAAGAGTTATAAATTGCAATGATCTTTGAAAGGGGGAGGGGGTGAATCCAGGTATTGTGGAGACTGAGGCTTTTATGGTTTGGAGAGTTCGTTTTAAAGAAAATAATACAGTTAGGCAAAAAGTAGGATTTTTTTTTGAATGTGAAAAAATCATGAGAAATGACTTTTGCAAATTTTACAAAAATATAAGGCCATGTGAGCCAGGTGAACACATTGCGAGGGCTCTGCCAGGGCTTGGTAGAGACCAATGCAAATGAGGGGCCCTGACACTGAAGCTTCACTAGCTGCTGGGTGAATGTGTCTAAGAAAGTGACACGTACCCTATGCCATCACAAAGCAGTCAGGAGTCCGGGTTTTCAGAACAGCTAAAACAAGCACAGTGCTTATATTACTCTTAGCTGGTGAGGATCATTTTTCTAAAAGTTTTAATCATCAGAATGAGAGCTAAGAAACTGGAATCTGCTTATTTCTAGTCTATGCATCATATAATAGCTGGCAGAGTATGTTCCTGTCTTGCTCCAACCCATTTTGTAAATACCTGAAATGGAGGACTGAGGAAAAGGAGCAAGTGAGGGGGTTTCTTGGGACCTGTCCCAGTGACTGTCCAATACGGGGTGGCCAGTACCAGGGGAGTGGACCAAGCAAGGAACCGACAGGGGGCACTGTTTAGTGCCTTCAATCCTTGCTGGGTCTGACTCTGTGCAGCGACTGTCCATCCTCTGGGTGTGGGAGACCCTCCCATCAGCTGGAGCCAGGGCTTGTTCTCAAGGGTCATTCTGCTCTGCCACGAGTGCCCAGGGCTATGAAGCTTGGCTCTGCCACCTAAGATATCATGTATAGAGGCCTGAGGACCCCCAGACTGCCAGGACATTCTCTGAATACCTAGGGAGGAGGCGGAGAGGGGTGGGGGTGGAGTGGACCAAGCACACTTGAGACCTCTGAGCTGAAACAGTGGTTATGAGCACAGCTCCCTGATGCACACTACAAAATTGGGCTTAGCTGCACGGTGATAAATACTTTTTTGTGTAAAGGAAGGCTCTGACAGCTTTTTCATAGCTGCCACATTTCCATTTATAATATCAATGGCTGCCTTGGTTCAGGGATTTCCTGAAGACTAATGACAGCTTCATCCTTCTGGGAGGCATCAGCTCCTCTTTCTGATCATTAATCTGCAAGAGGATGTCATCAGCCCTTCTTAGGTATATGCTCTAATTGTGCATCTGTAACTGATGAAATGCACAACGTCCTCTGTAGTTTACCCAATCTCCTAAGAGAATGGGGGAATTGCATTTTAATTATTTAAATATGAACTGACCTATTAGGAATAGATAAGGAGAGGCAGTACGGAGTCATATTACTAGTGGAGCCACACTACCTTGTTAACATCCTAATAGTGGCCCCAGCTGTGCAACCTTGAGCACGTTACTCACCATTTGACACCTAAGTGTTCTTACCTGTAAAATGGGGATAATAGTCTCTACTTCTAGAGGTGTTCTCCTCATTAAGTGAATTAGTATATTTAAATCATTTATAAGACGCGGAGCACATAGTAAATGCTAAATAAGTGCGTGTGTTATTACTAATCCCAGATTGGTATATAAACAATGATTTGTTTATATGTCTGTATTTGGCCTGTTACCTTTAGCTGTACAAATCTCCCTATATTTAGATCTAAGTCTAACTATATCTATGTCAACGTATACCTATATTTATATCTATACTTGTACTGTAGCTAATCCTTAAAAGTTATAAAGAGCCATTATAGGAATGATCAGCATAATACAACATACAAAATTAACTCTATACCAAATTGGTTTTACTGATGTTACTCTCATAAAATGTAAACCATCAGATTTCTTTTTTGGTTGCTAAGCTTTAAAAGTGGCTTTTACAGAAACAAAATAGTAAATTAAATAATTCTAAGGAGGAAATCAATTGGGTAATTGCCTTCAATCCTTCCCTTTGGAGATCCTGCACCATCTGTAGGGACTGGGGCTCCGAGAGACAGTGGGCAAAGGAAAAAGATGTCAGCTGCTACGGAAAATACCTTATATGTACCTAAGTAACTAGTTAAGCCCTTCCCTCCTGACTCCCTTCAACCTCCACTCCCCCATTATACTTCATCTGTCCCATCATCATCTTAGACAAACCCATCTCCAGAACTCCATACCCCATATTCAGCTGTTTCCTGAACATTTGCAAGGAGATAGTCAATAGGGATCTTAAACTCAGTGGCCCCCTGAACCAAGTTCTTTGCTGGGATTTCTAAATCTATTTCCTCTCTAACTCAGCAAATGGCCCCCTCCCCACGCAATTGCTCAAACCGGAAAACTGAACGTCATCCTGGACTCTTCCTTCTCCCTCACTCCCCACCAGTCAGTTAGCTCTGTGTTCTCTTAGCTCTCTCCTATCAGCTCCCTTCTCTTCATCCTAAAACAAGGCCTGGACTCACTGCAACTCAGCCTGTTACTGCTCTGCGTCTCCCCGGCTTCTGTCTGGCCACCCTTGAGTCAACCCTGAAAGCCTGCTACTAGAGAGGCCTTTTTAAACAGAAAATTCTGATAATGTCAGTGCATTTAGGCTCCCATAGCTTTTCAAATGGGGCTAATCTTTGCATAAAAGATCCTTCATGGGAGTTATTTTTGTTATTTTTTAATAGGAGCAGAGTTCCCATTTAAAGAAGTCGGTATAATGGATGTTGGTGATGGTAGCACAGTATTTTGAATGTAATTAATACCACTGAATGTTGAAAGTGGCTAAAATGGGAAATTTTGAGTTGTATATATGCTACTACAATAAAAAGTAAAAAGAAAAAAGGAAAAAGATCCTTCTTAAAATGTCTCTCACCCTCCCTTCTAGTCTCAGTTTCCATGACTGCCCTTACCTGTCCTCTGAACTCCAGACAAATTTCGGCCTCTAGGTTTCCAAAGGCAGGCTATTCCACATCTCCAAGGCTTCTTACTTGTTTTTCCTTCTGCTGGCAACATCTTTTCCACCAGATAAGTGCTATTTGTCTCTCAGGTCCCAGGGGAGTTTAGACATCCTTCCTTTGTGCTTCCATAACAGAATTATTTAGTGAATGAGTGTAACTTCTTCCTCATGAACTAGACTATGAATACTTCAAAGGCAGGAATGGTGTCATTTTTGTCTTTGTGTCCTTTGCTCATGTATTCTTTATTGAGTGTTGACTGTGTACCATGTGGCATGCCTGCTCTATGGAAGGTGCTCACTTGTTAACAGAATGAGCAAGGCAAGCTGATAGAATAGTCCTCTCACACACACTGCCTTTTGGTGAATTTGCTTTTTCTCTCCAATGCTATCCTTCAAACAAATCAACAAATAGGTACTGAAATCTATTAGGTACAAAGGAAAAAACTTTCTATGCTTTTCAGATTAAAATCCATTCATTCAAAAGACATTTCTTGAGCATCTACCATGTGCCAGACACTGTTTTAGATCCTGGGGACACAGCAGTGAACCTAACAGATAACATCCCCTGCCCTTTTGGAGTTTCCGTTCTAGTAGATTGAAATTCTCTTTGCTAAATATAATAGGGAAGCCAAGATCAAAATGAGCACATTTCTCCCTCCCTGAAGTCTTTCAAACAGTCTGAATCTCTTTTCAGAATACTTTGTTATAAAAAAAGAATTTAAAGTTATTTGAATAATCAAAGATTCACACTGCTATGAATAATCAAAGAAAGTAGAGATTAAACCTAGATTGAGAACTGATTGGGGGCAGGGAACTGGGGGTTGTCAAGAAAGACTTCAGGGAAGAAATGGTATATGAAAGACGGAAAGAATTTTGACGTGTGGAAATGAGTGGCAGTGTAGACTTTAGGAAGGGCATCTCACTCCAGGCAGGATTTATATATTCTTATTAATCTGATGGAGCTCACTTCTAGAAAAAGGTATTGGGGATGTTAATGTAGAAGTAGACAAAAATAATAGTAGGACCTAGGCCCCATTTCCCTAAGAATGACCTTGCTCCACAAATACAACTGTTAATAAATGCTTGAAGAATTGTAGGGAATGTAAAACACATAAGACTTTGGGTTTTATTATTTTAATGGCCAGCTCTTACACGTGCAAGATGTTCCACTGGACTAATTTCATTTGAATTCTAAACTACGGGTCATGAGCCAAATGATGCAGATAGGACAAAATGCACACCAACTCAGAGACCAATTTAGGAAATTACCCCTTCCAGAATAATACACAATGCTGTAGTTGAAAGAAGTAGGAAATGTACTGCAAAATCAAGCAGTGTTCTAACTTCTCAAGATTGAGGTGAAGCCTCTGTTTTAATATCTGGCTATCAATTATTGATCAGGACAATTTTAGTAAGTTTAATGTTAAATTAAAAGGCTAAATCCTTGGGGAGTGGATGAAGCTCAGGGGTTGAGCGCCTGCTTCCCATGTACGAGGTGCTGGGTTCAATCCCTAGTACCTCCTAAAACAAACAAACAAACAAACAAAAGGACTAAATTCTAAATATGTTCCATATCACGTCTTTTTGAAGACAGCCAATTTAAAATTTAATCTATTCGTTTTACAATTTGGCATATGATCAAAGGAAGCTTTTCAAAGCAGTGTGGTATCCTTTAACTTTTTTTCCCATGAAATTGAAATGGCATTTGCATTCTTTTAAGATGCAGATATGAGCAACTTTTTATGACTCAATCATTAAATCTGGAAAGAAAGTGCAGTTTGTTATGTTCCAAATGGTCTTCCTTATTGCTCCTTTTCCTCCTTTCAATTATACTTTTTCCATTTTATTTGTTTCTCTTCTCTCCATTCTTTATATAATGATAAAAAAGAATGCATCTTAATGATAAAACCTTATATACAATTAAATCTCCCATTTTCAAATTCCTTGAGATTTTAAACCAAATTTATTGTTTCAGCCCTTCACAAATTCAGAATATAGTACTAGAAAAACATGGTATAGCTTGTATATTAAGGCATAGAACCTTTGTAACTGAGGGTTAAGAATGAACAAATAATTATGATTATTAAAAAATCATTATTTAGATGCCTCTATATTATTTTTAAAAAATAGCGAAAGGTTACTATCTGAAATTGCTGAAACTGGCTGGATTTAGCCTAGACCTGCTACTATGATGGTCATTCCAAACAGGCCTCACTCCTACTTATGGTTACTCTAGCCTTAGCCTCTCCCTTGCGTATACATTTGTAATGATAATGCTATACTGGACTTACCTTTGTTTATGGTTATTTCAGAACTAGGCTCACCTTAGGTATACTTGCCATTGTGATGGTAAACATTCTATCCTCCTGTTTAACATTCATATGGAAAACCTTGTGACTCACCTCTACTCTGTACTTTCCTATCTCATAACCTTGATCTCCGATAATGATTATAACTTTGTAACTCACCCTGGTTTGGTACCCACCCCACCACGTTCAACCCCTTAATGTTTAGTAATGAAGGAACCTGTGTTCAGCTCTGTCTCAATTATTCATTAGCGTCCCAATGGTATAAAATATTAGAATTTCTGCAGTTTAGGAAGGCTGATTTGAGATTGTGCATCCCTGGTCTCCCACCAGCAAATAAATCCTCTCTTCTTTCCTGGCCTAGTTCGGTCTGTCTGTCTACTCTGCCACGCTGAGCAAACCAACCCAGCTGAGGACCACCCCAAGAATACAAGATATCTAAAAGAAAGCCTATCCAAAAGGAAATAAGACAGTCAACACCCAACACGTATAGTGACTACAGTGGATTTACTGAAAACAAAACCAACTTTACAGCTGTAACTAACACTGAACATAATTCTGGATTGTGATTTTTGTGATTTCACTTGGGCATTTATGAGTTAGCAAAGAATGGTTGCAGGTAGGGCTAACAAAGGCTAAAAATTGAATATTTTTAATGTGCTAAACCCTCTCTAAGCTACTTACAGATGCTAACTCATTTTATACTCCCAACAGGCTTATGAGATAGATGAAAAAACAGGCATAAAGAGATTAAGTAATTTATTTAAAGTGATCAGGGGTCAGTGATAGAATTTGGATTTGATCCCAGATAGTCTGGTACCTGGAGTCTTAACCTCCACGCTATCCCATCTGTGGCAAAGGGAAGCTGGGGCAGCCTGTCTTCATCCCTTCAGTGCACTCACCCCATGGGATGGAATTATATTTTGTGCTAAGTCCCTCTGCCCATGCATATTTCACTAGCCAGCAGCAGTGTGAAGAACTCTTGTGTAATCTTAGGAAGAAATGGTTGGAAACCCAAAAGAAGATTCTCTTGTCAAATGGATGACAGCTTCACATAGGCAGTTTAGACTGGAAGCAACTGCAAATTGTATTATATTGATGAAACAATGTTTCTTCCGCAATACACACATTTGTGTGTGTGTGTGTGTGTGTTACAAACAAAAGTTCAGGATAGCCAAAGTTAAGATTAGTTTTGGCACTAAGTGGTTAGTGCCCAAACCACTGCCAGCCAAGCAAAATGACTAGACTGAGAATTCTCCTCTCTCCATGTGGTAGAAAAAGTCTGGGGAGTCATAGAAGCTGGATGAAGCCAGTAACTTATAGCCAGAGTTCACTATAATTACAGAGGTTGTACAATTATTGTCCAAACCAGGATACTCTTGAGGGGTTTGCTATTAATTATAGCATGGCTCAGGACTGTCTGAGCACGCTGGAAGTGGATGTGTGATCATTCTCCCATGACATGACTAAGTCATTCCCCAGAAAGCGTGGTTCTGAAACAGTGGTCTTCAGCCCACTGGAGAGACGTGGCAGTACTTTTGATGGACTTCCAAACGTGCAAGCTTTCCCTGCAGTTCTTAGCAGCTAATTATGCACATTCCATTGACATTCTTTCTACTAAGGACTACTTGAATGTTATCTAGTGAGAGAGTTACAAAGCAAATTAAGGGTTACAAAAATTCATAAACTGAAGTTTATAAAAGGGTTTTAGTTAAGTATTCAACTACAAAAATTGGCTGCTGTACAACTCTTGTCACTGCTGCACAGAAGCACATGCCCAGTGGGAATTCCTGAACTCTTCAGCAATGATGAGAGTCACTAACACTTCCCAGCAAATCCTAAGTGCTTTACTGCCTTACAGCCTGATCTGTGGACCACAGGCCCGCAGCAGCATCCTCGGGGAGCTTGCCAGACAAGCAGAATCTCAGGTCTTACTCCCCTACACCTACTGATAGAGAATCTGCATTTTAACAAGATCGCCAGAGTCAGTATCCCCTTACAGTTTTGAGAAGCACCAGATTAGAAGACACGGATTGAACCGTGTCTTTGAGACTTTGGAGCTTCCTGACTCAGTGAATAAGCAGGTTTGCATGATTATGCTATTGGGCATTACCAGTGCTGTCCTCCCCTGTGAGTGGTTTTCAGTTCTTTGCGTTAATTAAGGCAGTTGTAGTATTACAGTCAGTAATTACTCCTGTTGATTGCTTTGTTCTTAAACAGTCACTATCTTGCTTTTACTCTGATTATCACTGTTCTTTGCAAGTTGTTTGTTTTCACTAGGTTCTAAGTTCACTAGGTTCCCTACAAGAAAGAACCTAGGGCCACTGTGCTGGGGGTCCCATGAATAAAGAAGAGGAAAACCCCAACAGATTTCCAAATGGTACAGACTCTGGCTGTGTTGATCAATAATGTAGACCCTGATCAGCCTATGAATATCCCGGAGACTATTTACTTCTGCTGTGTGTTTAATTATGGTCCATTTGAGACCAAACAGTACACACAAAAGCATGATACTGTCCTGGGGCTTTGCAACATGAATGCAAGCATCAGACTTCCTCATCTCACTCAACTCAAATTACTTAAAGCTCCTCAGCAATCAACATTCCTCTCCAGCATCACTTTAACCTCTACTCTCAGAAGGGATATTAGAAGTGACCTATTTCAACCCCTTTACTTAAAATATAAAAGATATAAAGCACAAAGCAGTGAGGTGACATGCCTAAAGCCTCCTCATTTGTTAGAAGCAAAACTGCACAGAATTGGGATTTGAACCTACAGACACAACAAACCCAAAGATATTATAGGAACATTTAAAACTACAAATCTTCTCTGATATATTGGACATTGCAAATGATGCAAAGCTTTGAATAATCCAAAAGATCTGCAGAGCTACAGTGCTGGAAATCATGTATTCCCTAATAAAAACGGATCTGGGGTAATAATTTTTTTAGAAAACCTGAAACATAAATTTCATCCCAATTTTCCATTTCACAAAACCAAGACCAAAGAAGTTAAGGGATTAGTTCAAGGTTAAATGCAAGTAATGGCAATGTTCGGCTCTAATTCACATCTGTTTGTCCAGTTCTAGCTATGAACCACGTAACTTGAAAGGGCTACATATTAATCTTCAGAAATAACATTATTATGGTAGACCACTTGGGAAAATATACATAAAGACAAAAGCCAACACTATTCCATCCATCATAGATAGTTACTGTTAACATATTTATTAAATGAAAAGCATTGCATTTAACCTTACTTGAATTTATCAGGAAAAAAAAGAATTAATTAAAACAAGAAATTGCTGCCTTTCAGATGAAGGTTTCTTCAAACAAGAAATAGTAGTCACTGAAGGAGTCATCTTTTAGATAAAAAGTCTTAAGAAAAATAGTTTTATGCTTCCTGGTATAAAATCTAAACCACTGGTCCCATGAAAATCAGAAGATAATACTGATATCTAATTAAAAATTTAAAACCTCTATTTTTCAATTTAAAAAATAACCTAAGATTACTTAAGATAATTCTCTAAGGAAAAGTTCATAGAGAAGCCAGATCTGCAAAACTGTATCATGAAAAGGCAACAAAAGTACTGGTATGGAAAAAAGTAACATCACAGGGAAGTAATCACAACCAATACCTACAAGAAAAAATAAATTTTACTGGAATTCTAAGTGGCATTCTTAAGTCTCCTTACTCTTAAATTTCTTGATCTGTTTAGATTTTTTTACTTCAGAAAATGTTAATTCTTGTTCCTCATCAATTGCACTAGTCTTAGCTTGTTTCATTATAGGACCATATCTATATCATACACTTTTTATCCTCCTAGAATTTCTAAATGCCTTTCTATTTTTGTTGAAGAGAAGGGACATAAGCTTTCATCTCATTGTTAACACCATGAGATTATACCTCCAGGTTCCAAATTATATGAGTTGTCATATCAAATGTCTTCTTTAAGTAATTCTTCATAAAACCCTCTGAATTGCTGTCCTTTCAAAGGTTAAACCTATTGCACAATGATCATAACAGGATATCTTTTAATCTCAATCTTGGATTAGTTCGTGTTTGATGTATCCTATATCTTCCTTTCTTGGATTAATATTTTCTCTTGTTCGACAACATCTTTAAGAAGCCTCTCTCCCACCACAAAGATTATAGGTGGTAAACGTTCTTAGTCATTGCATCACCAAATATGTCTATGTTTTGCCATCACACTGGACTGATAATTTGGCTTAGAACAGAATTCGGGTTAAGATCAGGTTAAGTGAAGTTGAGAATCACTTCATTTTCTGCCAGAATATGGCTCCTTGTCTTCTAGCCATCTGTCTTACAGATGAGAAGTCTTATCCTGGTCTGATTTTGTGTTTGGAGGTTTACAGATTTTTCCCTTTCTGTTTGGAGTTCAGAAATTTTATGTGTCTGGGTATGTGCTTTCTTCCATGATTCCTGGAGAACAGGGGTCAGAAAACTAGAGCCAAATCTAGTTCATCACAGGGTTTTGTAAATAAAGTCTTACTGGACCATAGCCACATCCATTCATTATTGTAGCTTTCCTCCAAGTTGAGTAATTGTGAGAGAGACCTATGGCCTGCAAAGCCTAAAATATTTACTACTGGCTCTTTACAGGGAATGTTTGCCACTCACTGCTGTAGAGCATACAGTGGGCTCTTACTGTAAGTTTCTTCACACATATCTACATTAATATTTTGATATTTTCTTCCCTCCAGCCTTTCTGCTACCTCTTTTTAGAATGCCTAGTTGGATATGGGATTTCCTGCATCTATTGTCTGTTTTTATTATTCTTTCATAGTTTTCATCTGTTTTTTTTTTTTTTTGAGGTACCAGGGATGGAACCCAGAACCTTACTGACCTAATCCACTCCCCAATAAGAGTTTTTATTTTTTATTTTTTTCCTTATTTGTTTGTTTGCTTTGTTTTTAGGAGGTACCGGGGATCAAACCCGGGACCTCATACATGGGAAGCAGGAGCTCAACACTTGAGCTATATCTGTTCCTCCCCTTTGTCTTTTGACTCTATACTCTCAGAGTTGTTTTCAAGTTTATCTTTCAGATCACCAACCTGTTCCTCAGTTGTGTCCATTCAACTCTTCTACTGAATTGTCCCCCAAAATTTCTGCAAGTAGAAGTCTTGCTTTGTTCTAGGATATCTTCTCTCTCATTAGGGTATCTGTTGTTCTCAACTTACAACTCACAGCCTCTTAAATCTTTCTGAGGATATTAATTTGATTTTTTAAAAGCTATATCTTGTCTATTTTCTACATCATCTCTGAGACCTCTGGGGTCACCTGTACTCTTTGTTCATCTCAGTAGTTATATACTTGCTGCTGGTTTTTCTCAAATGCCTGGTGATCCCTGGTTTTGTAGTCATATAAGAAGGATGAAGCTGACTAGTCATCCACAACTGTTCCCACGGCAGTCACTTTTCCATTGGTAGGTTGGGTTCTCTGAGAGGGGGCTTTGGGTACAGATGGTTCATTGGGGGAATGCTCTCAGGAGCTACACCTGTGAGGAAGTGAGGGATGAAGGACTGGGCAGAAGGGAGGAGCTGAACTCAAGGCAAGTTGAACAAAAGCGGCAGCAGATCCTGTGGCAGCTACAGAGGTCGGGTGAGTTTGGCCCTTCAAAGGCATCCTCAACTCAGGACCTAGTTATCTCTCCTCTTTCCTATAGAACAGTCAGTGGGAGGGAGCTATGCCTAGGGCAGGAGTGTGGTCTTGTGGGAGGTGGCTCTTCACCCTTCTCTGCTGAGGGCTGTTCCCACAAAGCTGCTCAGCTGAGAGCCACCAATACTTCAGAGGATGGGGGAACAAGTGCCTCAGGCATAGGCAGTGCAGGGCAGCTTCTACAACACCCAGAAAGGAAAGACTGTTAGGGCCAAAGGCAGGAAGGTGGTGACAGGCTTCAGGACACTGGGAGGAGTCAAGTAAGTATAGGACCCCAGGACTAGATAACAGAATGGGAGGGTGGCTTGACTCTGGGGTGGGTGCAGAGCCTCCTATGGGCAGAGCTGCTTCACCTCTTTTCAAAATTGCTTGGTCTAAAATTCCCTGAGACTTAGCTTTGCCTTTCTCTGTAGCCCCAGTGAACTTCAAGGAGCTACATAAGGCTGATTTCACACTTTATTTTTTTAGAGAGTTGCTTACTCACAACTTCAGACTGGAGGCAAATGCTGAGACCAAGGGTCTGCATGTAGAGAGGAGTTGCAGGTGGCTGCCCTGGGGAGCAGGAGCTGCTTCCCCAGATGAACTGGATGATCCTCAGGGAACTCCTGAGGAACTAGGAACTCCCCAAGGAGCCCAGGTAAGAGCAGCCATCCCCGCCATAGCCTGCTCCTGCCCACATGATTCCATCTGTCTGCTGTCTTTCAGAAGGATTTCTGATCTGCTCATGCCATCTTCTCCTATTTCCAATACCATGGATCGCTTCTTAAATTTTTTTCTTGCCATTTCAAAGGGATTTTTTTAGAGAGAAGGTAAATACTTCCTAAGCCTGCTATTTTTGAGCCAAAAGTGTACCAGGGGCTGCTTGTCTAAATTATATTAGGCTGAACCATATGAAATTGCATTTTATGAAGGTCAAAGACAGTCTAATGTCGGCAATTTCATTTGTTTTAGCCTAAAAGTAAGTCTGCAGGGCATTGAATAAACCAGAGAATTCTTTTCATAGCTCCCTTTAAAGAAATAATATTAATAATGAACTTTAAAAAGCACACACACACTCACACATGCAGATATTCCAGGAATTTTCACTTGTGTAATTTCATCTGATTCTTACAATGGTGCCACAATGTAAGTAATCTAACAGGTTTATAGTGGCAATGTTGGCATCCCTGGAAAAGATCATACACAGTGCAAGGAATGTGCTGGGTTCAGACACACAGGTGTGTGGGTACACCTTGGGGGGAAAAATGACAGTGCATGAGTGTGGGTTCCAAGACAGCCATGAAAACGCAGTCTCCAGTGGTCAGGCCTAGAGTGGCCCATGATCCCAGTGGGCAAGCAGGCTCGCTCCCTGCTGCCCTCTGAGAAGCTACTGTCCACCAGCGAGGACAGTGTGTGTGCTGTCCAAGAAAAAACAACCTCTTGCTTTCAACAATGACACTGCTGAGAACGGAATTCCTCAGCAGCCTGAGCTTGCTTTTCATTTCGTTTCTTGAGGTGAGAATACTTAGAACTGACCTCTTGGACATCCTTGTGTTTTAGATGCATCAGAGGATGAGGAAGATGTTCTCATAGTGGGCAGCTCAGGGGTTCAGAAATCTTTAAAATGAAAGCATATGGCCACATTCTGTGCCACGGTGATGAATACAAATACACTGGTTCGATTACTATACATATAAAGAAACAATGTAGGGGGAATACAACTATTGACTAAAGTAGACTTATTCCAGCAATGGAAGAACTTGTAACATTGATATAAAGGCAGTGGTCACCAGAGGTTCTGAGGGGAGAGAGAGGGAACAATAGGTGTACGTGGGGCATTTTTGGGACATCGGAATTGTTCTGCATGAAATTGCAATGACAGGTATTGCCATTATACATTTTGTCAAAACCTATATAATTGTGCGGTGCAAAGTATAAACTATAATGTAAACTATAGACCACGGTTAGTAGCAATGCTTCAATATGTGTTCCTCAATTGTAATAAATATACCATGCTAATGAAAGATGTTGTTAATGGGGAAAAGTATGGGAGGGGCAGGGAGTGGGGCATATGCGAATCCCCTATATTTATTATGTAATATTTATGTAATCTAAAGCTTCTTTAAAAACAAAGAAAAAAATTAAAAACCAGAAAGCAAAAAAAAAATATATATATATATATATATATATATATATATATATGTTCACAGAAATTACAAAATGCATCAAAGTTAATAAGGCAGGTTTTTCTGTAGTGTTTACCTAGATTCTCTAGAAAAGAGACACTGAGCCTGAGGGCCACAGGAATGGCGAGCCTATGCTGAGGGGGAACGTGCCTCACCATGAGCTTGATCCTATTGTTTAAGGCCATTCAATTCCTTCCGCTCTGTACCATGTTCACCACATGATCCTCTGCTTGCTGATTCCTGCAGAAGGATTCTCCCAGTCTCTCTGAGGTCTGGCCGATACCATGGAGATGTTGGGTTCGGGAATCAGACTGAGTTTCATCTCACCAGAGACATGTACACTAGCTGTGGGTGGCAGGCACCTTCTCAGAGGGCCCCCAATGATCCCCACGTCCTGGAATCCAAGCCCTTATGTAATCCCCTCCCCCTGAGGGTGGGCTAGATCGTGAGATCTGCTTTAAGGAATACAGTAGGGTAAAAGTGATGGGAGATCACTTCTGAGATTAGTTCACAAAAAACTGTGACTTATTTTTCTTTCTGTATAAACTGTGAGCTGCCCTATGGAGGGGCCCATGGGGCAAAGAACTAAGGGCAACCCTCAGCCAACACCTAACAAGGAACTGAGGTCCTCAGTTCAACAGCCTGTGAGTGAGGACAATGACTGAGAACTCTTGGAATGGGTCCTGCCCCAGTGAAGCCTTCAGATGAGAGTGGAACCCCCATGGACATCTTGATTGCAGCCCTGCCAGGGACTCTGAGCAAGAGGACCCAGCTAAGCTGTGCCTGGATTCCTGACTCACAGAAACTGTGAGGTAACATGTGTGTTGTTTTAAGCCACTATCTTTTGGGAGTAATTTGCTACACCCCAATAGATAACAACTAGAGTGTGTGAACAAGGGTCAATACTTAACTTCACCAACCTTTCATTTTTGCACATGAAGAAGAAAAAATGTAAAGGTTATCGTAAGATGTGTGTAAAACACACGCGAAGCACTTGGTATATGGTAGGTGCTCAGTAAATACAGGTTCTTTCATTGTTTCCTGCTTCCTTTCCCCTATGTGTGGTGGTGGTGGTGGAGATAACTTGGATAATGCTCATGATTATTCTGTGATGTGGAAAGAAACACAATTCGTGGAGAATGAATCCACTGGTACTCTGTTTTGTAGACCAGCCTTTCTTAGATTTGGCTACTGTTTCCTTATCCCTGAGCACCTGGTCACCATCATATGCACTGTCACAATGGGCAGCAAAGTGGGGGGCCAGGCACTGAGGGGGACTAGGTCCCTCTCCCCCTGCCCTGACTCCCTGAGTTTGGCTTTTGCAAGTTTCAGATAGTGTTTCCCTAATTCTGCTACACCAATCTATTTTGAATATTGCCTATATTTTCCTTATTCAGGCATGCCTAGGTAAACATCTTTCATTGCAGCATTTTTTTTTTGTTGTTTTAGTTTAATGGTATCTAATCTTTTCAAATGTTCACAAATATTTTATCTCTCCTGTTTAATGCCTTCATAGGCCTCGGCTATGTTTTTCTCTAGGAATGACAACTAGATCTGTGAGATTATTTATTTAGGGGGCTGGTGTTCCAAAATGTTGGAAGTGGGCAGCTCATGCTTCCTTTTTAGTTCCCAGGTCCCTTTCTGATAGTATCAACATTATGTGTTTTTGGCCACTGGAGGAACTGGACCAATAGATTTTCAAAAATTTGTTTGCTAGTATATTTATATGCTATTATAAAATATTTGGAAGAATATTTGCAGGGTCAGTTGTTCCCATCAAAGAGAAAATAAAATTTCTCTAGTCTAGGGAAGAGAGAGAAAGTTGGAGAGGAGAGCAATATGGTTTTCTGCTGTGTGGGCCACTGGAAAGGGACCCTGCATCCCAACTCATCTCTCTCTATCTCAACATCTTAATAATGTGCAAGGGTTTAAAAGGCAACATCAATCTAGGAGTGGTCTGAATTGACTGAGAAAACTCAGTAGTGACTAAAAGAAAAGCCAGAAGTGGTGAAGAATAAAGTTTTTATGATCAACAAGCCAGGGTTTTACAATAGATATTACTTTTGGCTACAAAAATAAAGGACATTATAGCTTTTGTGCCCTTCAGCCTGTGGCCTATGAAGTCCTTACCTTCTTTGCACCTCTAGAACTCATGATCAGAATGCAATCACAATGAAAAAACAGTTGGCATGTTTGCCAAGACTGGACTTCATTTGGCTCCACTGCCTTCTCCAAACAGACTTCCTCTAGGCCACTCAGATGGCACAAATACTGTTTTTTAAAAAACAGTTTCTCACTAAAATCACGAATACTTTTTTTTAGTTTAGCATAAGCATTACCTATTTTCTTATTCTTGAGAACAGAAAGCTGTTTGACTGTCAGGCCCCAGTGATGACAAAGGTGCTCATGGAATGACAGCAGAATAAGAATTTTCACTTTGCTAAAGAGCTGTTGAGGCACAAGCTCTTCCCCAGCATCTTCTCTGAAAGCTTGGTTAGTTGTTCATGCTCTATGCATGCAAATTACTCACACAAAATGGTAAGATAAGATTAGAAAGTTTCCTAAAATATAACAATAGTGGAGGACATCCTTCAGGAGGTCATCACCAACTTAGTGAGCTGGCTTCTTTTCCCAAATAAAGCATGTTGATATTTCAAGAGAAAATACATGTGGAGTCAAGTTTGATGTGTAGATTTTTCCTGGACATCTCAATATAACTTAAAGATTTCCTAAAGGGTAAGACCAGAGCTCGTAACATTTGCCTTCAGTTGTGAATGCCAGTGGTGCTCATCATAGGTCAGCCTATGCCACAGTACAACCTCTGAGGAAGGACAATCACCACCAGGAGGAGTGGCAACTGTGTCCAGGGGCATTTGAGGTATGGTCACAGCTAGGTGTTCTGTGGCCCCAAGATTCAAACGTTCCTCCATTATAATAAGCAAATATGAGGAACATGTTTAAATGCTAATCTAGCCATGATCAAACTGTCCAACTCTCAGATTCTATGAGCTACATATAGTCTTTTCTACCAAATGCTGCTTTAGGGAACACTTCAAACATAAAAGGTTGTCTGTGTTTGAAAGAAGCAATCTTGCACTCATAAATAAAGAATTTAAACTGAGGTTGCACTTTCTGAACACTCAAGCATGGGAGCTGAAATTGTATTGAAAATTCTGGGCTGCATTAAATCATCCCTTTGGCTGTGAATTAGCTGCAATTTATTTCATCTTGATGGAGCCTTTGCTTCCCAGATGAGCTGAACAGAGCAGTGAGTGTGAGCATCATTTTGTCAGCTAGACAGGGACACGAGTTGGTTGAAACCTGAAGCAGGGCAAGTGGCAGCCTCTACAGATATTTAGGGTTTACTTCCCCTGAAACTAGACGCATTTCATTAAATTCTTGGGCAGATACCATCAGTACAATCAGGTCCTTTTGTGGAAATGGAACACAAATTCAGGCTGAGAATGCAAGGCTCGTCTGGAATGGCAAGGAGGAAATGCGGCTTTGTTCTATCAAAAAATAATTTAGAACAGTGGTTGAGGAAAAGAACAAGATCAGCAAAATTGTCCTGTTCAACAGATTTTTTGTTCTCAAGTCTTTTATTGTTTCAATTATAGAAAGCATTTGCTTTCTATTTGTATATACATCCCTGTTCTATCCCAAATGAGCTCAAATTTCCATATGGTTATTACCCAGGTCTGGTTAATTTTGCTATTATGTAGCCCAATGATCCATTAAAATACCACTTTTAGGGTAACTTATTCTCCCATAGGAGGGGAAATGGCTTTTTCTATAGGTAGATAATCATAAAATTTATCATCCTAATGTGGTCATTTTGGGTGTGAAAGGATATGTTGATACTTATGCTAGGAGGACCCATGCCATCTGGGACTGTCCTGGGCAAATCAGCATGTGTGATCACCCTACTTTCTCCAGAGTACTACTGATGGACACTTGGGTTGTTTCCATCTTTTGGCAATTGTGTATAATGTTGCTATGAACACTGGTGTGCAAATATTTGTTTGAATCCTTACTCTCAATTCTTTTGTGTCTATACCTAGAAGTGGGATTGCCAGGTCATATGGTAATTCTATACTTAACTTTCTGAGGAACTGCCAAACTGTTTTCCACAAGGACTGCACCATTTTACATTCCCACCAACAAGGAATGAATGCTCCTATTTCTCCACATCCTCTCCAAAACTTGTAATTTTCCATTTTTAAAACCATAGCCCTTCTAGAGGTTGTGAAACGGCATCTCGTTATGGTTTAGACTTACATTTCTGTAATGGCTAACGATGTTGCACATCTTTTCATGTGCTTTTTGGCCATTCACATATTTTCCTTAGAGAAATGTCTATTCAAGTCTTTGCCCATTTTTAATTGGGGTGTTTGTCTTTTTGTTGTTGAGTTATAGGATTTCTTTATATATTCTGAGATATAAAACCCTTATCGTATATATGGTTTTAAAATGTTTTCTCCCATTCTGTAGGTAATGTTTTTACTATTGTGAGAAAGTCCTTTGATGCACAAAAGTTTTTAATTTTGATGAGGCTCCATTCATCTATTTTTCTTTTGCTGTTTGTGCTTTGGGTGTAAAGTCCAAAAAACCATTGCCTAACCCAAGGTCCTGAAGATCCTTCCCTATGTTTATTTATAGGAGTTTTATAGTTCTGGCTCTTTTATTTACATCTTTGATCCATTTTGAGTTGATTTTTGTATATAATTTGAGGTAGGGGTCCACCATCATTCTTTTGTGTATGGAAATCCAGTTTTCCAAGCACGATTTGTTGAAGAGAGCATTCTTTCCCAATTGAGTGGACTTGGCACCTTAGTAAAAAAAAAAAACCTGTTGGCCATAGATGTGAGCCCTTATAAAGAGAGGAAATGCAGACACAGTCAGTCAGTAGAAACCAGTAACAAGAAGAAGCCAGAAGACACACAAGCCAGAAGTAGAGAAAGCCACAGGAGGAGACCAAAGTCATTGCCATGTGGCAGAGGCAGAGTACAAGTCAAGGAACCTCAAAGATTGAGGCAAGCCAGCACCAGAATGCTACAGACTCAGAGAGAAGGCATGGCCTTGCTGATGCCTTGATTTGGGACATCTGGCCTATAAACTTGTGAGCCAATAAATTCTTGTCTAAGCAACCAACTGGTAGCTTGGTCTGTGTCATGGCAGCCCTGGAAGATTAAGAGAACCTGGCACATAGGTGTTCAATAAGTGTTTATTATTTTAATTAAAGTAATAATAGCAAAAACAATGGGATATGTCTAAATAAAAGAAAGACTGAGGAGAGAATGTTGGAACTGGATTACGAGTCAGGAACCCTGGGCTCATTCTAGTCTTTGAGTAGCTGTGATGTCACAGGAATCATGTCCTCTCTCTAGACCTCAGTTTCCTCATCTATGGAAAGAAGAAATTTGACTTCAAAGTTGATACCAGTCCTTTCCTTAGAGAAAAAGGGGGAACAACAACTCTGTTCCCAAAATAGCAACTGTACTGAGCTATGTTGTCAAGTGTGGAGAAGAGACATGGATTCTTGTCACTGGGACACTATCTGCCTCAGGAGGCTACTGTGAAAATCTAGCTAAAGATAGACTGGGATAAGTCAGACACAGGCGCCAAGTTTCCACAAAGTCCACAACTGAAAATGGGACTGCGGGGCACAGAGTGGAGGAAGCCAGTGTGGGGGATCCTGTGAGTGCTTAACTGACCTGGGCTCTACTTCAGCTCTGAAGGGCACTGGGTGAGGGAATCGGGGTACAGAAAGCATCTCATAGTGCATGATTGCATATAGAGATAATGGGAAAAATGCAGATATATTGGATCTGGTAGAGTTTATAAAGGGCTTCATATCTCTCATCATATTTGTCTTAACAAATGCCTTTAAGTGATTCACCCAAGCATACTTGGTCTGAAAGAGGCAGTGCTGGGACCTGACCCCAGGTCTTCTCTCCTTGGTTCAGTGCGTGCTGTGTTCCATCATGTGGTATTTTAAGCCTAGGAAGCTCTGTATGCATGCACTGAGGGGCAACAGCAGGACATACCCAAATGAGGGAAGGACAAAACTTCCCTTCTCATCAACCTTCCTTTGCTCACCAAGCACATGGTAGACACTGAGGGAACAGACTCGTGCATGGATCGGATCATAGAGTAAGCATTTTAAATGCTATATTCCAGCTGGATCAGGGTGCAATACAGAATTTTTTTTTTTTTTTTTTTTTTTTTTTGAGGTACTGGGGCCAGGGATTGAACCTGGGACCTCGTATGTGGGAAGCCAGCACTCAATCACTGATCCACTAAGCCATGTTGGCTCCCCTGAATTGGTTTTTTCATTTGTTTGCTTTTTGCTTGGTTTTTGTTGTTAAGGAGGCACAAGGATCCAAACCCAGGACCTCCCATATGGGAAGCAGGTGCTCAACTGTTTGAGCCACATCCGCTCACCATACATGGTTAAAAACATGGGTTTGGACATAAGACTATACCAGGTTCAATTTTCTGCTCTGCCACTTACTAAGATTCTTGCTCAAGTAACTTGGCCTTTGTAAGTCTCAGCCTTCTTATCTGTAAAATGGGAATAAAAAGGGCAGCTCTTTATTCCGCTGTTATTAGAATTTAATGAGATAATGTACAAAATGTGCCTGATGAATAGTAAATGCTCAAAAAAAGGGTTGCTAAAGGAGACAGTTCATGTAAAGTGATGGAAACAGAGCCTGGCATGGGGCAAGAACTCATCAAAGGTTAGTGGTTGTTATAAGCATCCTCAATGTTGAAGAAATTGTGTCACAGAATGTCTAAGAAATTGGTCTAGGTCCCATGACTGGCTAGTGGCAGAAGGAGGACCAGAAGCAATGCTCTAGTGCTCCCAATTAGATGCCCTTTACTTCTCCCAGAGCCTTGAAAGATCAAGGACAATCCCAGGGAAGCTACAGCTCTGGGCCAGACCAGCCAGACCAGCTCTGGGCAGTGCTGTAATGAGCAGAACTTGGCAGTACAGGTGAGGCAATTAATCATTCTAAATTGGAGAAGCCAGAAGTAATGCCGTGCAAGGGATCCTTTAAAGGCACAGAATCCCTTAAGTACCATCCCCTGAAAATAATTTTTTAAAAGGGAACAGAAAACTATTAGGAATACTTTAATCACTACAAGCATAGAATTGCAGAGAACTGGACCTTTACAAGAAATCAACCCTTAATGTTTGCTGGGAACATAGACAGGTGACCCTAGTTAAGACAAATATAGTAACTCCAGGTTAGAAGACTACAGAAAAAAACAAAACAAAACAAAACAAAAGTAACACAGCAAGGTGAATTAAATTCCTCAGAACAAATAGCAGGCATCCCCAGGCACCCAATAAACCTGTGATAAAGTTAAGAACTAAGAGGGCTTGCTCTCCCAACAGAGCTGTATTTTAAAGGGGATTCTGTTGGTTGCAATGGAGCCTTGGAGAATTACTTTTGCTGCTGAGGGGCAGTAGCTTCTGAGGAAACAATAGGCCAGAGAAATTCATCCACCATAACCGATGGATTGTAGCCTGTGTGTGTGTGTGTGTGTTTTCTAGGAACAGAGCTGTTGTCTTTTGCTATTTACTAATCAGCATAGTTTTAGGCCCCATTGAGAGTGGGCATCAGCCATGTCCCTATAACAGATGACATGCTGTGCAACCTCTTTAGTTGCTGATTGGTTGAGGGGTACCTGGGGCAAGGGCTGGGAGAGCTGGGGCTTAGGAGGAAGGGGAAAGCATTCAGGGACTTGAGGTGGCAGTATTGAAGAATGGTAGTGAGTTTGGTATTTTAACAGGTGTGTGCTGGGCTTACATCCATCCTGCAACATATGCCTTTACTGGATAGGCATAAGACTGTAAGGCTAGCCCCCAAAAGCAAAGCTTCTCAAAGTGTGTCCAAAGTTTGTCTGTGCAGCAGAACTCCCTAGTTTGCTTGTCACAAACATATTTCTGGAGTTGTCATCCGGGAAGGTGGGTTTTAAACAAGCTCTCCAATGTGATGTTTGAACAGCTGAAGGTTTTGACCTACTCCTCAGAAAGCATATTCACAGAATTAGAAGCTGCTTGTGGTTCAGAAAGATGGCACAGACCTAAAACAAATAAAAAGTCAAATAATGATTTGAATTATTAATCAGAGAGGGAAGGCCCAGTGGTGATGTAACAGCTTTCAAACAATTATAATTAGCACATGAAAAATGATTTCTTCTGTGATCCAAAAGGAGCTCAATGGAGATAATTGAGCTGAGCATTTTTTATCCTCTTTATTTTTTTATTCTTATTAGTGATTCTAATTTATGAATAATCACAGACATCACACACTGAGCACTTATGTTGGCATTATTCCAAGGACATTATAAATCATTATCATTTTGATTCTACAAATAGACTTTTAAGGTAAATGCTTTTGTTCCCATGTTACAGATAAGCAGACTAAGGCTCAGAGAAAGTACCAATTTGCCCAAGGTCACAAAGCTAATAAGTAGCCATCTAGCAGTCTTTCCTTAGAGCCCACATCTTAACCACTATGCTAATCTGCCTCCCATTATTATCATTAATGATAACTCTCACTGAGCACCAAATATACTGGAAACACTGTGAATGAGGTCAGGGACCACATCTGCCTTGTTCACGTCTATTTTCCTAGGATCTAGAAGAGTCCTGAGCTGCCTGATTAAAATCATTTAATTACAGCAAAGAGAAAATTTAAAGACATGAATTTTAGAACAAATAATTCACTCTTCTCCTGATCGCTTGGATATGCTTATCAAAAAATAACATCTCAGATAGCAACATGCAACTTAGGTTACTGCTCTATTATTGTGGTTACTGATAGCTCAAAAAGAGGTCACACAGATGTGCTAAAAGAAAATGATGCTGCCGGAACCTTTAGGTTCCTTTTGAAAGAAGCCCTCTAGCTTCATCTGTTGAAAATGTTTGTGTTCACTTTCTAAATTACACCATGAAACCAAAGCCTCCTTTTTGGACCACTGAGCTAGAGCTTAGGAGAAGCAATCCATCTTTATGATTCAATGGTGGTGCCATAAGTAATCTTACACTCACAGTTATTGATGGGCCAAAGTGTACAGATTAATTTGGCAGAGAACTACTTCAAGGCCATTCCTGGCCTTCAATGCAAATAGAGTTTCACTCCCTTTCCCAAAAGCCAATTCCAGAGGCTTAGGCAGAGTTCTGGCTCCAAGTCATGTCTGTCTTTTCCTCTAAATATTAAATGTAGAAAGCAAAATCTCTGGATTTCAGAGTTACAAGGAAACCTAGGGGTCATCTGATTTAAAACTTCATTTTGGAGGTAAGAAGTCTTGAGCCCAGAGGAGGGGTGATGTTCAAAATACTCAGGAACCCTTTTGCTTGAGCATTGTTCAACCAGTAGGGATAAGCCAGAGGACTGAGGAGGGTCTTGGGGGTACCCTGATGGACCAGGCAATAACCCTTTAGTGGCTGGGTCATGGGGGAAATCCAGGGAACCCCAGATAAGATGCCAAGGCTGTGAGTGGCCCTTGTAAGAGCTAGGTGACCAAGGGAGCTTGTGCAAAGGCTTTGTGCTGGTCTGGAGCTATGTACCTCAGAAAAATATGTTCCTAATCTTAACCCATTTCTGTGGGTGTGAACCCATTGAAAATAGGACCCTTGATGAGGTTACTTCAGTTAAGGTGTAGACTAAACTGAATCAGGATGGGTCTTAATCCTATTACTAGAGGCCAGATAGAGAAGGCCAGAGAGAGAGAGAAGCCATGGGGAACAGCTAGAAGCTGGAAGTCCACAGAACCTGAAAGAGAAAGAATAAGATGCTGCCATGTGCACTGCCATGTGATGAAAAGCCAAGGAATCCCAAAGACTGCCAGTGAGCCAGAAAACACTTACCATGGGAGGAAGCAAGCCTTCTAGCCCCTGAAACCTGGAGCCAACAAATTCCTGTTTTTTAAGCCAACCCATTGCATGGTATTTGTTTTAGCAGTCGGGAAATTAAAACAGCTATGTACCAACCAATATAAAGTTTTCAATAATTTGAACAACAGGCACACACATACCAGTGAATGCTAATATCAGCCATGGCCCAGAGGAAATGTGGCCTACCCACAGTAAGTCAGTGGCAGAGCTAGGACAAGAAGCCTGATTTTCAGAGTCCCCTCCCAAGACACGTGTGTGATCTTGCTTACGAGGCTGTCTCTGTCCACAACACTTGGCTGCCTTGATGGTGGTTTGCCATCAACACAACACTTTCATTATAATTTGAAGAGCTGGGTTTCCCATGGCCTTTTCCAGATTAGAATTAGAATTCAAGAATTAACATGAGACATTAGAATGCTTTTCTATTTGATTATGATTTTTGAAAAGATTTCTTTACCACTGGTATTAAAATTAAGTATGGATATCATAAAATCATCACATTGAGTTAAAGTGAAGAAGAGAAGGTGGGCCTTTCTAATGGCAGAAGCAACATAATGAGTACTGAATGAAGGCCTACTGTGTGCCTGGTTTCTTTCACACTACACCAAACTTCCTAAGCCCTAGACACTGAATCCAGGTGATAGCTGGCCGCATTGCAGGTGTCAGGCGATTTAGAAAAACAGGTGAAATGTGACTTGTATGTATTTTTAAAATTGTGTTCTGCTAAACTTAGTTATAAGTCCCAACTCTTTCAAAGAATACTTTATTGTTCTTCTGCACAAATGAGGAATAGCTAGAATACCCGGAATAGCTTCAGGGTACAAAGGGGTAGAGTTAATGTGGGTAGGAGAAGTAAATTTGTACCATCTCATGGCAAAAATGGTGCTGAAGAGTTAAAAAAATTAATAATAACCAAAAAGAAGGGAGCATCTCCCAATCTCCCCTTGCTTTTCTGCCACCTTCACTGGAAACAAAAATGAGAGTTGAGGAGAATGGTCGCTAGGACTTTAGCGCAGCAGTTGGTGGTGGTGGTGGTGGCTGTGAGAGGAGGAGAGTTTAGCTGTCTTCTATGCAAGAAAGATCTTGAACCTGTAGTATCCACAGACCATTTAGGAAGAGTTGCCAGACCTTTTGATCACAAGTGGCCTCAGGCAAAGTTCCATCCACACCCTAGAGGATTTTTTATTCAAACGTACAATCCCGTAGGGAGAGTTCTAAGAAGTGCTTGACCAAAGCTTGAGGGTAGAAAAAGGGAGGCTGGATTAACCAGAGTTGCCACTTTATAAACTGTAAAGAGAAAGACACGGGTGTTTGTCTATAACAGGATATATATGTCAGGATATTGAACTGAAAGGCTGAAGAGCACAAAGTGGCTGTTAGGCCAGAGCCACGGTGTTAAGTCCTACGGAGTGGCAGTCACTGCCCGGGATAGGAACTTGCAAGCGCCAAGGGCTCTCTGGGGGTTGGGTGGCCCAGCCCCAGAATGGACGCTCCAAATATTCCTCCCACGAAGAGAGCGAGAAAATCATAACTGTCTAGAAGGAACTGATTTGTAAACATGGACTGCCACACCAGTAACGGGGAGAAAATAGATGAATTTTAAGAAAATTCAATAGACTAGAATTGTAGTTCTCAGAAGTTCCCCAGGTGACTCAGATCATAAGTCAGCTTTCGAAACTGCTGTAGCAGACTCTTGGCAAAAGAAGTACTGACATTTGGGTTTTGACTATTCAAGGTCTGTGACATGGAACAACGGCAGTTTTGCTGAGGTAGGAGCTGGGATTGTGAGTGTTGCGAGGCTGGTGCGCCGAGTGAGTCATCCAACTTGAGAACAAGCCATCCCCAGCCTGCGTCAGTTACTTAATTCCGGGGAACTCTGACTGAAGAGCTGAAGGAGTTATTCTTTACTGCAGCTCATTTGGGAAAAATAATATGCCAATGCAATCTTCATGAATTGAGGCATTTGAGAAAGTAGCTTATATCCATCCTTTAAGATGCCCCTCAAGATATCTATCCTCCGTGAAGACAGCCCTGATTGTTCCAACTCCCATTAATTTTCCTCTTTTCTACTCCCACTGCACTCATATTCTATTCCATACAGTTTAGTATTTGACTACATGCTGTCTTAGAGTGTCTATTCATTGATCCACACAAGTTTGCCTTGCTTTCTTAAATGTTTGTTCATTTTCTAACGGAGACCATGTCTTAATTTCTTTATATTTGGATACAAATACAGACATACAACCTAGAACCCTATTGTAGTTTTGGTTCTATGTGTTTCTGTGCATAACTGAACATAATAATAACCTGGAACGCTTAATAAAATGTCTGTTTAAAAATACACATAGATCTTGGGCTCCACTCTATTCTTTATTTCCAGGGACAGAGCCTCGGCCTCTGCATTAAACAACAACAAAAACAATAAAAAACAAACCAAGCAACCCCCTAAACCACTCTAAGTGATCTGATGTAAGTGATCTAAGGCTACACTTTGAGAAACTCTGCTCTAGACTCTGGGGCCTGGCACAGTTCTCTAGCAGTGTAGGAATTACCTGGGGGAGCTTGGCAACAATGCAAATTCCCAAGTCACAACACAGAGGTTCTGACTGAAGTGGATCTGGGATGGGGCCCAGATGATTCTGATGTGGTTAGTTCATGGGTCAAATTTGAGAAATATAGCCCTAGTGGGTACTCAACACACACTTATTCATCGATAAGTTGTTATAACTACTTGAAGATAACCACATCCTGAATTTGGCTATGGAAAGCATCTTCCCCCTGCCTACTTTTCCTAGAGGCAGCTCTGGAGATGGACACACTTGAATCCTGGCTATGCCATTTATCAGCTGCTTGGTAAGGAGCCCACTCTTAGGATCACAGTTTTCTCATCTGTTAAATGGGATAATAATGACTATCTTGCATGGTTGTTGTAAGAATTAAAGATAAAATTTAATGTCCTGGAGCTCATGGAAGGTTTTTCATAAAAAGTAGCTATTTAAGTAGCTATTACATATTGTGCATCTCTTTTTGTTGCTGGAAAAAATAAAGCACGTAAAATTCCTTGGAAATGTAGTATCTTTATACAATAACACACATTCACAACCAGCAGACTGCAGAACATCCGGCAGAAATATATGGAAAACACCAAATTCTATTTTGGCCAGAACAAAGATGGATCTTGAAGGCTGGTGTAGCAGGATGGACAGGCTTCCTGAGAAGCTAAAGACATGTACAAGACTTGTGGAAAGCCAGAGACAATCCCAGCAGCTTTTCTCTAGAGGCTGAAGAAGTATAGATATGCCCATGGCACTTAAAAAGGGCACTTTAAGAACACAACCAGGCAAAGGACCCTTTCTCCCTGTGGAATCTAAGAAATGGCTGGGAAAACCTTCCATCATGCTGTCATGGAGTGTGTGGACGCAAAGCTTTCCTTGAAGGGAGGTTAACAAATAAGAGCACTAGCCTCTTTGACTGGTCCTTGTCTGCTGAGTGACTTTACAAGGAGGGACACCAAGTGACCACGCCCTCTGCTGATATCATGGCAGAAATGGATTCTCCTTTAGCCTTTCAAAGGAGGATACAGTCTGTTTTCTGTTGTTCTACAAACACTGAGGGAGCCCAGTTCTGGACACTGTGCCGGGCTCTCTGTGGAGCAAGAGCCCTACACTGGAGAGGTTTAGCCATTATACAAGCCTCTTCTTTGCTACCTCCCCCCACCCCCAGCCACCATCCCCATCTTAAGCCCCCCACCCCCACAATTCTTCCACTCCTGGATAAAAGTGAGCATTTCACGGAACTAAATCATCTACCCTGTGACATCATTAACAGAGACATGACTTCCATTTGAGTCCCTTTTCATTTACCTTCATCTGATTGACTTTGCAGCCCAGAAACCTTCCATAGAAGTAAAATATTCATGATCCTTAAGTATACCCACAGGTAGTGGGCTTTCAATGTCATAAATTTAAACTCTTCGGGGAAGAATCAAAGCAACATAGTTGAGTTCTATAGACATCCTCCTCAGGGCCTCATTTGGAGCCCCCTCCTTTTTTTAAGGAGGTAAGGAGACAGCTCCAGGCTCCTGGTAGAGGCTGTGGGTTCTGTGAACCAAAGGTTGTTCTCAAATCTCAGTTACCTTATCTGCGAATTGGAGATAAGAGTTCCCTGCCTGCCTCACTGGGTAATTGTAATAATCGAAAAAGTTATTCGATAGGCTCATGCTCTAAACTGCAAAGCACAATACATATGGAAGACATGAATGTTTACCCTCCCCCACCCCTTCCCCCCCCCCCCCCACTCCCTGCAGGCTTATTCTTTTTCCTTCTTGCAGGGAGAGTGGGGGTCTTACTCTTATTCTCCAGATGCATTCTTGAGTGTTCTTCCCAATCAAGAATTTAAATAGGAATACAGTCAAGCCTCTACACCAGTGTCCCTCTCTCTGCTCTACATCCTCAGACCGCAGCAGCAACAGGGAGGAAGAGAGAACTGCACATACATAAAAGGCTGTTAGGAAGACACAATAAAAACCAGTCACCTGAAACTAAACAGGTAAAAGAAATAAGTAAATACAGCAGGGTGACTTTTGGAGAGGAGGCCACCTTCCTTGGCACTGAAGCAAGCAAGGAGCTTCCCTTCAGGTGCCACCCCCCGCTGCCCACCTGTAAGGCAGGCTTTGAGCTCATCCACTTTTATAGCCCCTCTGTTGGCCCCTTTTGAAGATTGCACTGCTGGGTGATTAGAGGTTGAATAGACAGGTAAGTGTTATTTTTCCCTTACATCTAAATGTACTTAGAAAAATTATCAGTATTTCTGAGGAAAGAAGAGATGAGGAGTGAAGGAATGTTCTGCCTTTTCCAAAATCCTGCTTGGGTTATTTATTCCTAGATTTCTTCTTTCATTTCAAAAGTGTATGTTAGGGGAACAGATGCAGCTCAAGTGGCTGAATGCCTGCTTCCCATGTATGAGGTCCTAGGTTGGATCCCTGGTACTTCCTAAAAACAAAACAAAACAAAACAAATGAAAAAACAAACTCAAGGGAGAAGGTGTAGCTCAGTGGTTGAGTGCTGGATTCCCACATATGAAGTCCCTGGTTTAATCATCCCCGGCCCTAGTACCTCAAAAAAAAAAAAAAAGAAAAAAAAAGAAAAGAAAAAGTGTATGCTAGGCCTGGGAAGATGATCTTTTGTTGCCTTGGGCAGGGTCTCTTTCCTTACCCCAGTTCTAATGTTATACCTGTGTGGTTCTCTAATTGACACCTGTCAGCCTACTAGACTGCAAACTCCATGAGGACAGATGTATATTCTCAGCACTTAGCACAGTGTCCAACAGGGAATAAACCCTCAATAAATATATGTGCAATAAGTACAGCAATGAGCTCAGGTTAGTTAACTTCCTGTCTTCTACTTTTGTGATTCTACAGTTTCTTAAAAGAAATACATGAGAACTTGCCTATTTAAAGCATATCTATTTCAATCATGGGGCTACAAACGTGGGAAGCTAACAGTTTTACAGAGCTGGTGAGGCTGCTGCCGGATGCATCAGCCACTCCTGAATTGGGAACACAGGACCACACATCTCAGACCCTAAAATAGGGTTTGACGCCACCTTCCTTTTTGCCTTACATGGCCCTTAATGACCTGTCTAGTAGGGATAAGAACCAACTTTGGATTTTTCGCAGACCTGGCTCTCTGGGCTGGAACGTAGCCAATGGCAAACTGCAGGGAACCTGAAAGAATATTTTTTTGCTGAGTCAGGTGTGGGTCTGTGAGAGTCTCCTTAAACCTGGTGCTAGGTGGGAAATCCAAAAGGAAATGTGAGATGCCCTTTCACACTCTGGACCCTAAACAGTGCCTATGTAAATAAATGATCAGTTTGTTTCCAGATTTGCCTGTTATTTAGGGACAACAAAGATATTCTCTCTTAATATTATTATGTGCTGATATCGAAAGTGGGTTGAATATGAGAACAATGAATATCACATGCAAACACCTTTCTTCAGACTTTGCATGAGATGAAAGCACCTTCATTTTCATAGAGCTCTTAAGTATGCGAAGAGTAGAAATTTAGTTAAATGTGGGACCGTTCAATGGCAATTTAAAAATAAAAATATAACTTCTTATAAATCTTTATCAAAGTAGCTATTTTGAAAGGCACTGTTAATTATCCACCCCAGTCCCCACCTATTCTTCCTCTGAGTAACAGAACCCCACCTCCAGTTTTACCGGGGAATATGGCTGCTCATTAAGAGACTACATTTCCCAAGCTCCTTTGCACCTAGGTATGGCCATGAGACTACTAAATTTGGGCCAACAGAATGCAAATGGAAGTGATCCATGCTAATTCTCAATCTCAATTTTAAAGAAACCTGGCTATCTTCCACTTCCCCAGGCTGGGAAATAGAGAAAACTTGAGCAGCCACCTTGTTCCAAGAGCTGGGACCTGTCTGAACCATGGCAGGGCTTGCTGCCAGGGTCCCTGGATGACCCTGTGGAGCGAAGCTCCAGACTCATCATGGATTGCCAGCTACCTTGAAAATGTTATGCAAACAAATACACTTCCATCCTATGTAAGACACTGCAATTTTAGATCTCTTTTTGCAGTGGCTTAGCCTTAACCTTAAAACAGGATTTTATGAAGTCAGCACTCTTTGAATAAGAAGGAAAAACAGAAAATCTGGAATTAATGCAAATTAGGAAAGAAATTCTAATTTCATAGATGGAATCAAGAAACATGATATCTTATGCGGTAAACACAATATACACTATTATAAGCCAGTGCTAAGATGTTAAAGGATGAGAAAGAGAAAAAATATAGAAAGCTAATTGGGACGAGGCTTACAAGAGGTCACTTTGTCTATTCTTAGTTTATTGTTCTGTTCAGTGATAAATGGAACTCTGCAGCATTTGAACTTTACTTGAACTCTTTCTCCTTGTCTCACAATAGACAGTCAGTCATCTTTAAATTATCTACGAATTATTATTCAAGAACAGTTTTAAATATCAATAAATCTCTGTGCCTAAAATAATAAAGAAAAAAACAAAATGGAGAGACTCTATTTTTGAAATCCAGGCAAAGATAGAGGGAAATGAATCATTAGAGTACTATTAATATGGTGCTGTCAAGTTAATAGGTACTAGTTGAAGATATATGACTAAACACATGAGGATGAAAGTCTGAAAGAAAGAATTACATCCCATCCAGTAATGGCAAGATCATGATAATGGGGCTTAAGTAAAATTGCTTTGGGGAAATCACGAAATTTCTGGGTGAAATTCAGAATCCTAATTAAAACTCATGGGAAACAGCAAATTTGATGTTTTACTATTTCCTCACAATCCCTGACAGAAAATCACAACAAGAGTAGCAAAACCATGACAGTTCACAAAGCACTGCCCAGTCCTTGAGGCCCAATAATAATTTTCACTTATTGGAGAAGTTGAAGCTCCAAGAATTGGAAGAGTTAGAGCTTCAGGAGAAGGAAAAGGCAGTTTGCTGAGGTCAAGAAAAAGGTAGAAAAGAGCAAGCTGGGTTCTAATGATGAAATCAGATGAGAAATTTAATCAATGTCTTCCCAACATGGCTTTTACTTATATCTTAAAAATGTAATAGCGTAAAAAAAAGCTGAATCCACCTGAACTAAAAGACATTAAAATATAATTAACTAGCATTTTTTTTTAACTGGTGTTAACTTTGCTTTCTAAATAAAAGCAAGGCTGGGAGGAAGGGAAGGGGGTGGTGGTGAGGGAAATAAGGGATGAATGACTCCTTCTTATGCCCAGGAACATGGGGTGTGATGTGAGGCTGCTTTGAAGCAACCCAGGACCCAAGGATGGGAACAAAGGTTGTCCACAGAGCTACTGGAATCAGGAGGAGTCATTAAATTGGGAGATTTCACCTCCTCCAGGCACTGCAGTGCTTGATTAAAAGCTCAGAGCTGAAAGTACTTTAGGAAGGAAACCAAATGATTCCTTTTCTGGATAACTGAAAAAAAATTTACTCAAATATCCACCTTAAATTCTACTTTTTTCACAGACAAGGTCAGCTTTACTTAAAACATCCATAACCGCAAATGTTCTGCAACTCTGCAGCCTTATGTTGCAAGGACTCCTTTCATCAGTGTCTTTAAGCGTACATCTGTCCCTGAAATGCAGTTTCACTGTACCCTATGCATGCCTATCTTCATATCCTGAAGTGGCATAGATACTGTCTTCAACCATTAGGGATCAGGAGCCAATGGGGAGGGGATTTGAGCCTGGGAAGGGTGTTTCAGGTTGTCAGACCAGCACTTGCACAGGCACAGAGGTGTAAATGAGCAGACATTATTCAGGACCCACATATTGCTCAGAACCTTCCAGTTGCTTATTGATGCCTAAAATTTCTTACACTCCCATTTGGAATTAGAATTGTTAAAATGCAAATAAGTCTACATGATTAGAATAAGCAAACTCTTAGAGTCAGAATCTAGACTATAGCTTACCAGGGGATGGCATGGGGATAGGGAATGGAAAGTTAAGTCTTAAAATATACAGGGTTCCTATTTGGAATGATGGAAATGTCTTGGTAATGGATGGTGGTGATGGTAGTACAACATTGTGAATGCAATTAACAGCACTGAAATATATAACTGAATGTGACTAAAAGGGGGAATGTTAGATTGTATATATGGTAATGCAGTAATAATTTTAAAAAGAATCCATAGAACTACACTATACACACAGTGAATTCTGAATTAAATCATGGGCTTTAATTAATAGTGCAACCATAAAAAGTGCTATCATCAATTGTAACAAATGTTCCACACCAATGCAAGGTGTTGGTGGTGGAGGGGAGTGTCTGGGAATCCTGTAATTTAGGCATGATTGTTCTATAAACATACAAACTTCTCTAATTTTATAAAAATGAAAATATTGCTTGAAACTCCTCCATTAGCAGACTTACTTTGCTAAACTGTGATTCACCACTCAGTCAGGCAACTGGTATAATACACAAACCTCAATTCCTTCCTGTTCTATAGGAGAGAAGAACAAATGGCAGTGCTTGGAAGGCTACCAACTGATAAGCTATGGATATGGACAAATTTGGCAGGCTCTGTATTTGAGACATTGGTTGGTCCCCAAATCATCAAGTAAATTATTGGCATGTAATTATTATTTCAACTTCCTTCAAGACAAATGTATTATTAAAACAATGAATCTTGGCTTACTAATATAATTCATAGATCTGGGGACATTCTTATTATGCTATCCGTTTGAAAGATTCTTGGGGGCAGATTGGTTTTTTGGTCTTGACCTTAATTGCACAGCAACATTTTGCCAGTTTCCCTTTCAGAGCTTTATTTATTTATTTTAGCATGTAATTTAATTGAAACAAAAATGATCTGCTGAAATAATAAGTCTCCTATGGTGTGATACTTAATAGACAAATGCATCTTTTCCAAAATAACATGTTTTCTACCTGACACGTAGACTTTTAGCTGTATTTATCATCCATTCATCCATTCATCCTTGTTCCAATCTTGCCATTCTCTATGTTCTTAGCAAGTCACGTATTCTCCTCAGGCTTAAGCTAAGATATCAAATATTATAACTTACCTCATGAACTTAAAATTTCCAACCCTTTGTGAATAATGGTAAATGAATGTGATAATCAAATTCATACTTTTTTCTATAATTTCATGGGTGAATATAAACACTAGAAGTTTGGTGACTGTACATTCTCCATACAGGAGCTTTAATAGACCAGCAAACTGTTAGTGCTCTACCTACCTGGAGAGATGAACATAATCATAATATGCAAATCAGAAATTCAAATTGGGATTGACTTCCCAGGATGAATACAGCTATTTTCAGGTGGAGCATGACATCTTCATCTATTCTTCTCTCCATTCTTTCAACATTTATTCGATATCTACTTAGAAACAAAAGCCATGCTCTCTTTCTGAATAGGAAAAACAATACAGTGTGGCATGGGCTATGGGAGAGGCATGTCCAGCTGTTATAAGATCACAGAAATAGGACACATAATTCAAACTAAGAAGTTAAGAGTGGTTCCACCCAAGAGAGGTAATTCTTGAGTGAATTTGAAGCAAGTAGAAATTTTCTAGGCAAAGCAGGAGGCAGGTGGAGAATGGTTACTTGGGTAGAAAAAAAATCATACTGCAAAGGCATAAGGCATAAAGAAAAGTACAGAATTTTGAGAAATGTAAATAGTTCAGAATGGCCTGTGGTATATTTGGACACGTTGGCACAAGCAAGGCAGACAATCAAGGACAAGATAATTGGGTGTTGTGTGCCCTGAAAGTCAGAGAGTAAATAAAGTTTTTTTTTAAAGCAAGGCTTGACTTCTCACTCATACAAATTATTAATAATAATAGAATGACTAAAATTCTACTATAAAAACAAACAGAAGACATGAATAAGCAATTCACAGAATACAAAAGTACCTGTGGCTAATAAACACAAGAAAACATGTTCTGTTCCATTTGGACAACACCAAGGCTTCATATTTCAATTACTGAATCAGAAAACATATCATTTAAATCACATTCAATTTGAGCAAGGGTGTGTGCAACATCAAGTCTCATGTACTACAGGTATAATTTGTTCCCTCTTTTCTGGAATGCAATTGGACAAAATGTATCAAAAACATCAGAAATACACATATCCTTTGACTCAATAATTCCACTTCTAGCAATTGATCACAAGGAAATAACCAGAGGCAGGAGTTAAAGATTTAAGCACAAAGTTCACTTAATGTTAATTAAAATGATGGAAAAAATGGACACAGCCCAAATGTTCAACAACAGAGGAGTAGTTAACTTATGGTACAGTCATTTTATTTGCTATAAGGTGGACATTCAAATAATATTTTAAAATAATTTTTAATGGTATAGCATAATGCATTATACCTCATGTGAAGAAATTAAACAATAAAGTGATATATGGAACATGATCTCAATGGTGATTAGGAAAACTGCACAGACATATCTTTTTAAAAACAGGAAGGAAATGCACCAAGATGATAATGATTATATGTTTGGGTTTTAAGATTATAGAAAATTTTATTTTCTTTGTTATGTTTTCAAGGAATTTCCAGGGCTTAAGGAAAAACAGTATGAACATGTATCACTTATACATTTTAAAGTTATTTATATAAAAGTCAATATTAATTTATCTGTGATGTGGAGGCTGAACTGGAGGGTGGCAGAGAATGGAGATGGGCTACCACCTGCAGGGGCTGCTGTAGTGATCCAAAAGGGAAAAGATGCGGGTCTCGGCTGAGTTAACGGCAAGGGCACGGAGCAGAAAGGAAAGCTTCAGAGGATATGAAGGAGAAAGATCCACAGGAGAAAATCCATACTGTTTAGTATGGGGCACAGGGGGAAGGAGGAGTTGGTTGAATGAATCTGGGTTCCTGGTGAGTCTGAGGGGAGCAGCCAGTTTGCAGGTATAAAGAAAGATATGAAACACCCCATTTTGGACATGTTTAGTTTGCTGTGTCTTTGGAACATTCAAGTGAAGATGTTCAATAAATAGTTCCCAGTATAGATCTGGGCCTCAGCAAACAGATCTGGAAGTCATCAGCAGAGAAGTGATACATGAAGTCAGAATCTGGGATGAGAAACCCTGATGTGAGCTGATAGCAAAGGACAGAACCTGGGAAAATCTGACACTGAAGGGAAGAATGAAGGAAGAAAATGGAGATGAGGAGTGGCCAGAGAAGAAAAGAAAGCCAAAAGAGAAGAGCCTGACAGAAGCCCGTAAAAAAAGAAATTTCAGGAAGTAGAGAGGGGTCACCTGTGTTAAAGTCTGAAAAGGAAAGTTGCTGGAGGGAGCATTGGCAACAAGAGAGTGTCAGTTATTCAGATGCAAAAAAGCAGTGCATGTATGCGGACTGAGAGGAAGAAGCCAGGGGAGGAGATTCAGGGGTAAGAAGAACAGCCGATGAATCTGGGAAGGCAGTAAGAGAGAAGATCCAGAACACAAGGGTTACCTTAGGCCAAAGAAGAAATACTGCCTCCAGTGAAACAGGAGGGAAGGGAGTAAGGTAGGACAAGGAAAAGAACTGGGGGGCAAACGTTGATTAACAGCAATACTCATTGACTCTGAGGGCAGCTTTTGATTAATGCTTAAGAATGCCCTGGAGTCAGACTGCCCAGGCTTGTGTTCCAGTTTCTCTATTGGCGGAAGGGGTGAGAAAGCGGGGAATGGTTTTGTTAACACTCATTGAGCAATGACTATATGCTGGTGACTATGTAAGATGCCAACAGTCTCCTGAGGGAGGTGCTGATATTATCCCCATTTTCACAGATAGGCATAAGCTAAGGACTTGCTTAAGGTCACACAGCTAAGAAGCTGGAAGACGGCATCACTCAGTGGTCAGGCACACAGACTGGAGCTAAACTACTTAGGCAGAATTACTGCTTCCACCACACTGAACTTCTCTGGGTCTCAGTTTCCTCATCTGTAAAAAATGAGGATGATATTTGAACTGACCTCAAATGTTGTCATGAGAATTATAAATGAGAATATACACATAAGATACTTAGGAGTAGTAGCATAGTAGAGTAAAAACTCAATAAATAAATGTTAGTTCTTATCATTGAAGTATTGCTTATAACAGTAAGGCATTAAAGACCACCTAAATGTCTAATAGAAATTACATAAGGATACTAACAAGTCCCTGCATTGGTTTCTTAGGACTGCCATAACAAATTACCATAAACTTGGTGGCCTCAAACAAGAGCAATCTATTCTCTCACAGTCCTGGTGTCAGCAGGGCTGTGCTCCCTCTGAAGGCTCCAAGATGGGATCCTTCCAGTCCCTGCCAGCCTCTGGAGGCTCCAGGCATTCCTGAGCCTGTGGCAGCATAAATCCATTCTCTGCCCCTGCCATCACATGGTCTTTTCTTCTGTTTCTCTGTGTCTCAAATCTCCCTCTGCCTTTCTCTCGTAAGGGCACCCATCATTGGGTTTAGAGGATTTGGAACCCACCCTAAATCGAGGATGATGTCACCATGAGATCCTTACCTTAAGTGCATCATCAAAGACCTCATTGCCATTAAATTCTCGTTCACAGCTTCCAGAAGATAGGACTTGGGCATATCTTTTTGAAGCCATTATCCAACCTGCTATAGAACCTCCCCAAACCTTGAAAATCAGGTTAGCTTTTCAGGACAAAATTGTCAAGAAAAAAAAAAATTGAATTAAAAATCACCTATTAAACAGGCAGTAAGACATGCAACTGAAAAGTACCTCCAATCTGTATGCCCGGGCATAGCTTAAACATATCTGAATCTGTTGCTTTCAAAGTGAGTTTGGACACCATGCCCCACTGGAAATGGATGCCAGAGAGATGCAGGAGTTTGTTGGACCCACCCGGGACTATGCAGGGGAGAGGGTCTCCTACAGGCCCACCCCAAATATGTAAGTGGGTACAATGGCCATAACTCTAGGCCATTAAATACACAACCCTTGCTCTGATTCCATATTCATTGAGCAATCGTGGGATTATCTTTGGTATTCCACATTGATTTTCCTAAAGCACGGGTTCTTAACTAGGGATCCGTAAGCTTGAATTGAAATTTAAAAAAACACACACACATTATTCTTGTGGGGACGTGTTTGTGTGGCTGTGATATATTTATTGAATAATACTCAGAACAGTGTGGACTTAGTACGGGTCCTTGGTTTTCACCTGACTGGCAAATGGGCCTGTGGAACAAAAAAAGTTAAGAACCCTTGTCCTAAAGAGAAAGCTGTCCAGAGCATGTGATATCCTGTTGCTTTGATGGTTGTATTTCTTACTGCATGTTAGTAAAATGGCATTCTTGTTTATATACCAGTCACTTTTGAGTCTGTCTAGTGTAGATGTGGTCCAGAGAGATTGAGCCACTCTTGGGATATTGACAATAATAGGTTTCTGAGTTCAAAAAATGGAGGGCTATTCACTGGAATGTAGAGACTTCACTAACACAATGTCACCTCTTGTTACAATCCCTGGTGATATTTCTTGGCATCATGTATTTCATTTTCACTTAAAAGGCAGAAGGTTTAATTTATTCTAAGTATATCCCACCTGACTTTGAAGATACCTAAGTAAAAAATATTAAAATAAAAAAAAATGCTTATGTTTCTTTCTTTCCTTAAGATTGCATTTATTTAATACACAATTCCTTTCATCTTTTTACATTTCATATTTCATTACAAATCTTTAAAATTTAAGATAATTTATCTTTACTACCAATCAAAAAAATTATATCATAACAGAGGGAGGGATAGCAGTATGGGATACAGTTACATGATATTCAGAAGCCATCTGACCCACTGTGCAGCTTCTTAACTGAATTTGTGGATAAATATTCCCCTAATAACAAGTATCTATGATGCTCCGAAAATCTCCAGGAAAAGATAGCCATGTAAAAGAATTACCCATCACCTATGACAAAATCCATTTCAACACTGAACCACCTTCATATGCAACAAGTTTAAAAAAAAATTCTCCGGTAAATTTTTCCTATGACCTGCACCTGCTGTTTAAAAAGTGGTCACCAAGGTAGCAAATCACACAGACCAGATTCAAAGCCAGAGTTTCAAGGGGTCAGAGCCTGTCTCTTTCCATTAAATCCCAATGCATCCACCAAAACGACTCTAAAATTCCTTCTTCATTTTCTTTCCTTTTAGCTCAAACTTTTTTTTTCTCATTTCTGAACTCTCCTCATGCGAACTTTGTGAAAAAGGCCCGATTCTACTTGTAGTGTCCCTTTATTAATGTTTCAAGGGCCTGATCCTCAACTTGCTCAGCTCTGCAAAACTGGTGCTCTTTCACTGCAGCAGGCACCCCAGTGAGGCATCCAATTTTGCAAGAAAGGGTTTCAGCGCAAAAGGTTCTGCAGATACTGATTGGCTCAGCATGGGCTCCACCAGGCTGTGAGATGAGAAGATGCAGCCTCTTGTCACTTCAGAGGGAATGAGGAAGAGTGAGGATGTTCTCAGAAAGGGAATAATCAGATAACAGTAACCTAGTGCTGGTATGGTAAAAGGGCTGCTCCACAACCAAGCCTCTCCTGTTATCTCCCAGATGGTGTAGAAGTGCTAACCAACCTGAAGTCTGGGTTGTCACTTCAGTTGTCACCCAGTCCAGACAGGTAGGAATGACACATACAAAAAGCAATACAGGCAAGAAATACTAAAAATGCTATGATTTCCCAAAGGCAGAAGCAAAGCACACATATTTTTCAGACTCCCTGAAGGGCCAAATAAAATTTGAAACTGTCTGTGCATTCTAAAACATTTATCACAATGTATCTAATCATTCTGACAGAAATAAGGAACAAGAGTCTCTAATTCTTTAAGTTGATAAGAAAACTCCATTATTTCAATTTATCCTTCTTACTAAAAGAGGGGAATAGGTAATACATGTTCAGAATGCTTGCTACTAAAAGTAGTTGAAATAAAGCAATAAATTCTCATTTTCTTGGGAAATTTAAGCCCCCAAATATTTTATAGAGAAAGTGTGTAGAGAAAAAAACTGATAGCCTGAGGTGAGAAGTCCCCCCAAAAAAGGGAACAAAGTAAGCGAAAGGAGGAGTGGAACACCTTGAAACCAATTTCAGCTGCTTAATAATTCCCCCAAAGGTGAAGCTGGCTTGGAAGCTTAGTCAAATGCTGAAGGTCCAACATACACCAGAAGGGAGTTATTAATTAACCTAAGTCGCATTACAAAGCCTATTCTATTGCTTAATGACACAATGCCTAACATTAATATTTGCTTTATAAAATGAGATTATCTCAGCAATTTACAAGGAATAAAAATACCAGAAA
The DNA here is from genome assembly GCA_026826555.1 of Tolypeutes matacus. Taxonomy (NCBI): domain Eukaryota; kingdom Metazoa; phylum Chordata; class Mammalia; order Cingulata; family Chlamyphoridae; genus Tolypeutes; species Tolypeutes matacus. The sequence goes on along the minus strand of JAKSZT010018658.1, from coordinate 8,384,424 downwards.
CTATTTATAAAATCCCTTTCCTTCAACACTGTGGGATATTTTGAATACTTTTCCAACTTAGCTGACATTCACTCCTAGTTGAAAATAGGATCAGTTTTACATGAGTCTCAGAAATGTCCCTCTATGTATGGCAGTTGCATCATGTCAACGTTTAACTAATTAAAAGTAATATTGTTGGGCTGGGAGCAGCAGTGAAGCCAATATCAAGAAAACCAGGTACCATACTCTCAGAGGTCTGGCTTAGGTTTATTGAATTTATTCTCTGATAATGGCTCAATTTTTGCAATGCATATTACCATTTTCTTAATTTGCTAAACCAATACATTTTCTTATTTTGATTAACCTTAATAGTCTCCTTCACTTTGGTAAAGGCCATGCAAATTAATCACAGTTGAAGACTCTCTTTTAAAAGTAACCCAACTTAAAAAAGAGAGTAGATATGGAGGCAGTGGCGACTGGAGGTTCTGAGGGGAGAGAGAGGGAAAAATAGGTGTAATATGGGGGCAATTTTGGGAATTGTCCCGAATGACATTGCAATGACATTGCAATGACACAGGCCATTATATATCTTGTCATAACTTACAAAAATATGCGGGAGAGAGTGTAAACCACAATGTAAACTACAATCTACGCTTAGTGGCAATGCTCCAAGATGTGTTCATCAATTGTAACGAATGTACCACACTAAAGAAGGATGCTGTTAATGTGGGAAATTGTTGGAGGGGTAGGGAGTGGGGCATATGGGAATCCCCTCTATTTTTAATGTAACATTTATACAATCTAAGTATCTTTAAAAAAAATTAAAAAAAATACATAAGACAGTAGAAACCAAAACATACATCTGAACATGTGTGTAATGTAGTTCTCCAGGCAGGTTTTTCAGGGACAGATCATCAATGCACGTGGCTTGCAAAAGCACCAGGATAGAGCCCTTTAATGCAAACATTTTTAGGACTTGAAATTCGTGACCTGGAGGAGAATTGCTCAGAAAAATGCCTAACTTACAGCCCCAGTAGCAACAACAATAACAACAATATTATTTCCATTTGGGTACCTACTCTGTATCAAATATATAATGTGCATTATCTCATGCAATATCACAATAAACTTGCAAGTCAGACCCAATCCCCATTTAATAGATGAGACAAATGAGCCTTAGAGAGATGGTGGGTGTCCAGGGCTGGAACTAGAGTCTCCAGAAGCCTCTTTATGGAACTGCACACAATGTCTCAAAACTCCAGAGCAAAATCACCTGAACAAAACAGGCAGATATCAACAACTCATTGCTCTTCTCAAAGATGTCTACATAAAGCTTAAAGTTTAAAGCTGAAAACCACAGCTCATCAGCGTTTGAACCACTCATCTACATCTGAGCATCGTCAGGGAAGCTGTGACGATGCGACCACATTCTAGAGACCAATGGATCTCAATAAAAAACAGTAGTACACAGACTGCTCACACAGGAGAAATTCTCAAGCATCCTGGTGTTGACCGAAATTAGTTTACATTACTGTTATTTAAATAAGCACATGGGGAACTAGGTATGACCATTCTATTCTTAAAGGTCTTAGAAAATTATAAAACAAAAATAAATGCTCAAATTAGATTCAAATTACAAAGCCAGTGGCTCACAGCACCAAGAGGGTGCCAGCTCTACACAGGATTGTTTGAGTGCAGCTCCCCACTACCATCCCCTCCTGTGAATACAGCTGTTCCTCCTCTTCTTGCGTGAAAACTCACACCACTGAGAAGCCTTCATTTTCCCTTTTTAATGGACTAAATCCGATGCTGTCCTTTACTTCTAAAATAAAAGTGATGAAAGATAAAAGATCAAAAACTGTATTTTTATTTTTTCATTTTTTTAATATCCCAATCTTTAATTTAATTTTTATTTTAAAAAAAATTTAATGTATTTTATCTCTTACATTTAAACTTATATCATTATTTCATTTTCCTATTAATTGTATTCAGCTATTGTAATGGCTTCATCTTTGAAGAAGCTTTGGATCACAGAAGGGTTACAACTGGGGCGGGGGAGGATCGCTGGTGTGGGGTGTCAGGGATGGGGGATGCATGGGAGGAAGTTCACCTGGGCATAAATATAAGGTATATAAAAATGTTCAAATGCTCACGGGGCATTGTCACAGTGGGTGGAGAATCACTCAATAAATGAGAGAATACTGAATTCCCAACCTGGAGAGCTCTGCCACATTCTCTAAGGGAGCAGCAACAGTCCCCCAAGTGCAGGGACAGTGACTGGTGAAAAAAGATATTACCTATAATCAATAGTGAAAAGAAAACTGGAGATGCTGTATTAAATTTTTATTACCATAGAAATAAATACAGAAAATTTTAATATATAAAACAACCCTATCCATATCTGGAACTCTTTATCTAGTTCTGCCTATAACTCTCTAGCTCTCTGATAATGAGCTTAACAGATCTCTGAGAAATAGGCATTAGAAACTAAAGCTGAATTTATCATGATCGATAGTTAGAGAACTAAATTTATTAACACCTTTCATTTTATTCTTTGCAAGCATATGTTATGGCACTTATTTGCTAGGATGGAGCTCAGAAAAAGTAGAGTAATAAATGAGCAAGGAATGTTAGACTAAATTCTGCATATGAATTCTAGCTAGCTTAAAAACAAGTTAGAATTCTTACCAGTTTTTGAAACACATTTCACTATTAAATGACCATGTTCTAAAGGTTTCATACAGCTAGAAGAAGAAGCTAAAATGGGATCCTATTTTCAGAATTAGCCAGCTAATGCTAGGATTCAAGTTTAAAAAGAAAGAATGAAAGATGATCTATCTAAAATAAGATTTTAGCAGATAAAGGGACTGGAAGACTCTATTATCATTAAAAAATATCAGAAGGGCCAAAAAAGGAAAAAAAAAAAAAATAGGTGTGGGAAAACTGAAACATTTTGTCCCACAATGAAAATCTGGGCCATATTTCTATCTTGTAGGAGGAAATGAGAATTCCAACACTGTTAAAATAGAGTAGGTGTAGATGAAGGAAAATATTTATCAACATGTAGTTAACACCCTTGGCTTTAAAAGACAGAGATATGTAGATGTTTCAAAAAGAACAGATGAAACACACTTTGCTAACATCTAAAAGAACAGGACTGATAATTGGGAATGTTTCTTATCCTTATCCGTTCTGAGCCTCAATGTCTGCATCTGTAAAATGGGGCTGATAGTAAACACCTCTTAGACTGGCTGTTAGGACTGCAAAGATACACAGGGGTGGGCATCCAGATGGCCGTGCCTGGGCTGGGGGACTCTGGGACCTTGACCAGAGGTGAATTTTTTGATCCAGAGGTAGACATTCTATCCAAGCTGGGACAATCAGATTGTCCCTGACATTTAAAATTTCACCACTGATTTATTTCATTCAGTCATTCAACAAGTATTTTTTGAGTGCCTACTAAGGGTATTCTGCTAGTCCCTGTTGAACAAAACTGACAGTGAGGCTATACTCATAAAGCTTACATTCTATTGGGATGACACAGACAATAAACAAATAAGAAAATATTAGATCTTATGCAATGGTGAAAACATAACAGGGGTGAAGTGATGAGGCGTGACTAACGGAGAAGCTACCTCAGGTTGGTAGTGAGAAAGACCTCTCTGGGGAGGTGATAAAAAGGAGAAAACCATGTAAAATATCTAGGATAGATCATTCCAGGTAGAACCAGGAGAGGAAGATCAAGGTGGCTTAAAGCATAAGGGGATGAACAAGAAGAGGTGAGTTTGGACAAACAGATGAAATCACATAGGGCCTTGTAGGCCATGTGGGTAATGCATTTGAATTTTATTTTAAATGCAACAGGGAATCATTGGAAGGTTTTGTGCATAGAGTGGTATGGCCCAATTTGTGTTTTCAAAAGATCACTCTGGCTTCTGACTAGAGACCGGATTATAGAGCAGCAAGCACAGAAGAAAGGAGAGCTGTTAGAAGGCTACTGTGGTGCCTAGAAGTAAGGTGATAGGACTAAGGTTATAGTGGAAAAGGTAGTAAACAGACTGTAGAGGTGAAATCCATAGGACTTACTGATATAGAGAGTGGGAAACAAAAGAGTTAAGGAAGACCATTAGGCTCATGGCTTGAGTGACTAAGTGGCTGGGGGTCACATTTCCTGAAATGGGGAAGACTATGGAAAAGCAGATGTTTTTTTGCGGGGGGAAACCCACAGTTATTTATTTGGCCAGTTTAAGTATGAATCCTCCACTAGACACCAAGTGCTGCATTTGGGTTCAGTCCTGGGAGACATTAGAGCTGAGACAGCACACCAGTGATGCCCGGGAGGGGACCTAGGTCACCAGGGTGCCTGTGATTTCTGCCATTCTGCAGTCATTTGTTGAACTTCTCCTGTCATACTACATTCTTTCAAAAACTTACCCTTTTTTGCTTAGGCTGGCTTTCTAGTATCTATTGTTTGCAACCCCAAAGGACCTTAACAAATCCTTGGTGTTTTAAAAAGAGAATTTCTAAAGTTCTTTGCTACTTTATTACTTTATGAACCTATGAAGATTTATTTTTTTTTAACTAAACCATGGTGTCAAGTGAAACTTAGGGCAGTGATGGTGGGCGCAGCAGGCACTGTCTGTAATGCTAATGTCTACACGATATTGAGTCCTGGTTATGAAAGAGGCACTGTACTAAGGGCCTTTTCACATTTTGTCTCATTTAATCCTTACAACAACTCTGAAGTGGTGTCTAAGGTCAGAGAGACAGCAAGCATTAGAGCTGGAGTTCCAAACCCCGGTCTGGCTGACTCCCAAAAGTGCATCAGTTAACCACTGTACTGTGCTGGAGCAGGTTTTCCCCGGCCATGACAGGAGAAGATTCCATGAGGGCCCGAGAGGGATTTGTGATCCCTGTGGTGGCAGACCAGAGGTTGCAGCGCCCTACCTTCTCGGCTCACTGCAGGGCTGGCCATTACCCAAGCTCCTATTGCTGAACTCTAAATGGAACGTGTAGAATTCCGGGTGCTATCCCTTTTTCAGCTGGGCCCTCTATTCTTCAGCAGAGCAGAACCAACGCAAGGTGTATCTTCACGTTGGCTTTGGGTAGGAAGGCTGTCATAGGGATTTGTGATTAGGGAAGATACAAGACATCCTCAGCATTTTACAGATTGGGAAACTGAGGCCCAAAGAAGTTAGTTTCCAAGATTACATGACTAATTAGCTAGAATTGGAGGCACTATTCTGACTTTCATCACTACAAATTAGTTTTACCTGTTCCTAAACCTTATATGAACTGAACAATAAATATGTACTCTTTAAAATAAGTAATCATTTTTGCTCTATATTATAGCTGTGAAATTCTTCCATTTTGCGTATTGTATTTTATTCTTTTTTTATTGGGGTGTAGCATTCCATTGTACAAATATATCTAGTTCATCCTTTCTCCTGGTGATGGATATTTGGATGGTTTCTACTTTAGAGCTTTTATGAATAATGCCACTGTAAACATTCTTGTGAATGTCTTCAGGTAACCCTATGCATTCATTTATCTTGGGGAAAAGGACTAGTGAATCATAAGGCAGACGTATATTTTGTTCTAGAAAACTCTGCAAATAATTTTCCAAAGCGGTTGTCATTATTTGCCCTCCCACTGGCAATACACGAGAGCATTAGTTGTTCCACGTTCTTGCCAACCCTTGACTGTATTTTTGCTTTCATCCACTCTGCTGGTTGTGGAAAGGGATCTCGTTATGGTTTCAACTTCCACTTATGACTAATGATTTGGTGCATCTTTTCAAATGCCTTTTTGGCCATTAGGATATCACCCTTTTTTGAAATGTCTTCAAGTATTTTGCTCATTTTTAAATTGGGCTGTTTGTCTTTCTCACTGATTTGTAGAATTTACTCATATATTCTGGAAATGAGTCCTTGTCAGATATATGTATTGTAAATGTCTTTTCCCAGTCTGTGGCTTGACTTTTTATTCTCTGAATACCGTTTTTGATAAATACAAGTTCTTAATTTTAATTAAGTCCAATTTATCCATCTTTTCTATAATAGCCAGTGATTTTTATGTCTTTTTTAAGAAATCTTTGCCTACTTCAGACTTAGCTCTTTGTATTCAGGGAGCTCAGAAGCCATTTAGAAGTTTTCTGTATATTTGGCAGGTTTGGAAAATGCTGACAATGAAGTTTTTTTCAGGCACAGGAAAGAAGATGTTGAGAGGTCAAAAGAGAAGTACAGTGGGGCTGAAGCAGGTAGAAACGTATGGAATGCCATTGTGGTGTGGTAGGGGAAGAGCAGTAATTAATGGGGTTTGGTGGTGGGAATATTTCTAGAGAAAGAATAACAGTCAGAATACCAAAAGGCTTAGAGCAAGCCTTTCACTGACAATAGCCCCATGCTTTTGATAAAGACAGTAGTCAACACCTCACTGAGCAATTGCTGCAATTTCCTGACCAGGTTTAGAATGGGGGCCCTAGCAGAGTGCTGCAAAGCAGTAGGTGCACAAACAACTTACATCTCTGGAGCAATAAGGCAGTTTATAAATAAATAGTTCAAAAGACAGAAGTAGCAGGTGCATTACTTCATCTTCTCTTGGCCCTACCTGTCTGTTATTCCAGCCACTGCTACAGGCACCAGCTCTGTGTATGGTTCTGATCTGCTGCATGCAGTTTGCAACCTGACGGGCTTGCCTCCCCCATAGTGACTGTCTCTTTCCACCCCTGGCATCTCTGCTGACACAGAGGCAGGTGCCCCAAGAACCCACTTGGTATTCATGCATATACAACTCTGAAGGACAGAGAAGACAATCCGTGGAGAGAAACTCTGACCAGTGGGGACTGGGGGTCAATGGGTAAACGCTTCCCCCTGCTTCTTTCCCTGAACAGGAGGTCCTGTACCTCATTTCATAGTTTCTCAGGCTACTTCCTGGGATCCAGCAACCAGTGGCCATAGTAGGGGTCTGCTCAATTACCCGTCTTTGTATTGGCTCCACCACCTTTCCTTCTTTACTCCATCTGGCCCCTATTCCTGCCCTCTGGCTCCCAGGTTAAGACAGTATCAGTAAGACTTTCGCTTGATTGATTTTGTTTCATCAGATTTCAAATGTGGGTCAACTTTGCACTTTCACAACTTCAAAGGGGGACTTGAACATTTTATAGGGAAGGAATCATTATGAATTAAATTCACCCGATCAGCTACACAAGTCAGCAACATGGATAATGTATTCAAAAATCAATGTGACTCTCTATTAGTCACAGAGCTGAAAATATTTCTCCTTAGATGGCTGCTGAAGAGGGGCCAAGAACAGGATCAAAATGTATGCTGGTTCATGAGCTAATCACGGCATGGAACAGAGTTGTGCCCATTGAAAATGTGAGAAATGCAGTAAAAACTGACCATCCAGGAAAAGGGAAGATGACTTTGGTCCCACAATCAGGGCCTTGCCCTGTTTCCAGGCATGGACTCTCCCTTTGAATGACAAGCACCACTCCTGGTGAGCCGAGGTGCTTAGGACATGGTGCTGAGCTGGTCAAGAGGGAGTGTTTCCAGGCACTTGCAAAGGCAGCAATGAGTGAGCAAGCTGTGGAGTCCACGTGATGAAACGGGCATTGGTGATAAGCGGGCAGCACAACCCATATCAACGCAACATCTGAGGGGCTGTGCAGCCCAAGATGGGCTTGTTTCCATGTCCAAAGGACCAAACAATGAGGCCTGTCAACAGATGGTTCAACTTAAATCACTTTTCCTTGGCTTGCTCAGTGCCTTTCCCCTCCAGGAATTCCAGCCCCACAGGGACCACGGATAGTACTGAGTGGAGAAGGCTCATCACTCAGGTTCCCACACTGTCAAGGTTCCTGAAATCCCAGAGGACTACACTTTACAACTCCTCAGACTAAAAGCACACATCTGAGTCATCCTCCTCCTAGCCCTGTACGCAATTTTAAAGGCAATTTTTATGAGGTAATGTAGAAAAGGGCAGGGCGAGGGTTAGAGTGAGAAGAGGATGAGGACGAGGCTGGCAGTGGTGACATTTACCTAGCAGTTGAGAGTCAGCCCTTCCTATTCACACAGCCTACAGGTCTCACATTTTATTTCAGCCACTCTCCCATTTATCAAACTCTGGTTGACAAGACAGTCTTCTCACTAAAGTGAGAATTCTCAGCCCTCAGCAGAGTGCCCAGCGCATTGCAGGAGCTCGGTAAATGTTTCCAGTAGTCTCCTGAAGTCTTTGCTCAAATGCCAACCGAGGCCTATCCTGGCTGCCTTATGAAAATTCCAACTTCCTCTCCCACTCATTCTCCCCCTTGTCTTTCCCTACTCTTTTTCCCTTGACAGCATTTCTAACATACTATATAACATTTATTTTTTATTTTGCTTATCATCTCTTTCCTCAATGGGCAGGGACTTTTGATTGTTTTGTTAGCTGATATAGCTCTATCCTCAAAGGGGAACTTGTGCCTGACCTTGTGAGTCCACATGCCCATTGAGAGACGGTATTTTTAATTTGTTAATTAAGCATTTACTAGAGTACCTGCTCTATGCCAGCCATTGTACTGTGGGCTACAGAAGCAGACATGAAGAAGATAGGTCCCTGTCTTCAAAGACTTAGCGTTAGTGGAGGAGACGTTTATGAACATGGACAACTGTGATACAATGCAGTAAGTGCAAAGGTAGAGACAAACACAAGGTGTTATGGAAACACAGAGGAGAGGCTGATGTGCCGTGGGGTCAGCTAAGGTTCTTTCAGAAATCAAAGCCCTGATGAGCTGAGTCTTCAAGGCTGCATGGATATTAGCTAGAGAGTATGTATGAGGGCAGGATAAGGGAGGGGGTCATGGTAGTGACTGAGAACAATAAACTTCAAAGCTCAAATGTTTATGGCTCCCAAGGTGATGGAACTTCCTCATTGTTGCATCATTCATTCATTCAACATATATTTGCTGTGCTCCTATTCTGTGCCAACATGGTGATTTAGCAGTAAACAAAACAGAATAATTTCTTCTCTCATGAACCTTACATTCTAGTGGGAGAAGACAGATCATAAAACAAATAAATCATATATATAATATATTAGAAAATAAGTGCTATGGATAAGAATAGAGCAAGGAAGAGGGATAAGAAGTGCTGAGGGAATACATTGCAAAGCTTAGAGCTTGATTAACCACCTCGTTTTGGATCATCTCCTATGGTTCTCTAATGGTAGTAGCTAGCCTGTGACTTCAGAGGCTTTTTAAGCAAGCAGGGGGGAGGAAGGAAGCCTTCATGCATTACAGTAATTGTAACAGTAATTATATTTTTAATAAATCCTGTGAAAGCCCTAAAGTAATTATCCAACAAATAAATAAAATGGAAGAATCCTCAGCAGCAGACATTGGACAAAAAAAGATGCTGAGGGAACACATAGCACAGTGACTGGGAGCACAGCTCGGTGCCAGGCAAAAGGTTTGGATCCCAGCTCTGCCACTTCCTGGCTGTGTGACTTAGGCAGTTCCTTCATCTCTCAAAGCCTCACTCTCCTCAACTGTGAAACAGGCACAATGAAAAGAGTAGTTAATTTGAATGCAGTTGTGAAGATTCAATGGGATGATATAGGCAAAACACCTAAGTACAGGGGCTGGCAAGTAATAAACGCTCAATAAAAGTTAAACATTATTGCAGCCAAATATGGACTTTTGATATGTAATTATTGACATCCTTCATCCACGAGCCTGTGAACATGAACTCTTACCTGAGACAAACTGGCCTATTTGGCAGGACAGAACGTGAGAAGAAGTTTGGATTAGGATAGGGGGGCATGGGTGGTTGGCTGAGGTTTGGGGTGCTCTTTTAGTAGTGTCTATGGGGTAATGAGCTGTGGCAGTGTGAGATTATTTATGAATTCCAAAAAGAGAGATGTTTGTAAACTGGTCTGTTCCTCTGGGCATGATACCCTTTGATTGACTAAATTCAAAGGCTTTATGATTACTTAATTAAATCAAGATTAGAGCTTTGATTTGATCACGTCATTAGGGCGACTCAGTTTGAGTCCCTGCTCCCTTTGTGGGCTATATAAACAGATACTCAATAAAAAAGACGGAGAAAATCCTGAGTGTGACAGAGTTGGACTCAGATGTGACTTCTCTACACATGCCTTTTCTGCCCCTTTTATTTGAACCTATAGTGGTGCTGGAGTGGGTAGGTGTACGTCCAAGAGACTTGAATCTCTGGGCTGTCTATGTGACAGGCGGGCCCTGAGCCTCAGTAGAGTTGCAGCACCTACTCTCCAGTTCATTGGACTCACCCAGGACAACTAGCGGGGAGGTGAGGATGGACAACCACCATACCAAGGAACCGAGAGAGTCTATAACTGCAAGCAAGAGAGTACCATCCATCAGACGAATTGGATTGAAGCCTCCTCTCATTTGAAGGTGGAGTAGATATCACCATCCCAGAATCCTCAGGATTGGGGAATGGAATATAGACCAGAGTGAACTTACTGGTATTCTACAATAGACTTATTGTGATTCTATCAATGGAAGAAATTATATCATGGATGTGGAGACAGTGGCCACTGGAGGTGCTGAAGTCCGGGAGAGGAAAAAGAGGTATAATATGGGGGCATTTTCAGGACTTGGAATTGTCCTGAATGACACTGCAATGACAGATACAGGCCATTATATATCCTGCCATAACCTTCAGGGTTGAGTGGGGGAGAGTGTAAACTACTATGTGGCGTATAATCCATGCTTAGTGGCAATACTCCAAAATATGTTAGTCAATTGTAATGAATGTACCACACTAATGAAGGAGGTTGTTGATGTGGGGGAAGGTGAAAGGTATGGGGAGTGGGGCATATGGGAATCCTTTATATTTTTTTGTGTAGCATTTTATGTAATCTAAGTATCTTTTAAAAAAATATAAAAAATATATTTTAAAAAAAGATGGAGAAAAAAGATACACAGAGGAATAGAGAGCATTCCATAGACACAGAAGAGGAGAGAACTTGTCAGATTTGATCCTGTTGCCCCAGGTAGAGAGATGAGCCATTCGCCTGATAGTTTACGGCTGCCTTGTAAAGTGAACAGAGCAGCTGAGCCCAGAAAGAAACAAGCCTCCAGCCTACATTTGAGATCAGAAGAAGCTGGGCCCATGAGCCCTAAGAGGAAGAGGAAGGCTGAACCCTCACAGAGACTGGCAGCCATCTTGCTTCAGCACATGGCAACAGACTTGGGTGAGGAAGTACCTCTTATGGTACCTTGGGTTGGCCTTGTAACTGTAAGCTTTTACCCCAAATAAATGCCCTTTTAAAAAGCCAGCAGGGAAGTGGATGTGGCTCAAGCAACTGAGCTCCCGCTTACCACATGGGAGGTCCTGGGTTCGGTTCCTGGTGCCTCCTAAAGAGAAGGTGAGCACACAGCAAATGGACACAGAGAGCAGACAGTGAGCACAAGCAACGAGGGGGGAATAAGAAAAAAAAAGCCAATAGATTTCTGGTACTTTGCATCAGCACCCCTTTGGCTGACTAATACATGAGCCCAAAGTGATCAAACCTAGGCCTGCTGGGTGAAGGTGAGAGGGAAAGAGCAGCTGGCTGTGAATAGGAAAGATGGTATAAGTCAGACATACGTGCAGGGAGGGAGGAGGGAATTTGCAACCATGCCATGTGAAGAATAAGCTGGAGAAACTTGAGGTTTAGTCTAGAGAAAAGAATTCTGGGAGTGGAGTACAGACCCAATTCTGTCTTCAAAGAACAAAAGTATTTTTATGGCAAAGAAAAAGCAGGCTTGCTCTGTTTGCTTACAGAGCACACTACAACTTGGATGGGTGGGTTGAAGTTACAGAGTCAGAGGGAAAGTACTGAATAACCATGAAAACTGTCTCAGTAAGGAGTGAGGACTCCAAAACTGGGGGAGTTCAAGCAGAGGCTGGAAAGCTGGGGGGAGATGGCTACATCAAGTAAGGGAGCCTTCATTCAAAGTCCTTTCCAATTCTGAAATCTTGACTTCAAGCCTCAACTAAGGAGGCCAAATGTAATGGGAAGTGTTGGAGGACACTGGACTTGGAAATATATAAAATAAAATAAAAACTGACCAATAGAAAAGAGGGTGAGCCTACTCTTAAGAAGTTTGCAGAAATGCAGTCAGGAGGTGATGATGACACAGCCCACAAAATCTGTTCAAAATGTTGTTTTACTTAATCCTCACTGTAATCCTGGGAGAACTAAACTACTCTCATTGCCATTTCAGAACCCTGGCAAGGAAGGCCTGCAAAGCTCAGCAGTTGCCCACACAAATTGCTAGCAAGGGCTGACCTGTAACTTGAGCCCGGTTTTCTGACTTCTTGTTCAGCATTCTTTCCAGTTCACTCTACAGAGTTTCAGTGTAGGATTAAGAAAGAGGGATAAAAAATGAAAATATGGTTTTTTATAGACTTGCAACAGCCTCTAACTACTTTTTCTGTCCCTGTTCTCTCCCTTCACCTTTTAAGGCTGGACTCCTGGGGCACTATGATCTTCCTAAATTATGGTTCTTAACACTGATGTTTCCCTACGGTTCATGAAATTAATTGCAAATTCTCCGCCTGGTCCTGAAGGTTATTGCTCTCAAGGTCATCTATAGCACGACCTATCTACTCTACAGCATTATATTCTACTACTCCCTACATATACCTGTAGCAGTACACGCTGGTACTGCCATGCTGGTTATTAATATATTTAAATATACACATATTAGTTTCTAAACAGCTGCTGCTCCCAAGCTGCCCATGTCCCATCATCACCATCCCACCCCCTCTGCTAAGTCTCCCCAGATAGCCCCCAAATCTAGCAACTAAACAGTTAACACGTAGCACAGCAGCGACTCAGTTTCCAGTGCTAGAGTCTGAACCTTATTTATTTATTTATTTATTAATTTATTTTATTTTTTTATTTTACCAGGAGGCCCCGGGGATCGAACCCAGGTCCCTCCATATGGCAGACGGATGCCCAACCATTTGAGCCACATCCGCCCCCGAGTCTGAACCTTATTGATTGCTAAATTCCTTTTAATAGCACACTGCATACCCTGGCTTCCAGTGATACAGTAATGTTTGATCTTTCTGAATAAACTTTCTTACCTCTTTGCTTATGCACATGCATTTAAATACACGTGGAGCAATCTCACTTAGCTATTTCCACCAAAATTGTTCCTATCCCAAAGGTTCATCTAAAACCAGAGTTGCAAACTTAAATCCCTACACACATGTTACACGAATGGGGAAGCAGGCCAAGTGCAAGACAGTACAGAGTGGTGGGGATTGGAGGATGCTAGAGCTCTGTTGAAAACGGCAGATTCAGCTCATCTTAAGCTAACTGTTACCATGAGGGGAGAGAGACCCAGTGATGCCAGCTTTACTGATCTTTTAAGAGAGGCTGGGATATGGAATTTTAATGTAAAATCTTCCCAATTTTCAAATGCTAGTCACTAATTCAATCTAATTATAAAACACTGTTTAGGTAAAATAAAACCCACTTGTGGTCCTGGCTCACAAGTGGTTATTTTGCAACTCCCAATCTAAACATGCTGCCTTTCAGATGAAGCTGGTCCTCATTCAACTTTGAAGGGAGCCGTGCTTCCTGCAAGTCCCATGTTACTAAGTTTGCATATTTCTTGCAGCACTTCTACTATTCAGCCCAGCTGGGCTGTAAGATTTTGAGGTAAGGAGTTTCCACCCTTAGGGTGTAGCACAGAGCTCCATTTATTTTAGGTTCATATGAACAGTGCTTGAACTCGGATTTAGTAGGGGAAAAAAACCGAAACGACTTGATTTTGCTTGAATGTGAAGTTGGTAAAGGAGGTTGATGAGTAAAGACGAATCTAGATTCCAAGCCTGGGAAATGATGATGATTGCCTAGAATAACTGTAGGTGGATGAAGCAGAAGGTTCAAGGGAAAGCTGAGGCATTCAGGGTAATTATATCAGGCTCACTCAAAATTCAAGAGCTTCAAGTACTTTTGAATTTATTTCAGTACCATGAACAAGAAAGAATCTGGAGCCAGAACATCAGGTAATCTTCAAAAAATTTTTTGTGCTCAGAGATTCTATTCTATAATATGAATTAAAAGGATTGAATGAGAAGCACATACTCATTCAATGAACTCAGTGAAGAAACTTTGTTTTCCAACTTTATTAAAAAAAGATGGATTCATATTTCCTTCAAAGAAATCTCTTCTAAATTGATCTAACACAAAATTGCTGCTTGCTTATCTTTCCCTAGTACTGGCTCTTAACAATTTTTGATGTTTACCACAGTGTTGACCCAAAGGAAGCAACTGATATCATCCATACTCATCAAAATTGGCAGCCTCACAGGAGAATTTGACTAACAGTTGTTTTTTGCAGCTTGGGAAGGCTTGCTGGGTTTTGATTTGGTTTCTCCACTAAAATGGATGATGCCACATGCAGGAATATTACTCAGAAATTATGTGGATTTTAGCAAAGGACAACTACTTTTGTGGAGGTAGCTAATATGTGATCCTAAATATAGCAGAAGCACTGGACCATCAACAGAGCTAAATCTCATTAACAGGCTCAGATGAATTTATGGTATTTTTATCCTCAAAGTTTAGAGAAAATAGCCATTTGCTGAGTGCTGACATGCTTTAAGTATATTCATATTTACCCTTACAATAACCTGAAGAATAGCATCACTATATTCATTTTAGGGATGAGAAAACTGTGACTCAGAGATAAAAAAATCTCCCCAGAACTGCAAAGCTGGTAAATGTTAGGGTAGAATTCCAACCCAGACAGGTCTGGCTCTACAACCCACTCCCTCTCCATGCTGCCCTTTGCCTCAGGGGATCTTTCATTCCACTGGATGACCAGAGAGATTAAATCGCTTGTCATAAATCCCAGCAGCTTAAAGGCCTGTACCTGGTGCATCTGCCTCCTGGTTTAGCACTCCTTCCCATACCCCATGCCCACTGGCTGTATCCTGAGCTTCTTTGCATCTGTGGATGATGGAGGAAGGCTGAAAACAACTTAGGCCCCATAAGGGCAGAAACTTGCCAGCTTATTTTATGTGCTAGCTCAGGCTCCATCTAATGGCTGTGAAGGATCCGAATGATATTCTGGATCTGACGAGAAATGGTCCTGTCATCTGCTGATAGAGATCTATCAGATGGACAGAACTACCCAAGTAGTAGAAGCAGTGCACAGAGCAGGTGAGTGTGTGCGTGTGCAAGGGGCTCAGTCAGCCTGGAAGAATGGAAAGAGTCAAAGCATGGAGGTAGAGGAGCAGTCTGCTGGGCTCTTGCCACACCAGCTGACCTAGCAGGGAGCAGCTAGATTAGAAGATTAGCATGGTGCCTGCCATGACTTTTAATCTCCAGATCAGTGTTCACCCTTCTCACGAAACACACTCCTAAGACTGTGTTTTGAGTACTCACTAACTCCTTCTGGGCCATTATTGAGCATATGTGAATTCTGGGAAGTGAATTCTCAAGTCATTCATTTAAAGGATGCCTTTGTCACTTGTACTACAAATTGTTCGTTGTCTTTTAATATCACTTTCCTCTTCTAATTATAATAGAATACAGATTTTTAGTGGGCGCAATGCTATCCAGGAAAAAGGTAGTATTTCTTAGCCTCTCTTGCAGCCAGATGTGTCCATGTGCCCATGTTCTGTCCAGTTGAGTCTGAGGGGAAGTGGATCTGGATTCTGCCCTTACAGGATGAGAAACGTATCCCTTCCTCTTCCTCCTCCTCCTCCTTAAACAAGGCCAGCAACAAACTTGAGCACCATCAATTCACTCCCTCATCCAATGTTTACTCAGCATCTACTAAATATAGACCGCTATATTGGGCCAAAACTAGTGGCATGATAGCAGTGGTTAACTACAAGGACACGACATCAACCTTTTTTTCTCCTTGCCTTGTGTATGGTAAACTCAGGGAATTTTAGCTCTTAGGAAATCATTTTAGCAATGATATTAAGTTTTATTCCTTTCTTTATTTTGCTTGTGTATTTGCAATACCCAGGATATTCTAAGTCTGGCATTTTACATCATTGAGTTTCTATTTCCAAGTTGTTAGAAATTTGAGGAGGGATCAGGGCAGAATTTTTGGAT
Source organism: Tolypeutes matacus (assembly GCA_026826555.1). Taxonomy (NCBI): domain Eukaryota; kingdom Metazoa; phylum Chordata; class Mammalia; order Cingulata; family Chlamyphoridae; genus Tolypeutes; species Tolypeutes matacus. The sequence continues at coordinate 8,368,350 of JAKSZT010018658.1, read as the reverse complement.
ACAGGACATTTGTCTGTGATTGTAAGCGTGTCTCCTTCCCCCACAGTCTAAGTGAGTCCCTGGGGCAGGGACCTGTTTTTAGACTCCTGGCCATAGTATACAATCGGTGTCTCTCTGCTGAATTAAATGCAGTTCCTGAACATCCTGGGTGTCATGCTATCACTATGCCCCATCCCACAAAATCTTGTTGAGTGGCAAGTTAATGACATTCTAAAGATAGTTGCTTTTCCATTTGGACTTCTTTTCTCTTTAAAAAGAAAAGTCAGAGAATCAACTAGAAAACAACAAATGTTAACTCAGGGCTAGTTAGCTGCTGCCACTGAGTCTCACAGACCCTCATCCGTTTTGGCTGGGATTGCTGCAGCCACCACCCCCTGCTCCCATCTTTGCAGTGTTACCCTTGGCACAGCCACATTTCACACTGCAACCAGAGAGAACGTCCAGTCATAGCACGATGGGGCACTGCCCTGCTTAAAATGCTTCCTATGGCCAGTCCCATTGGACTTGAGCATAAGGTCCAGACTCCTGCACCATGTGGCCTCGGCCTCCTGTATAGTCCCACATCCACTCAGGGCTCAACTTCCTAGAATTCACTGTTCTCTCTGCCATTTCTGCAGAGGCACTCTCTCTTACCCCCATCTCCTCTTCACCTTGGTGAACACCTATTTACCTATAAAGCTGGAACTCCAGCATTTCCTTCTTGGGGAGCCTTCTGTCATCATCCAGACTGCCTTCCTATGGGTTTCCATAGTATGCTGGGCTTACTCAAACCATGGCATTTTCTGAACTCTAAGTATCTATTTACCCTTTTGCTAGGCTATGAATTCCTAAAGGGCAGAAGATGTGCCTCTCATTACTGAGTTTCCATGTGCTAAAGCAGTACCTTCTACATACCAAGTGCATCATCGTGTTTGTTAAATGTGGACTGACTGGATGAGAGGCCACACTCAGAGTAAAGGAATCAATGATCAGAGGTTCCATTTATTGAGCACCTACCTCCCAACAGCCCTGTAACCTGAATTTGTATCTTCATTTTACAGATGAAGGAAGTTATAAATAAGAGGTAGCGTGCACTCAGGTCTTTCCTGCCTCCAAAGACAAAGTTGCTTTCTTCAATATCATATACCAAATTGCTTTGTGGGTCTGCCTTCAAGAACTATGCAACAAGAATGTGGAGTAAAAATGAGCAAACTCTACACTCTCCTCTACTGATTTGGTATATAATTTGGCAAACCCTTCTAACCTGAATTTGTCATTGAGAGAACAAAACTAGCTACCTTAAAGAGGTGGCATGAGGAAACATTCATTGAAAGAGGGCTGAAGACTTCAGAGGCTACATTAAGTGTTAATTGTAGTGGATAATATACTGTTATTTAAATATAGAATATTATTTTCCTGAGCACTACAAAGAATATAAAATAGATCATCCACTATCCCTCTCATTAGTAATTCAGATATACTGCTTACTTATTTAGGCAATGAATAGTAGGGCTTTTAGTTTAGCTTAGTTTTTTTTTTTTTTTTTTTTTACTACTTTTATGAAACAAGTTAAAAAGCAGTCAGGGATAGGTGTACATGGCAGAATACAGAATTTTTAGTGTAAGGTGCCCTTTAAGCAAAAGAGAAATTGAGCTCACCTTGGGTAATTAATCTGAATTTCTACCTATCTCTATGGTTTTAAAGGAGAAATGGGAAATGGAGGTCAATATTTATTGCATTGCAATGATACTTTAGCATTGCTGTGGTGAAGCTGGTCTATAACTCCATTTAAAATTCCTGCTCACAGGTGTTTAAACATATATTGAAGAACTGGGTTCTAAGCTCAGCCTCTTTTTTTCTTTAATGGACATCTTGCCCTAAAAACTCTATAACCTGCCATGTACACTTCTCTCTGAGTACTTATTAAAATTGAACTTGGATCTGGAAATCTAGACCATTTCCTTCCAAGAAGGTGGTTTAACAGCAAGTTCTAGGACATTGAGAATTGGAGTCTCTTATTTGCTTTTCTCATTTTTACTACATGCCAGGGACACAGCAGTAAACAGAGAAAAGCCCCTAAACCAGGAAGTTTACATTCAGTGGGGAGAGATGGACAATGAACAGATGAAAAATCACCTAATATCTCCCCTCCCAAGCATTGCATAATGCTGTTATGCAAATTAAGATGGGGGAGTGATAGAGTGTGACCAGCAGGATGTGCTATTGTAGACATGATGGGCAAGAAAGGGCTCTATGATAAGTGAGGAGCAAGCCAGGTGGAAGCTGGGAGAAGAGCATTCTGGGGAGAGGGCCCAGCAAATGCCATGTCAGGATGGTTAGAGCTAGGTGAGAGCAGGGAAGGCACACAGAAGACGAGGTTGGCCAGGCAGTTGGGGCAAGGTCTGATACAAGGTCTGATGGACCTTGAGGACCACAGCAAGGACTTGGACTTAATTCTGAGTGACATGGGAGCCCCTGAGACCCTGGTTCTGGCAGCGGGGGAGGGGGAGGCTCTGCACCTGCTCATCCATTCAGGTGCTTCTCTTTCCATGAACTCAGCACACGGCATCTTCCTTGGGGCTTCATTCTCCAGTGGCTGCAGAGTGGGGGCACTTCCTGATTATCCAGAACCCTCTTTTCTTGCTGCTCCCTGCTATAAAGAAAGCTCCCACCCAGAGAGGCTGGGAGGAGAAAAGAAAATCACAAAGAGTGGAAGAGACACAGCTTGAGGAGAACTGCAGCAACCCTGCTGCCTGCCTGAGTCTGTAACTCCTCACTCCCTTGCTGAGCCTGTCACTCTGTGGCTCTGTGACCTCAAAGTGTTACTGAGGTGAGGGCACTGCTATCTGTGTGCAAAGATCAGTTGAAAATTGCCAGGGAAGAAGCTGAGATGGTTGAGAGCAGCTGAGGTAAAATCTTCCTGGCAAGAAAACCTCAAAACTCTTTATATAAAAAGGCCTACTAATTATAACAAATGATGATGATAAAAGCTAACATTACGTGTGCACTTTCTGTGCGCCAGTCCCTGTGTTAATTTTGTTATATTCTCTAATGCATTTGACTGTCCCTATAAACCTATGAGGTAGACACTATTATTCCCTTCAATTTACAGTTGAGGAAATGTGGGCACAGAAAGGTAAGGTCCTTGTTCAAAGTCACACAGTAAGTGGCCAAGCAGCCAAATAGGGAATTCTAACCAGGAAGTCTGACTCTGGAGGCTGAGCTTGCTTTCTTCTCACATGCCCTGTTAGCAAAGGTGGCCTCTTCAGAAGTCAAAACAGCATCCTCCTTTTTGGGATAAATAGAAATTGCATTTTTCCATCACTGAATAAGGAGAGAGCACAGGCTTTCACAGCTGACAAGAATGTCCATATCTATTTCTCCAGAATCGAATCTGGCTTTGTGCATGGAAGGCACTCAACTCATAGTTGAAAGGATGGATGGACAGACAGATGGACGGATGGATGGATGGATGATTGAGTGAATAAGTAAAAGTGCTCTGTATAGCGCCCAGCGATTAGTAAGTGCTCAGTAGATTGTTGCTCTTATTGAGTTTGCTCACTGCTTATAGGTCATGTTCTAGGAAAGGTGGCCTGAGATGATTTTGTTAGTCAATACCTAAATACATAGTGAAGTCCCAGAAGATGTGATAGATTCTTCTAGATGCACTATTAGCTCAGGTTATAATAATATAATAATATAATAATTATATTAATAATATACTAAGAGATTATATATTAATATAATAATATACCAAGAGAGTTTGTGTTGTGTCATGAACAGAGCAATGGTCTAGGAGACAGAGACCTGTGTCCCAGCCCAAGTTTTCACCTTCGTTCCAAATTATACAAGAGACCTCCAAGGTAAACAAGATCACACAACTCATAAGGGGAAAGCCACGACTCCATGACTCTTCACAGATCTCCCCTCACAGAGTCCATGGAAAATGTTCAGTGACATTAGGAAGGAGGTCGAGGAGCTGTCAAGCCACGTGTGATCATGCTGTTGGTTTCCCAATAGACTATTTTTTTTCCAACTCCATGGCATAATTAGATTTTGTCTGAATTAGAACAAATTTTAAAACTCAATCCAATACAGATCTTAAGCACAAAATTGCCACAACACTATCTTTAACGAGAAAAGCGAAAATGATCTCAACCACTGATTTATGTAAAAGTATTACCACCACCTCTGATAGGAAATATAATACAAAAACTGTGCTTTGAACACTGGAAGAAATATAATATATGACTTCATGTCTTATCCTCTAAGAGTTTACATCTTTTTTTTTTTATCCCCAGCGAGAGAGTAATGGCTTATTAATTAATCCTCAGGGATATTTTAGTAGTGGATAGAGTGAAACAGACCAGTTTGAGTCCCACTTTTGCCAATTACTACCTGTGTGATCGTGAGCAAAAAATTGACTTCTCTGAAAATCAGGAACCCATCCATATTGAAGCAGATAAAAAGATGCCTCAGGCTATCTTGAAAATTACAAGGAGCACCCATGTGGCCACCCACCTGGAACCTTGCCTGGCACCTAGAGATATTTAGCGTACAGGAAGAATTGTTGCTAACCCTTTTTAAATCACCCATCTTGATAAGATATAATATTAATCCATGGAAATAAATATCTCGAAGGTTTGTATTTGTGACCATGGGGGTCAGTCTAATGCCCACCTCAGTAAATGGTCCTCCAAAGTCAAATATTTGGAACGTAACATGAAAATTGCTCACAAATTCCTATGGAACCACCAAAGATGGAAAAATATCATCTAGCTATGCAGCAAACCACCCTATTTTTGGGACAAAGAGCATATTAAGGAAGATGATGTTTCGAGGGATGAAAGCTGATCCATATCGGATCTAACAGAGAAGGGTAGATTTGCTAAAGTCATCTTTCTGGGAGTTGAAGGGTCAAAGTCTTTTTGAAAACTTAAAAAAAATGTTCATAGTTCAGAGCTGGCAGAGCAGATTCTGGAAAGCATAGTTTTACTACTAGACTCTTAGGATGTAAATATCCCTTCAATAGATAGCAATAACAAGAAAAGGCAATGAATTTATTTTTTCCCCAGAGGAATTGTTGGGCAATTATTTAGGCTTCTACTCAATTTTTGGGCCAGGATTCTTCTTTGGACTTTCACCTACCCTGACATGGTTAAGAACATGAAGTTTTTAACCACTAGATGAGGAGGTCATTGTAGAACTGTTAGAGCTTCCAGAAAAACTTTCCACAGTCATCTACTTTATCTATCTATCTATCTATAAATACGTATAATATACACACATACATATATATTTAGTGTGTGTGTGAAGATACACACACTTTCATATTCCCCTTTTAGGTAAGTGAAACAGGAAAAAATTTACACACATATATAGTATGTAAACCCATACATATAAACATACATATAGTATAGGAATGTGTGTATGTGTGTTTTCTCCAGATATGCTTACCCAAAAAGGGAATATGAAAGCACATGTATTGAATAATCTTTAGGGTCAGTCTAACTTGGTGGGCATTTTATTCTCAAATACTTTTAAGATAAACTCTCTACATAGAGAAAGTAATTTTGTATCTTCTTGACATCCTCATTAAACTGTTAATGCATTTTTAAATTGCTTTGCCACCAGCTTAGATTTAGAGCTGGTAGGGGATATGGTTCCCTTACCTAAAGAAATTCTAGGTCAGGCCTGGGTTGGAAAGGTTGTGACCCCCTTGGAACGCTGGGCTAGTAATCATTTGCCACAGAATTGCAACGCCTATTAAGTTTACAACCTCAACACATAAAGTGCAAATAAATGTTTCAAGTATCATTTTCTTTCTGATATGTCAATTTTAAGCTTCATCAGAAAGGACTAAAACAGGCTGTTATAAATTATTGACTTTTGTACTCAAACAGAATCACTAAGGATACAAATGAGTACTCTCTGAGTTTCACCATTTTAATGAAGATGCTGTTTTTAAAAAATGAATATCACACCTGGCACTCTGGTTGGAGGTGGCAACTGTCAGAGTCTCAGCTACCATCCAACTTTTAAAATATCTTTTAAACGGATAAGGTTTCACTTGGCTTTCCTGTTTAAGTCACTAGTCAAATACTGCCTTAACGTGATAGGCAGCTGAGAAATCTGCCCGTTAACATTCGCAGGGAACATCTGTCTCTTGCATAAAAGCATTTCTTCTCACTCTGAGAAAGATGTTTGCTACTTTCCTCAGAGGCAAGAAAATGCCCTACGATGCACATCTTGGAATATTAAGTTTCTTAGTGTTAATTACTTTCTAACTTTCAATTTTGTGTTAACTCATTTATTTGCACAATGGCCTCCATTCTAGTCCATTTTTTTTCATCAGAGAAAATCAAGTTTTTGTTTTGCCAGAGGCTTAGAATCTGTCCCTCCCCTTCCTGCCCCCACCCCGACTCTGCCTTGGTTTTTCTAAATAAAAGGGTGTCTGGCAGTGGCTAACAATATTATTTAACATTACAGTCACTGAATGGGGAATGGGGATATTCTGATAACATTTTGGTTACTGAAAGTTACCATGAATTCCTCTAGAAAGTTTCAATTTCTGAGAATTAAAACATATGCATGTGCACAACTCAACTCTTAAGCTACGGAGTAAAACACGATGCTTTTTGCTTTTGGAAGGTTCTAAAAGAGATTTAGAGTTTTGCAGGGCCTTGGGGTCATGGTTATGGCTAGATGCTCATCTCAGCACTGCATCTGCGAAAAAGTGTAAGAAGTGCCCCCGACACACACCCACGCATTTCCCTTCCACATAAACCCCCATTCACTTGTACTAGTGGACTCCCCTCAAAGCAGAGTGCAAAGACTATCACACCTGCCCCTGCCCCGCCCTTCTCCTCCCACCACTCCCACCAAATAAAACAAGTAATTTGAAATTTTTTGTGATTCACATAGAAACAAAAGAGAGTTCACTATAATAAGTGGCCTCCATGTGTGTATAAAACATTTTTCTCAGCGTGACTTATCACGTCTGCAGAAGGTTAAGAGACTTGCCCAACATCACCTGGATTAGCGGCTATGGACAGGCTCTTAAACCCAGAAGAGAGAGAGTAGGGCTTCTGAGTGACCTTGAAATGACCAAGGCCTTTCAGAAAGGGAACGACAAGGCCCAAAGTATCCTTAAGATTCCAGGCACGTGAAGAACTATTATACTGAGAACTCCTTTCTGCTTATATTCTCCCTCCCCCTAGACAGCTGATGGGCTTAAAATGTAGCATGAAGGAATTAGATGAAGTACAGTTTTCTGAAGAGGAGCACCCTTGAATAAAACCCAAATGATTGAAGGCATGAGGCAGGGACAGCCTTACTAGATCCCTGAATGAGTGAGCATCTGAAATAAGCTAACTGTGGGGCTGGATAAGAACAGGTCAGCTCACATGGCCTCCCTTTGCACCTGCTGTTCCCTGGCCAGCAATGCTTTTCCCTCAGATCTGCACATGGCTCTCTCACTCACTTCCTTGTGCTCTCTGAATGACACTGGACAATGACGCTTAATAAACTGTCACTGCCCCAGAGATGCTTCTCCTGACCATCCACTCCATGCCCTCACTTGGCTTCATTTTAGCTCTTATCACTGTCTGAAATCACAGGATAAATTCATTTGTTTGTTAGCTCCTTATCTGCCTTGCATGTGAGAATGTACGCTCCACGAGGGCAGGGATTGCGTCTGTCTTGTTCATCTCCTAGGGCCCACAGCCATGCCTGGTGAGCGTTGAGTGCTTCACATACATGATTTTGAATGAATAAACAAATCTCTCCAGCCTGAAGGGCCTTTGAAACCTCCGTACTTCTTAGAAAACCTGCATGTTTCCCCCGTTCTAGTGAGCAGACTGGAGTTTTGTGAAATCTTATATCCTGCAGATGCCAGTGGAGATAATGATGGATCCCTGGGACATGAGTCAGGAGCCCTCCAGACCACAGAGGATGCACCCACTCCTTCTTCCATACAGGAATCACCACTGCAGAGAAAGGGCAGCCCCCAGCTGGGGACTCTTCTCTGGGCAGCCTTCTGCAGCTCTGAGAAAGGTGACCCACGACTACCAGCAGTGAGCAAGATTATTTATTGTCAGCTCAGAATCAAGTCGAGGTACTGGAGCTGTGGTAGAGTGGTCAGAAAGTATTGGGTGAGTCAAAATTTCTGACAGCGTAGAGAAATTCTTCTAACAATGCATACATTCAGTCTTCATTTTGGGGATATGGTTCAAAATGTTTAAGCAGAGATTAGCTGCTCTAGGTGATTCTTGGCTGACCTCACCTGTACCACACATGCCTAGAAGAGTCAGAATACTGTCTATATGTGAGTATACATATATACTCACATAAATGTCTATATATGTGACTCATATATGTCTATATGGGGAGCTTGTACAAAATACCTATATCTGTCCTCCATTCAGACCAAAGAAGTTAGAAGTTCTGGGCATGGGATCTGGACTTTGTCAATATTTTTTAAAGCTTTCCAAGGTTTACCAAAGCACAAACAGGTGATTGAGCGCCTGCTTCCTATGTATGAGGTCCTGAGTTTGATCCCTGGTGCCTCCTATAAACAAACAAACAAATGATAAAACCACCTCTTACTGGGGAGTGGATATAGCTCAAGTGGTTGAGCACCTGCTTCCCATGTACAAGGTCCTGGGTTCATTCCCTGGTACCTCCTACAAATAAATAAATAATTTTTTAAAAAAAACTTCAAAAAGAATCATTGGGATAAAGAGAAATATAAACTTCATGACCAATCTTTGGATCCCTTTCATTTTCCCAAAGGTTTGGCTCCTTGTGGATGTGGAAGACTGTTTTCAGAAATGCGAGAATACTAGAGAAAATCAACTCTGCACACTCACACACACACACAAACTCCACAGTTAATCCCATATTTTCCTTCTATGGAAGGCTTAGAATTTCTTCATCTTTCTGAGCATTATTATGCCATAAGCAGGCAGCTAATTTCACAACACCACTGATGGAATTTCCCAAGAAAGACAAATATGATGGAACTCTTTTGCTTGGTTTCCTCCTCCTTTTGGTACTACCGCTCAAACAGCTTTGGCAAACTTTAGAAACTGGAGCCCAAAGGGATCCAGTGCAACCAACTGATCTCTGCCATTGAGCCATTGGGGATGAGGCTAAGTTCCCATAAGACACTGAATTTCTAACGTCCCTTCCCCCTTCAGCTAAACCACTGCTCTTGTGGAGGGTTTCTGCTTGTTGCATCTCCCTGGTATGGCTGCTTTTCCACTGGCTCTTCATGTAGAAGGGGAGGGTGAGTGGAAAACAGACCAGCCTGAGATCAAGCTAGTAGGATGCAGGAAGGTGAGGCAGACCCTTGCCAGGTGCATTCCTGTTCTCTGACAATAAATGTTACAGATTTCCAAGAAAGGAATTTCTGTCCACACCATGCATCTGTTATCTTGGCAATTAATAAAGAACAAGGTCACCTTTGGGGAAATTTTGTTTGGTACCTAGAACTTTACGTTTAAGCCTCTCATGTTTAAACCTCTCACTTTTGAACAAGGAGCATAGAGAGTTTCTCAAAACATCTCTTTCGGTTCCCTTAATTTGTTCTTTTTTGATAAGCACAGAATAGATCTCTGCTAGAGAGTTATGTCATTGCTTTACATTAAATGTCTGAGATGAAAGACCGTGTTTTCTAGGATGCTATGTTGTGCATGTATGTGTAGGTTGCAGGGACAGGGCGGTGGGAGAGAAAACATTCTGTGCCTGGATTATCATTGTAAACTAAGCTGGAGTTAGGACATTCCAATACACTGGAAAAGTAACCCATCACTTTCAGAAAATGTCTAAAAAGATGACATTCCACAACTAACATTTATTGAGCACTAAGTATGTGTTAATTATTTTACGTGTAAAATTTTCTTTAATTCTCCTACCAGACCAATGAGGTAGGAACCATTATTACCCCCACATTGCAGATGAGAAAACTAAGGCACAGAAAGATTAGGTAACTTGACCAAAAGACTCAAATCCATTGTTGCAATTTAAGTGATAAGGACATACAACACATCTTCCCCAAAATCCCATACATTTCAGCTTCTTCATAATCTGGCCCTGGTCTACCTCCTTCCCAATGTTTCTCTCTAATCTCTCACAGAGGACCTACTGCAATCAAATGGACCATCTCCCTCTACTCTGCAAAATGGCATGCCTTCCCATCTCCCTGCCTTTGTTCACATCATCACACTCCAAGCCTTCCCTCTTGGGATTCAAAATCTATACATCTTCAAGCTCAGGTAGCACTTTTTCCATAAAGCTGTCCCAACTACTTCAGTACAACCAGCTGTAGGAACTGTTTCCCCTTAATTCCGCAAAACACGTTAAGAAATAGTGGGCAAGTAGTATTTGTATGTCTACATACACATGGCTACATGTGCCATACAAGCATATTTTAAGCTCCTAGAAGGCACTACATTTTCCAGTATAATTCCTGGCAAATTACAAGTCCCTAGTGAATATTTTCTCACTACCATTTCTTGGACCAAAAAAGTTTAGCATACCTTATGACCTTCCCAGGGCAAGCATGTGAACAACAAAGAACTGTGAAGAACAGAAGGGAACTGTGGAGTTTCACTGCACACTTAATTCTGTTCCAGGGGTTGCTGGAAGATGTCTCTCTACCCAGTTACACACCCTGGACAATTTAAATAGTCTTTAAACAGGTGTGGCTTTAGTGACTGCAGAGAGCCTATGGCAGGTACAACTGACCGGAACATGAGGTTCTGCGTGCATGTTCCAAGTTCTGTTGTAACTCTAATAAGTGCCAAAACCATTGTCATCTTTTCTCAAATGTATGACAGGTGGTAGAGACTTCCAATGCACCAGCATAAAAATGGATAACCACAGCGCCACACATTTAAAATATGCAGGGCCAACAAACCAGACTCTTGAATCCATTTCAAGAGTGTTGGAAACCGCAATCTTGAATGACAGAGCCTCCTGCTGGTAACACATAAATCCCCGCCTGTGAGGCACCGGGGTATCACGGGCACAGTCAACAATAAAGAATTCAGGGTCTTTCTTTAAAGACTAAGGCATGGATGGAAAATGATTATGCAATGAAATTCCCTTTTTCTTCTTCCCATCACACAAGGAACAACTGTCTGTGTGTCTATGTGTCTGTGTGTGTGTGTATGTGTGTGTGTGTGTGAACTGTTTAAATACGAAGCTTCTGCTAGTTCTTATGGTCAATATAAAAGAAGAAACTAAAATTCTCATTTTACAGGTATGGAATCTTTTCATAATATAAAACCAATTGGAAAAGGAAAAGAGAATGACTCACATCAGAGGACAATTACCCATGACAATTAAACAATTGCTGCAGACAGTCAGTGAGGACCAGCATGGAATACTAAGTCTTGAGATGCAAAATTTATTTCTGCTTGAACTTTCCTTATGGACAAATGTTCGAGCAAAATGACTTGCTTCCTTTGCCTGACAAAGAAAATGTAGGCAGATGCTCTCCAACTTCAATTTCCAGAGAGCTGGAGATTCAACCTGCCATCTGTAGAACAGCTTTTGTTCAATTTGAAGACCACATCACAGCATATTTAAGTGACATTCCATGAAGGAGTCACTGCCCCACTCTCAGGGTGTCCCAGATGCGATGTTTATTACATGCGCTTTCTTAGTTTAATCATTGATTCAAAACCCCTCTCAACATTAAGCACTGGCAAATTTTCCTAATTGACACCTATATGATACAAGAATACAAAAACATGTCTACTGTGAAAGGGATGACCGGGGATCACCTAACAGAAAAGACAAGAAAAAAGAGACTATGCATTTTAAAATGACCTGCCGACCCCTCTTCTAACTTATTCTGATGAGCGTAGGCATGCACTCACCACATGCATTTCTAGCGCAGACCGTGAGCTGAAAACTACGAAGCAAAGTCTTATTTGCTTAAGCTAAAGAGGCTTTCCCAAGCAGCTTTGATAACAGCAACAAGGAAAAATAAGATCACAGGTGCATACCTTAACCTCCTGACTGGTGAAAACCTCGACATCCACCACGCAGGCAACCAGAGTGGAAACATCACAGTCCATGCTAGGGGCTGGCATTCCCCTTCTGAATTTGCAGTAAAGAGTTCAGCAACCTCCGAGTTGTGAGTTACGGGAAGAACCTCCAAGGGGATGTTGCTGTGGCCAGGCCGGCTGCGGCTGTGTGGAGGGTCGGCCGGAGGCTGGAGCCCCGGGAGCCTGCTCCTGCTGCACTCAGTCTGCCGCGTCGGAGGCAGCACAGCAGAGTAACGAACGGCCCGGCTCTCTCATGGCAATGACATCACCACAAAGACTGACACAAGCTGAAGGTTTTTTTTTTTGTTTTTTTTTTTCCCTTCCAAGCCTTTTATCTCTAGGCAGTGCAGTGGAGCAAATTGAACATGATTATGTGCTAAATCTGAACTCAGACTAAATCAATTCAGGCAGCGTTAGCTAGGAACTGAGTCATAGCCGTTGTTTCAGCCGACTGCTTATGTTTGCAGAAAGCAGGGGAGGGGGGCCAAATCTAACACCAGAGGCTCTGCTTGGCCAGGGGAAACAATTCTGCAGTTGAGCTTCCCGAGGATAAGGTCTGACAATTTTCTGCCTCAGAGATGAGCAGGAAGTTGAGGCATTTTGCAAATTGCTTGGCTTCTGTTAATTGCCCTTTGCCACTTGGAGCAGTCACACATGCTCTGGGCATTCTAATGTATCACGGGCACCGGCTGAATAGAAATCCATTCTTGGAGTGACTAAAGAGCTGATCGTCAGTCATTTAGGCAGCCTGGTAAGAGCAGATAATTAGAGGTTTGTGAAAGTCTATTTGAGGCACATAAGTGCAGACCAGTAACTCTAAAAGTGCCCTTCCAACCTCAGGATTTCAGTCTGTCTCCAAGGTCATTCAAACCAAAAGCGGTTTGCAGAAAGGAGTTCTAGCAAACATCTTATGCAGGGACAGATGGCAGGGAAAACGCATTGATGTGGGTCATTGTCAGAGCCTCTGGGCTCTCTTTTGCCTGGGGACTTTGAGCACATCCCTTTGCTTTCTCATCCTCTTCTCCTGATTGTGAATCCCTGAAGGGTAAGGGCTGTGGATAATTCCCCTTTATATCTTCAGCCTTTAGCAGAGTGCCTGGCACCAGAAGATGACATTTGTTTAATGAATAAATCAACCAAACAGGAATAGCTTTCTTTCACAGAAGGAGTGAGGGGGAAAATATATATATATATATATTATATATGATTGGTTTTAATTTTATCATTTGTTATAAACGTCCCACTAGAACTCACTAGCATTCTAGCAGGATCTATCTCCAGTAGCAGTACAGTTTCACCTTCAGTGACCATTTGAGCCTCATGCTTTTTAACAGATTGATATCCTTCTAACACTTTATTGGACAAAGTGTTCCAATTTTACATACGGATGAGAAAGGTAACATTTCAGGCTGAAGGTAGAAGTTTTGTGGTTTGTCCTCATGAGACTACATGAGAGCTTAGTGTTCCCCTTCAACAAGGCATTATCCATGCTAAATATAATCAGTCTACAAATACAGATATTTAGACTGATGAAACCGTGGGGGAATAGGGAGTCATATATGCAGATACATAATTCAACTCACACTTAATGAATGATAATTATGTGCAAAGCTCTGTGCCAGATGCTCTAAGGATAAAAAGATGAATAAGTAGCAGTCACTATCTTCAAGGGGCTTAAAATCCAGGGGGAGAGATCCACCATGTTTCTACAACAAAGCAGTGGTGATGGCAGCTGATGAGGTACAGAGAGCATTTGGTGGGAAGAGTGAAGAAAGAGCAATGGAAGCTGACGGGAGCCATGGCAGATGAACATCAAAGAGGAGAAGACTTCTGCCCTGACCTTGAAATATGGGTAAGGCTTTGGCCGAGAGAGAAGTGGTGAGAACCCTTCAGGTAGGTAAAGCAGCCAAGAAAGGCCCAGATAAAAGAAAGAATAGGGAGCAAGGCACACTGAGGGGTTAAATTTGACAGAAGCCTGGGGGTGAACAAGCAGCAGCAGAGACCTGCAGTAGTTTGAAGCATGGTGGTTTGAACAGACAAACGTGTTCTTAAACCTAATCCATTCCTGTGGGTGTGAACCCACTGGTAAGTAGGGCATTTTGATGAGGCTACTTCAGTTAAGGTGTGACCTACCACAATCAGGAAGGGTCTTAATCCTATTACTGGATTCCTTTATAAGAGAATGAAATTCAGACAAAGAAAGAGAAAGTCACAGAAGCAAGAAGCTGAAATCAATGAAACCTGGAAAAGAAGGGAGAGACCAGCTGGCGCCACCATGTGCCTTGCCATGTGGCAGAGGAGCCAGGATCGCTGGCAGCCAGCCCCAGAGCACCACAGTTTTCAGGGAGAAAGCATCACCTGGATGATGCCTTGATTTAGAGATTTTCCCAGCCTCAAAACCATGAATGAATAAATTCCTATTATTTAACCTGACCTGTTTCATGGTGTTTGCTTTGAGCAGTCTAGGAAATTAAAACAAGCCAAAGTGTTCAAAGCCTTTAGAGCCCTTGGTCTATTCAGCCACAAAAGTTTTGAGGAGGTCAACATGGTCTATACATATATGAAAATAGCTAAAAAGGTATGACGAATGTGATTTTCAATGCCATTGACATCTGTTCAAGAGGTAAAACAAAGAAATGGCTATTTTCTTTTATTAGAGGAGTTGTAAGTTTACAGAAAAATCATGCAGAAAACAGAGTTCCCATATACCCCTATTAATACTTTGCATTAGTGAGGTACATTTGTTACAAGTTATGAAAAATATTATTTTAACTGTACTGTTAACCCTAGTCCATGGTTTACATTAGGGCTCCCTGTTTATGTTGTACAGTCCTATGTTGGTTTTTTTGGTTTTTTAAAAACATTTTTATTTCTTTTTTAAAAAATATGCTGTGGTATATCCTGAAGTTAGATTTTTAAGGTTTCATAGCAGTGCCATGCTGGTAACTGTTTAACAATTGGCTCTCTGAAATGAGACTGATTTGTAGTGTTTGCTAAGTTTTGTGGTATAAATACTCCCATTATGGTTGACTTCAAGCAACCAATGTGATATCACTGGGCACAGTGTTAAGAAGAGATGTGCACAATCCATTTGTGCAGACAGACTGATCTACCTTCGGTAAACACACCACTGTTTCATTGTCATAAATGCTACAGCAAATTAGTGATAGTTCATCCACAGAGGTGAAGTATACCATCTATGCCCAGAGCGAGATATGCTACAGGCCAGCTGGGATAATTCACCCTAGCCTGTGCCCCATTTACCTAAAGGTTTCTGCGAATTATTTGACATATTCTGTTCAGGAAAGAGCTATAAAGGATACACGTGATATTTCAAGAAAAAGAGCCCTGCTGTGGTGAGTCTTTGGCAGGAGGACATTAGTCTATCTGGGAAGCAGAGCCCCATTCTAAATTGCAAAATAGGTAGGTAGTTTTTTTTTTTTCTGATGGATCCTCAGTTTCCCCTTTATAATTTGTTTTTGTTCTGGAGATTCCTTCCTGCTCCTCAAGCACCCATTAACTTAATGCTCTCCTCTTTTAAAATATCTTTTCAAGGACAAAGCTCTCAACTCAAAGATATTAACATTAAGTGGCTAATTTAATGACCAGAGGGAGCCAATATCTATATTTTAACAAGCCCTCCCCCTGATTCTGACGTAAAATAAAGACTGAGAACGACTGTTCTATGTTCCCACTCCTTCCACACTCACTCCAGATTTTGCAGCAAATGTTTGACATCAAATTATTTCCTCTGTAAATATTTCAATGTATATCTCTAAAAGACAAGGGCTCCTCTTTCGAAATCACAATGCCTATCCTATCCTCATATACCCCAAAAAGCAAGAACAATTTCATAATATCCTCAAATATCTTGCCACCGTTCTTATTTCCCAAACAGAACTACAAATGTTCTTTCCCCTTCCCTCCTGTCCTGTACCTTCTTCTTCCTTCTTTACTTTAGCAGTTTATTTAAAATGGGATCAAGTTCCTGCCTCTCCAAATGGTCCTTTTCAGTCTCTTCTGTGGGCCCCTCTTCTTGGTTAAGTCTTAAGCAACACCGGATTGCAATTAAGAGAGAGAGAGAGAGAGAGAGAGAGAGAGAGAGAGAGAGAGAGAGAGAGAGAGAATCTTGCTCCGAATAGGAGAAATCTGTGAGAGTCTTCCAGCAGCTATCTTGGGGGTATCGATGTCCACGTGGACTTCTTGCCAGGTTCCAGATCCATCTATTGATTCCCTATCTAGCCTGCTTCACTACTATTTAGTTACCCTAAGCGAGTTTTGTAAGAAAGGCAAAATAAATGTTTGATCCTTTCCCTTTATTAACTGGTTTTCAAAAAAAAGTGACTTGTTTCCCTATTATCCTATCAAAAGGATGAGTGAGGGTTTTCTTTTTAAGTATCACATGAACTCATGGATTAAACGTCTCTGGTGGCTTTCAGTCTATTGCAGTTTTATCTTAATGGTGTTCACATTGCCCATCTTTGGCTGCTGGGAGTCTAATCTGGTTGGTTCCAGTGTCCTCTGACACAATCCCAGTAGGCTTTGATAGCTACCTTGCCTTCTGGTATGTCAAGATATTCCATGCTCATCGTCTTCATTTCCTGCCCCAGAAAAGGAATCAGCCATTTCTCAAGGATCCCTGTTTCCATTTAGTAGGTATTTCAATGTATTTTAAGATCGCAATCTATATATACTTACAGGCACCCTTTGCACTGGGTGATTGGCTATTGTTTCCAGACCTTCCAGTAGACAGAGCTAAGATATATAAATATACGTTAAAGATAAACTACATCATGAGATCAGACTGATAATTCCAATTCAAATCCAGACTACAGGGTTTTTGCTGAAACTCCTCTTTCTCACATCTGTATTCCCTTTCATTCTCACCAAAAATCTTGATTCTTACAGACAACATAATTACTCATTTGCTTTATCCCACACTCTATGCACAGCAGCCTCAGAATAACAATACCAACACTACTGCCAACACTTTAAGATTTGTTTTCAGCTCTTTTTGTCCTTAGGATAAATCCCATAAAGAGGTACAAATTAGTTTATTTTAAAGTCATTTGAAATAGTTTATTTCACCAACTGGAGATGCAGTTATGTTCATTTGTTTCATTTTACTTTTGATTCTTAAGGATGGCTTTTCATTATAAATTTAACTTTGTTTTATCATATACAAGATATTTATATGGTTCCAAAGTCAAAACTACAGATCTACAAAGAAATATAGCTTTCTCCTATACTCATTTAAATTCTACTTCTCCATCTCCTCCACCACATTCCCTACCTCCCTCTCCTAGAGTTACTGTTGTTTCTTCTTTATTGTTTATCTTTTCATTTAAAAAATACTAATATATACTTACATTCTTTCCCCTTCTTTTATTAGATGAATGATAGCATTCTTTGTACCCTTTTCTCTGTCTTCCTTTTTCCTAAAATGTGATCCTAGCAATTACTCCACAGTAATGTGAAGATGTAATCCTTTTCCGTTTGTACAGCTATATAGTGTTCAACTATGCCGATCTACCAAAGTTTGAGCAACTAGTTCCTATTGATGGACATTTGGATTATTTCCAGTCTTTTATTATTAAATAGTGCTTCAATGGAGAGGCTTTGTGTCTGTGAATATTTTGCCTTTGTATCTTTGGTACAGAGTCTAGAAATAGAAGTTCTGGGTTAAGAGGCAAATGCATTTGTAATTTTGCTAGATCTAGCTAAATTCTCCTCCACAAGGGTCATTTAATTTGCTTCTCACCAGTAATTGATGAGGTAATCTGTTTTCCCACAGCTTTGCAGAAAGTGTTGGACATTTGCCCATTTGGAGGTAAGGCATGGTTATCTCAGTGATGCTTTAATTTGCAATTCTCTTACTATGGGTGCATTTAAGGATCTTTACACATGTGAACTGGTTCAGCATCGTCCCAGTAAGTGGCTCCCCACCTTTTCTCAAGCTAATTTATATTCTAATTTTGCTTCTGTCACAGAAGCAAAATGTCCTGAAAATACAGGCAGTGCTCAGAAAAAGCATTTTTTTTTTCATATGGTTACAAGCCATTTGTGTTTCTTCTTCTATGACCTCACTTTGGTCTGGTCATCACATGCCAAACACACTCTCACTTCAGGATTTTGCATTTGGGTTTCCTCTGCCTGGAAGACTATTCATTCCCCTCCCCCCGCCCGTCTTAGCAGTGCTCACTCCTCCTTGGCTTTCGGGTCTCCATTCAAATGTCACTTCCTCAGAGAGGTCTGTCCAAACCACTCTATCTAAGTAGCTCTCACTCTTTCTTGCCCCACTTTTTATTACTTCAAAGGACTTATTAACCAGCATTACACATTTATTTGCATCTTTTCTGTCTATCTCTCCCGTTGGAATGCAAGCTCCATGAGGACAGGGCTCCTCAACTTTGGTCACTGCTGTATCCCCAGGTGCCTAGAACAGGGCCTGCCACAGAGAGTGCTCAATGAATGTGTGTTGAGTGAGTGAATGAATGAATGAATGAACAAATGAATGAGCAGAATCTTTTTGCTCTCAAAGCCAGCTGAGAACAGGTACTGCCGGGAACATGGGCAAGAAATAAGTCTATAAAATAGGTCACCGTAAAGAAGAATAAACCTTAGAAAGAAGGATGGGACAAAGATGGGACAAAGCTGGGAAAGATGGAGGTGCGTAGGGTCACTGGGCAATGAGATGGTGGGGTGTTGGTGGTGGGGGACGGTGGGGGGAATACAAAGTGAGAGAGACACTGAAAGGATAGAAGGAAGGACACAAAATGCAAACCCTCTCATTCTGCTGAAGGCCCAGGCAAAGCAGCAGCTGCAAAGTTCTAAGGCAGTCTTGGGGACTGACCTCATTCCACCATTGCCCAGTGAGCTCCTACTTCTGCTGAGGCTTCACAAATATCTTACAACTTATCCCCAAGTGGTACTCCTAAGAAGCTGTTGTAATTTTTTCACTTTGCCTTACCCTTCTCCCTATTTCAAGTGCCTTACTCATGCCCTGATTTGTCTTTTAGGAAGACATATTTCCCCCTCTCCATCTTTGACATTTGGAATTGGGTGTGAATTCTATACTGGGCACTGCAAAGCCTACGAAGCCGACACACTCGAAAAACTACCCAGATGAAAATAAGTAGGTGTTTGTTCTGCACTCTTGTCTTCTGGAAATTGCATTGTCTGGGAACCCTTCCTCTTTCTCTGGGGTTACCATGCTTGTACATGACCCTGCCTTCATGGTCACACTGGATTAGTCTGAGGGTGAGCTCCAACCAAGTCAAGCCAATCAGATCTCCCTGAGGATTTTCCAAACAAAACTGGGTCAAGAGAGCCAGTCCCCTGTAGTGCCAGTGGGGTTGTTGGTGGCCAGGCTTTTTAACATGTGCCTTTGAATAAAGCCAAATTCAGACAGAAGCAGAAAGGAAAAATGGAGAGCAAGCCTTGGAAGCAAGGGTGTCCCAATTTCCAGTTGCTCCTGTGGCCCAGTGGCACCTGTCAGGGTCACATACGAAATTGGTATTCCATGGCCCTCATTATTCAACTCTTCCCTCGGCTGTGTTAAATATTCTAGGAGTGTCCCAACCAATGCCTCCCATTCTCCCCAAGCTAATTCAATTTTTGTTTCTATTACTAATCAAAAAAGTCCTGCCTAACACACATATACAGTCAGTCTTTGATTAAACACTAGGGGATAATAAAGCAGGAATTGGTCATCAGGGATCACATATTCAGGTCTCCAAATGGTCCCATGGAGCTTCCCTTCCCCACTGAGTCTTGATGGAGAGGGTCTGGCACCTCTCCTAATTTACCCTCCTGAGTTGACAGCAAGAGTTGCAGCATGGATTCCTGCAAAGAAAACTGCCTTACAGAATCTTCTTTCCATGTCCATTCCCTTTACCCTATTAATCCCTCCTTTAAGATTTTAGAGTCATCTAAATAATTTTTTGCACCTACTTTGAAAATCTGCATTTTGGTCTGGTAGCTACCTCTCTTTGGAATATCATATTTATTCTTGTATGGTGTCTCAGTTTAAACTTGGCCTTTACTACCCTGTCGCACTATCACTTAGGGCTGACAAAGTGAAGGTTCTCTGCAAACATTCACATGCATTATGTTATTTAAACTTCACAATAAACCTATTGTCTTCATTTGGGTTTGAGGAAATAATGTGCCCAAGGTCAATGAGCTAGAAAGTGGCAGACTCACATTAAATCCAAACAGCCTGTCTCTAAATGGTAAACTCTTAATTTCTCTGGCTATACAAACATTAATGCTCTGGAGGAGAGAATATGAATACATCTGTACTTTGGAAAGAGATTGTAGTGGTGATGTGAAGGCTGGATTGTAAAACAACAAAGGCAGAAGGGAAGGAAAGTGACAACTTAATGTAACTTCAAGAGCAAAGAAATCAATTTCACTGAATTTTCTGATTGGATTATCTAAGCCAGTAGCAATGGGTGACAAATTCGGGCAATGAGCAATGCTGAAGACATTGTAGACATATCAGAGATAGAAGCCAGTGACTAGACCAAGGGGGCATAGGGTGGGAAGTGTTGACAGAGTTAGGGTTTCAAAATTTTATCTCCAAGAGGAAGATGGTGCCAGTAATAAGGAAGGATTTGCTAAATAGATGAAAAGTCCCACCCACTGGCAAAACCAAGAAAGTTTTCAATGAAAGAGGAGGGCATTTGATATCAATGCTGGGTAGAACTAAGATGGATGAAGATCCTATGGGCAAAGTTAGGGTTTAAGGACCAGAGAACAACCCATTTTGCTGGAATGGGAAGGCTGGGCTGGGCAACAGGGAGATATAATGAGATTGGAATGGAGGGTTGGGCCTCATATATGAAAATGGTGAATGTCAGGGTTTTTCACTCAGTAAGGCATAGGGGTCTGGCAAAAGTTTATGAAAAGCACTGTGTACTAGATTGGATCGGAGACAGAAAATTTGGGTGATCCCAAAAATCTTGTCAGAAGGCAATGGGGGAATGGATTATGGAGATGCAATATAATGAGAAGAATGGATATGAGAAATACCATAGAGATAGAATATTCAAGATTTAATAATTAATTAACTGTCAAAGCAGTGGTCTGGGGATAAGGAATGAAATATGGAGGAATGCAGGTTGGAGGTGCCCAATGAAAGAAGGGGAGGCAGGGAGATATTTGAAGGAAATTTTAAAGCTCCAAGCCTGCGTGGACTGTGGTAACTTTATATGAAATTACTTAGAAATATATTTTATAAGTGTAAATTGTGCTTAGATCTATACATTTACGACAGTGAGATACACATATTATTTGTTCATTTCAAACTTTAGCAAATATCACTCATCTTAACATTAGCAAAAAATAAAGTAAAAAGGAGGGAAGAGGAAAAAATGAGATTAGCACTTGCAGTGATAAGTACTGGCCTTTAATGGTACTAATTAAGGAAGCACAATATTGCAAATCTATGAGTTCCTACTATCAAAATTATAGAAGCAAATTCTGCCTCACTTTATACCCTCTCCCTCCTTCTCATGCTAAAAGCTATAGCACTGGAAAATCACTGAACAAATTCATGAATAGTGGTCCTTTGATGCAATCATTTCTATTCTCTTTTTATAAGGCCTAGACTTGAGCTTGAGATGTAAAGAAATGAAAGTATTTGATGAGTCTTACTCGTTCTTTGAAATTAAAGAATTGTAAAGTGCAAAAACACTTCTTGAAAACCAAATGCACTGATTTTGTAACTAAACTTCTAATCTTCCCACCAAACCTGCTCCTTTTCCTGTGCTTACTTTTTCAATTGTGACACCACCTTCTACGCAGTCACCTACCATCATCTCGGTCACCTTTGATTCCTTCCACTGGCAGTATATAACTTGATTGGGGATCATGGCTGGTTGATCCAAAGGCTTAATGATGTCCTCAAAGGGCCCTGCCTCTCTGGCTCTTGTCTTCTAAGGGTCAGGGTCATTTTTAAAGCTTATTCCCAGGATGGATGCCAGTAGCAAAGGCTGACGCTATTTTATTCTGCAATTGGATCACTTAGGTAACATGTCTATCTCTGAACTTCAACTCTGGCCAGGATAAGGAATGTGCTAATTGGCTTAAGCCAACCTGGACTCACCCCTCAAGAGAAGCTGAGGTCAGTTTCTCATGAAGTACATGTAAGTAAGAATCTGGGTTAAGAGGGGAAAGGATGTTGGGCAGGCATCCAGTAATGTCCACCACAGTCCCAGTCCCTATACTTGTCAGGGTTCTTGGTTACAAATGATAGAAACTGTCCTTGGCTAACTAGTAGAGATATAATTTATAAGGGGATTATCAGATAGCTCTTACAGAACTAAAAAGAATCTTGGGAAACCAATTCAGAAACTAGGTAGAAGCCAAGAAAGCCTAACCTGCAAATGATACCAGCCAAGGTGATGTTACAGGAAACAGTGTAGTTGGACACTACCACTGGAGCCCCATAACAGAACACGTTACTCCTCTCCTGTTGTAATGAATGATCTCTAGATGCCCCCTGAGACTTTGTGTAATCCTTTCTGGATTCAAAGTTCTAGGTTGGTTCTAATTGGTCAAGTTTGAGTTGTGAACCCCAAACCCAAATGCCAGGAGATCAGATTAGAAAACTGTTGGTCCTAGTGGCCAACAGTTAGTGACAGGTGGTAGCTCCACCATAGGTCATTTAGGAGAGACTTTCCCTTAAATAGAAAGGTAGTTAGGATGCTGGGCAGGTAAAAAGCAACAAAGGTCCACTGGCAGCCTCTTGTCCCTCAGCCTCCCTGCCCTCTCCCCCCCATCTTCTTATTCAGTCACACCAAATTTTTCTTCATGAGAACCAATTCTGACCATACTACTCCCCTGACTCAAGCACCTTCATTGCTTTTTCACTGAGTCCCAACCTACTTTTCCAACCATTTCTTCTCAACTGTTCCTCTGCACACAACCCATTGTTTATTCTCTAAATAAACTGAATTTCTTGATACAGGCCACATTGTTTTAAAAAGCTCTGCTTTACTCAGGTTGTTTCCTACAATTGGAATTCATTTATTCATTCATTCATCCATCCATCTACTCACTAAATATTGATTGAATATACTATGTATACAGTAAAAGCTAGATATTAGAAATAGAATAAGTCACTATCTCTTTCCTCAAAGAGGTCATGGTATTGAAGGGAGTAAAAAGATTACAATATAATATATTAGCATGATATTGTCATAAATGAGGTAGGTACAAAATGTAGAAGGAGCATAGGAGAAGGAGTTATCTAAATCTGCCTGGGAGGGTTCCCTAGTGAAGGAACATTTTGCTAAACCTTGGAAGGCAAGTGGTTTTCTAGTTTTCTAGATGGTCAGGCAAGTACAGACATAACATTTTAGGTGTAGGTATGGGGTGAGATGTTGAAGTATGAGAGGAACTATGAGTAGTGCAATATTGCAGAACTGCCCAGTATGAGTTATAGTCTAGGGTGAGACATCATGGAAGATGCAGCTAGACAGTTTGGTAGGGACCTGACCATGAAGGGCTTTGTGAGTCATGGTTAGGAATTTAGATTTCATTACACAAGGGAGAGAAAACAGTGAAAGCTATTACAGTTGTCTCTCAATTCTCCCTGCCTCTAACTGCACCCCTATTTAATCCCTCCCACAAAAAATCTGTAGCCAGGTAAATCTTTGTACTAAGAAAATATGGTCAGGTTACTGTCCATGAGAGTGGAATGCAAATATAGCCAAAGAATTATAGGAAGGAAATGTTAAAAATCCAATGGGAAGATGGGCCTCTGAGCTTTGTGCTGGGAATTTCTCATTCTACCTTCCTCCACTAAAATAATGTATATTATTTCCACATAATAGTGCACATAAATCCATTGTAGCCCTTACCCCACTGTATGGTTTAAATGTTTTATTTATCCTGCATCCTCAGGACTTAGCACATTGCCCAGCATAAAGCAAGTTATTAAGTTAATGACTGACAAGTGAATGAAAGAATGAATGGGTAGATGAGTGAGCAACAAGACAAGATAATGCCATCCTCACATCCTTTCATGGATGGATTATTTTTGAGTCTCTTCTACCCTGGAAGGTAAAGTCATTTGCTTTAGTCTTTGATGCTTACAATGAATCTCCTACTCCATTACTCTACTCCTTTAACTCCTCAAGCTTTAAGAGTCCCAGAGATTTATACCAAAAGAACTAAGAAGCATAGCCATGAGGCCTTAGATGTGTTTATGTGTATAAAGAGAGACAGCTGCAAGTCCACCAAAGGTTTGTGCTCCCCTCCCTTGCTGTAGAGTTGTTACTGTGTAGGGGCTGCCCCATCAGACTACAGTTCCCAGCCCATGTAATCCTGTGACTGAGTTCTGGCCAATGGAATGGATACAGAAATGGTGTATGTCACTTTCATGTCTGGCCTATAAAAAATACCGTGCAGGATCCTCCTTTCTTTTCCGTTAAACAAACCTTTGTATCTAAATGTTGAAGATAAAAAACCCTTATCAGTCTAGGTCTCCTAATGACTGCATGAAGCATGTACCTATTTCCTTCATCTCCCTCCCCCATCATATTGCCAATGGGATTTTATATGAGTGAAAAACTAACTCTTCTGGGTAAGCCGTTGAGATTTCAGGATATGTCTGATAGCAGAAAGCATTATCTTAACACATACATGTGTTGTATGTGTGTGTGTTTAAGTATATTCTATAAATGAAAAATCCAATTATATAAAGAAGTAAAAAACCAAATGGATATAGAACCAGAAGCAAGAGGATTTAATCTTTGAATGTGGAAAATCTTTCATTTTAAAATTTAATTTGAAAAATCTTTTAAAATTAGCATATGAGCAGGTAGCCATAGTGTTATTTGGTGTGCAGTGGTCAGCATGTGTCAAGGTGGAGACCCAGGGAGAAAATGGAGCCTGAAAAAAAACAGGAAAGCAAAAAAAGATAAAATGAGAAAGGTCAGAAAAAATTTTCTGGTAAAGTTCATGAGTTTTAAAAAAGCAGAGTTAGTAGCTGAATTAGTAATAGACACTGATTAAGATTTCATGTAGAAAAATAAATGATCAGGATTATATGTAGGAAATATACATTATTAGAAATGTATCTCCCTAGGTCTGGTTTTTAGAATGCTGGTGATAAACTAAGCCTGATTTATTATATGACCATCCTGTATGGGAAAAGACTGTAACTTTGGGTATCTTTGGTCAACCTTAAGAGATATAGCAGGGGGACGGATGTGGCTCGGGTGGTTGGGCATCCATCTCCCATATGGTGGGATCTGGGTTTGATCCCCGGGACCTCCCGGTAAAAATTTAAAAAAAAGAAAAATATAGAAACTGCGTGGGCCACCAGGCCCTGTGCGTGGATGTGCCGCCAGGCCCCGGCCGCAGGTGAGCTGCCAGGCCCTGCAAGTGGGTGAGCTGGCAGGCCCCGTCCATGGGTGAGCCCCCAGGCCCCGCAAGCCATGCAGCAAGATGATTATGTAACAGGAGAGTGACACAAGGGAAAGCCAAGATGAGATGCATCGAAAAACCAGGAACTAAGGTGGCGCAGGTGGTAGTAGAATGCCTCTCTCCCACATCGGATGTTCCAAGGATTGAATCCCAGTGAAGACAGGAGGAGAAGGATGAGAAGAGAGGGCAGGAAACAGACACAGAGAGTTGCCCAGGGAATGGACACAGAAACAGCAAAAACGAGGGGGGGGCGGGTGAAAATGGATAAAAGTAAATAAATAAATAAATAAATCCTTAAGAAATGTATAGGGGAGGAAGATTCAGACTATAGTTAGTAGTAATACTTTGACGATGCTCTTTCATAATTTGCTAACAAACGTTTCACAGCAATCGGGGTGTTTGTGCGGGAGTAACGTGTGGGGGCCCTGTATGATGTTATGCATGTTTGTTTTGTAAGATCATAATGTTTACTGAACACTTATAGTTTACGTATGTTCATGTATGAATGATATACTTCAATAAATTGTTTCAAAAAAAATTTTTTTTAATGCATTAAGATCATGTCACTGGACCCTGTCAAGCTGCAGACTGTTAATGCCCTATTCTTTATTTTAAGAATATGCTTCCTGGGAAGCGGCTGTGGCTCAATCAGTAGGGCTCCCGTTTACCATATGGGAGGCCCCGGGTTCCGTTCCCGGGGCCTCCTGGTGAAGGCAAGCCCGCCCGCGTGGCATGGTTAGCTGACCCAGCGAGCACAAGCAGCAAGGGGGGGATAAATGAATAAATAAATAAAATCTTTAAAAAACAAAAAAGAATATGCTTCCTGCCTAAAAATGGCAGGCAGGGATATAGAATGACTTGCTTTTTATTTCTCACCACTCTAGAGCCCGCCCAAGAAGGCAAGCATTTAAAAAGAAATGTCTGTCACAGTAGGTAGGGATCCACACAATAACCAAAAGAATATCAAATTCCTATCCTGGGGGACTCTACCACATTCTCTAATAGGACAGCAAGAATCACCTGAGTACAGGGGCAGTGACTAATGAAGGAAGACAGACCACTGATGGGCCCTTGATATTGATGACTGTACTTATGAACCTTTTCTTTTGAAATTGAAACTTAGCCTTGTATTATAGGTTGCCTAAGAGTTACCTCCTGAGAGCCTCCTTGTTGCTCAAATGTGGCCTCTCTCTAAGCCAAACTCAGCATATAAATGCATTACCTTCCCCTCTCCCAGCATGGGACATGATTCCCAGTGATAAGCCTCTCTGGCACTGAGGAATTACTACCAAGCACCAAATAGCAATGCAATGGGAAAAAGACCTTGACCAAAAGGGGGAAAGATTAAAGACAAATGAGTTTATATGGCTAAGAGACTTCAAAGTGAGTTGGAGGTAGTTCCAGAAGTTACACTTATGCACATGTCAGCAGGATCTCATTGACTGCCACAGTAAATATTGACTCAAATAGCGGGGCTCCTGAGGGCTCTGGAGATGTCCAGACACTACAGGCAGGGCTGACAGCTCAGGAGTTTGGCACCCTGCCAGTGGGCCCTACTTTGGAATTTATGCTCCCCAGTGACAGAGTTGGACTTAGTTGTGGTTTCCCTACACAAGGCTCTTCTGCCCCTTCTATCTGAACCTATAGTTAGTACTAGAGTTGACAAGTTTAGGTCCAAGAGACTTAAATCTTTGGGCTCTCCATGTGCCAGCCAGGCCCTGAATCTCAACAGAGTTGCAACACCTACCCTCCAGTTCATTGGACTCACCCAGGACAAGGAGATGATAATGGACAACGACCATCCCAAGGAACAGAGAGAGTCTACAACTGCAAGCAAGATAGTCCCATCCATCTGCCCTATGGGACCTAAGCTCCCTCTCAATTAGAGTAGGAGTAAGCATCACCATCCCTGCATCTTCAGGATTAGAGAATGAACAATGGACTAGAGTAGACTTCCTATTATTGTACCATAGACATATTGTTATTGTAGCAATGGAAAAACTTTTATCATTGATGTGGAGGCAGTGGCCACTGGAGGTTCTAAGAGGAAGGAGAGGAGGGAAAATAGGTGTAATATGGGAACATTTTTGGGACATTGGAATTGTCCTGAATGACATTACAATGACAGGTACAGGCCATTATATATCTTACAAAAGTATGCGGAAGAGAGTTTGAACTATTATGTAAACTGTAATCCATACTTAGTGGCAATGCTCTAATATGTGTTCATCAATTGTAACAAATGTACCACTCTAGTGAAGGATGTTAATGTGGGAAAGTATGGGAGGGGGAGGGAGTGGGGCATATGGGAATTCCCTACATTTTTTATGTAATATTTATGTAATCTAAGTATCTTTAAAAAAATTAAAAAATTAAAAAACCCAAAAAACAAATAAAGGGTCAATAAAAAGAACAATTATACAAATAAAATTAAATTAAAAGGTAAATGTCAGTGCCACATCTTCTTTCATTTACTCTCCCTTTTTGGGGAGGAGTTGTGGTAAGCCAAAAAGCTAGAACAGAGCAAGTAAAGAGGGAGAAGTAAGTAGCCACACAGAAATGCACAAAAAGGCATTTACTAGTATAAGTTGACAAGCTGATTATCCACATTTATACCATCTAGAGCTGTGGTTTAGGTTTGGGTTTAGGTATCTGTTGAATAGGGGTCACCTTTGTAAATCCTGGAACTTTCAGGAATATACATTATTTCTTTTATTGAAATATATTTTGAGTAGTTACATGAAGTTGGGATGTCAGGAGTAGAGAAAACAAGAAGCTGGCTGTAGAGAACTTGCTCTTGGCTCAGAAGAACAAGGCACAAAGAGTCCTTCAGATTGCCTTCTAGATGAGCCATTCTCGTTCCCCAAAATAGGTAAGGAGAAAGAATCTCAAGGAAAATGCTTTATGAATGAATAAATATTGTGTATTTGATTGGAGGTTTCTTTGTGGTAGGTCTCTGGGACATCTGCTGTAGAAGGAAAAAAATGTAGAATCTCAGCAATGGACTCATAAATCAACCTATCAAACAGGAAGTTTTCCTCAAGCATGGCTTTGGGATATCCATTTGATTTGCTAGTGTTAATTTTGGTGGGGGCTCAAAGGAGCTATCAGTACCCTACTGGTGAAAATATCACTTGGAACCATCTTTCCCAAAAGATGAATCTTTAAAAAAATAGCACACAGACACTGCCACTTCCACTAAAATTTAGAAAGTTGCAGGAAACCATTGTGTCACTCTCTAAACAAGAATAAGCCACACAAGCAATGTTATCACAGATTTTCTTAAAACACTCAGAGAGCTATGAGTGATGAACCCTTACCAGGAAAGAAGAGATACTTGTCTGATTTTATCCTTGGTGTAGCTGTGGGGGAAAGCAGAATCTGCCATAGACAAGGATAAAGAGAAACCAGATGAACTATCAAACTTTTCATGGTCTCATGTGGGCTAGCATAGACTCCCAAAGAGTCCCAGCCAAAGAGTGAGTCTAGAAAGCCAATACTTTATCCAGACCAAAACAAAAATAGTAAAACAAGAGAAAATAGATCTCTGAGACAATATATGTATTCTAATACATACATAATTAGAGGTCCAGAAGTAGAGGAGAAAGAAAAATGCTGCAGAAGAAATATTTGAAAAGGTGATGGCCAAAATTTCCCTCAAATTGATTAAAGATATCCATACATAAAAAAACGCATCAAATTCCAAGAAAACCACACCTAGATTCATAATAGTTAAACTCCTAAAATTCAAATTAAAGAGAAAATATTAAAATCAGGAAGAGGAAAAAACATTACATACCAAGAATAAAATTAGGGCTGACTTTTTATGAGAAACAATGGGGAACAGACCACAAAAAAAAAAACATTTTCAAGGTGATGAAAGAAAATAAGACAAACTATCAATATGAAATTTTAAATTCAGCAAAATGACCTTCAAATATGATGGCAAACCTTTTATATTGCTTGTGGAAATGTAATGTGGTATAGCCACTTTGGAAAATAGTTTGTTAGTTTCTTAAAAATTTAAACCTAAATTTAAGATAGGACCTAGAAATTCAACTCTTAGGTATCTACCCAAGAGAAATGAAAATATCTGTTGACATAAAGACTTTTTTGCAAATATTAATACCAGAATTATTCCTAATTGTCAAAAAGTGGAAACAACACAATTGTCCATCAACTGGTGAATGGCTAATAATCAAAATGTAATTTATCCATACAATGGAATACTTACTAATTGGCATTAAAAAGGAAATAACTACTGATAAATGCTCTAACATGGATGAGCCTCAAGAACTTTATACTAAATGCAAGAAGCCAGATGCAAAAGACCACATATTGCTGGATTCTATTTATATGAATGTCCAGAAAAGTTAGTTAATTGTGGGCTGGGGATGGAACTGGGGATTGACTCTAAATGGGCTTAAGGGATTTGTGGGTGGTCGTGGTGGTGGAAATGTTTTAAAACCGGATTGTGATGATGGTTACTAATAATCATTGAATTGTACAATTAAAGCAGGTGAATTTTATGATATATCATCATTTATGCCTCAATAAAGTTGTTAAAAGTATGAAGACAAAATAGAAACATTTATAATAGAAAAAGACCAAGATATTTCATCTATAGCACATCTGCAGTATTAAAAATGATACAAAATTCCTTAGGCTGAAGGAAAATAATATCCAGTGGAAACTCAGATTGGCAAAAGAGGATGAAGAGCAAAAGAAAGAATAAATTCATGTGTACATATAAAAGACCTTCTTATTATATATTTTATATTTATTTCAAAATTTATTTAAAAGACTTGACTATTTAAAGCAAAAATAACAATAATGCATTATAGAAATTAAAATAAATGATAACAAGAGCACAAAGACCAGGGGTATGTGAATGGGGTTATATTACTGTAATATTTTTACTTTGTGACATAATATAATATTAGTTGAAGATAGTCTTCAATACATTAAAGATTTATAATGTAGTCTCTAGACTAGGGCAATCATTAAAAAATAACAGGAGGTCTAGTGAAAAAGTCAACAGAAGAGATCAAATGGACTACTAAAACAAAATAATTGATTTATACAAGAAGAGGCAGAAAAGGAGGAACTAAGAAGCATAAACCTGATGGAACAAATAGAAAATAAATGCCAAGATGGCAGACAAACTCAATCATACTGATAATTACTTGAAATTTAAATGTATTTTAAGTACTTTAAATAAAGGCAGAAATGATCAGTCTGGATAAAAAGCAAGAAAATCTCATTCTCTTTCTCTCTTTCTATCAAGTGAGACCCACTTTAAATCTAAAGATGCAGAAAGTAAAAGAGTAGAAAAGAAATAAGCCATAAGAAACACGGTGTGTCTATAATTAATCTAAGATGAAGTAGACTTTAAGACAAAGAATCCCCAGAGATAAGGCTAGATATTTCATAATTTCAGAATCAAGACAATGTAACAATCATAGATGTAAAAGCAACTAATAACAAAAAGTCAAAATACAGGAAGCAAAATTTGACAGAACTAAAGGGAGAGATAGAGATCTATAATCACAATTGGATATTTTAATACCTCTCTCAGTAATTGATGGGAAAAAATTAAAAATCAGTAAAGATAAGGAAGATTTGAGCCATTCTACTACCCAACCTGACCTCACTGACATTTGTAGAACACTGTGGTCAATAACTGCATTTTCTCAGAAGTACCTAGGACATTTACCATGATAGACCATATGCTAGACTATAAAACAAGTCTCAATAAATTGAAAAGGATCTAAATTATATAGATCAGTGGTTCTCAAAATACGGTCCAGGTAACCTACAGGGTCCCTGATATGCTTTTAGAAAATATAGCTGTTTTTTTTTCCCCATAAAAATACTATTTAGGTTAACATGTTGTTTTCAAATGAATTAATAAATTTTTATTTAAAATTTTGTTTTAATTTTTTGTAATGTTTTTACTTATTTTCTACCCATAAATAACAAAATCTTCACAGACTCTGTAGATCTACAATCTACAATTTCTAAATATTTTGCACAATATGAAAAGTACATATACATTCTGAGTTTTCCTATACCTGTGAACTGATGATGAAAGATGAATTATTCTGCTCAAAAAGGTAATTCAGATTTTGGAAACTTTTGCTTGTCTCTCCCAAGAAGATAAAAAGAAAGATGGCTCCTGACAACAGGACAGTTTTGATACCTGCTAGCTAGAAAACTCTTTTAAGGTACATTTTACTAGGGAGTGGATGTGGCTCAAGCAGTTGAGTGCCTGCCTCCCATGTGGGAGGTCCTGGGTTTTCCTGGTGTCCCCTGAAAAAACAAAAACACAAAACAACAAGCAAAACAGACAAAAAAACCTAACTCAGGGAAGCTGATGTGACTCAGTGTTTGAGCTCTGGCTTCCCACATACGAGGTCAGGTTTCAATCCCCAGCCCCCAGTACCTGAAAAAAAAAAAAAGGTACATTTTACTGAGCCACAGGAAGGAATTTAAGAGAATCTCCTTCCATACTATATGAATCTTTTTCATTATACTGGAACATAATTTGAGACTAAGAGTTATTTTCCTTGTTAACACCAAGAAGCAACAATTTGTCTAGCTTATTTAGTGACTTGACCTTTTTTCCTCTTAAGTCAAGGGTGACAACAATTCTAAAAAAAGAACATGGAAACAGTTGACAATAGTATCCAACACATCAGTACACTGGCACGCTAGTCACACTATGCTATACTATAGACCGTAAGTGGGCAAATATTTTCTGTAAAGAGCCAGATAGTAAATATTTTAAGTTTTGTGGGCTATAATCTCTATAGCGACTATTCAACTCTATCTGTAGCACAAAGTAGCCATACACAAAATGGAAAAGAATGATTATAGCTGTGTTCCAATAAAATTTTGTTTATGAACACTGAAATTTGAACTTCTATTAATCTTCATATGTCACGAAATATTCTTGTTTTTTAAAATGTAAACACAATTTGGGCCATGTAAAGCTGGTAGCAGGCTGGATTTGGCCCAGAGACCAGATTTGGCACGTGGACTGTCGTCAGTTCTCTGCTTATATAAGGTTTTTAGATGTTATGCAAAAAGTTGAGAAATAACAGGTTCAAATTCTAGAGAATTTTGTATTTAAATCCTTCATTTTGAAACATAGACAAGGCCTCTACTTTTTAGATAAATGTACTCATCCACCAAAGAGAAAATAATTCAGAAAAAAACCAATTCCCTAGTTAAAAAAGGAAAAAAAGAAAAACTCTATAAAACCAATGTTTCACCTTGAAACACACAATTTGGTAAAATGTAAAATTAAACTAAGATGGATTTTTTTTATTTTGTACAATATAAAGTACAATGCATAGATTTGGTATATAGTTTTTTAGTTTTTTCTTAGGAAAAAGAAAAGACAATGAGGAAAAAGTCTATAAATATCTTAGAACCTTTTATGAATTATATGTGGTGTGGCAGTTTGAGATTATTTATGAATTCAAAAAAGAGAGATTATGTTTGTAAACTGGTCTGTTCCTCTGGGTGTGATACCCTTTAATTGTATTAGATTCAGCTGAGATGTTTTTTATTTAAATTACGTTAAGATTAGGGCTTTGATTTGACCACATCAGTAGGGTATAACTCAGTTTAAGTCCCTGCCCCATTGGTGGGCTATATAAACAGATACTCACTCAAGAAGACACATAGAAGAAGATACAGGAGAAAAGAGAAAGAGCTCCACAGATGCCAGAGGAGAGAACTATCCCAGCCTGCAGCTGAGATTGGAAGCAGCTGGGCCACAGAGCCTTAAGAAGAAGAAACAAGGAGAGACCAGGCAGAGACCACCCGCCATCTTGCTTCAACAAGTGGCAACTGACTTGGGTGAGAAAGTGCCTCTTCCAGTACCTTGAGTTGGACTCTTTAGGGCTTTGTAACTGTAAGCTTTTACCCCAAAAAAATACCCAGTATAAAAGCCAACAGGTTTCTGGTACTTTGCATCAGCACCCCTCTTAGCTGACTAATACACATAAGAACTGGAATTTTATCCAGATGAGTTCTAAGATAATTTACTTTTTTAAAACTACACAATTATATCATACAATACTGGCTTTTAAATTTGGGACAATTTTGCAAAGCAAACTCCTGCCTCCATAATATAAGGAAATAAGAATAATATTTTTATAGTCATCATCCAGTATAAAAAAAGTTCACAGTCTCGTTTGCCTTTACCAAAAGATAAAATGATTTGTTGCTACATTTGCATACATTATTTTGATCCTCAGTAGTTCCTAAACACAAAAATAAATTTAATGATGATGATGGACAATGCTGATCCCAAAAACAGAGTATCTACAACTGCAAGCAAGACAGTTCCATCCATCTGCCCTATGGGATCTAAGCCCCCTCTCAATCAGAAACAGAGTGTGTATCACCATCCTAAAATCCTCAAAATTGAGGAATGAATAAACATAAGGGGGGAATGCAACTATGGACTAAAGTAGACTTATTATTATTCTAGCAATGGAAGAACTTGAAACCTTTGGCAGTGGCCACCAAAGGTTCTGAGGGGAAAGGAGAGGGAAGAATAGGTATAACATGGGGCAGTTTTGGGACACTGAATTGTTCTGAATGACATTGCAATGATAGATACAGGCCATTACACATTTTGTCAAAACCTATAAAAATGTGCAGTGCAAAGTGTAATCTATAATGTAAACTATTTAACCATGGTTAGTACAATTCTTCAGTATGTATTCATCAATTATAACAAATGTACCACACTAATGAAAGATGTTAATGGGGAAAAGTGGGGGAGGGGGAGGGGGAAAAGGGTGGGGTATATGGGAATCCCTCTATATTTTTGATAAATCATTTATGTAACCTAAAGCTTCTTTAAAAATAAAATTAAAAAAAATAAATTTAACATGAACTTACATTTGCTTGAGTTTTCTAAAACAAGATACCAATAAATAATGTATTAAATTGGCAGAAGTCCATGGGCTAAAAAAAAAAATTGAATATAAAATGTTTACCAATTTTATCCATTCTAATTTTACAACAGTTTCAGGTGTTAAGACCTAATTGGTTTCTTGAGCCTATCCATTATGAACATAACTCAATTTTATATTTTAACACTTTTCAGTGCCATCTTTTGGTTGGTACTCCATTTTGCGACACATAAGATCATTTCATTCAATTTCAATCATTTGTTCTTCCCATGATTTCATTTCATTATCATAATGAATTTTATCATCTTTAGTAAGCTGAATATATACTTGCTTTTGAGAATCAGGCACATTTTTCCAGTTTTGAGTCTTCATCTTTGCCTGTGGTAAATCTTCCTTAGCTTCTTGGAAGCTTTCAGACATAAAAAATTATAAGCTGATTGAGTTTTTTTTTCCCATTTACCAAGCATTGTTAGCACTGTCTTTTTAATTAATACTTCCTTTGTTAAAGCTTTTGCATGATTTCTTTTTCTAAAGATATGATCTGCCTTGAAGCTAGCTGTTCTTGAATTCTGTTTACCGCTTCTTTGTATGCCTGCCAGTATGGCCTGTAAGCATCTACATATATGTTTTTCTGGTAATCAGGAAGTTCCCTCCATTGCTGGGAAATTTTTTGAATTAGCTCTGAATTTTTTGCATCTGGGCCCCAAGTTTTAAATATGGGTAGCTGTCCTTTAGTAAAGCAAAGGTATAGAGTCAAAGGCTTTTGTGGATAACCACCCAACGTGGATGAAAACCATCTCAGTGTGCACGCAAAACTGAGGGAAAAAAAGCAGTGGATTTCCACAACTGGAGCATAGCTCTGCTCCCGACTTTCCCAGGGAACTCAGCAAGCCCCACAGGCCCCGGAGAAGTGCCATCGCACCTAAGGACAACACAGTGGCAGGGTTCCAATCTCATAGAGTTTCTTGGCTCAATAAAACAAACCCAGCAATGAGCCCCCGTGTGACACTCGCGACTATGTTATCACGTAAGTAATCTCTGATTTAATTTTAACATGGTAAATGGAAATAGACATAACCCACATAAACATAAGCTCTTTGGGGTCTTCAATAGTTTTTTTTAAAGGTGTAAAAGTGGTGAGACCAAAAGTTTTGAAACCCATTCATATAGACTATGTTCTCTGACCACAAGGGAATTAAATTAGAAATCAGTAACAATAAGAAATCTAGAAACTCCCAAGTATTTGGAGCTCAAACAACACTCTTCTGCATAACCACTGGTGGGTCAAAGAACAGATCGAAAGGGAAATTAGAAAATATTTTTAAAAATGATAATGACACAATATATCAAAATTTTAGCAATATAGCTAAAGCAGTGAGTGCTTAGAGGGAAAGCTATAGCTTTAAATGCCTATATTGAAAAGAAGTATGTAAAATTAATAAACTGAGCTCCAATTTTACACAAACTCTTTCAGGAAACAGAAAAGGAAGGAATATTTCTTAACTTGTCTTATGAAGCCATCATAATCCTGAGGCTAAAATCTGACAAAGACATTTTAAAAATAAATACACATAATCTTTCACTGGTAATACCATTTAGAAACCTCTTCAGTCAGGAGAGATAAAGATTTGTGTGCAAGAATTTTTATAACAGTGAAAAATCACTAATAACATATATGTCTGACCCTTAGGGACTAGGTTAAAAAAATTATGATAAATCCACGGGATGAAACATTATGTTGCTATTAATATTATGTTCACAAAGGAACTAAGGCCATGGGAAAAGATACAGGTTAAGGTATATATGTATATATGTATTTATATAGTGTATACACATATTATATACTATATAAAAAAATATATGTAGTCTAATCCCATTATTATATATAACATACATCCATAAAAAAGCCTAGAAAGAAATACAACAAAATATTAGTGCTTAACTCTGAATTGGAGAGATTCTCAATAATTTTGCTTTTAAAAATATATATTTTGCTCTATTTTCCAAATAATTTGCAATGTAAATGTGTCACTTTAATAATAGAAAAGAAAACCACAACCAGTTGTTTAAACAAAAATTTGGATAGTGCAAATCATATTGCTCTTAAGAACCTTCTAAATCATTCAGTCCCAAATCTGCTCTAGATGGGAAATTGAGTTTACCTTCCTGAGTGGACCCTTGTAATTATCAGCTCATTCAAGTCAGTGAAAGAATAAAGACTAGAATGTGGACCTCCTCATGCTGATTCAATGTTCTGTACATTATGGCACGATGTGAAGAAAATGGCACTGATTTCTGTATATGAAAATTCTCCAGATCCAATCTCCTCTCAGGCCTGAGAGTCCAGGTGGTTTTTTTCTGGTTTAAGCCATAAATTAAAATGTCAAATAATTAAAATTATGCTTAAAGGTATACTATTAACAAGCTCAACAAAAATGTTAAGGGATAAGTACCTTCTATGTATTTAATAGGGAGGTGGATTTCTTCCTATCTAAATTTTAGTAATATTTTTCCATGTTATCTAAAATTTTCCAAGCACTAAAATCTCAAATAAAGGCAACCCACCAAAATTAGAATGACCAATGGTTTAAATTCTGTCTATCACAGAATTCTAACAAAAAAATGAAAACCAATCATTGTTCAAAAGCATCCAGGTTTTACCCAGTGGGGAGTTTTTGCTTAAACATCATTCCCACATCCAGGATTTGGGTAGGCTCACTAAGCAGTATCTGTCTTTTTTGTTTTGTTTCGTTTTTCTTTTATAATTCATGGCATATAGTGATCAGCCTTAAGAGATATCTGTATAATAGAAAGTTTTTCAAAGAAAAGCATCAAAGAGAATACATATTTCTTTCTTGGAACAAATGGCCTATTTCTTTCCTGGCATATTAATAAGTAAATCAAGCCTGTGTGCACATAAATAAGCAAGCCCTTTTATTGTTCGATGTCTGGAGAGTCAACTTGGCTATATATGCAAGACCTGAGTGGAACACTACATTGTGATTTAAATCAAATCACCCATGGTTCTCAAGCTTAAAAACTAGATTTCCAGTGATGGTAGTAGGTACATCTAGCAAGACAACTGAAATGTTTGTGTTGAAAAAACTTAGCCATATTGTGGTATACCTAAGGTGAGTGAGAGAACCCAAATTCAGCAGGCAGTGAGCACTTTTTTCTTTATAAGAGACGTTGTAGGTTTACAGAACAAACATGCATAAAATACAGGATTCCTGTATACCACCCTTCCATTAGTGTGGAACATGGGTTACAACTGATGATAGCCCATTTTTTATAATTATACTATTAACTATTGTGCATGGTTTTCCTTAGGGTTCTTCTGTTTGTGTAGTGTACTTCCATGGATGTTCTATACTTAATAAAAAGAGGGGGGAAAAGTCACATTACAATGGCAGGATTAGTATGTCAGAGCACATTCTAGGTATGTATAATGTATGTGACTTTTGTCCTTAAGTAGTTATAAAGTAGAACAAGAATTCTAGATATCAGTCAGCTTCCTCTGGAGTGCAGGAAACATCTTTTGAGCTAATGGGCTCTGAGACCTCTTTCTCTTCCAAGCCCATTTTGAGGCACCCCTGCCTCCTTGCCAGTCCTGGAGCCTCACTCATCACCTTCACATACCTACAGAGCTTCCTTGGGCCATACAAGCCCTCTTCCCTCCCTGTTCTGCCAGCGTCCAGTTGGAAGCACCAGGCCCAGGAGTCAAGGAATAAGCTCAGTCTCTGGTTTTGCCACCAACTGCTTGGGTAGACTAAGGAAAGCCAAATGTAATTCCTGGGCTTTAATTTCCTCAACTATAAGAGGAAGGAAGTGGGCCAGTCAGGAATGGCAACTTGGAGTATTATGCTAGAAAGATTCTGAATTTTCAGACCTTGCAGGGAAGAACATCCAATCTACAATATCTGCCAATTCCACAGGGGTAGTGATGGCCATCAAGCTTCCAGGTCAGAAATGCATGATATTAAACAATATCCAGGTAATACCTTCTTCCCAAATTATTTCCACTATTCATTCTCCATTACTGAATAATTGAAGATTAGCCTATATCCCCCCAATTGATTGCCACTCACCATTAGATATACTGGCACTTCATTTACATTACAAAGGCAAATATAATCAATCCTGTTTCACAATAGAGAAATTGAGTCTCAAGCTGAGTCATTTTCTCCAAACCATACAGCAACTCCAGAACAAATATTAAAATTTAGGGCTATTCATTCACTAATAAATATATTTTTGCATTATGTGTATTTGTTTTACAAACTTTATTGTGCATTTACTATGTGCAAAGTACTATGAGTCACTACTGAGGGGGAAAAACAGAATAATTAATATAGAATTTCTGATTCCAAAGGAACTTTAAATCTTATAGGAGGAAGATAGTCACCAATAATACAAACAAGTAAAATTATCCATCACAGAAAAGGGAATTGCTGTTCACCCTGGAGTTTTTCTTGATTCTCCTCGTTCTCTTTCACCTAAATATAACCCATCTGTGAGTCTTGTTAAACAAACCTTTAAAGTCCACCTCAAATCTGACCATTCTTACCTCTTCCACCCACATCACTCTGATTCAAGCCATTACCTCTTTGGAATTAACTAAGGCCAGAGCCTCCCGACTGGCCTCCTGGCTTCTGCTCCAGTTCCCTGCTAGTTTATTTCCATACGGAAGTCCGAATGATCCACCTTTTAAAAAACCAATCAGAGGAGGAGATATAGCTCAAGTGGTTGAGTGCCTGCTTTCCATGTAGAAGGTCCCGAGTTTGATTTCCGGTACCTTCTGAAAACAAATGAAAAAAAAACAACTCTTATTGGGGAGCAGTTGAAGCTCAGTGGTTAAGTGCCTGCTGCCCATGTATGAAGTCCTGGGTTCAATCATCAGTACCTCCTAAAAAAAATAATAAATCAGTTTCCATCATCCCCTCCTCTCAACTTCCTACTTCACTGAGAAAGAGATCTAAAATCTTCATCATGGTCTAAAAAACATACCACCTCTGGCTCCTGACCCTTATTCTACTCTCTTTCTCTCCACTCTCTCCCTTCCTTACAATGTTCCAACTATTCAGAGGTCCTTGTGGTTGTTTTAACCTACCAAGCACCCCAAGCACATTTCTGCCTCAGGGCCTTTGCACTGCTATTTCCTCTGCTTGGAATACTCTTCCCCCAGACCTTCCCTGGATTCCTTCCCTCACGTCATCCTTGCTTCTTTTGAAACATCCCCTCTACAGAGTGGCCTTCCCTCACCATCTAATCTAAAACAGTACCTGCCATTCCTTAACATTTTACCATGTTTTATTTTTCCCACCAGCACTATTACTATCTACCATATCATGCATTTATTTGTTTACTTTTTATTGGTTTTCTCCCTCCATGAGAATGTAAGACCACGAGGGCAGGGACTTTGATGGTCACGCTCACTGCTGTATCCCCAGCATCTACAATAGTGTGCAGCCCACAGTAGGTACTCAATAAATATTTGTTAAATGAATGAAAGTAGGAAAGGGCTAGAAATTGGAGCAAGAACCTGATATTGAACAACACCAAGGAATATCATGTTACAGGGGGTGTCCCCAGTTCTAGACTGTCTTCCAGGGCAATGGTGATGTTAGATTTTGTTCAATTTGCAAGGAAATGAGCAGACCAGATGGAGGTGTTTGAACAGCAGTCCAGATAAAGGGGCGGCTTCTTGATGAAGGCAGGTCCTCCTGGGCTTGGGAGCATGTAAACTTACCAGCTGCATGGCAGGAAGGGAACAAGTGATCCCGGAGACACAGCATTTGAGGAGGGCCATTTGGTATAAATCACATTATTTCTGGGCATTTGAATCTATAGCCTAAGAATAGGAATGGTAAAACTGATATGATTCTATCTATACTGAGGCATTCCATGAGCTGAACAAAGCCACTGAGCAGGATATATAGGAGTCAATACTGCTTAAGGAATTGAGTTCAAACAGCTCTCATTTATGCAGTAAGAAATTACTTTGAAATCAGCAGGCACTGTGTGCATACGTAACATAAGGGAGGGTCTACTTTCCTCAGAGTAAAACACTACATGGGACTTATTAAATAGCAGGTACTATTCTAAGCTCTTAATAATGGCTAATTAATAGCAGAGTTGGGAGTCAAAGCTAAAACATCAGTCCATTCACTTAACCATATGCCATGCTGCCTCTCAGGAGAGTACCGACTAACATGACCTTGGACAAGTCATACTCTCTGTGCCTCAGTTTCCCATAGATAATAATAGCATTACCTCTTAGGGTTATTGTGAGGATCAAATGAGTTAACACATGTAAATTACCCAGAAAAGGGCTTAACCTACAGGAAGCATACTAGCTATTACCATATCTGCAGGAGAAATTCCTAGCCATGGAATTACTGGATCAAATGCATAAGTTAAATCAACTCTCCCAGGGTCACCTAGCTAGTCATAGGGGCCAAGATTTTAAGACAGCTATGTTTGACCCCAGAGCTTTTGTTTTTACACCCTTGCTTGCTATTGTCAGCTGTTTTCAGAGCACAGAATCCTAATAGCATTTGACAATTTGCA
The DNA here is from genome assembly GCA_026826555.1 of Tolypeutes matacus. Taxonomy (NCBI): domain Eukaryota; kingdom Metazoa; phylum Chordata; class Mammalia; order Cingulata; family Chlamyphoridae; genus Tolypeutes; species Tolypeutes matacus. The sequence continues at coordinate 8,327,366 of JAKSZT010018658.1, read as the reverse complement.
GTTAAAGCTTTCTGTTCCCTTTCAGGCATTTCTTTTGTGATATCCAAGGTTTAATTCTGTGTGGAATGTGTTAATGATCCAGAATTCTAGTCAAAATGTTTCAAGCCTGGCACTTGTTATGGCAGATCAGTGAAACCCATAAGGGCAGCTAGTGTGGGCATTTCATTTTGATTATAATCTGAGTTTCCTTAGCAGGGATTTGAAGGAAGCCACGTCCTTGGAAGTCCCTAGCATACCAATGCTCCACACTCCAAGAGGCTTTATCTTCTTTCTGCAGCGCTCACAAGATACACAGGTGAGAAATGTAATAGCTCCTGTAGTAAACAGCACACACTGCCAAGCTTGCAAAATAGGCCAGCTCACGAACAGGAAAATAAGTAATTCAATGGAACCCAGATAATAAATACCTTTGGCCATGATGAATGAACAAAACAAAATGCACCTGCATACAGCCTTAGATGGTCCAGGAAGTTGGTGCAGATTGTTGGTTTATTTTAATAATTGGGGTGGACATCTGGGAAACCTGGAAATTGAGAGGAGGCTGGCCTTTTTTCAGTGACTCCCAGCTCTCAAGACTTTCCTTTCTATGTTCCCATAACCCAGTGTCCTTAGAAGTGTTCTTTGTTCTTCACTGTCTACTATTTTTCAATGCTTGTTTCTAGAAAAAGTCAGATACCTTACATTAAGCTATAATAAATGACTCTTATCTTTAAAATAACTTTAACAATCTCAGAAAACATTTGGATTTCAACAGCCCCCACCAAGCATTATGCCACTGGCATGAAGTGTACCATTAATACATTCTTCAGTGGGCGAAGGAAATTCTGGGGTGCCTCTTGGGAGCTCTGTTCCAAACACCTCTGTTCATGGAAAAGGCTTGAGAGGGTGAACATCTAAAATAAAGTTGTTTTAATCCAGCCAATCTACATCAATCAACAAGTTCAAGTGACTTTACCCAGAGCGCTTCAAGTTCACGGCTAATAAAGTAAAAAATGATGGACCAATAAATGGGAGTAAAGAGGAGGGAATGGGATTTGCACCAAATTGTCTGACAATGGCCCCTTTCCCTTCACCCCACCCCACCCTCCTTCCCCTCTTAGGGACTGATTTCAGGAGTCTGAGTATGAAACAGGAGAGCCACCTCCTCAGGATCAGGAAGGGCTGTCAACCTCTCCGTGTGATTATTTGTGGCTCCATCACAGTCTCTCCAGGGCCTTGCACAGCCCTCCCTGGGCTCCTGTAAATGCCATTCCAATCCTGAAGCTCTCCCCAAAAGTGTTTGGTAGAAAGAATATTCTCAAAACTCTAACTCAAACATCCACTGTGCTCCATAACTTTAGGGAATACATCCAAGTAAAATTCCCCTGGGAGATCCAGGCTCGGGGCCAGGAACAGGAAGTTGTCAAGGTAACATGGGGACACTGAGCACCTGCAGGGGATCAGGATAAAGAGGGCCTCTGTCACTGAAAAGGGAGAAAACATGCAGAAAAGGAGTCTATGGAGGCCTCCGAAGGCAAGACTCACTCACGCCACATCTGAAACATTCGAGAATATTCTATTTGAGGGGAGATTCTAAAGACCTCCAGACACCAGTCTTATTGAGTCAATGGCGCTAGACGTGGGGGCAGGTGGAATCTGGTGGACCCTTTGGTAAAGAGATTCCATGAGGTTTCATCCCAAATAAGGAGTGATCTCATTTTTGTATAAGGTGAGGGCAAGTTATGGTGGATCAGCTTAGAACTTGTTATGGTTATAACTATTGAATCTCACAGATAATAGCTGAGAGTAGACACTAGGATGACATGTGAGATTTATGCATTACTCACACTGCTTAGCTGATTGATACCTACTTCAAATCTTTTTAAAGAGAGAAAGTATGGAAACTTGCCCAGGATAGTGTTTAATTTCCCAGGCAGCAAAGAAGAAACACCAAACTTTATTTACAGAGAATAGCAGATGCTTACATGCATTTGGAGCATGAAAAATGGAAATTATATATATATATTGATGTACACAAAAATTACCTTACCATGTTACCAGACTTTAAAACTTAAACTGTGTCTATAAATGACATTTTAAAAATCCATGGAATTTTCTTATATGGAATTTAATTCTGGTAGTCATAAGTGCTAGTTTACTTTCTCAGGTATGGTAGACATCTTTTGTTTGACAAAGGATCTAAAACAATATATTTGTACAATTGTGAAGTGCAATTACCTGCAGTTAAAGTTACTTTTAAATGTCAGCCACTTTTATCCTGCAATCTGTTGTTATAAGCTTTAGGTTTTTAGTGTGTGTATGTTTGAGTGTGGCCTGCATTTGCACACATGTGGATATGTGTATTGAGTACTGTTACCTTATTTGGCATGTGTGTGTGTATGTGTGTAGAGCCACAGCCTTGTGGTGACAAGGGATCTTAAATATCACCAAGGGCAGAGATTTTTAAGACTGGTTATTCATTAGAATCACCTGGGGAGCATTTAAAAGTCCTGGTCCTCAAACTGGAGAAATCTGAATAAGGTCTGTGGTCTTCTAGTTAACATTATTATTCCAATGTCACTGGTTTTGTTGTTGCTCTATATAGACTCTATAGTTAAGTAAGATGTTACCTCTGGGGAAAGCTTCGTGAAGGGTGCCCTGGACCTCTTTGTACTAACTTTGCAATTTTCTGTGAGTCCAAAAGTATTTCAAAATTAAAAGTTACAAAAAAAAAAAAAAAAAAAAAAAAAAAAAAAATTCCCTGAGGCCAGGCCATATCCTAGACCAATTAAATCAGAATCTCTCAGGGCAGGATTTCAGAATCAGTCATTTTTACATCTTTTCAGGTGATTGCAAAGTGTGGCCAAGATAGAGGGTCACTGATATTGTCCAACTAGCCAACCAACGTTTAAATATTTTTACAATCTCCTCACAACATAGTTCACACCCATATTATTAGTTATAAAGCACTTTTCAGTTACTGAACAAAATTTTATTATGAGCTTTCTAATATTCTAGGAAACCTGCAGCTACTTCTCAGGGGAAAAATTAGATATTTGTTTCAGGCAACTTTGTAAATAACTCCTAGAATGTATTCAAATGGACATTAGCCATTCTTAAGAATTTCCTAGAAATCGTTCACAGTGGCAGTACGGTACCAGATAAATAATTGTCATGCCATATAAACAACATGTTACGGCACAAATACTAAAATACTTTTATTAGTAGACTTTTACCAGAACTAAGCATCAATAAAAATGTTATGTGTCTCATAGGTATGTATGCTAGGACTTCAAATCTTTTGTAAGGTACATCCAGAATTTGTCCCCAAAGACCATAATAAAGGCAAAAGACCTTACTTAGATGTTAGCATGAAATGCTATGAATAGAATAAAACACGCTACATTAATTTGCTCCTCAATGTAAAATTCTATGGTGCCTGTCTTCAATGCTATGTATCAGCCCCATGTGAAGCAAGTTATTAAATTATTCTCAAGAAATCTCTCCCATAGATACATCTACATGAAGCCTGAGAAGAAACATTGAAAAAACAAAAACAAAACAAAGGAAAACCATAAAATGAAGGAAATGCATCATTGGGCCATTGCTGTCTGGCTGCCTTTATTGACAAACACTAAAGCAAGCTGTTGTTATGAGAGTTTCCTGCGTCAGGAAACTGGCAGAGGTTTCTTGAGAGACCACGTCAACCATGTAGCCTGCACTCACCAGTGGTTTAAAACATCTGTCCAGGAGAGCGCCCCACAAGCTGTAAGTCCGTCCCCCAGGTGGCGATGTACAACAGCTGTGGAGGAAAGTAAGCCTGGCTCCAGAGGAATAAAGTCAAAGTTGAAAAAGAAAAAAGGAAAGGGAGTTCTTTTCCCATAATAATAAGCATTACTTGGACGCCCACACCGATTTGATAGGTAAGCAACGTAAAAGAAGCAAAACTTCGTACTGAATAATTTCTACTATACAGCCCACATGGACATCTGTCACCTGCCAAGCTTAAGAACAGCCGTGGCTGCTGCTGGTTAGACCACCGTAGGTGCAGGTCTCTTACATTTAGCTCCTGCCCTTGACCACACTGCTTCTCAGACTTCACTGTGGCCAAAAAGTCACCTGAGGAGCTTGTAAAAATACGGATTCTGATTCTGAAGGTCTGGGGTGGATCCAAGATCCTAAATTGCTAACAAGCTCCTAGGGCATGGGTTCTTAATGATTTTTGTTCCACGCACCCCTTTGCCAGTCAGGTGAAAACCACGAACCCCTTACTAAGTCCACACTTGCAGCAGTTTGATATTATTTATGAATGCCAAGAAGAAATATAGATTATGTTTGTAAACTGGTCGGTTCCTCTGCTGTGATAACCCTTTGATTGTATTAGATTCAGCAAAGACGTCTGATTAAATTATGTTAAGATTAGGACTCTGATCCAACCACGTCATTAGAGTGGACTCAGCATTGAGTCCCAGCCCCCTTGGGGATAAAACAGACGCTCACACAGAGAAGAACACAGAGGAAGAGAAACAGCTCATTAGACAAGGCAGAGCCCCGGGAAGAGAGATGAGCCTAATAATCTACAGCTGACCTGGTGGAGAGACCAGCACAACTGAGCCTGGAAAGAATCGAGCCCCAGGGAGGGAGACAAGCCCTATGCCAGCCTACAGCTGGGATCGGAAGAAGTTGGGACCATGGAGCCTTAAGAGGAAGGGGGAAGGCTGAACACTCGCAGACATCACCCAGCATCTTTCATCAACATGTGGCAACAGACTTTGGGCGAGAAAGTACCACTTATGGTACCTTGAATTGGACTCTTTAGGGCCTGGTAACTGTAAGCTTCTATGCCAAATAAATACCTTTTATAAAAGCCAACAGAGTTCTGGTACTTTGCGTCAGAACCTCTTTGGCTGACTAATACAACACTATACTGTGTATTATTTAATAAATATATCACACCTGCACCAACACGTCCCCACAAGAATAATGTTGTTTTTTTATTTTAAATTCAAGCTCATTGACCCCTTGTTAAGAACCCCAGTCCTAGGGGATGTTGGTGATGCAGGACCATGCTTGTTACTCAAAGCGTGGAGGAGTAATCTGCTGGGGCAGAGCCAAGGAAACTAAGAAGGCTCCTAGTGAAACTGCTTAAAAAGCAAAGCAGGGAAATAACATGAATACTCCCAGGCTTGGCCTGATGCAGCTGAGGGGCCAGGAAAGGCTAATATGATTACCCCACTTTATAAGCTACTGCTGGAAACAGAGTCAACAAGATGGGGCTTCTCACTAGAACTAGAACAGACATTAATCAGACCTCGAAGAAGTGTCTACATTTGGTTATTCTATTAAAATTCATGTGGAAATTTGGAGATGGTTAAAAAGAGGAACTAACATAATTTATGGAAAGCAAACTAACCCTAACTGATTCAGTTATTGATTTTAAAGAGACATTAGGGTCTTGGTTTTATTTTTAATGAAGAGGCTATTGGTCAGTTAGTTTCCATGTTTGGAGAAGATGAGAAGAGGACATGTGTTTAATGGTAATAAAACATCAAACATTTGTATAATGCATACTACATGCCAGGCACTGAGTGCTTTAAAACACCTATTAAATCATATAACTTAGGAACACTATGGTGAGGGCACTAGTGTTCTCCCTGTTTTATAGACAGAAGAATAGAAGCCCAGAGAGGGTGCCATGCCCAAGGTCACACAGCTAGTAAGTGCTGGAAGCTGTGATTTTTTTTTTTTTTAATAAAGCAAGTCCATCAAAAACATTAATGAAAGAATGTAAGCAATGGGTAACTGGATGTTATAAAATTATTTCATCTTTGCTATGGATTTGAAAATGTTCATAATAAAATGGGAAATGAATGCTTAGAAAACTGTCAAACATCTAACTAGAATGATTATTGATAATTGATAATAATAATAAGTCATCATAATATTTGAGCCATTGAGAAACAGTACGAGGGCAAGAGGTCTAGTGTTCTCTCTTGGATCTCTACAAATTAGCTGCTACATTATTCATTTAGCCTCTAGGGGGCAAAAAAGGGAAGGCTTTAACTGTTCTTAAGAACTTTTAACTAGAGTACTAAAATCCTAGCAGGAGTTAGCAATGGGAATAATTGTGAATTGCTTATGACATGCAGGTAACATAAAGAAGAGGCTAGGACAACTAAATATCATTTAAGGTAGTTCTGTTTTTACCTTGTCCAGTGAATGAAGAGACTCCAGTGATGTCAGTGATGTTGTGGAGTTTTTTTCTTGCTCCCAACCAGGATATTATTTTTCCCTTCCCTCACCAGAGGACAGATCAACTTACTGCGAATTGGAAAAATCTATCTGGGCACCTCAGAACTAATTTTTGTATAAAATCTTTAGCTTATTTTTACAACATGCAAATCAGAGGTACAGATGGAAAATTCAATAACGTTATAATCCCGGTGATGCCCTAGGTCTAAGATGACATTTATCTAGGCAAAAGCACTTTTATGGTCCTAGGAATGATGGTTTTGGTATTTTAAAGCCATATTAGATGCTGCTGCAAAAATCCTTTCCCCTCTTTTGGAAATCCTATGGGACAAAACAGAATTTATCAAGTCAATGAAAAATATACTTCAGCAATGATCATACTGTGTGTTTGCCCTCTTTGCCCACTAATTTTCATAAATACACTTCAGGAGGGCATACCGGTGGCTGCTTGTACAGGGCAGGGATGGTGGCATGGAGGAGCACAAGGCACTCTCCTAGGTGAGGGAAGGCCCCCAGCTCCCAGGTATCTCCAAGTGCAGGTCAAAAGGCTGGGATTCTCCCCACCACTCCCTTCTTCTCTAGCATTATCTCTTGGAGGAAGAGTTGGAGCATTAGCAGACACTGATACTTGAACATGGACTTTAACACAAGGGGGTTAAACATGATGAGTGATTCTCAGTCTCCCATGTATTAGAGAAGAGGACCTTTTAAACTTTCATATGCCTAGGCACCATGAGATTTGGCTTTGACTGGTCTGGAGTGGGGCCCAGGTATAAGTATCGTTAAAGCTCCCAATTCATTGGAATATGCTGCCAGGGGTGGTCATAATCAGGGGTTTTCAACCCTGATTAGAATCACGTGGGAAAGTAGAACAATCCCAACACCAGGCTACACCCTAGATCAATTAGATTCTCTAGGGGTGGAACTCAATCATCAGTAGTTAAAGCTGCCAGGTGATTCTGATATTCGGTTAGGGTGAAGAACCACTAAACTAGGTGAGGTCTAGGGGTCTGTTTCAGCTGGAAAATCCCGTGATGTTTAGAGTCGCCATGGTTCCTTCATCTCTAGCATGCTATAGTTAGTTCTAATGCTGTGATTCTGAAACTTGAGCAAGCACAGCCTCACCTGGAAGGCTCGTTAATACAGAGACTGCTGAGTGCCGTCCTCAGTTTCCAATTCACTAGGTCTGATAATTTGCATTTCTAACGAAATCCCAGGTAACGCTGCTTCTGCTGGTCCAAAGACCACGTTTTGGAAGCCATTGCTCTAAGGCATAACGGGCACCTGATTTCAACACAAGAAAGCACAGAACTCAGAACAAGTAACTTTTGATGGAGAAAAATAATCAGTGCAGAACACAGGGCTGCAGCTTCTGGACAGCCAAGATGTAATATGGGGACACTGTCTGGGCAATCAAAATGCAAAGAAGATGGTGGCCTGGGAAGTGAGAAGATGTCAAAGATATAATTCATCAACATTTGGCCTAAAGCCTGGAGTTATTTGTTAATCAAATGACAGGGAGGAAGAAGTGCTGGTGTGGGTGCTGATTTCATCAATAATTCCAATACAATTCTATTAGGATTCTTCAGTATATTTGATCCAAATCTTTCAACGATGTAATATTTTATGAATTGGGTTATTTGTGGTATTATTTTCCTGGAAGTATATATTTAGATACATTCAAACCATGTTTGTACATATAAAAAGTGCATAATCATTGCTCTAAATGATCTGAAATGCTTAAAAGACAGAACTGTCAAGTATGAGAAAGAGACATAGTAGGGGATGGATGAGGAAATTAACATTTATTAAGCTTCCATTGTGAATGAGTATATCCTGTTTATATTTAATTCTCACACAAAATAGTTTGCTAACCTAAGTTACAAAGTACAGTTGTCAGAACCAAGAATCAGAGATCACAAATCATTTGCCTAGGGTCCCAGAACAAGACCCAGCATTTGAACATAGGTGAGTCTGACTCCAAAGCCAAGGCACAGCACATATATCCCATTCCTTTTGTTCCACTGACTAATAGGCTCTGGAAAATTGCTAGCTTTCCTAATCCAGTGCATCTCAACTTCAATGTGATAAGAATCTCCTAGGGTTCTTGGTAAAATGTGGTTGGGCCTGAGGTTCTGTATTTCAAGCCAGTTCCTAGGTGACGCTAATGCTGCTGCTCCATGAACCACACTTTCCATATCAAGGTCTTAGGGTTTAAATGAGCCGTATAAGACTAAGAAGGGAAGATCTACAGGGCTTCTGGAGGAATTCCTTTGAAGAAGCCATCATTTGGCTAAGAAATTGAGGATAAAAGAGAACAGAAGCTGAGCTTATGAGGTACAAAACCAACTGTTTACATTTTGTTTTAAGATGGTCACCCACCCATCTGTTTGGCACTAAATAATCAAATGAAACAAAATATGTATCCATTACCAGTCACTTCCTATTCTCTCCTCTCTCCAGGCCCTGGCAACCACTAATCAGCTTTTTGTTTCTAAGGATTGAATTATTCTGAATATTTAATAAAAATGGAATCATACAATATGATGACATTTTATGTCTGGCTTCCTTCACTTAGCATAATGTTTTCAAGGTTCATCAACCTTGTGGCTGTATCAGTACTTCATTCTTTTTATGGCTAAATAATATTCCATTATATGGATATACCACTTTTGCTTATCCATTTATATATTCATGGGCATTTGGATTGTTTCTACTTTTGGCTATTATGAATAGTGCTTTTATGAACATTTGAGTACAAGTAATTGTTTTAATACCTGTTTTCAATTATTTGGGGTATATATCAAGAAGTAGAATTGCTGATCATATGGTAATTCTATGTTTAGCTTTTTGGGGAATGACCAAACTGTTTTCCACAGTGACTGCACATTCAACATTCCCACCAGCAATTTATAAGAGTTACAATTTCTCCACATTCTCACCAACACTAGTCCTTTTAATGTTTATTATTATTATTATTATAGCCACCTTACTGAATGTGAAGATTTATCTCATTGTGGTTTTGATTTGGATTTCCCTAGTGACAAATGATGGTGAACATCTTTTCACATGCTTATTGGCCATCTTTATATTTTCTTTAGAAAAATGTCTATTTAAGTTCTTTGCCTATTTTTAAATTGGGTTGTTTTTTTGTTGTTGAATTGCAAGAGTTTATATACATATATATATAATATATATATATTATATATATATATATTCTGGATGCTAGACCATTAACAGATAAATGATTTACAAGTATTTTTTCATATTCTATGGTTGCCTTTTGACTTTGATAGTGTCCTTTAATGCCCAAAAGTTTTTAATTTTGATGAAGTCCAATTTATCTATATTTTCTTTTCTTGCTTGTGCTGTTGGTATCATATCTAAGAGTCCACGGCAAATTCCAAATTACTCTTAAATATTTTATTCTTTTTGATGCTATTGGACATGGAAATTGTTTTCTTAATCTCATTTTTTAAATTATTCTTGTTATTGTATAGAAATGCAACAATTATTTGTGTGAATATCTTATATACTGCAAGGCAATAGTGTTTTATGTCAAAACCTCCAGATGCTCCTTAAATCACAAAGTTGTTTTAGGTTAGGTCTTTTCCAAAACTAATGCCAGCATTTTCCAAGCATCTCTGTACTTCTAGAATTTCCATGTGGATTGCAGCCCTGACACAGCAGAGCGGAACTCATTTTGACTGCACAGAAGGCCTAGAAAATAAGAAGTGGCATCAAAAACAATGCTTTAAGAAGGGTGAGAGAAAGTACGCTGCCTGTAGTGGGACTTGAAATCAAAATAGAGTTAAGTTGAAATCTCTGTGGACAAGAAGCAAAGGGGAGTAGCTAGAGATAGAAGAGTCTAGAAATATATAGGAATATGCAGCAATTTGACAAGAACTTGATTTTCAACTAAGAAATATATAGCAATAACAGTTCAGCTTGGCCTACCTTGGTGTTCAATCCACAGTGGGTTTCTGTAATGCCAGAAGTTCAGGTGAAAGGTAAAAAAAATCACTTAACCACCTGGTTCTTTTTAGGAAAACTCTGGTTTGACTATTGCGATTCTCTGAAATAATGCATTGGACAAGCTATTTAGAAATTATGTTGATGCTTCCTTGGACTCATGCCTTTATCAAGGAAACCTAAGTCTAGATAACCATACAAAATGACGTGTTAATATGAATTAAATTCGAAGAATAAATGTATGGAGTTAAAACCTAGAGTAAAGGTTATTAGGAGATAAGAGGAGGGCTGAGAAGGGGTACTGATGATTAATGTATGTGGAAGTTTTAATTAACATGACTGTAAAAGTGTGGAAATGGATAGAGTTGATGGTAACACATTATAGTGAGGAGAACTAACATAGCTGGTTTATAAATGGGATTGTGGCTGAAAAGGGTAGCCTAAGGACGTAAATGTCAATTGAAAGAAAGCTAGAGAATAGTCTAGGGGCTGAATAACATAGTGAACCCAGAGTCGGATGAGAATTGTGGCTAATAGTACAAATACAAGAATGTCCTTCTATGAACTAGAATAAATGTACATCACTATTGCAAGGTAGTAAGAAGGTGGAGAAGCATGGGAAAAATACAATTAATATAACTTATGGACTATAGTTAACAGCAATATTGTAATGTTTTTGCATCAATGCCAAAGATGTACTGTGTTAATAATAGGGAGGTATGGAAAAAATAAACCAAATGTATGCTATAGACCATAGTTAGTAGTAATAGTCTGATGATATTATCTCATAACCTGTAACAAATGTTCCACAACAATGTAGTGTGTTGGTGGAGGGGTGTTGTATGAGAATTCCACACATGTGCATGATTGTTTTGTAAGTTCACAACTTCTCTTCCAAGAAAAATATATTTTAAAAATGACATGTGTGCTTAATTTTGCCAGACATTATGAAAATGAAAATTTTTAAAGTTTTGTATAGAAACACTTTTTATAGCATGCTTTATTCAAGAACCAAGTGCCAGTTTCTCTTGGGGTAAAATGACACCTAGATTTATTGATAATTGGATTAGTTTGAATATTCTCTAAGATGCCAGGAAGATATCTGTCATTCCAGAGTCCCTGCAGCTAAAGGTTTATTTCAGAGATTGAAAAGACGTGAGATGTTGTGGATGCTTAAAGAGGGATTTACGTTTAACCACATGGTCATTTTCCTTTAGGTGGATTAGATATCAAGAAATTATATATATCTGAACTTTGCAAATACCTATCATTACAGTGTTGGGGGCTCAGCATCGATAAAGTTTTCAGAGACACAGAAAAGCATCAATACACAAGGGATTTGAAACTTAATTTTCATTCAAGCCTTAGGATTGGAAATAAGTTCCATCTCACAAGCCAACTCTGATAAATTCATATGGACAAGTGTGTTGGGAAGAATTCTGAGGTCCAGAGGCAAACAGCACCATGATGAGAAGTGATGTTTGGCATGGTACCCAGCCTATAGTAGGGGAACACCCACCATTTTCTGGAACTCAAATGACCAAAGGTGTTATACTTAAATGGGGGGAAAATATTATCTTTTTTTGTTCTGCTCAAGAGAAGTGAATCCAAGCAACATAGGTTTATTATAGAGACAATGAATGAAGCAAACATGACTTTCCACAAATTGTAAATGCTGTGGGATTTTCCCTTCATTGGAAGGTAAACCATATGTTTACCATATGGAAATGATAATTAATGGGATGACAAACCAAATAAAACCTCAAAGGGTAGAGATCTTATATTGCCACAAATTCATCAGGCAGAAGGCAGATCATCTTCTTTATCAGGGTCTGCATTTACTCAGCAAAACTGTTGTATCACACTAGCAAGTTGATGATGTCAGGATTCTGTATTTTCATTTTGTGTTTTTTTCCCCTCTTCAACTGTAAATTGGCTTCCTGAGGGAAAGTCCAAATAACCTAAGGAAAGGCATCATGATGATACACATGGACCCAGCTGATAGTTTCGTAATAATCACACATGGTGATCATTACTCTGAAGGAATTTTCTCCCTTGTATGCATTTTCTTTGTTAATGGAAGAAATACATTTCTTCATGCCCAATGTATTCACAGCATCCTGCTCTCACACTTACCCAAGGAAAACCCAGTGGAGCCTGCTTTAGCCCATTCCTTCTAGGAGCATATAAAGTATTGATGATATGGAGATTTTGATCTATCATTCATTATACTTGGTACCTGAATTGTGTGATGCTGAAATGATTAAGACTAACTTAAAATGTACAGTTTTTTTTTTGAGGGATTGGCCTTCTATTCAATGACATGATAATTATGCTTTTGGAAAGAATAGGCTAATTAATTCTTTAAGAAATCTAGTAGGAGAAAATGGGAATTCATAGGAAACTCAAATTGCTATGAGAACCATTGCTTCTTTTTTGTGCAGAGCTAGAGAATTCATCATTTGCTTTTAAAGAATAGGGAAGAATACCACCAGCATGCAAGTAGTCTGTGTTCCTGAGACTACCTGCACTTGTATTTCTCACAGATCACATTTCTAGGTTCTATTACATGTGCATTGTGTAATTAAGTTGAGCACAATGCTGCAGTATAAGGCACAATACTTGAACCAAATGGTGTCTTTATGGAATTTCTAGAGAAACACATCATTTCTAACCTTACATTTTTAATTAAATTAATTTCAACCTGGAAACATATTTTTCTTATAAGAAAACAATGAGAGGCAACAAGAAAATTCTAAAGATACCTGAATAGGAAAGGATGGGTGTGACTCATGAATTTTTTTCCTCTTCTTGGTTATGAATGCTTCGGGGGGTTTCACTCCTGAAACCATGGAAATGAGTGATCTAGTGCAACAGAAAAATGACTGGATTTAATTCTGGTACTTGCTAATTATCTTTGGGGAGTTCCTCTATTATTTAGTTTACAGAGGGGTAATTAAAACGTATGGTTGAAGGATTTTTTTTTAAAAGGGAAAATCATGAATTGTGTATAAATATAAAATGAACACGTGTCAAAGGTTTTAACTCATTAAATGAGGAAACAGTAAAATGTTAAAGACAGGTATAAGAAGAATCCAAAGAGCAGGCACATATTGTGGTAGGCCAGAAAAAGCAGCCCTCCAAAGATGCCCACATCAAATCTCTGGAACCTGAAAATGCTACCTTATTTGGGAGAAAAGAATCTTTGCAGATATGATTAAGGATCTTGAGATGAGGAGATAATTCTGGATTGTCAGCCTAGGCCCTAAATCCAATGAGTCCTCAGTGTCCGGGAAGAAATGACCGCATCTCGTACCACTCTTGCTTTCTCTCCCTCTGCTGCAGTCCTGCGTTCCTCCTTGTTAGTCTTGGAGCATACCAGGCTCAGCCCAGCCCACTGGCTCTGCTGGGCCACTACTCCAGGTACCCACCTCACTCTCTCCCTCACCTCCTTCATGTCTTTACTCAAGTGTCACATTCTCAGAGAGGCCCTCCCTGGCCATCCTTCCTCAGTTTGCAACCTTCATCCCACCTTGACACTCCCTTTCCCTCTTTTCTGTGTATTCTTCTCCTTGGCGTTTCTCACAATTTAAAACAGCAATACCGGGTGAAGGTGGGAGTTTGTTCCCTGATGAGTCCCCAGTGCCCAGGACAGGGCTGAGCACTTAACAGGCACCCAGTGAGTTTTTGTCGGATGTTGAGTGAAACAAGGAGAAGGTTCTTCTTCCCAATCACCGCTTGTGCGTGTGCGTGCATGCACGTGTGCTAATGGGTTGTGTGTTTAATAGAGCATTCTCCATAAAAACAGCCCCTTCAGTGTCTGCCTGTAGCTCCTCCAGAGAGCTCAGGTGGAGTCACTGGTGCTGGACAATTGCCAAAGCAGGCAGGCCACCTTGCCGATTTCTTCCCAGGAGGCACCTTCCTCCCATGAGGATGAATTTAAGCAAATATTTGCCTGCTGTTGCCTGTCATTCCTGAAAACCCACCAGGTAGAGCTTTATAGATAAGAATCTTGTGCATTTCCTTCATTTTTACTATAAGGTGCATGACAAAATATTGGTGAAGCTCAGTAGGAAACTGCCCATCTCTTGTATCCTCTTTCTCTGTCTCCTCATCTAACTCTTTAGGGTCTCTTTCTGTAGGTTTAAATTCTCTACTTCTAGCTCCACATATTTGTTCATTTTTCATTTCCCCTCCTTAATTGTGAATCATAAAATATATCTCACGTAGCTCATTGTCTGGGGGAGCAAATAACTAGTTGACTCAAGTTGAAGGAATCCCAGAGTACAAGCTATAAATAGCACATTTTAGCTAACTTTATTGGTGACTTTCTATGTGTCAGGCATTATACTAAGTGCCCTGCTTGAATTCTTTTATTTAACTTCAGAACACCCTCTTACACAGGAGCGATTATTGTCCCCATTTTTTGGGCAAGGAAATGAAGTAGAGGGAGACAGAAGTAACTTGTTCAAGGTTTTACAGCTGGAAAGTGGCAGAATTAGGATTTGAATTAGGCCATTAGTCTAGAGCCTGGGACTGCCAAAGCAATCACCTGGAGTCCATACAGGCAGTTCCTTCTCAACTTGTACTGTTGGCTGCTTCCCCATGAAGTCCAGTTTCCTTTCCTGGGACTTCCTGTTTTATTTCCGGCTCAAACTAAATCCCACTTCATTTCTTCCAGACTCTGAAAAGTCAGCACCTTTCCAAACAGCTTCCCAGGCAATGATCCTAAAACTCATCCTGTCCAATTTATCCTGAGATCCTGAGGAGTCACCAGTACTCTTGGGGCCCTCCAAGCAAAAACCCCACAAATCACTGGCCCTCCTCTAACTCCCACATCTCCAAGCAATCCCTCCTGCCCAGCCCACATCCCTACCCACAACAAGGGTTTCTCCTTTTTCCTTTCATTTTTAGTTATCCTGGGCATATGTACCCTGGCTGACAGTCTAGCCACCAAAGAAATATATACAAATTGAAATAGAACATGCAAAGGCATTTCTGTTTATAATACAAGGGGGGAGAGGGCATCACAGCCGGGGAGAAGCCACCATCTCAACATGTAAATTATTACTGATATGACTTAAGGAATTTGGTGATGAAATGGAAATTTATTGATTAAATACTCTCAGAAGTATATATTTCTTCTTCACAAGCCATTGATAATTCTAGGCTTGTCAGTTTCACCATCAGATGGAATTATTGTTTTATAAAGGGAAAGGTTCAAAAGAACATCTGCTTTTACCAACAAATATCCTAGCTATCCAGTGACAGTCTGAAGATTACATGAGCTGTTGGCCTATTTAGAAAGCTCTTGAAAGCTCCAGTATTAACATCTACTGTGGAACTTCAAAGTCTTGGCTGGTGAAGATGAATTTGAAATGTCAGTTCAAGATCAAGTTAGATCATTTAAATATGCTGACCCATTACATTCAGTCAAGATGGAAAGTTATTCCTTCAGTTTTCTTTTATACTGCTAGATAACTTATCAATTATATCAGATGATCATTCTACACACCGTCTTTAAGTATAGGGATTCTTCTTGCTGACTTAATTTTTTTTAGCTTCAAAATACACACAATCTCAGTTTATAAAATTATAAAAACAAATTACACGTATGCTGATATATCTTTCTTCTCCACTTTTCTGCATACACTATATATATAATTTCCAATTTTTCTTTACATAGATGGCAATTAAGTCTAGCATTTTGAAATGTATGTATGAGACAAATGAAAATTAAAAACAAAAGTATCTTGGTTTGCATTTTCCTAAATTTCTCTTCCCATTCAACTGGCTCCAGCGAACTTTGTTCTCTGCTCTAAATTGCATATGATGTCCATCTGTATCATTTAGGTACTATTTATCTTTCAATCCAGAGCCAGGTTTGCAAATTTTCTGTAAAGGGCCAGATAATAACTATTTTAGGCTTTGCTGAATGGAGCATATGGTCTCCGTGGCAGCTACTCAACTTTGTCATTACAGGGTGAAAGCACCCAAGGGTAATAGGTAAACCAATAGGTGTGTCGGTGTTCCAATAAATCTTTATGTACAAAAGCAGGTGGTAGGCCCGATTTGGCATACAGGTGATAGTTTGCCAGGCCCCTGGTCCCTACAGTATACTTCTTATTCATACATTCCTTTCTGCAAAGTTCCTATCGTGTTTTAATTTAAAAATCTTAGAATAATAAGAAATCACTTAGTGCCAAGCACTGTTCTAATCACTTTTCAAGTACTCTCTCACTTATTTTTACAATGTATGAGAGAGGTACTCTTATACAGTTTATAGATAAGGAACCCAGGAATTCAAGGTTTGAGTGACCTATACAAGGTCATACAACTATTATGGAAGTATGACAGCAATAGCAATCACTTGTATATCACCTAACCATGTACCAGGCCCTGTTCTAAGTACTTGGCATTTATATACTTGTTCCAAACTCAAACCAACCCTGTGAGGTTGTACTATTATCACCATGATCCCTATTTTACAGATGAGGAAGCTAAGGCACAGGGACCTAAAATAACTTGTCCAGGATCACAAAATAAGTGCCAAAGCTGGGACTGGGCAAAGCTGGGACCGGAGCCCAGGCAGGATGACTATGTTCTCCATGTGCTAAACGGATGCACTATAGTATCTTTGACGTATCATCTGCCATAGGCCCGGGCAACCTGACTTTAGATGCTGTGCTTTCAAGCCCCAAACTACAAGCTCTGCGAAGACATGTTACAAAAATACATAAACCTCCCCAGTCCCCCTACCCCTGAAGCAGTAAATATACTAATTTGATACTTTTGCAACTGCAGGACATCTACCACAATTTCATGTATTTATTTAAGGCTTAAAGAAGAAATGCTTCTACAGGTAGCAATGAATCAGATAAGTGATGGAAATAAGTAGCTGAAAAGAAACCGAGCTCTTAGATGTAAACAGTTTTAAATCATTCATGCTGTGCAGATTAAAATGAACATGTCATTTTCTTTGAAAGAGCAGCTAATCCTGTCTCCAGCCATCTTTCCTTTCACCTCCCTAGTCTGCCATCTTTTCAAGCCAACACAAACGTGTGCCACGTGGAACTCTTAGAAAGGTGAGGCATTCCACAGCCGGAGGGCAAGTGATCAGGAGGACCTGTCTCGCAGGTCCTCCTGATCTTTAGCTCTTCTTGACCCATCTGAGGAAAACCACTGAAACTCCACCACTGGGCAGTTACCTCAGGCCTGGTGTTCACAGCTGTAAACTGACCATAATGGACTTGGGTTCCCTGCCTGGCTGCTCAAGAGTTTAGGACGCTCTTCCCTGGTGAGTTCTAGTCACTATGCCCTCTTTGGGCTTTATTTCTCCACCCTCGGATCACTTTCCTTCTGGACTTGGTACTCAACACACACATTGCTGGTCTAGATACCTTGACTAAACCCCTACCAGAGCCTCTACAGCACCCACATGTACCCTGTCCATTTCTTCAGTTTTGCCGGATGCCTCATGTTGAGTATTCTCTGTTTGCCTACCATATTCATTCTCTCCCTTTCTCTGTCCTGCTCTGTGCCCCAGGAGGCTGACCCCATGGACCACATTGCTCCAGCATCCCTGCCTGCTGGCTTCTGGTTGAGTTCAATTAATGGGAGGCACCAGCAGAAGATCAGTGTGCAAGAAGAGAAAGAGTTGAAGGTATTTTTTTTGTGGACAACTCCCTCCTGGCAGACCATCCAAGCTCTTACTATAGCTTTCCCTTGCTCCTTCTGCGCTAAGGGTGGTAACACCTTTCCATTGTCTCCTGATGCCTCAGACAACCTGGTTGTTGCTTTAACCCTCTCTATATTTCAGTGCTTAGTCTCCTCATTTACCTCTCTTTGTTTGAACCTTCTGAGTGATTCTGTTTCTTGCTAGAATCCTGATTGATAGATGCCCTGAATGTTCACCTTTGTAGCATCCCCAGAATTCAGTCAGTACCTGGATCCAAGACAGAGTTCACTCTCCTCATTGATGTGCTTTCCTAGAACACCACTAGAAGGACCTTTAGCATCACACTCCTGTCTTTTGCAGGCTTCCTTCCTCTTCAATTTAGATTCACTGCACAGTGAGTTACCTTCTGAGGGTTTAACCAGGAGGTCCTAACCTGAGCTATGTGAATCCATAAAGGTTGTATGGATAGATGTAGGGAGAAGGGGCAGTGTATAAAAGATTGTGTGTATGTGCCTTTTTTGGCAGAGAGGATCCATAGTTTTCATCAGCTTCTCAAAGGAAGTATGACCCAAACAACTAAGAATCAATTTTAACTAGAGATGGAAAGGAAGATATGCAAGCTGGGACTCATTCCACCATTTTAATCAGTGGTGCATGAGTCTTACAGTGTTTTTATCCTAGGCAGTGATTTCAGAAAATTCCCTATTTATAATGAGAATCAACTCTATGGGGTGTCCAAAAATAGCCTTAGTTCTAAACAATTTTGAAAACAGAAAGCAAGTAAAAATGCAGGCCAAAATATCACTCTCATTAATCACAGAAGCTAGCTTAGTATGAGAGCCAAATAGGGCTGGCTAGACTTAGTTATTCAATCATAGGCAAAGCTGGGCCAGGACAGACCTTTTTCATGGGTTTGTGCAGGTAAGACTTATAACATGGAAGGTAGAAGAGATTTCCTGCTATCTACAGGCAGGCTCAGTCCCAAGAGATAGGAGTAAATGATGAGCTAAGCCAAGCACGCCCAATTTTTCTTCCCAATTTACCAATTAAATATGTCACTCTACCTCTCCAGGAGTGAGTAAGTAGAGGGGTGAAGAGAGACAGAAGAATCCCCCCAAGAAATTGTATCATTTATTTCTCCTCCTTGTTCTAATTGATGCAAGATTTTAAATTGCATCACTTAATACCTGTCATGTAACACCTCCAAGTATAAGCCCAGGTCTGCTGGCTTTGCCTCTGACTCTATATGAAGTTCAGCCATTCTCTCTCATGACACCAGTTCTAATCCACAGCCAGTCACTGCCCAATATTGAGGGCAACTTGTGATAGGTATAAAACTATTAAGCCCCCAAATCTGTAACATTTATATATAGAATTGATTCATGCTAAGTGGGTATATCAGGATACTTTTGGCTTCAATTAACAACAACAAAAAATCCTCAAATTCTTAAAAAAAAAAAAAATTGAAGTACAGATGCCCATTAATGAGCAAGTCACTGATAACAGGAATAGGATTATTCTTAACTGAACAGGCTTCCCCTGAAGCACATGGACTCAATGTAGGAACAGTAGATATACCTGAAAAAAAATATGCTGTTCTCTTAGGAAGAAAAGAGAATGAATGTCCAGGATAGTTGATATATTCAAAGTTGTTCCTCTTTTTATGATTGCATATCCTTGTACAAATTACATTTCAGTATGCCATTGCTATCTAGTCTTGATCAGTTGAATCACATAAAAAGAGAGCATGGCACAGATGTCCAATAAATTCGTATTGAATAGAAACTAAATGTACTGAGCCAGCATATGAATGGTCCAGAATTGAGGCTGGCCTAAGTAACCACAGAGAACCCTTCCAACTCTAATTCAAAATTAACTTGCAGAAACTATATGGAATATAACTAATGGAGGGATTCTGTCCAAGGCAGCATGCCCAAGGGTGTTTCCTATTACGCATGGAAACTGTAATGCTGAAGACAAGCACATGATTACAACCATCATATTTCCTAGCAGTCAGTTGGAACTGGAGACACAAAAGAGATGGGATGGAATCAGGTGGTTACCATTTATCAAGCACTTCATTTAGACCAGGCTTTGGCTAGACATTCAGATAACACTATATTATTTAACTCAAACACTGCAACAATTTTATGAAGTAGGTATTATTTCTCCAATTTACAGATGAGGAAATTGAGGCTTGAGGTAAAGCATATTGCCCAAGATTGCCTATAAACCCTACATGTCACTCTGCAGCCTGCACTCTTAATCATGTGCTGTCACAGCTCCCAGACTAAGATTCATGGACATAAATCCACACCAGCTCAGGGACTCTACTTAACTTCATATCCAATTTTCCCCTACTACAGAGTCAGAAATTTTAAAGGATTCCTTTCCCTAGGCAAGATTTCTTGGCCCCATGCATTGTACAAATTGCTAAGTGCTCAGAATCATTTGAGATATGATACTCCAGAAAGTGTCCATGTCAATTGTTCTTGGATGTTGGCATCTGCAAAATGAGGCAAAGGATTTGGTCTGGTTATACCTACAGTAGAGCCCTTTCAGTTTTGCTACAAATCCTACTCAAGACTTTCCCTGGTCATTTGCCAGCCAAGAAAACAATTCCCTGAAAGCCATGCCAAGTACTAGTTGTCATAAGAAAGAAGAGGTACTCACAGGCCTCTGCTAATGTCCTACTGGATCTTTTAACTCTAAGAAGTCCAGGTTGTTCCATTTGTAAAATAAGGAGAATAACACTTGCCCCAAAGATACTGTAGATAAGTGTTCTGACTTTATGAAGAATAAAAGTGAGATGGTATTTCATATCTGAAAGGGAAAATAGAAATCATGGGGGCAAACACACTTCACAGATAAGGAAACTGAGTCTTAGAGAAAGGTATCTCCTTGTCTCAAATCGCATTCCTAGAGAACAGGAGCACTGGGATCAGCATCCGCGTCTCCCAGGGCCAGGCCGGTGTTGGCTCTGTGTGTCACAGGACCCGTGAGCACATCCTAGCAATAGCAGCTTCCGTGAGGTCACAGGACAATTTAATGTTCTTTCACAAAACTGCCTTCTTTGGGTTTCTGATAAATAACTTAATTACAAAAACCTATCTATCCCTTTTGATATGCATTCTTGTTGCTGTCAGATAAACTAAAGTTAAGCTATAGGTTCAAGAAACATAAGAATCTCTTGCTTTTATTAAGTTGTTTTCTTTTTCACACAGTAAGAACTAATTGGTCCTAAAACGGGAAAATGTATCACTCATTACATTTGTTTCACATTTTTCCTTACCTTTAAATAAATAATCAAAGAAGATGATGACAGTTTACTTATATAGCAAGATACAAAAAAGGCAGAAAAGAGAACCTAAGAATGGTAACAAGCATAAGAGTCTTGTTACCATTAGGAATTTACGCTCTCCAGTGTAGCAGAGTTAGATTCATTTACAGGTTGTCTACACATGGCTCTTCTGCCCCTTTTATTTGAACCTATAATTAGCAGTATACTTGATAAATTTATGTCCCAGAGACTTAAATCTTTGATCAGTCCATGTGCCAGTTGGGCCCTGAATCTCAGCACAGTTGCAACACCTACTCTCCAGTTCATTGGACTCAGTCAGGACAACTAACAAGGAGACGATAATGGACAATGCTCATCCCAAGGAACGGAGAGTATCTGAAACTGCAAGCAAGACAGCTCCATCCATCTGCCCCATGGGATCTAAGCTCCCTCTTAATTAGAAGCAGAGTGGGCATCACCATCCCCAAATCCTCAAGATTGAGGAATGAAAAATGGACTAAAGTAGACCTATTATTATTCTACTATAGGTTTATTATTATTCTGGCAATGGAAGAACTTGTATCATTGATATAAAGGCAGTGGCCACTGGAGGTTCTGAGAGATGGGACAGGGAAGAATAGGTGTAATATGGGAACATTTTCGGGACATTGGAGTTGTCCTGCATATGACATCGCAATACGGATACAGGCCACTGTATATTTTGTCATAACCTACAAGACTGTATGGGACAGTATGTAAAGTATAATGTAAACCGTAGTCCATGGTTAGTAGCGATGCTTCAATATGTGTTCATCAACTGTAACAAATGTACTGCACTGAGGGATGTTGTTGATGTGGGAAAGTATGGAGGAGGAGGGAGTGGGGCATATGGGAATCCTTTATATTTTTTATGTACATTTATGTAATCTAAAGCTACTTAAAATTTTTTTTTTAATTATTTTTAAAAAGGAAGAACTTTTTGATGGAGACTTTTGATAGAAGATAGGTCTATCAGTCTCTCTCTCTTTCAACTTCTTTCTCTCCTTCTCCTTTCCTCCAACCCCTAACCCCATCTCTCACTCTCCCTCCTCTTAGGACCAACCCCAGACCTGTCTTGGATACTTCAGGTGAAGGCTTTGCCCCCTGTTCTTCCACCCCATGGATGCTATCAGAGTAGTGTTAGTCCAGCGTGTTGGTGCTGCCTTCATTATAGACCACAGTGGATATTGTAATTAATTGTTTGTTCCCCTTGGAGACTGTAAGTTTCTTGAGGGCAGGGACCATGACTTGGGTTGGTCTTTATTTCCCCATGGTATAGCACAGTGCTCGGGACATAGAACATGCTTACAAATTATTGACCCATGTGAACACTCTCAAACCTGCCAAGGCTCGCTCAGCACCTATAACTGTAAAACTTCTAGTTTTCACATACTGCACCTACCCCCAGAATATAGTCACCTGTATTTTCTTGCTAAACTAATGCTTCCATCTCCCTGGAATCCATTTCAGGCCTCCGTAATTGCTTTCTCCTCTGAATTCCTATGGTGCACAATCATGTTCTCTCTTGTACTATTAGTTAACCACTCCATATGTGTCTCTCAAACTATAGTATAAGGCTCTTGAATAGAAAATCATTTTTTACACTTCTTTAGTACCCTATTCCACAAAGCCTAATATAATGACATTTAGATAGGTACTCGATATTTGTTGTACAAATAAATGGACTGCAATAACCACAATCATTTTCAGCCCCATGAATCAAAGATTTGATAAAAAAAATTTCTAGATTCCATAGGTCTAATGCTGTAAAAAAAAAAAAAAAAAAGGTATAAATTTTGGTAATGAAAATAAATAAAAACCAGTGTGAAAATTTCAGCCTTCCTGTTTTAAAATTAAATTCATCCAGCCTGCCTGTTTGCTCAACAAATAGCCCCACCCCTTTTCCTTATCAAACCATTTTTGTAAGAATACAATTCTGAAGCCATCTAAATGAAATGCATAATTTTCAAATAGTTCAGTTACAGAACGATGAAAGAAAATACCTTTGCTGGCAAATATATATATTTATCCCACTCTGTTATGCACAATTTAATGTTCTACTCTTGAGACTTCATGAAAATCCCCACGTGTGTATTTGGAAAATAAAACTGACCCAGAATTACTCTTCCCACACTTAACTCTGATACTTGGCCTCCTCCTCCAATCTGCCCTCTCTCAGCCTCTAGAACTTTCTTCCCAAACACAGATTTGATCGTGTCATTCCCCATGATCACATCTTTCTCCTGTACAAAATCCTTCAATAGCAACCCATCACTTGTAAAATAAAGTCCAAAAGACCCACAAGCCTTTCAAAACCTCTGGCAGGGGAGAGGATGTGGCTCAAGTGGTTGAGCTCCTGCTTCCCATATGGGAGGTCCCAGGTTTGGTCCCTGGTACCTCCTAAAAAACAAACAAACAAACAAAACAAACAACAAGCAAACAAATGAAAAAAAAAAAAAAAAACCAACTCAATTGAGCACCAGCTTCCCACATACCAAGTCCCAGGTTCAATACCCAGCCCCAGTACCTCCAAAAAACAAAACAGAATAAAACAAAAACAAAAAAAAACCCCACAAAAAACCTTCTGGCATACTCTCGGCACCACCCACCAACTTCATCAGCCCATTTGCCATTCCAAGAAAACAACCCTACTCATTTATGCTTCTATGACATGGATCAGCAGACTTTTTCTATTAAAGGGCTAGAGAATAAACATTTTAAGCTTTGCAAGCCATACAGTCTCTGCCAAAACTACTCAACTCTGCCACTGTCACACAAAAGCTGCCATAGACAATACATAAATGAATGAGAGTGGCTGTGCTCCAATAAAACTTCATGAACACTGAAATTTGAGTTTAATATAATTTCCATGTCATGAATTTACTTCTTTTGCTTCTTCCCAATCGTTTAAATGTAAAAATGATTCTTAGTTCCTGGACCAGACACAAATAGGTGCTGGGACTGATTTGGCTCACAGGCCGTGGTTTGCCAACGTCTGTTTTCTGGCATGATATATGTTCCCTCTGCCATGTCTTTCTTTTCTTCTTTGAATTCCTTTTCATTCTCCAATGTCCAACTCAAATACCATGCTCGCTGGAATATTTTCAGTTCCTCTCAGAAATATGTGTTTCTTCCTTTCTGCTCCCCAGAACACTTTGGCTATATCTCCCAATATGGCATTTGATGCAGTCAACTTTGGCTGGTGTTATTTGGGAGCTCACTATATCATGATTCCCTGGCAGCTGGGCCATGTCTAATTCAACTGTGTGTCAACATCACACCACTCTGCCCCCTGCCATGCAATGTCTTGCTCAGAGTTAACACTCAGTAAATGTTCATTTATAAAACTCTATTCCTTGTCCCTTTCCAAAACCTATCTAGAGTCTTGATAATGCAATCAAACCAGAGAACTAAGACCACAAGAACTGGGATGGGCAGATCCTGAGGCTGGGCTCTTGGCCTCCTTGCAGTCAGAGTGAAAAAGGAAAGATACTTGCAAGGTATTTGTCAGAAAGAAGGAAGTAAGCAACATCTTCCACAGAAGCAAAGTTATTTATTTTTTTGTTTTCCCCCTGGCATTAAGTTTTAACCATAGTTGCTCATGCGTAGGGCATTTGGTGACTCTAGACACTGTCCACCGTGACAATTTATACTGGAAAATAAAAAGAAATGTTTTTATATGGCTGTTTCTCAGAACAACTTGGGAAACGTCAATGGCAATTCCATGAGGTAAAAGGTATTGGAATGCTGCCTTCTCATGCCCTAACTTAAAACAAGGACAGAGCTTAGAATATACCCAAGGCTGTGGGAGGACCCCATATTCCCTAGCCTATCTTCTCTTAATGCTGCTTATTCAAGGCTGGAGGTCCCAGACTAGACCTCTGGCAAGGGCTGGCATATGAATGAGAGCAAGGTAGAAGTGGCATTCTGTGATGAAAGTCGAGGGGCCAGAGCACATGCTCCCCAAGCCAATGCTCAGGTGAACCAACTTGCACAGTCACTGGTATGCTCAAGGGGCAGCCTGAATACTCATCAATAATTGAATCAAGACCCCAGATCTCTCCTCCAAAGAACCTAGTGGAAATGACTTTCTCTTGGAAAATGACCACGGTGGGTAAAAGCAGTGTCCCACTCTGGAAGTAGGAACAGCTCCATAATGCTTTCTTAAACGGCTGTATCGGAGCAGCCTCATTCTCAGTGGAACTGCCAGGGTGAGTCAGCTATGAAGTGTAGCCCCAAATAACAGAACCAGTGCCTTGGTGTATGGAGCTATTTCTTATCAGCTCAGCAAAGAAGGCCATCAAAGCCAAGGGCCAGCTGTCTTTTTCTGACAGAAGTTAGGTAAGAGGACAGAATGCCTCTTGAGGTCACTCTCAGTTTGTGCTACTAATACTATTTAGTTGGCCATAAATAAGGATCTTACTTATTGATCGTTATAAGGCAATTATATCCACTTTATCTAAAATTGCATAAGTCCATTATGGTACAAGTTATAAAGAAGAGGATAAATCATGACCTGCTTGGCGGTCGGAAAGGGATGAAGAGGTTAGGGTGGTAGTTCAGGCCACCAAATCTGGAGACAGAACACCGGGGTTTAACCCTCCAGGTGACCATTATTAATTATAAGACCTGTTAATCCACCCCCTCTAGGCCTCAGTTTCATCTACAAAAGAGAGCTAATGAGAATGACTCATAATCCTGTTGCAGGATTAAAAGAAATACCACAAGTATAATACATGAGCACCCAAAAACTGTCAGCTTAACTCCTCTAATTATTTGCCCCTCTCCCCACAGTTTCAACTTGCATGTAATAGGCACTAATTAAATATTTGCCGAATGACTAGCTAATTTATTTCAATTAAGCTAGTGGCCATTTGTTTGCTAGTCACAATGCCAGTTCAGAGACCCTGAGATTTTCCTCACAGATGCCATGGGTTTTGTGATTTGTTATAAATAGGCAAAACTTGTCATTTATAAATGGCTTCATATGAGTGAGTAAACAGGAGAGAGGGAATGGAATGTGATGAAAGACCACTTCATAAACATTACCCAGCATTGACAACTTGAGTTAGAGACTGTTCAGCAAAGCTTAATGAATACCTGGTCCAAAGCCTAAGTGGTAGCTGCTATTATTTTCATGGTTTTACTACTTGAGGTTTAAAACTGGTCTTCCAGCACAGTGATCTAATCCAGATAGAAATGTAGGGTTTACAGAAGTATTAATAGCCTGGGATTTATGTAAATCTCAAACGTCTTGGGATATATGGACCTGATGATGGTTTAACAAGACCTGTATTGTTCTGGGGATATTTAATTATAACACATAAGATACCAAACAGAACTTCCACATTCAGAGGTGCAGATTGTGCACTGCACAAACCTTTGGGGATCTATACACATGGACCAGATGTCCCTAGGTGATGGAGTCTGTAAATTGATGCTGCAGCAACCCTACTAAACAGCACTCAGTTCTAGAGTATATGAAACTTGTTTGCTCTTCATTGAAGATAGTGAATCCAGAATACAATCACTATCAAATTGGCATAAACATTGAGGAGATATTTGGCAAACTAATAGGCTTGTGGTGTTGATGGAATAGAGAGTTATTCCTTTTGGAAAATTGGATAGATTATACTTTCATCCATCTAGAGAACACTGAACCTAAAGTGTACATCAAATCAAATTGTTTGAATGAAATAGTGGCCTGTTACACCAAACAGGCCTCATAAAGTACTGTAACCAAATGTGGACACAGTAAGCTATATGAGTTTGATATGGTTAATCAAATTAGTTCTGGCCCTAGTTGAAGAGAGTCCATGGATTGATAAAATATAAGGCAGGTGAGTGAGAATTTTAAAGCTGGGAGAACCAGATCTCCAAAATGGTGGAGGGAATTTGCTGATTACATGGGTACATAAAACCTGCTGTGCCCTCAAATGCAGGAAACTTAGGAGTTCTTTGCTACTGGGAATGAGAGGCTGATGACTTCCAGGCAAGTCACTCTCTGGACATGAGATACTAATTTCTGAAAATGATTAACTGCTCTGGGTCTTTTGAGCACCAGCCAGGAGAGCGGGGTTTCTGGAAAGCTTGCCTTGTGGAACACAGCTACACCAGTTCAGCAGCAGTTAACCTCAATGATTCTAGGAATAGAACACAAAATTACAAGCTCCAGATAAATGAATCGTGAGGGTTTAAGTTTTTTCCCCCTCTGTAACTATTTTAGCTCAGGCAATTCCATGTAATCCAGTTACAATATGCGTTAGTGTTTCCTGATGAATATGGTTTTTACCATTTTATAATAGCTCTAGGAGGCATTCTCATTTAAATGAAATGATGTTTAGGGGATTTGAACAATTGTCTTGTGATTTAAGCCAGACTCGTTATTAAATAAAAATGCTAAGCTTCCCTCTCTCATCCTGTCTTACCCCAATCTGCAGCTTTACTGACATTTCATTCCCAGGTAGAAAATCAAAGTTTAATAGGGAGCACAGTTCAAAGTATGGTTGCTGTTACAGATGATGTCCCTACTGAATGTAATTAAGCTTCAGGAAACAGTCATTTCAGATCATCGTATCTTTGGGATTTGCCCAGGTAAATGAGGAATAAACCCTTAGCACTTTTTTTTGCAGTTAGGCAGGCAGTAGTATTTCTACATTGAAGCATAGAAGCTTTTAAAAATCTTCCAAAAAGATGTCTCAAAAGGTATAGATTGAGTTCAACTGTGCACACTTTCTTGGCTATCTAAAAATAGCATCTTTGTTTTGCTGCTTTAAAAGCAAAGACCACGGTACCTCCTGTGTACTACAAATTCAGTCCCTTATCTGAAATCTTTGGCACTAGACGTTTCAGTTATCAGATTTTTTCAGATTTTAAAAGGAATTACAGTGTGCCTATTATGGAATACCCTCAAGCACCATCTGGGGCAGCCCTTGCAATCCAACATGTTAATATTTCTGCAGCATACTGTATGAACAATAATACCAAGGGATAAAGAAAGACTATAATTAGCTTCCCCTCAGTTTGGGTCAGGTTTTGCTGCCAAATGAGTTTGCACCAAACTTCAAAAAAAAAAAAAAAAAAAGCCATTTTCAGAGCATTTCAGACTTCAGTATTGCAGACGGGGTATTGATTACCTGCCAAATGTTCAAAGATATGATGGCAAAGCTGTACAGCAGGGGTTCTCCGAGTGTGGTCCCCAGACCAGAAGTATTAGCATCAGCTGGGAACTAGTTAGAAATGCAAATCATTGGATCTTACCAAAGACCTACTGAATAAGAAACTCTGGGGGTGGAGCCCAGCAATCTGTGTTTTAACAAGCCCCCCAGGAGATTTTGAAACCCACAGAAGGTTGAGAACTATTGCTGGAGAGGTTCAAGGGTGAACACAGGTCCAGGAGTCCATTCAGCTAGCTGTAATCTTTTAGTGATTTCATTTCTAATCTGCAAAATGAGGATAGGTTCTATCTGCCCTTCTCGTTTAGTTGGATTGTTATGCAGCTGTAAAGAGAGAATGCATGTGAAAAGGCTTTATAAAGTACTACATATATATTAGTTATTTTAAATAAGAAAAAATATTATTAGTTGGAACAAAGGTTATTTAGCAAATCAACACACGCAGTAAGAGGAAGTAAATAAATAGAAAATGTAAAATGGTACATTTGTACCTGAAAGTTCTATATAAGAAAAATATACTCATAATGCTATCTAGGTCAGGTTTCTTGTCTCTGGGAAACCCAGGGTCATGATCTCAACCAACTCATATTATAACAAGGCAATACGTGAAAAGCCTGAAATATTCAATGGAGCATGTTTCTGTATGCATTTTTTTTTAACCTTCCCCACCACATTCCCAAGAGAATTTAAGACAGTGTTGAAAGGTAGATGATCTGTTGTTTGGATTTCTGTGCTTTTGAACAGCAGAGAACAACCACGGAGGCAGGTAGTACAACAGAAGGATTCTTGGATTTGAGAATCAGGAAATCTGAATTCTAATCCCAGCTCTGTCACTGATTAACTGCCTGACCTTGGGCAAGACACTTGAACCTTTCTGGGCTTCAGATTCCAGCTCTAAGCATTGCTGTTTGGATTGAGTCTATAACTTTTTTTTTTTTTTTTAAGTAAAGTTATAATTTTCCAGAAATTAGACTTTGTAAACCCAGGACATAACAGGAATGTGAAAATGAACAAGAGGAGAAGTTATCTCCTGTTTTCCAAACCCACGTGGGGATCAGAAATACAAGCTCAACGATGTTTCAGGGTAATCTTCTAGAGGCTCTGGCTCCCCACTTGCAAGCCAAATGAGTTTTATTCACGGTGAGTTTCCTATAATGGCCGTAATAACTATATTTATAAAGTCTCACCAGGGAAGGCTCAGTCCATATAGGATTTCTCTTCTCTGCTTTAGGCAGAGTCACTGCAACCCGTTCCTATCTGCTCATTTTGGATCACAGATAACAGCATAGAACTATACTATTTAGGCCTTTCTTTGGTTCCTTTTTCTTTTTTAAAAATCTGGCAAGGCATGCCTCATCAGACTGGGTGGAACAGTGCACCACAAGGTAAACGGCCCTCCAGAATCATGAGCTTATATTCACCCAGACTGTGGTTTCCATTATGTCAATAGATCAAAAGCTCTAAGAAACACCATCACATACAATGAACAGAATTTGTCTGTAAATTGAAAAGTTCGCCCCCTTTCCCTTCATGATCCCCAAATTTTATATGCCACATGTAGGAGACAGCGTAGAGAGGTGGTTATGGATAGGGGCTGTTGGGCATCAGATTGACTGGGGGTTAGAAACCCCATCTTGCTTTCCAGTAGCTACGTGCATCTTGGGTACTTCACTTAACCTCTATGCTGTGATTTGCACATCTGTAAAACAGGGATACTTTCTCAGAGTGTTGTTGTGAGTATTAAATAAGATATTCTTTGTTAAGTACCCAGGACATTATCTAGATCGGTATCTGGTACATAGTAAGGGCACCTGATCTAAATGGGATGCCCCTTTTCCAGCGACTTTCTAGTTTAAGTAATAGAAACTATAGTCAACTCAGTCCTGGAATCCTCAGGAAGCCACGGGAAAAATAGAAAAGGAAGCCATGAAATAAAAATATTCCCTCTCAAGTAGAAAAGCATAATTCCCAGGAGAATAAAAACAATTCAATTTGTACTCAAATATAATGCATGCAAATATAATGGCACATGTGCAAATTGTATAAACCTAACAAAATTAACTCCAGGTGAGTTTAGAAAACCAGCATTGCATGTCTATGATGGGTACTATTAATTAAAATGCTCCAGTGCATGATTTGGTTTAAGTACTGCTTTAGTCATATTGTGTTTTTATAAGATCCTTTTTTTTTTTTTTTTAAGTAAAACGAGGCCACATAGAAATTAGTCTAGATTATTATGTTAAAATAAATCTTAAGTGTAGCTGACTAGAATGCACTGTATATACCAGAAATGGAAAGCAAACTTTTTATTACAAGTTCTTCCTGGAAGCATGTGAGCAAACACAGCCTAAGGGAAAAAAAAATCTTTCTCCTTGAGCCATCTAGCATGAAGTTACTCCCTATGGCTACTAGATAGTGGTCTTGGGTTTGGAGGACAATTTGCTCACCCATAATAGCTACAGGTGCAGAAATTGGAGACCCATTCCCAGCACAGCCTGCAAACAATACAAAGAACTTATTATATGCAATATTGGGTGCTACATGCTGTGTGGGACAAAGGACAGACCAACCTAAATCCTGCCCTCAAGGAGCTAACAGTCTGTTCTGGGAGATAAATAAATTGAGATAAAGAACTTTAACATAAAGTAGAAAATATTAATAGTGATGACAGTGGAGAAAAAGTACCAGGCGAGTTCAAAGGAAGGAAGGAAGTCATGTAGTCTGTCAGTGGGTGTGCATGTGTGTATGTGGAACGGAGGTGGGAGGAGGGAGGGCTCAGTGGGGGAGGAGGCCTTTGAAGATTACTAGAAGACTAAGTAGAATTTGGATAAGTGGAATGAGAGAAGGAGAGTGGGAGAGGAAGGATATCAGGAGTCTGGAACAGCCTGGGAAGAAGCAGAGAGGTAGGCAACTTTTTTCTTCCACATTTCCCAGCCTTTACACCATCTAAAAGAAATAATTCTGTGATACAACTTCTTAAATCTTTCTACTGGATGAGAAAAGTTTGAGTTCCCTAAGGTGAGAAGTGTAGTGCTATTCATCTTGGTGTTTCCAGTTCATAATGTGCTATCTGAGCCATATTAGGTGCTCAAAAAATGTTTACAGAATATATAAATGAATAAATGGATGATATTCTGGAACTGTACTATGCAATATGGTAGCCACTAGGAAATACTGACAATTAAATAAAATTAAAAATTCAGTTCCCCAGTTGCATTAAGCCACATTTCAAGTGTTCAATAGCCATATATGGCTAGTGGCTGTAATATTGGACAGTACAGATATAGAACATGTCCATCATCACAGAAAGTTCTACTGGAAGTACAATTCTAGAGGGTAATAATTAGTTCAAATGCTAATTATCATTAAATGCAGTTTTCTTAACTATCTCTGTAGTATCTATTTATTTATCTACATGTGTTAGTCATTTCCACACTGATCCTTGCCTTCCCCTACCTTCTCTGAATTGCAGATGACTGACTCCTGCAGCTGTTTCCCATGCTTCCTGACCACTGGACGCATTAGCAGGAGATTGGGTGGGGAAGGAAGGGTAAAGGCAGGGTCTCTATCCACATACTCTCTCGCCCGACTTTAGGGGGCATCTATGGCAGTGGCTGCATCTTCTCCATATTCCCAGCAGAATCCTATGAGACGCCAGGGATTTCCACTCTTGTCCCTAGCTGCTGGGCTCCAGGGATACCACCTCTTTCGTGTGGCCCTTCAGCCCTAGGTGTGGTGGTGGCTTCCTGCTGTTGTTACTCTCTAGTTTGCCTCACCATTCTCTGTTTGGTTTCTAAGCACTTTCAACACTTATTAACTAGTTCCCAGTATTATATTCCTTCTATTGAACTACCTGATGTGAGATTTGTTTTCTTGGATTAATCCTGATATATGTCTATATGTCTATATCTATATCATCTATATCTATATCTTTATCCATATATTTATCTATATACAGGTATGACATTTGAAGACAAGTAATTACCAATAGAAAATAAGCAAATATGGAACATCTTTTCAGACAGTAAGTGTACTTTGAAAGTGTTCATATTCCCACATCTCAGGTCAATATAATTAGCATTTGTTTGCACTAGATAGGGCATTTATATTATCCTAAGGCCCATTTAATTTTTGTTCATTTTTATTGCCATTATTCTTCCATTTTCTAGAGAAGAGAACTGAGACTCAAAGAGGTAGGTAACTCATCCAAGGACAGAGAGAGACAATAAAAGAGAAATTCAGAATTCTGTCACATAATGCTGAATAAATGAAGCTTTGTAAAAAAAAAAAAATAGTATAAACTCTATGATTCCATTTATATGAAATTTAGAACAGGAAAAACTCATCTATAAGTGAAATAAGTCAAATTGTGCCTGCCTCAGAGGGATGGACAGATTGCCTAGGGAACTTTCTAGAGAAATGTCCCGTACTGTGAAAGGGGGTTGGGGCACACAGATGTATATATTTGTTGAAATTGTACAGTTACGATTTTGCATGACAAAGTATTTCAATTTTACCTCACAAAAAAGCATGGTAAAAAAAAAAATCCAATGGAGTGAAAGGAGTGGGCGGAGTTATGGGTGAAACAAGAATGGCAGGATACTGATCATTGTTGACACTAGATGATGGCTACAAGGGGTCCATTGTCCATTTCTGTTTACTCTGTATATGTCTGAAAATTTCCATAAGATTTTTTTCCCCATAATACGTTTTTGAAAAACATAGAAATCCCTCTAAGTCTCTCAGACACCAAGGTTTAAGTTCATTCCACCAACTACTTTGGTTCAAAAAATTTTAAAGTACATTCAAACACGGAAGCAGGACCCCAATTCCAAAGACAATACACAAGAGAAAAATACAAATCCACAAGAAAGGGAATTTGG
The DNA here is from genome assembly GCA_026826555.1 of Tolypeutes matacus. Classification (NCBI taxonomy): domain Eukaryota; kingdom Metazoa; phylum Chordata; class Mammalia; order Cingulata; family Chlamyphoridae; genus Tolypeutes; species Tolypeutes matacus. Next base: position 8,294,108 of record JAKSZT010018658.1, on the reverse strand, counting down.
TATCCAAACAAAGTAAGCAACATCCTACCAACATTTCAGTGAACTGCATGCAACAGAAGAGGCCCCATTGCCCTGCTATTTATTAGTATCTCTTCTATCACTGGAAATAATATTCGGGCTGGATAAAGCAGAATACTATGGGTAAGAGGAAGCAGAGATGCAAAACATATGAAGAAATGTAAATGTGCCAGAATACTAGCGGTAGAAAATTACATGGTAAACGTTGAGAAACTTTTAAGGAAAATGGGGGTGGGGAGGGGAAAAGAACCAGATGACTTAACAGCAGGCAAATGCTGTCCTTATATAAATGGAAAAAAGAGTTTTCAAGGTTCCCAGGAGCCCAGGATACAGTCTATGCTCTGTAGAATGGAAGACGAGCAAGTTTCTCTGTGACCTGCCTCTGCAGCTTGACCTCCCATCACTCTTGGTTCTTCCTCTGCTTTTGGAAGAAAGCAAATTTATTTTAGCATCTGAACTCAATCAGTTATTTCAGGCCTCCACAGTTTTCTTCATGTTGCTCCTAATCATTGGAATGTTCTTTTCTTTTTTCTATTCAGTCTTCCAGGACTCAGCTCAGGAATGGTCTCCTTCAGGAGGGTCTCCAGAACTCCAGGCCATTCCTCGATGCCCCCACATCCTCCTCCCACAGTACTGATGATACTGACATTTGCTTGAGTACCTGCCTCCTCATCAGACCACAAGGTCCTCCAGGGCTGGAGCAGGTGCTTTTGCTTTTGTAGCCCAGCACCTGGCACAGTGCCCAGTGCTCTGCAGGTACACAATACCTGTTGGTTGGACTGTTATATAATAATTGTCTGGAGCTTGCTATTCTATGTGACTTGTGACTGCAAAGAAAATAAAGTGATAGTGGTGGCATTATAGTCTTCCTGAGGCTGCTTGGGACTCACCCACATCCCCCAACTTGCCGAGTTCTGACGGAGCCATGTTTCCATTAGGTATGGAGATTGCCAAATGATCTGTAACTATCACTATGATGTTAGATTTTTGGAATGGAGGCTAAAGGAAAGATAGCAAAATTTCTCTATCATATCATAAAAGGCAGTTCTCTCAAACACCCATCTCAATGATGATCCTTTACCTCATGAAATAAGAACAAAGAGAAATGAATAAGTAACATCATTTGTGATGGGGGAAAAAAAAAACAAAACCTGGAAATTAGCCAGACCACTGTCTTTGAATTAATTCTGCTTACAAAATGTTTAGACATGAAATGCTTGTTTGCTGTCACCTACAAAACAGTTGAAAATAGGATCACAGGGAAACCAGAGGAGATTTTCAAGGCAGTTGATGTGAGGGAATTATTTTACTGAAGTGGAAGGAAGAATCTTGACAAGAACCCAGGGTGAGAAAAGAAGCTAAATTTTGTGCCACTAATTCTGTAACATTGTGAAATTGTTCCAAATCCCACCTGATAACTTTGTACAAAATTGTTACTATTTGACAAATCATAAATCAAGCACCACATATGCTGTATTAGCAGGATATTGTTTCCACTGCACCTGCAATGCTCTTAGAATACAGATTCAAAACCTAGACCTGAGCCTTCACAAACTGAAAATAAAAAAGTCTTTTCACTTTGCTCTGCATTAAACATTATTCTAGGTGGGTTCTGTATGGAATGAGACACTTGGGACTTGCCTATATTTTTACATGATACATTTTTGCTCTGTATTTGACTGGCTATAACAAAAAAATCATACAAATTAACCAAAAATTGTTATTTCCATAAACTTTCACTGCTTTCTGAAAATCCAATTGTCACATTTACCTCATTTTCTTTTCTGCAGGATTATTAGCCTATAAATGGATACCATAAGCACAGAGTGTGGGGAATAGAGAACTAAGAAGTAAGAAGATTAGAGAAAAAAGAGTAAAATTGGGAACTGGAGCAGTGAGAGCCGTTTTTTGGAAGCATATTGATCTTGGGAACATTCTTTCTCTCTGTTTCCTCATATGTAAAGCAATGATAATATTAGCTCCCTTGTATGAGGCTGAATGAGAAAATGTAAGTAAAATGCCCAGCAGCGTATTTGAGTGTCATGGTGGCCAAAAGAATGATAGTAAAGGGTGGCCGTGGGCAGTCAGGGAAGTTGAGGCAAAGCCCAGCTGGGTCTTGTAACCAAGCTCCCTGTGTCAGAGCCAGACTCACATCCCAGTTTCACTTTCTGTAGCTCTGGGACTTGGGCAAGCTACATAACCATCCTGTGCCTCAGGTCCTTGTTTGTAAAATGGGGATAATAACAATGCCTACACTTCATGGGGTTGTTGTGGGGATTAGTTGCGATAATAATGGAAAGTGCCTGGCACATAACGAGCCCTCCAAAATTCTGGCTGCTAAAGTGCAGCTGATAGGTGAGGCCAGGACTGAGAGGAGTGAGGTATTTGGCTCAGAGCATTTGGGGAAGTTATGGTTACATGTCTCTGTTTGTTGGAAGCTGTGTGTACCAAGATGGGAATTTTTGCTTTTGATGGTGTTATGAGTAGTAAAATTTTGCCATTTGTTTCCTCCTTTTTTGGTCAATCTACTCTGTGATCCCAGGGGCCACACTTCAAATCCCGAGAGCAAGAGCTAACAAAATCATCGAATAAGAGTCTTATTCCATCCTAAGGTCTAGGGTAGGCTAATGAAAGTGGAAGTCATAGGATTTATAAGCAATTAAATAAACACTCACAATAGTATTGGCTATCAGAAGATTTTACCTCAGTTCAGATTGTAGTAGGCTGAAGGTCAGCTAAATGACAATATAGATATTGTGTTTACTGTGTTCACCTGTGACACAAAGTGGAGGAGAGGTGCTGCTTTGAAGATGGGGCCTGGCACATTGTAGATGCTCAGTAATTATTGGTTGAAAGAATTAATGAGAGAAAAATCAAGATCTAAAAAGCTCTCAACAGGCTAAATGATAGGTCAAAAATCGAGGTCAGGAAACAGATGTGGCTCAAGCAGTTGAGCACCCACATCCCACATGAGAGGTCCCAAGTTTGGTTCCAAGTGCCTCCTAAAGAAGACAAACAAACAATGAGCAGACAACAAGCAGACATCCAGCAAAAACAAGGAAACAACAAGCAAAATAAAAAGACAATGAGCAGACAAGACAATGAGCAAAAACAAATAACGAGCAGGGAGTGGAAGTGGCTCAAGCAATTGAGCACCTGCCTCCCACATGGGAGGTCCTGGGTTTGGTTCTAGGTGCCTCCTAAAGAAAAAATAAGCAGACAACAAGTGCAAACAATGAGCAAAAACAACAAGCAGACAGGTATGGAAGTCATGGGGGAGGGGAAATCAAAATCAAATGTAAAGGGGATAAAGGTTACACTTTGCCCAAGGGTAGAGATTTTGCCTGGCAGAAACACATACAACAAAGATTTAGATGTCCTCAACTACAAGCTTAAAAGCAACCACGTGCTGTAACTTTAAAAACTAGCCTTAAGGTGTATGATTAGATTCAGAGAGGAAACAGACACCCGGACCTGCCCTTGGCCAAGCCCCACGATGTCCTGCCTTCAGCTTTAGGGCAATGCTTTGGGACCTTCTCCTGCACTCTGAGTAGGTGCACAGGAGAGAAACCAGCATGAGTCAGAAAATACAGGGGGAAACTCAAGGAAATGGTAATTCTTAGGCTAGAGGGGAAAAAAAGATATTGGGACCATGAGAGCTGACTTCAAATATTTAAATAATTGAAACACTGTCATATAGAAGATGAATTAGTCTTATTAAACTGTGCAAATATTTATTGAATGTCTGCTATTTACAAAGTGCTAGGCTAAGCTTTCATTTACTCATTTAACAAATATTGTTTGGCCACCTACTCTGTGCCAGGCACTGTCCTGGATGCCGGGATGCAGAAATAAGTGAGGTGTCCACACTCACGGAGCTGACATTTAACAAAGGGCAGGAGGAAGACAGACAAAAAACAAGTAAACAAAGAGAATAATTTGTCATAGTGGAAGGATGGGATTAGACCTGAAGTTTTCCCCCAGACATTTGCCTTAAAATCTAGTGGGATATGCTTATTCTTTGCTGTTCCATTAATTAGGTAAAGATAGATTGTAATTCAATAAAAGGAAGAATTTTTTCTCAATAGAGCATGGCCTCTGTCAAAAAGTATGAACTCTGTCATCAGAAATATTAAAAATAAAATCTGCTTGGCCATCTTTTAGGTGGTTGTAGAGAATTGCTGAGTAAGAAAAATAACTGGATCAACAGTTACAAGAACTTTGGATTTCATAGACCACAACAACTTAAAGCTAAATTCCAATAAAGGACCGCCAAATTTTTATATTTCTGAGTACATTAACCAAAAACCTACTATCTACCATCAACATCTTTTCATTAAAGAAAGGTCATGTTTTAGAGCTCTAAAAGGAAAAATCAGAATTAAAAGTTCTCTAAGCTAAGTAAGTTTAGTCTTATGAAATTTTCATAACATTGGCCCTACTTTTCCAAGTTTGCAACAGACCATAAAAAATTTCGTCATTGGTTTGAAACAGTCTAGAAACTAGAATTTGAAAACAGAACCAGATGATCTTTTTTTTTTTTTTTTAAGATTTATTTATTTACTTTATCAATTTTAAACCCCCCTTCCCCATTTGCTGTTTTGTGTCCATTCACTGGGCAATTCTCTGTGTCTGTTTCCTGCCATCTCTTCTCACCCTCCTCCTCCAGTCTTCACCAGGATTCAATCCTGGGAGACCTCCGATATAGGAAAGAAGTGTTCTGCCACCTGTGCCACTTCGGTTCCTGGTTTTTGGAGCTTTCGGAACATGTCGTCTTGTCTCTCCCCTGCGTCTCATTCCTGTTACGTCATCATCTTGCTGCATGGCTCCCGGGGCCTGGCAGCTCACCAGCACACAGAGCCTGGCAGCCCATGCACCTTCTATATAGATATAGATATAGATATAGATATAGATATAGATATAGATATAGATATAGATATAGATATAGATATAGATATAGATATAGATATAGATATAGATATAGATATAGATATTTTTTTTAATTGTGGGTAAAAATCAAAATTTTCACAATACATACCAACATTTGCAAAATGATATATAAATATATATGCATATATATGCATTTGCTTACAAAAATGTTATTTATGTATATATATATAAACATATTTTAAGAGGTGCTTAGATACCCAAAATATTACACGGAACCCACTGGGATTCCCATGTTGCCTACCTCCCACACCTCCCACCACATCCCTTCTATTCAAACCTATACGTGATGCTGAAGTTTTTAGGTATACTTCCAGAGACTGGAGCCTCTGGCCTACCTATGTGCCAGGTGTGCATGAAATCTCGGTGGAGCTGAAACTCCTACCCTACAGCTCAATGGACTCATCCAAGTCACCTGGCGAGGAGACAACGATGGGCAATGGCCATCGCAGGGAATGGAGAGGGCCTGAATCTGCAGGCAGGATCATCTCACCCACCATATCCATGGGATATAAGCCCTCTCTCACTTGGAGGTGGAGTGGACATCACCATCCCAGTCCCCTCAGGATTGGGGGAAGAACTATGGACTAGAGTGGACTTGATGGTATTCTGCTGTTCACATATGGTGATTCTATATATACTTTTTTAAAAATTTTACCGGGAGGTCCTGGGGATAGAACCCAGGTCCCTCCATATGGTAGGCGGATGCCCAACCATTTGAGCCACATCCACCCCACCCCCCAGATGATCTTTAAATTCTTCCTAATATAAACTTTTAATTTGTGCATTACTAAAATGTAGTGTAATGTTTAAATGTGGAGGTTTGGATTTTTGTTTCCATGAATTCAAAGCCAAGGAGCAAACTAGCAATGGGCAACTTATTTAACTTCTCTGAACCTGTTTTTGCTCATAGTAGGGTAAAAACGCACTGAGATTGCGCAAATAAAGCACTCAGAACAGTACTGGCACATAGTAAGTGCTCAGTAAAGAAGATAACTATTACCACTCTTTGTCAGATCATCTGCCTCAGAGCAAATGGTGAGAGGTGTTTCTTATGGACAACGGTGCCAGTACACCCCATTTTCTAATACTCTCTTTTCCCACAAAGGAATTAATTACCTTATTTTATCATGTGAGACTTATACCCTGCCCCTATTGCCAGGGGAGCAAACAGGTATAACAGCTAGTTACTAAAAGGATGGTTTTCTCTCCCTCTCCTGTATTATTCATTCTATGCTCCTATTTCTGGCATCTGTTGCCTGCCCTCTATCACTTACTGGCTTCTTCAGAGAATGTCTGACTACTTACTATGTTTTCTCTTGTTTCTTGGAGCCTCCTCCATTTTCCCTTCCACCTGCCTGTTTTCTTTTCTTTTCTTTTTTTTTTTTAAAGATACTTAGATTACATAAATTTTACGCAAAAAAATATAGGGATTTCCATATGTCCCACTGTCCACACCTCCCACACCCTCCCACATAAACATCCTTCATTAGTGTGGCACATTCATTGCAGTTGATAAACACATCCCGGGGCTTTGCCATTCAGCATGGACCATAGATCACATTATAGTCTACACTCTCTCCCACAGAGTTCTGCATGTTATGTGATGATATAAAATGGCCTATATTTGTCGTTGCAACATCACTCACGGTGATACCCAAGTCCCAAAAAAGCCCCTGTATTACAACTAGTTTTCCCTCTCCCTGCCCCCCGAAGCTCCAGTGGCCCCTGGCTCCACGTCATTGTTGTAATTTCTTCTATTGCTAGAATCACAGTATGTCTATAGTAGAATACCATTAAGTCATCTCTAGTCCATAGCTCTTCCCCCAAACCTGAGGATTCTGGGATAGTGACATCCACTCTACCTCCAATTGAAAGGGGACTTATATCCCATGGGGAATATGGATGGGACTATCCTGCCTGCAGCTGCAGACTCTCTCCATTCCCTAGAATAGCCATTGTTCATTATCATCTCCCTGCCAGTTGTCCTGGGTGAGTCTAATGAGCTGTAGAGTAGGAACCTCCGTCAAGGTTCCAGGCCCAGCTGGCACATGGACAGCCCAAAGACTCAAGTCTCTGAACATACACCTACAAATTCCAGCACCAAATATAGGTTTAAATAGAAGGGACAGATAAGCCATGTGCAGGGAAGACATAACTGAGTCCAACTCTGTCACTCTCAGGAACACAAACTCAAAAGTAGGGCCCACTGGCAAGGCATCAAACTCTGGAACTATCTACCCTGACCATAGGTCTGAGTGTCTCCAGAGTCCTCAGGAGCCCCACTATTTGGGGGTAGTAACCACTTTGGAAGTCTATGAGATCCTGCTAAGATGTGCGTTAAGTGTTACCTCTGGGATGACCTCCCAACTCACTTTGAAGTCTCTTAGCCATGTAAACTAATTTGTCTTTACATTTTCCCCCTTTTATTCAAGGTCTTTTTTCCAGTTGCATTGCTAGTTGGTACTTGGTAGCAATCCCACGGTACCAGGGAGGCTCACCCCTAGGAGTCATGTCCCAACAAGGAGGCTTTCAGGAGGCAACCCTTAAGTACCCCATAACAATAGGTTAAGTTTCAATATCAAGAGCAAAGGCTCATAAGCCTGGTCGTCAATATCAAGGGCCCATCAGTGGATCATCCTCCTTTGCCAGCCACTGCCCCTCCACTTGGGGGACTGTTGCTGCTCCCTAAGAGAATGTCACCTGCCTGTTTTCTGTCAATCTACCAGTGGTGCTGCTTCTGCTTCCTCCTACCAGCCCTGCCTGCTGTTGCCAAAGCAATCAACCCCCTTAGAAAATTTTTAAAGTAAATGAGAACTTCTGATCTTAATATCAACAAAGCTTGCTCCATTCCCTTAGCAGGCAGTAGAATACATTTGAACAAGCTGCAGTAAGTTGTGTCCTTAGGCCTGTCACTTACAGGTATGACAGCTTGAGCAACTTGAAGGATGACTAATGTTTGGAAGCTGAGCTACCAGGCAGCCCTCCATGCCTCATCCTTTGTGACAGTGTCCAGCAGTGTCTATTTAAAAGAATGCATTGCTCTAATAATAGTTAATGCTTCTCTCATAAGGAAGTGATATGGTGATGTCATCAGTCCTGATCAGGTTTAAGTCCTTGGCAGGTGGTGAGCACCTGGATTTCAAGAACTCTATTCTTCAGCAGCAGTAAATCTGGACAAAAATTTGGTGAAATAAGTTCTGTATACAAAGGTCTTAACTGAGAGACGTCATTGGAGCTCCTGTGATTTGGCATTTACGTAAGCTAAGATGTGCTGAACAAGCCCTGAACTACTTTTCATTACTGCCTATGCCAGGTCCACATTTATAACTTATTAGTTATAACTTATTAGTTTAAAATGTGGCTGGGCATGCTAGAGGGATAAAAGTGTAGTGTGGCATAATTACTGGACACAGTTGAATGGATAAAGGATTGGTCCAAAAGGCAGGACATTTAGGTTCATGTCTGGTTCTGTCCATGCTTCCCCACAGGATCTTAATAGATAAGTGAAGTTCTTCCCTGAAGTAGATATTACTACAATTACCGTATTTTTCTTTCAAATTTTCTATTTAAAAAGTAGATCATGTAGGGCCTTATGAGCCACTGGGAGGCCTTTTGCTTTTGCCCTCAGTGTGATGGGAGCTATGGGAGGATTTAAGCAAAATGGAGGGAGGGATGTGGTGGACAGGATCTTCCTTAGCAGGATTTGTTGTACCTCTTAATATAATTCCTCTCTCCTTGCTGTGTGGAAATCAGGGCAAAGAAGAAAGACCAATTAATAGGCTATCATGATAATCTCAGTGAGAGACAATATTGACTTGACCAACCAGGGTGGAAGCAATGGAGATGGTGAGAAATGGTAGGAATTGTTTATTATGAAGGATGCACTAAACAAATTTGATGGCGAACTAGATGTGCATTGTAAGAAAAAGACATGGATGACTTCTTATAGTCATGGATGACTAAGATTTTTGGCCTAAGTAACTAGAAGGAAGAGTTGCTATTTCCTGAGATGGAGAAGATTTGAAAGAAATAAGTTTGCCAGGAGTGGTGGCAGGGTCATGATCATTAAATTGGTTTTGGACATTTATAGTTTTGATGCCTTGTCATCAAGTAGGGACGTAAAGGAGCAGATGAAGATCCAGGTCAGGAGTTCAGGGGAAAGGTCCAGGCCAGAGAAATGCATTTGGGAGTTATCAGTGCAAACATGGTATTTAAAGCCATAAGATTGGATGGGGTCAAGGAGAAAGAGAAGATAAGGTTCAAGGCTGAGTACTGGGGCACTTCAACTTGAAGTTGGCAAAAAGTGGAGGAGCAGCCAAGGAGCAGACAAGGAAAAACCAGTGAGACAGAGTCCCAAAAACCAAATGATGAAAGTGTTTCAAGTAGGAGAGAAGGATCAGCTGTGTCAAAGACTGATCTCTTAAATATTTAAAGATAATTTACAAGTGTACTCAAATTATTTTACTTCTTTCAAAATAAAATAACATGTCTAATATTAATTACACATTTCAAATAATCTTCAAGTCTAATTTATCAGATACTCTAATACATCAGGTTGTTTTAAACACCTTTAATAACAAATAACCACAAATAAAATGGATGATAACAAAATGTATTAGTAAACCTAGCACACAGGCATTAAGGCTATAGAATTTGGTTCATGTCATCAATTCTCTGCTCCTGTTAACACCTTCCATAGGTGGTGTTTTTCCAATGAAGGATGATACATTTATCGTATCAAGGGTACCATAGTCCCTAAGCCAAAGATTCAGGAATGTGATACACTTATTTATATGTCAGATTCAATACCAAGATATGGGATCTAGGTACTATATATCTCTAAGTTGATTCTCCACAAACTCCAGGAAAACAAGCTGATCTCTTTCCAATTGTTGTGTTCTGTGTGCCTATGTCACCGGAGGACCCCATGCCATTTCTTCCAGCTGGAGTTCAGTTCCACAGCCCAGCACATCAAACATTTCCTAAAACATGCTTCATGTTTCACCATCATCCAGTTTTTATTATAAGCCTATTTCACTGTTTTGATACCTAATTTAGGTAAAGGAATTGTATACCTTTAATTAAGTTGCAGCTAATTTCTTTACCTTTGATTAGATTCAACTGATGTCTTTGTTCTCTGATTGAATTCTACATTCTTTCATTGGTGGGGGGGGAGTCTGGATCTTGGCTAGAATCTAGAATAATTTTCATTGATAACAGAATATTGAATTTAATGCCCATGGAAGCAGTGGGATCAAACACAGGTTGGATTTCCTTATTCCAGAGCATGACATTGAGGGCTCCTGCTCTGGGGTTGGTTAGAATGGTATTCAGAACTGTGAAAGTTCCACAGCCTACACTTGGTTAGCTGTGAGAATACCATGCAGCAGAGCTGCAGGCTTGGGGATGAGAGCTAGAGAAATCATAATGGTTCTCATGGTTCCTATGTGTTGACACGACTCATTCATTCAAAAGGTATTTATTTGGCACCTACTATTTGCCTGGAACTGTGCTAGAATTCACTGTATTCACTGGCATGGTTGGTCTGGTAGTTTATAGCTGGTGTCTAATTCTAATTGGTCAGCCACTGTTCAGACAGGTTGTTAAATATTTTGAATGTCAGCCATGATGCTAGAAATATTAAAGTGATAGAATGCATTTCTATCTTCTATGGTTTTCTTTGTTTGCTCATTTTAATGGTTTCAATGAGATCCCCATTACAGCAACCTTGATACCCAAAGAGTAAAGAGGAATCTAGAATTTATTTTTTAGGCCTGTTGAAGTTGCTGTGTTTAAAAATAAATGTCCCACTAAGAATGAAGAATAAAAAAATAATAAATGTCCTGGTATTATTTCATTTATGTAACGTTCTAAAACTGATAAAATTATAGAGACAGAGAACAGATCAGTGATTGCCGGGGGTTGGAGGAGAGGGGGCACTAAAAAGGGATATCATGAGGGAGTTCCTTTGCAGTGATTGAACAGTTCCCGGGCTTGATTGTGGAGGGTACACAAATCCCCACATGTGATAAATTATAAATTTCATAGAACTATACACATACATACATACACAATGAATATAATTCAAAGATAGGTGAAATCTGAGTAAGCTCTACAATCCAGTTAATATTAAAGTATTATACTGATGTCACTTTCTGGTTGGATAATGTACCAAAGTTAAGTCAGGTATTATCTTTGGGGAAAGCAGGCTGAAGGGTACATGGGACCCCTCTGTACTATTTTTGCAACTGCTTGTGAATCTATAATTATTTCAAAATAAAAATTTTTTAAAAAGAAAAATCATGTATGAATTCATTTAAATGATAATAATAGGCCCTTTATATGTTAAAAAAAAATGCCCTATATATTGAAAAGCTTTTCATTTTAAAAGCCAGTTTTCATACTGGGCTACCACATATCACCCCACCACCAACCTTGCACTGTTGGAAAACATAACAAATTATGAAAAAACATCGTCAAAGTATTACTACTAACACTATGATGTTATGCATGTTTCTTTTGTAAGTTTACAACTTTTATTATACACTTATTGTTTATGTATGTTCATGTTCCAGAGTTTTCCCTGTTCCAAAGTAGCCCATAAAGAGCAAGTAGCATTTGAAGATCATCTAAGCCAGTCATCCTCGCCCAGCTATGAAGTTATCATCACATCTTTATTTGTTTTAACATGTTCAATTCAGAAAATTAGCATGTGCAAAATCCTCTTAAATTTTGCATTCTCTTTAATGCAGAAATTCTAAAAGTAGGAATATATCCTGTAAGTAAATAGACATTTATATGCAACAAACCTTAACAATAAGCACAGTTCATCACAGCATAATTTATGAAGGTAGAAAACTGGAAACAATCTAAGTATTCAGAATAGGTGACAGGTTAAGTACATTTTGATGGAAACTTAGACTTGACAAAATGAAGCCAATCAAAATGTTATTGCACAAGAATACTTAGTAATTTGGAAACCTCCTCCCAATGTTTTGCTAAGTGAAAAAAATTATGGTATACAATAAAATCCTATTTAAATAATATATACATATGTATTTGCATAGGGGAAGAACAGATATTGAAATGTTAATGCTAGACTTTCTCTGTATGATGGTATTACCAAAAACATATATTTTCTTCTTTTTACTTATATATAATTTCTAAAATGTCTACAGTGAATATTTATTACATTTGTAATAACTGTAAAATGAAAAAAAAGCTGTATATATTATGAGCCAGTTCTTCATAGACCAGTATTTTCCAGATTGTGGTGTGCATACCCCTTGGAGGTCCAAAGATGTATTCGTGGTGGTCAATGAATAAAGTTATGAGAACTTTTTCTCTTTATTAGAGAAGTTATGGGTTTACAGAACAATCATGCATAAAATACAGGATTCTGATACACCATCCTATATATTAACACCTTGTATTGGGGCAGAACATTTGTCACAACTGATGAAAGTACATTTTTATAATTGTACTATTAACTATAATCAGTGTTTTAACTTAGAGTTCACTTTCTGTGAATTAAAAAAATTTTTATGCTGTTACCATGTAAACAACCTAACATTTCTCTGTTTACCCACATTCAGATATATATTTTAGTGATGTTAATTACGTTCACAATGTTGGGCTACCACCACCATCCATCCATTCCAAAACAGTTCAGTCATTCCAAATAGAAACCCTGTACATTTTAAGCCTTAACTTCCCATTCCCTATCTCTACCCCATCCTCTGAAAACCTATATTCTAGATTTTTACTCAGTGAATTTGCTTATTTTAATTTTTCACATCAGTAATATCATACAATATTTGTCCTATTGTGTCTGGCTTATTTCACTCAACATGATGTCTTCAAGGTTCATCCATGTTGTTGCATGTATCAGGACTTCATTCCTTTTTACAGCTGAATAATATCCTATTGTGTGTATGCCACATTTTGTTTATCCATTCATCAGTAGGTGGACACTTGGGTTGCTACCGTCTTTTGGCAATTGTGAATAATGCCGCTATTATCTGTTTGAGTCCCTGCTTTCAATTCTTTTGGGTATATGCCTAGTCGTGGGATTGCTAGGTTTTATGATAATCCTATATTTAGCTTTCTGAGGAACTGCCAAGCTGTCTTCCACAGTGGCTGCACCATTGTACATTGCCACCAGCAAAGAATGAGAGTTCCTATTTCTTCACATCCTCTCCAACACTTACAAGTTTCCATTTTTTAAATAACAGCCCTTTTAATGGGTATGAAATGGTATCTTATTGTTATGAGAATTTTTAATGTGGTGCTTTCATTAGGATCATGACCTTAACATAATAATATAGACATCCTAACTCATCTGGATGATCATGGCATATCAGAGATGGCCACTGAATCCCACGGCTCACATTTGCATTTATTTTATGACTATTACATTGTCCAGAGCTACTACTTTAATTCTTAAAGACTAATGAGGAAAGAAACAAAGACAAATGCAATAGACAATTGATGTACTCCTGGCTAATGGAGGCCACAAACCTCTGCACAAATAAAGCTTTTAGATTTTCCAACTGAGAAGGTCATGGAGAAAACTGAGCATGCCCTCAGCCATCAGTGCCAAATCCACAATGTGATTAGTGATTTAATTTTAGCAAAGAGTATCATAAGTCATACTAAATTAATTTGTATTTTATAAAGTTTGTTTTTAGCTTTTATTGTATTTAAATTGTAATTTTTTTAATCTTATAGATATGCAAAAGCAATTTGTATAAGGCGTTTGTGACTATTTAGTTCTGTGTTGTGAAGTAGCATAATGTTAAAAAATAATTTAAATCAACTGGAGTCCACAAGAATCTTTCCTTTTCAAAGTGTCTGTACATTCCTCAGGTCTGGGGAGAACTGTTCTAGAATTGAAAATGTTCCCTGAGCATGAATAAAGTACCTTGAGAAGCTACACGAATTCTTTTAGGGCACTAAGATGTCATTTAATCTTGTGTACTGATGCACTCAACAGAATGTCAATAACAGATGAGTGGTTCGTATTTCAAAAGTTTGTTGCTAAATGGATTATTTGGAACTCAAAACACATTTGTTTCCTCACAGAAATTATATTTAAAAACATGTTAGGAATCCAGCTCAGTTGACCAAAGTATTTTTAATATAAAATGTCCCTGGACTAGGAATTATGATGCATTCTGGGGATAGGAGGTCATTTTAAAACACAAGTTGGTCCTTCTCCTTTGCATAGCAGAGGTTTGATTGCAGAAGTTTGAGAGAACTTCCCCTTGTCTTCTGCTTCACTCCTCCCCCACCTCTTTCTCACATCTAAGTCTTTCCTTTAAAAGTGTTCCCTGATGCAAAATAAATGCAATCATGCATTCATATAACCCCCCAAAGTTTACAGAGCACCTTCACACAGCATCTTATTTAATCTTCAGCTTACAACTTGTTAAATAAGCATTATAATTCTCCTTTTACAGATGTCTAAACCAAGTTTCAGAGAGGTTAAGTGTCTTCCTCAGGGTCACACAGCTAGTAACAAAATAGGACTAAAGCAGAAGTGTATGATTCTAAGTTCTCTGATCTTCCCCCCCCCAGTCCCCAATAATAACACAACTATTTCTACTCCTAGGTCATGAGGAAGAAATCAAAACCAGGAACTAAGGTGGCACAGGTGGTAGGATGCCTCTCTCCCACATCGGAGATTCCCAGGATCAAATCCTGGTGAAGACAGGAGGAGAAGGATGAGAAGAGAGGGCAGGAAACAGACACAGAGAATCACCCAGCAAATGGACAGAAAACAGCAAAAACGGTGGGTGGTGGGGGGTGTAAAAGTAGATAAAAGTAAGTAAATAAATAAATCTTAAAAAAAAAAGAAACTTTTACATGACTAAAAGTTGCCTTGAATGATTAATGAACACTTAACTTTCCCTGAGGTATTTGCATTTTCAAAGTGAGTGCCAAGTAGCCTGAATGTGAGGTATGTGAGGTTCCTAGGACTGCCATAACAAATGACCACAAACTTGGTGACTTAAAAGAACGGAAATTTATTCTCTTGCAGTTCTGGGTGCCAGAAGTTCAAAATCAAGGTATGGGCAGGGTCAGTTCCTCCGGGAGGCTCTAGGGAAGAATCCATCTATGTCACCTTCTTAGCTTTCCATGGCTCCCAGCAACCCTTGGTGTTCCTTGGCATATAGGCGCATCACTACAATTTCTGCCTCCATCTTCACAGCACCTTCTCTTTGTCTCTCTCCCTCTTCTCTTCCTTTTGTAAGGACACTTGCCATTGGATTTGGGCCCAACTTAATCCAGTGTGACCTCATCTTAACTTAATTGCATGTTCAAAGAAATCCCCTCCTTTTTTTCCAAATAAGGTCACAGTTACAGGTTCCAGGTGGACATATCTTTTGGGAGAGCCACCACTCAACCCATATCCAAGGGTAACTGCGAAGGCTGCACGTGGACTATCAGAGGCAGCTCAGCCCTCCTCCCATCCCACTTATTATCTCGTAGTCTAAGACCACAGAATACCGGACTCTGATCCCACTCTGTTTCCCACCCTCAGTTTTTGGTTTCCCATACTTGGCTACTTTGCCTAAAATTGGCATTTCTTCTTCAGCCTTTTGCATTTGGGTCATCACCTCCACTGAATGGGCTGCCCTCTTTAGCACTAACTCAATCACACTGGGTCCAGGCTTCTCAGGAAGCTCCTTCCCCAGCACTTCTCACTCTCAAACTACCATTTGTCTTGGACCACAGAGCTAAAACTAGGGAAAGATGTTTGGTTGTTCATGGAGTTTGTGAAGTCAGCCCAACCCTGGGTGGGAATGGGTCTCTCTCAACAGTTACTCATGTGTTGACGTATTTCACAGCTGCTTCTTTGCATCCTTTCCCTAGCATGGACCTCCAGTCCACTGGCCCGGAAGTCCAGGACATCGCCCATGCCTGCACTGTAGGTGGGGCCCTGCCTCCAAGGCTCCCGTGACTGCTGTCCCACAGCAGTGGAGTAGCAAGGTGGTGCTGGCCATCATAGTCCTAATATTTGCCTATGGCAGGGACTCGTTTCTTGAAGTGCAGGCTTCCAGAGACCACCTGAATCAGAAACACCTGTGACAGTTGTTTGAAAATGCAAATTTCTCAGCTCCATTCTAGGCCACTGTATCAGAATCTCTGAGGAAGTGGCCCAGGACTCTGTGCTTCTAACAAACTTCCTAGTTACTCTTATTGTACTAAACTTTGATAACCACTAGCCTAGTATAATCAAGAAGATACAAAGCACAGCGACACTCCCCAGAGCTAAATTGGGTTCAGTGGAGGGAGCCATAGTCCACAGTGGCTTGGGCTCTCTGGTGAAGTTACTGCTCGAATGCCTCCCCTGGAGCACAACTCTGGCCCCAAAATTTTGGTGAGAAGGTGAGATTTTGGTGCCTTCTCCTACAGAATATCCTTGGATTCTCTGTGCACATAAGTCTATCCCTCACCTAATTACCAAAGGTATTGACAGGCACAGCAAAAAGTCCCATCATAACCATTGCCTAGGAAAGTGTGCCTGCTTGACTTCCGTTTGTGCAACCCAAAGAGGCTAGTCCATGACTTCCCACATTTGAGTATGCTCAGGACTGTTTCAAAGTCACTTGCAAACTGTGCATGTGGAAGTAGCTGGCACACTTTAGCTTTCTACCCTAACGTTTCCCTGAAGCTTTGTAAATCCTTCACAACTGTCAGTACAGCTTTAGTTACATGGCAAACGATTTAATCCTAAACAATAAATACAGTAACTCAATGGACAATGAAAATCATAACAGTAAAACCAGGTTCCTTCCTTTAGTTTCCCCTGAGAGTCCCACAGAAGTAAGACATCTGAGTGTTTGAGCTGGAACTAACTGGAATTTCCAAACACATCCTATCAAGAGGAAGCAGAGGCTCGTGCAAGGACCCAAGGCTCCACAGCCCAGCTTCTGTGCTCAGGCCGAACACAGCACTGGGTACGAAGACCAGGAAGAGGCGAGACAGCAGGGAAACCATCGGCACAGACCAAGAATGTGTGTAAAGGTACATATAAACCAAAAAACAAATATATAGATAAGGATTTTAAAAGAAAAAACCAGTGTTATTTGGGAAAATGGGTAATGTTGCCATGAAAATATTAAGAATGTGCACATCTGAAAAGCTGAAGTAGCATAAGTTGTAAGTATAAGAAAAAGAAACTCCCAAGAGTTGGATTCAGTTTCCAATCCACAGGTATTCACTGGACACTTGTCATGTGCCAAGAACCTTGCTAGATGTTTTAGTGAATAAAAAAATACTTTATGTTTGTGCAAAGTATGTGTAGTTAAGTATACATGTGTCATGCACATATGTGTGTGTATGTGTGTGTGTGTACACAGTGCAGTTGGGTGGTACTTGACCCTGGATGTTTAGTTTATTCTTGTTATCTTTTACCCTCAAGCCAGGTCTGGGGTATCTTATGTATTAAATTATATATTAAATTCTTAAATGTGAGTTGCAAAAAAAAAAATGATTCTGGTTATTTAACTGTAGCTACAATATAAGTATACTCCTAATATAGTTTAGAAATTTATTTCTCTGGTAGGCACCAAATATATTGATTTTATATCACCAATTCTTTTTTAAATGTAATACAAATTGTTGGATGCTAAATATTGCTAAAGGGGACAAAGGCTAACCTGGCAGTTAAATGGAGGTCAGGGTTCAGGAATTCTGATTTACATGGCATTAAGCAGACTAACACATGCTATAACAGCTTCTCCATGGAAATGAATAGAAAAAAGCAAAGGACCCACATAAGATGGTGCTATTGTTCTTATTTCCTCTTCTACATTTAAGGATAAAAGCACTTTCCCAAATTTTGAGCATTTCTTTCTTCTGAAGAAAGCCAATTATGTCCTCATGAATGTATTGCAAAGATTAAACAATTACTGAATACAAACCATTTTTCAGTTAAAAATGGTATATCAATAACTTATAATCTGCAAAGATTCACACACTACAATCTTATAACAAGTATGGGGAACTTGGATGGAAGGACTTCTATGCATACTCGATGTAAAAGATAGATACATTATCCAATTTTCCCAAATAAAGCCAGTCCTCCAAATCTCACTAAACTCAGGCAGATAGTTTTTGGTGTGTGTTCATTTCTTTCTGAGGCCTCCAATGTGTTTGAAAAACAATAAACCCTTAGTTCAGTCCTCACTGATCACAACCTCACAGCAGTGAGGCTTTTGACAGAAGACTAAGGACAGCCGTTTGAGTTTTAGGGAAATTCAAAGCAAATATTTGTTAGCTCTCTCTTAAAAGAAAGCTAAAATGCTTACAAACAACTCAGGAAGAGAAACGGGTCTCATTGTCTGGATTTTAGTAAACCCTTTGTTTTAATATAAATTGGCTGCAAACACTTTGAAAGACACATTTTCTCTTTACAGAGGGTACTTACTTGAATGGCTTGGCTACAAGTTATCAGGGAATTTACAGTGCAAACAACAGCCTTTAAACCCTGACATCTTAGGCTTTATTCTCACTGCATCATGTTACAAAAAACTCAGGCAATAGCAGATGGTTTCCCTAAAATAAGAGTTACTACATTTCCATTAGAAACCAGGCACACAATTAAGGGCTTGTGGATTCAGCAACAAAATTGAAGTGACTGGGTCCCTCCAGGTCTTTAACTTTCACAGGTTCAACATGCAAATCCTCCTAAGAGTGACAGAGAGCTCTAGCATTGGCTCTAAAACGCCAAGTCTGCGGTCCATGGGCACAGGCCTGAGACTCGTGTTGTATCCCAGTGCCCAGAAGACACACAGCAACTATTTCACTAGTCAACTCACATCCTTGAACTGCTTGCTAAAGTAGCCATAGGCTGTCGTGGGGATGGAGAAGAAGGAGGAGCAGGCACCAAAGGAGATGATCAGACCTTAGTAACCCAACACAGAGAGGGCACCTTCCAGCATCTTCAGTAGAACTAACTGCAGATGAAACTAGGCCCAAAGCAAATGCAGTCAAGACTTTGTACATACTGCTATTCTTTTTTTTTTTAATCCACCTTTCCCATTCAGGTTGCAATCATTCAAATACAAGGATCTTAGTGGAAATAAAACCTTGACTGAAGCATTTTTGAATAGCTGCTTTAGGTAAGACCCTGAGGAGAATTTCAAAAACATTAGCTCAGGCATGGTCAAATGTAGTAAGAATAGGAAGAATAAAATACTTTGTTCAGAAAGTGACGGAGCTCCTCATGCTACCGGCGACTTCTTCATGGAGGGAGTGCAAGACCCTGAAGGATGAGGAGGATTTACAATATGGAGGACAGGGTGGGGGAAGGGACTATATTTTAAGACTTATGATTGTGCATCATTTTTATTTTGTTGATCTCAGTATCCTATTTTATGATGGGGTCAGAAGTTTTGTATTTTTCATAGGTGCTATGTTTGTATTTTTTCACAATTTCTATGTTCTACAGGTAATTTTATGTCCAACCCAGTTTAAAAACCCATCCTTTGGCCTACAGCTATGGTTCTCAAAGTGTGTTCCCTGGACCAGCAGCAGCACCTAGAGCTTTTTAAACATGCAAATCCTCTGCCCCTCGTGAGTCAGGGCACTGGAGGGAGGCCCCAGCCACCTGGGTTTTAACAAGCCTCCAGGTGAGTGTGATGCAGGTGAGGCTGAGAACCACTGGCCTACAGAACTCTCAAGATTCTCAAGGGGTCTCTCCAGGTGATTTCTGAGAATTTCATATGGGTGAACAATTGAACAGTACTAGATTAAAAATAAAAGTGAGATTATGCCATCTCAGAGAGGGGCAGGCCTCTAGAAGTATTATTTTAAAGATGAAGAAAGAGAAGAAAATGATTGATTGTCAGGACTCCATAAAAATTAAAAACCTTGGCGTGTGCCAAAAGAGTGTAAACAAACCAAGGAATTATAGAGAAATATGGAATTGTGGTAGCCCGCATTGAAACGGTCCCTCTGGAAAGGAGCAGTTTTGGTTTTCAAAGTCATCACTATGTGAGATAGAGATTTTCAAAATCTATGATTATTCTCTCCTGAGGGAAGCTGTTTATGAGGCAACTTCTGGTCCGAGTCTTTCCGGAATCACGAATATTTCCTTTTTCCCAGGCTGCCTCTGCCAGACACCTTAAAGAGACAGCCTTTTAAAGTTCCTTGAGGATGTTCCCATTACTTCCCGGCAGGCGGCTCACCCTGATCTGCTCTACATTGCTTTGCTCGGGTACTTGTTTACATGGCTAGAGCCTTCTGACATGGGGCTGAACAGCTGTGACGTCTGCAGGCTCTTGGTGGCAGCCTGCTGCCGAGGGTACCAGCTGGTGAGCTGCTCAGACTGCAACCCCGGTACTCTTTGTCCTGATTTGGAAGATAGTGACTAATTAGCCAAGCACTTTCCCGTGGCTTCCCTCTAAGGCAAAAGAAGAGCTGGGTGTGCTGGCCTACATGTACAGAAGACTGTCTATGTTCCTGCTAAAAGAAAACACGTATAATTTGAGTATTTCCAGCAACTGCTCCTGTTTTCAGTAATGGTGACAGATTGATGCTGGACACTACACTGGGACTCCTAGTGCAGTGACCAAGGATGGTGGACAGAAATCTGTCACCAAAACAGAGCAAAGCTGCCAGTCCACATGGAGATGAAGCCCCTCCTTGGCCTCTGTGCCTTGACGCTCTAGAGATCCGACTGACTTATTCAACCACCTTGAATAATCAAATACAAAAAGGATTTGTTATGGGTTTGGCAAGGAAATGTGTCATTTCTACCTGTTTTTGTTTTTTTCCCAACAGGAGTTAGTTTGGCCAAGAAAAAACACCAGCCCCCTAAGGATGTCTGGTATCATGTTTACTCCAGAACACTGCGTTCATATGTCAGGGAGTTAAGAAGGAGCTAAGAAAAGGCCAATGATAGAAGAAAATTTGGGGTCCTAGCAGGCATCTCAGGGGCCCTGCTTTTCATAGAGATATAGCAACCTGCTAAAACCCAAACCAAGAACTTTTACTCCTATCTAAGTGTCTTTTTCAAATATATGAATAAGATAGCTCCCTTATATGTTGATTTATTTGAAGGAGAACATTATCTTCCCCTTTGAAGTCTTTAGGTACAGGGTACATAAATACTAGTAATTCTTTTTACAGAGGGAGAATAGTCAACGAACCTCAGAGTCCTAAAGATTAACTCTCTTTTGTATACAATTGTGCAAGCAAATATGAAGGCAATACCTAAATACCATAATTAGTACAGAAGGGTTATGCAATAAAATCAGAAATATTTAATACTGAGTTTGTTCTTACATTATTATTCAACTTTGAAAGGTTTGTTAAGTCTTCCATGGGCTTCAAATACTCCTTAATCAACTCTGGCAGCAGTTCAATGAATGTATTCAGTTGACTTCCATGGCATTACATTTCTAACATACATACTATAGATGTACACATAAAGTCTATACTTTCATTCTATAATGTCAAAAGAGTAGAAGCCAAAAACAGGTGGACTGCAATTTTCATTTATGAAAGTACTAGATAATTTTTTTGATATCACTTTTTCTGTAAGTCCATAAATGAATCTTTCTCCCTCCTCCCTTCCCTTCCCCCTTTCCCTTCCCTTCCCTTCCCTTCCCCTTCTCTCTCTTTCTCCCTCTCTCTCTTTTTTCTATCTTTCACTACACATAGAAAGCCTGTTCTGTGCCAGGATCTGTGCAAATATTCTTTTCCTCACACATTCTTCTAAACTTTTTTTCCTCTACATAAAAGTTCACAAAATAGTATTGCACCCAAAATTTCGAGATTATGAATTGGTGTGTGAGATATCAGTAATAGCTTCACTCTCAGGGCCATATCTGCTGTAGATTAGGACGTGAGGAGGTATTTGACATGGTATGTCTCCACCTTCTGGCCACAAGGCCTAAGGCATGCCTGAGCAATAACTGGTTCCCTAGCCTGTGGAAACAGACCACCTCTTACAACCCGAATCTCTGGCCTGGTCCTTCAGTATTCAAATATTTACTGTGTGCCTAGTCGAGGTGAAGTTCCAGATAAGAAGCTAATCCATCAGAACTGTGTGTAGAAAACATGTTTTTCTTATTTGGTGAAAAGTCCTATCTTTTTCAAAGATTTGCTTTTTCAAATTCAAAAGCACATCAATGAAAAATGCTATTTGGTAAAAATTCAATGTTAACAAGGATGATATGATCCTAAGATATTTATCAACTGGTGTTTTCAAACCATGCTTTTGATTAATCTCACAATAAACTGAAAGGTAGGTGGTGCATGCATGTAGGAAGTCAAGTGCAACAGAGAAATCACAGGCTTTGCAGTGAGTCCAAGCTAAGTTTGCCCTCAGCAACTCCATTTCTTAATTGTACGACCTTGAGTTCAACTTTTGAAAAGCTATTTTACTGCGGTAAAATATATATAACATAAAATTTTCCATTTTAACCTTATTTTATATGTGCAATTCGGTGGCATTACATTCACAATGTTACATAGCCATCACCACTATCACTTTCCAAAACTTCTCCTTTATCCCAAATAGAAACTCTGAATCCAATAAGCAGTAACTCGCCATTCCCCACCCCTACTCCCAGACCCTGATAAATTCTATCCTACTTTCTGTCTCTGTGAATTTGCCTATTCTAGATATTTCATATAAGTGGAATCACAAAATATTTGTCCTTTAGTGTCTGATGGCTTACTTCATTTTGCATAATATTCTCAAGATTCATCCATGTTGCAGCATGTAGCAGAAGTTCATTGCTTTTCTATGGCTAGATAATATTCCATTGCATGCATATACCATCTTCTATTTGTCCATTCATCTGCCAATGGATACTTGAGTTGTTTCACTTTTTGACTATTGTGAGTAATGATGAACACAGATATACAAGTATCTGTTTTCAGTTCTTTTGAGTATATATCTCAAAGTGGAATTGTTGGGTCATAGGGTAATTATATATTTAACTTTTTGAAAAACCATCAAACTGTTCTCCACAGTGGCTGTACTATTTTACATTCCTACCAGCAAGGCATTAATGTTCCAATTCCTCCACATCACATCCTTGCTAACACTTTTCTGCTTTTATTATCATTATTATTATTGTTATTATTATATTAGCCACCCTAGTGAGTGTGAAGGGGCATCTTACTGTGGTTTTGATTTGCATTTCCTTGTTGACCAATGATGTTGAGCTTCTTTTCATGTACTTATTGTATGTCTTCTTTGGAGAAATGTCTACTCAAGGCGTGTCCCCCTTTTTAAATTGGGTTTTCTTTTTGTTGTTGAGTTGTAGTAGTTCTTTATATATTCTGGATATTAAACCCTTATCAGATATATGATTTGCAAATACTCTCTCCCATTCTGTAGGTTATCTTTTCACTCTCTTGATAATATACCTTAACCTTTTGAAACCTCACTTCAATTATCAAACAGTGACGCAAGCCTGTGGTTCCTGGGAAGATCACATAGCATAGCCTATTTAAAAGTGCACTGAGAGAGCGGATGTGGCTCAAGCAGTTGGGCTCCCATCTACCATATAGGAGGTCTAGGGTTTGATTTCTGGGGCCTCCTGGTGAAGGCAAGCTGGCCCATGCAGCAAGCTGGCCCGAGTGGAGATCTGGCCTGCACTGGAGTGCTGGCCCGCGCAGAGAGCTGGCACAGCAAGATGACACAACAAAAAGAGACACAGAGGAGAGACAATAAGAGACGCAGCAGACCAGGGAGCTGAGGTAGTGCAAGAGTTTGAGCGCCTCTCTTCCACTCCAGAAGATCCCAGGATCAGTTCCCAGTGCTGCCTAAAGAGAAGACAAGCAGACACAGAAGAACACACAGCGAATGGACACAGAAAGCAGACTTTTAAAAAAAGTACTTTAAGAGATACCTGGCCTATCGTAGGTATCAGAGGAACAAGAGCTCCAAAAAGCTCATTCTCTACTATATCATTGCCATTATCATTTAATAAATAATGAGAATAAGGGAGGAATTTTAAATGATTGGTCTACAGCTACCATCAATGGCAAATGTGTCATGAGAACCTCTTCACTGGACTGACTGAGTTGTATAATTCCCATCGGTTTTTAATGACTAGAAACAGTCCAACAGGTTGCACCTTGATATAGAACATGATATCTAAGAAAAGAGAGGTCATACCAACTAAAGGCAAGTTTCAAACTTTCCAGTGACTTTGTAAAGGATATGGCTTCTATTGCTGACTATAGCTTTGCTTTAGGTGAGATAGATTCTTATAGAATAGACCATCCCCAGAACCAAGGCTCTGATCCATATATGATGAAACACAGGGCCATTCTGTTATATATTTGGCTGGCAAATGGTTTTTCCCATCCTCCTCTGTTATCTATAAACTCAAGTTTCCCAATGGCAAAGTCATCCTCTGAATCTAGGATATGACTCAATCAATAACGTAATTCGAGTCCTGCAATTCTCACTTAGTCATAGAATTAGGATTAAAAGATTTTTTAAAAAAATCATCCGTAGTAATAAACCAAACTAGGTTTCATGAAGAGACCAGGTCCCTGAGTATATTTTGAGTGTTCTAGTTGTTGTGTCAGGAAAGTCCTCCATCTGTGTTTCTCTTTGCAAGGCTGGCGATGGAGGCACTGGCAGCAGGTTGAAAACAGAATAGAAGGAAGTGGGGGAGGCGTCTCTGCAGCATTTATACATGTGACCAAAACCTTACTTCAGTATAGTGTCAGTAAAGTCCCTTACTCATCTGAAGCTTCCAGTAGGTTCCTTGTAGAACTTTATAATACCATTTTTAATAAGTAAAAACCTCAGAAGGTCTGAATTAGAGAAGTAATTGCCACCCAAAACAACCCCCAAAAAACAAACAAAATACACTAAGGGAAGAGGGGTTATAATTTTGTTCATCTATGTATTATGTTGTCTGTTTATAGAACTCTTAGTTACCTTCTAATATTTAAATAAGGATACCAAATAATAACAACAGCTATTGCTTATTTCAATTTTAGCTACTACATTTTGAATACCTACTCCGTGTACTTTTCCTAAGGTTCTCTCTAACTCTCCTGACATCTGACATATGAAGGACAAAGTGTCAGAGATATTAATGAATATTTGCAAGGCCACATAGTTACCGTGTGGGATATGAAACAAGTCTGCCTGCTTCCAAAGCCTGTGCAATTACCTGCTGAATCGGCCTGGGTCCTTTATTATAGGAATCGACCCACCCCTGGATATTCAAAGACACTTGGTTAGAAGTGAAGTGGAAATATGGTTTTCCTCAGTAGACTTAACTTCAGGGAGCAAAGACAGAGATCTTTTGCTCTGCATCTGTGCATCTGGCTCAATACCTGGCACGTACTAAGGAAATGTTGGTGGACTGAATCGATCAATTAGTGGGCTTCATAGAGCTAAATTAAAAGGTTGTTGCAAGAATGTCCTGATCAATACAGGTCATGAATGGCCACCTCCATAATCGATAGAGAAATAAAACTATGGTCCCTGACATGGGAAAATATTACACCTTGAAGTCCTTGCTCTGGGACAAAATGGTCTGAATAGTGGCAGTGGGTGGGACACCTGAAGGAGATGAAGCACCTGTGCAGGAAGTGATAGCAGCATCAACAGCCCTCGTGCCTAGCACAGCGTCTGGCACAGACTGAGTATTCAGATAATAAGGAAAGAATCAACCAATCTGGGAACAATGGCAGGTCTGCCCTTAGAAAGACAGTAAGGGTACAGGAAGCTGTAAGCCACCGTAGGGGTCTCCATTCCTACTTTAGGACAGCAGCAGCTTCCTGCACAGCCTTGAAGAAACACAGTTAAGGTAAGAAGCTCTGCCCAGGTAACTGCATCCGTCCAACAAGTTAGTTGATGTTCAGTTGGAACAGAGAACAAATAAAGTCATGGATGAAGTTTTTAGAAATTGTAGTCAATTCTCAATTATTTAAGATATAATCTATTTGTGAATTAGTTAATTTTTTTTCATTGTTCTCTGGTTCTTCTACCATGAGAAGGGAAATGAAATTACATTTAAGCTGCCAGAACACAATGACTCTTTCAATGTGATATTCATCAGATCAATCCTCTCACCTGATCTTACTTAATAATTCAGAATGGCTAATTATTGTTGTTATTTTATGCATTTCAAGCTCTTGAAAGTAACCTGTAAGACACTGGTATAGTTTCACTATTTCCTGTTAATGGTGTCTTTGCTTTCACCAACTTATTCTTTTAGTAGTCCATTGCTATTCTTGAAACAAGAATTATGGGGACATTCTCATTTCAGCATAGTGGCCTTTTCATTCATTCTTCAAGAAAAAAACAGCCATAGGACTGGAGCAGGAAACAGGTCAGCCAATGTTCTGCTCTCATGGAGCTTATTAGGAGAAATAGACATGAGCCAACCAACCAACAATCCATAATATCAGCTATTTTTGAATAGATCATCGCCAAGCAGAAAACACACATAAAAAAGAGATTGAGAGCAACTCCCATCTCTAAAGGTGAAACACTGAAGTTGGGATCTGAATGAAAACAAATACCCAGTCCTATAAAGATCAAAAGGAAGGGCATTCCAAGAAAAAAAACAGCTCATTCAAAGAAAATTTTTAAAAAATATTGTGTGGCAGAAGCATAATTGGCAAGAAGGAGGAGGGTGTGTAAGTTTGTAAGGAATAACGGATGACTCCCAGATTTTTGCTTGAGTAATGGAACTATTTACTGAGAGGTAGTAGGGCAAGCAAGCTTTTTGGGGAGTTATCAAGAGACCTGGTTTGTTCATGTTATGTTTTAAAAGGAGGAGTTCCGGGAAGTGGCTGTGGCTCAATCAGTAGGGCTCCCGTTTACCATATGGGAGGCCCCGGGTTCGGTTCCCGGGGCCTCCTGGTGAAGGCAAGCCCGCCCGCATGGCGTGGTTAGCTGACCCAGCGAGCACAAGCAGCAAGGGGGGGATAAATGAATAAATAAATAAAATCTTTAAATAAATAAATTAATTAATTAAATAAAATAAAAGGAGGAGTTCCAACGAACATAGAAATGTCCAGTAGATGATTAAATATTTGAGTCTGGAGTTCTTGAACATGGTCAAGGCTTGAGGCAGAGGTTGGGGGGTCATTTGCATAGAGATGGAATTAAAAGGTATGGGGCTGGATGAGATCACCTACGGATATGTGTAAATATAAAAGAGAAAGTGACCCAAGAACTTATCCATGGGACATCCCAAGTTCAATAAAGGGAAACACTTAGAAGAAGTCAGTGAGGAAGGAGAAAAATGGAGAGTGCAGTGCCATGAAAGTCAAGAGAGTACTGAGAAGAAAGTAATGGTCAACCTTGTCAAATGTTCTTAAGAAGTCAAGAAAGATAAGAATAGGAAAACTGGCTATTAGTTTTGACAACATGAAGGTCAGCTATCAACATGATGAGAGTTGTCTTAGTGGAAAGGAAGGGACAGGAGCCCGATTGGGAGGGGGTTGAGCAATCAATATGAGGTAAGGAGACAGTGGCCAGAGAACACTTCAAGAATTTCTTCCCTGACATGGACAAGAGAAATGTAGCAATAGTGGGAAGGAGACATAGGGCAGGAATGGGACTGTTTTTTGTTGTTGTTGTTGTTACAAATATGGGAGATATCTTAAGATGCTGCTAAGGATGACCTAGTAGAGAGGAAGTAATCAAGTAGGAGAGAGGGATACCTGTAGAAATAAAGAGTTTGAGAAGAAGGATAGGGATCCTAAGCACAGAGGAGGGGATGCACCTTAGAAAGGAGCAAAGAGAGTTCAGCCCTTGCAGGAGGAAGGAAGGCAGAGCACGTGGGCTAACATGAAATTGAGTTGGTTGACTTGGTGGCTGGAAGATGAGTGCTGAGAAAGCTCCTGCTTGCTTCGGCGTTCTCAGTGAAGTACGAGGCAATGGCATCACTCGAAACCGGGTTCGGAGGAAAGACAAGAAATTGTGAAAAGTGAACATCTACAGTAGAAATAGGCAGTATTGAATGTCCAATTGCAGTTTTGTTGTATTGAATATAAAGTGAGAGCAGTCCACCAGTTGTGTGCTTTTCTCCAGTAACTGTGCAAGGGCAGATACCGTAGGTAGATAATTGGGTTAAGGCCTCTTCCCAGAGATTCGACAAAGGCTGCAGGAGTGCTAAGGACATTGTGAAACAAGCTATTGTAATGGGGGCCGTAACATTAAAGCTGGGTAAGGAGCATAGTAAGATTGTGAAAGGAAATGGATTGGAGGTCCAATCGAAAGGACTTAATAGAGGCCTTCAAGAACTGCTGGAGTGAGAATATGTGAGCAAATAAACTTGAAGGATAAAGGAAAATGGGATGCTTGGAATAAAAATTTTAAACTTAGACTATCCCCCAGAAGGACTGACCCGCTTCATCACCTCATCTTAATGCAGCCCCAATTCTAGCCCACCTGGGTTAGAACTTGGCTTCTCTGCTTACTTTCTTTATGCCCTTCAGCAAGTCACATAATACCTTAGTGGCTCTTATCTATAAAACAAGAATAGTCATCTTCTCCTAGAGATCATAGTATATAAAATACTTAATATGTAGCAGATGCTCAAATATTGGTAGCTATAATTATTTCCATCATAATACATGGTCTGCTGGTTGTCCCTACATTGTGCAGCCACAGATTACTGTGCATTTGTATCCCTAGTTCCTAATTTTTTACAGCTTTTTAATCTTTTCTTGTCAGATCCGTAACTGTCACTCCATATGACCATCATTGTTACTCTAGGCAGAAAAATGCCAAGGACCTGGAAACCAGATCCTGAGTCCTATAAACTGTATCCATACTCAGAGGATGCAGGCAGCAGGAGAAGGGACCCTTCAGGGAGCAAAGCTTTTGCACACTGTCTAAGTGATATTTCTTTCATGACCCAGCAGTCTCTTTTAATGATTTCCTGGTTCTCAGCTGCGTTGTGGTTAGGAGGGGTGCCGGACACCTAAGTTTGGACCACAAGAAGAGTTCACTATTGTGGTTTCTGAAGCAGGGTCTTAGATATCTATGTGGCCAAGAAATCAGGAAGTACCTACACAATATTGGGTATTCTTGATTTCATCAGTATTGAAACACAACGTGTTTAAAAGAGCATCATGATGCAGGAATAAACAAAATGTAAGTGTACTGTTCTCTGACTTTGCTGGCCAATGATGCCTGTCATTTCAGCTCTCTGTTGGGTGTCCCCTACAGCTATTCTTGTATTATCATTGGCAAAAATCATTGGATAAAAGCTCATAGAACGGGAAAAAAACAGACTTTTTCTAGTCCATTTCCAAACTCTCCCTGCCCTAGCTGATGTTCCAATTCATCCCCTTATTCAAATTTATCCCATAGAGTTATCAAGAGCAGCTTGATAAATAAAAAATAAAGTTATTCATTCAATTTAATTTTATGCATTTTTTTCAAATTTATAATTAACTTAGAGCCAAATGAGCCAAGAATAAATAATGAAGCAATCTCTTATCTTTGTGTACTTGTGTTTTCTCTTAATCTCTTTCCTTCATATTAAAAAATCTTCCTCCTTAATCAAAATTCTTGCTCTAATAAGAAGCTATGAATTAACTGGGCAGCTTTAAAGTTTTTTTTTTAGCATTAAAGTTTCAACTGCTAATAAATAAAAGCACCTTCACTGATTTATGTAGGAACATATAAGTAGAAAAAAATAAACAAAAACATCATTATATAAAAACAATTCAGATGCAGAGGAGAGCTCTGAAACTTGAGGTAGTGTTTGATGGAAGGTTCTCAGAAACAAACTGAATAAAAATAAACCAAGAGCAGAAGTGTGTGTGTTTTAAAGAACAGATTACATTCTGGAGACAGGATGATAATTAGTACTTAAATCTATTAATTAGGCTAATTACATTAGGAAATGTAGGCAGTTCTATTGAATGACAGATTTCCTGCTAAGATTTTTAGATGCAAAATTAGTTCTGAAAAGCAGTAAAAGTCCTCTTGATCCTTGTGAATTAGCCTAATTGGAAGATAATATTGAAGGAGATCATTAGGGTGGAATAAGAACACGAGTTGCAATTTCATGTATGAGTTTTAGTTTTGTTTTAACTTGGGGGTTGAAAGAAGCCTTTAAATGAATATGATGTTAAAAATAGAAGATTTACCCTGGGTTGATGGGTCTTTTCAATTAGAGCTGATTTCAACCGCTGGAATCAAATACTGCTGTCTTATCTCTTTGCTGCCTGCTAAGGATGCCAAGATGTGAAGGACCTGGGAAATAAAGTATCTCAGTGGCCACAAAGCAGAGCACACAGTTCTGAACTACTTCTGTTCACCATACTTGGGCAAATCAACCCCTGGAGAAGGAATGACAGGTGAGGCTTCCTAGACCTATACATTAGGGTACATAAAGCTTGGGGTAGACACAAGGCTCAGTGCTCAGTTCTTCCTTTGGCCACGCAAGAGACGGAGATCCTGAAAACAGTACTTTGAAAATTAATTTTCAATTCTAAATGTATTTGTTAGGTACCCATTTTGAATAAAGCCTTATGCTGGTATCATGAATTATACAAAGATAAATGAGGCACAGTCACTGACTTTAGTAAAAGGAGGGTACAGACAAATCATGAAGGCTTTCTAGAGTGTGGAAAGTGCTGAAATTTTCCAGAAAAATGGCTATGGGAGTGCAAAGGGTGGGAGAGATTACTCTGGTTAGAGAAATGACAGAGGACTTTCTAGAAGTTGGGGCATTTGAACTGGTCTTGAAAGATGCCCATATTTTAATTAGAAGAAATGGAGGAGAAAGTGAACAATGAAATAAGTGCACCACCATCATGGATAAGTGAAGGGGGCATGTTACCAAATGTGGCTGGATAGTAAATGTGTCATAGGACTCTAGAGAGCACATGGGCCTGGAAAGGTAGGTTGGATGAGGTCTTCTATGTCTTTGATTACCGAGCCAAGGCACTTGAGCTTTATTCTGTAGAAAGCTTTTGGAGTAGAAGAGTGAAGGCCAGGACTGGTCATTAGGAAGATGACCATGGCAATAGCATGGAGGAAAGAGACAGCATACCCCCAAACTGCTGCACTATCCACATGAGGTGCTGAGGTAATGAGGGCAAACCAGGGCATTGGTTGTGGGAATGGCTTGAAAGGTACAGACTCGAGAGACTCAAAATCAACAAGACTCCATGACTGAATAGACATGGGGCAAGAGAAAAACAGGAGTCAAGTGTGTCTCTTTGGAACTCCTTCCTGATTGACTTTGAGGCTCGTGATGCCATTAATAAGCCTAAGGGTGAGCAGGGATGAAACTGTCTGATGGGGGGAAAGGCACAATGGGTTCACAAGGTGAGCCTTCAGGAGACAGGTGGGGCTGAGGCTCACTGAGGGCCATCTCTGCAGGGACATTGCTGAGAGATGGAATGCAGCTCAAGTAATGTTCATATCAAGGGCAGAAGAGAAGGACCTAGCAAAGATGACTGAAAAGGAACAGCAGAGAGTTCGGAGAACTAGTGGCTGGCCCAGAGTTAGCACTCAATGTCATTTTTTTTTTTTTTTTTTTTTTGTAATGAATTAATAAACCATGGTAATACCCAGTCATAGAAGTTTAAAAAGAAGAGTTTCAGTAATAAAGGAGTGATTGTACATTCTAAAAGGGTAAATTTTGTTGTATGTGAATTATACCAATAAAGCCGTTATCAAAAAAAATAAATAAATAAAGAAGTGATGAGTTGTGCAAGATGATATGGAGAAATTAAGTAAACTGAAGGCAGAGAAGAGATCTTTGGATTTGCCATTTGAAAGCACCGTTAACCTCTAAAGGAGCAATTCCAGTAGGAAAGGCATGGCAGAAACCTGAATGCTGGAAGTAAAGGGTGGAAATGTGGAAGAATCTAGTATCATATCTTTTTCTCAATAAGTTCAACATTCTTTTAAATGTAATGCTTTGTTTTTAATACACAAATAGTACAGTGTTAGTATAGAGTATTCAGAAACTGCAGGGAGGTTTTTTTGTTTTTTGTTCTTTTCAAAAAGACAAAATGAAAATCATGTGAATTTCTACCACACTGAAACAACAATGGTTAATGCTTTGATAGATTTTATCCAATAAATTTTTCTGTGCTTATTATTTAGAGACTTGGGGTCATGCAAGATACTCAACTGTATATCTTCTTTTTCAAAAAAATTCAGTCTCATAGCGTTAACCATTGTAAGCATGTGCCATCATTTATTAAAGTATTCCATGACTGCTAGACTTTAGTTTAGCACCTCTATTTATGTTGCTGTTTTCATTGTAATGAATATATTTGTTCCTAAATCTTTGTCCAATACAGCTTTACTGTTTCCTTAGAAATATGTTTAGAAAGGGAATTGCTGTGTCAAAATACATAAGTTTTTTTTAATGATTCTTGCTCTATTATTTTATTAAATGGTTTTCCAGAAAGAGTGTACCAATTTACAATCCTTCAAGCAAGGATTCACTGAACATTCTTGAGTATTATTATTTCGTTCACTTTGCCTATTTGAGATATAAAAATGGTCTTGCACTGTTTTAATTTGCATCTTAGCTCAAAGAGATCTCACATACGTTTTCTCCTATAAGATCCATGATTTGTTTCTCTCTTCTGATTAAAAAGGCAATAGAGAGAAACAAAGTAAAGAAAAATTATGAAAATGAACTCAGATAAAAATTTAGTTTTGCAAAGCCAATGGAACGGCATATCAACTTGGACAAATGAAGCTATTCAGTTAAGCCAATCAAGACCTGCAGGGAAAGGGTCCCTCTTCTATTCAATTGGCACTAATCCTTCCCATTTTCTGAAGTCTCTGTTCTTTCCCAAACAATCACAAGAGCTGGGGTAAAATAAGGATGCATCTATTTTCTTGGACTCCTTATAAACATCCCATTGACATAATCTAGCATATTCTACTTCAACTGACCGTGCTGAAACTCTTTCCTGAATATTTGTATTAAAGGTCTAATGATCCCGGAATAAGAAAAAGCTGACACTTACTACATGCCAGACACAGTGCCAGGTGACTTACACACACAATCTCTAATACAACACTTCAGTGAGGAAACTTTTGGACTCATTTCACTGATGAGGAAACTGAGGCTCAGATAGGTCATGCTGTGCCCTGAGCCACACAGCACATAAATGAATGCTCTGATCTCAGGATCCAGTGGCAGTGTCCTCCTCTCATACAAGTTCCACCCCTTTTTTATACATTCATTGCCATAAACATGCTGAGACAATTTAGTATCATATTTATAAAGGAAAATTATGGTAATATAGTAATTTATCATGACCTCAATAAAATATCTTAATAGTCTAGCAGGTCAAAGAGGAAAACAACTTTAAAAAAATCAATTTTATTGATAAATATTAATAAAGCATAAATCCATCCAGAGTGTAAAATTAATGGTAGTCAGTGTAATCACACATTTGTGCATCATCACTTCAGTCATTCTTAGAGCACTTTCATTATTCCAATAATAATAATAATAATAATAATAAACAAACTCATTTACCTCTCAATCTCTCTATGCTTCCCCTGCTGTACATAGCTGCTATTCTGTTTCCTTCTCTCTAGTATATTTGTATAGCGGCATTATTCAATTGCCGAAAGTTGGAAACAACCCAGGTATCCATCAACTGATGAATGGATAAGGAAATTGTGGTGTATATACACAATGGAATATTATGCAGCAGTAGGAAGAAATGAAGTTGTGAAGCATATGACAACATGGATGAATCTGGAGGATATTATGTTGAGTGAAGCAAGCCAGACACAAAAGGACAAATATTGTATGAATGCATTACTATGAACCAAATACGTTGTGTAAGCCCACAGAGTTAATAATTAGCATAGAGGTCACCAGAAAATAGAAGGAAGGTAGAAAATGGAAAGCTGAGGGTTAATCTGTGCAGAATTGGTAAAAAGGTTGTTTGTAAATCTTTAGAAATGAATAGAAATGGTTAAAACATATCACGGTGTTTGTAACTAGTAGAGCTATTATTTGGGTATGACGGTGGTTGAAAGAGAAAGTCTAACATCATGTACATTCCTAGAAGGAAAGCTGAAAATGTAACATGGGACTGTGTAAGATAGAAAAACCTCATGAAAAACACGAACATGGGTGATATTGCATATATGGGACTGTTTTTCACAAAATAACTTGTTTTTAAAGCAAACACTTCAAGCATCCCCCTCTCTGACCATTCAAACAGTTCTTCCACTTGATGCCACTCTCCAGTCATCAGAGTGCCCACTTTTCCACTATCTGGAATGTCAATCTATGTCCTCAATTCATTAGATATCTCAGATTCCATATCCCACCATTTTAATCAGTGTTTTGCAAACACCTTTAGCTGCCACATGGATCTCTTTCTCCATCTTTCTCATTTGACCAACCTCAGGTCTCCCAACCATCCACCTCCACCATACCAGCACCCTGACAATTCAGTTTTGCTAGAGAAAATTCCAAAACCTTGCCAATTATTCTCACTCTAAATTCATAACCAAAAATATTAAATGGCCACTTAACATTGCCCAGCAATTCTAAATAATCTTCCTTATAATGTTTAGTTGTCTCCCCCTCTAAAATTGACCATTTCACAAATATCCAACACCCCTCCCCACCCCATAGGCAATGAACCTACCTTATCAACCACATGGAGATGACAGCAGCAATTCTACGGGAACTTGTTCCCCTCCACACTCTCCTAATCACTGCATCTATGTCCTACCATTGCCTTCTAGACCTCATGCTGCTCTTGATGCCAGCTTTTCCCAGGCTAGGGTTTCCCCGTGGTTCAGGGCTCAGCTCAAATGTCACACTCTCATAGAAGCCACCCATACTGAAAGACCATCACTTTCTACTGTTCTGTTCTATGCCAGTGGTTCTCAACGTGTACTCCTTGGAATAGCTGTATCAGCATCATTTGGGAACTTGTGAGAGGTGTGACTTCTTGGGCCTCACCCCAGACCCACTGAATCCAACCCAGACACTCGCTCTGGGGATGGAGACAGTGGTGTGCTGGAGCCAGCCCCTACCTTCTCTGGAGATCCAACTATTATATGTTCAGGAATTTTACAAGCTGGTTATTAGATACAACCATTACTAAACACTTATTTATATAAATTTCCAAGTAAATAAATTACAGTAGGAAACAGAAAATATTCAAAATTCATCATTACCTAATTATTTTACTACATTTTATTTTTATCTATGCTCTCTTGCATCTATTTTAGGTATATGTTATAAATGCTATATAATGGCGTGCTACAGTGCATCTCGTTCCAACTCCAAATTTAGTGATGTCATGTTGGTAGCTTGAAATCAGCCATGGTAGGAGTATTTACACCATGAAAATCAGCAAATGCTACAAAGCAGGGCCTTTTTCCAATAAAACAGTTGTTAAACATTCATATTAGTCAGCCAAAGGGGTGCTGATGCAAAGTACCAGGAATCTGTTGGCTTTTATAAAGGGTATTTATTTGGGGTAAAACCTTACAGTTACAAGGCCCTAAAGAGTCCAACTCAAGGTTAATTCCTTACCAAACTTTGTGACCACGTGTTGAAGCAAGATGGCGGGCAACGTCTGTGAGAGTTCAGCCTTCCTCTTCCCTCTTGAGGCTGCGTGGGTCCAGCTTCTTCTGATCTCAGCTGTAGGCTGGCATAGGGTTCATCTTCTCTCTTCCCGGGGCCCATTTCTTTCTGGGCTCAGCTGCTCTGTTCTCTTCACAAGGTCAGCTGTAGACTATCAGGCAAATGGCTCATCTCTCTTCCAAGGGCCTCTGCCATGTCTATGGAGCTGTCTCTCTTCCTCTGTGTATCTTCTCTGTGTATCTACTTCTGTGTTCTCCTGGAGTGAGTGTCTGTTTATACAGCCCGCCAAGGGGGAGGGGACTCAACCCTGCATGCCTTAATGATGTGGTCAAATCAAAGTCCTAATCTTACATAATCAAGTAAACATAAAACCTTTGAATTTAATACAATCAAAGGGTATGACACCCAGAGAAATAGACCAGTTTACAAACATAATCAATATCTCTTTTTGGAATTCATAAGTAATAGCAGACTGCCACAACATTTACCAGCCCATCACTGGATGAGGCCCAAGAATCTTTGTTCTAACAAGCCTTCCAAGTGATTTTGATACAACCAACACTTAAGATCTACTTGTATAAAAGGCCTTACTTATTGTAGTAGTTTGATATTATTGATGAATTCCAAAAAGTAATATTGGGTTATGTTTTAAACTGGTCTTTTCCTCTGGGCCTATTAGAGTGTATTTGAGTCAGAGGTTTTACTTTTACTTGATTAAATAATGATTAAGGCTTTGATTAGGTCACATCAGTAGGACATTGAGTCCCTGCCCCCTTGGTGGGTGGGGACTCAGAAAGAAACTAAACCGCAGAGAAGGAAGTTTGGAGTTTATGAGCTGCAGCCCCGGGAAGTAAGCACACAGAGGAGCTTGGTCGTGAGGAAAGAGAAAAGTTCCCGGGAACAGAAACAAGACGTTTGCCTGATAGTCTACAGCTGGCCCTGTAGTGATAGCAGAGGAGCTGAGCCTGGAGAGACTCAAGCCCCAGGAAGAGAGGAACCTAGGAAGTCTGCACCCTCGCAGACGTTGGCAGCCATTTTGCTCCATCATGTGGCAATAGACTTTGGTGAGGAAAGTAACTTAAGCTTTTCGGCCTGGTAACTGTAAGCTTCTACCCCCAAATAAATACACTTTATAAAAGCCAACAGATTTCTGGTATTTTGCATCAGCACCCCTTTGGCTGGCCAACACACCTATCTATCTCCAATCAACTGGTATCCATCATTAGCCAGGCTAACTTCTCTATCATCTACACATGGAACATCTGAGTTTGCAGATTACTTCACTTCAAATATACCTCAGCTTCATACAACCTGATTTCCTCTCTACAGGAAAATATGACTTTCCTGGGACTCGGGGTAAATCCCCATTTTATTTTATATTTATGGCCAAGATTCTATCAAAAGATATTTTACAAGTAGTTTATTTGTAATCTAATTTCATTTTAGTATTTATTTTTATTTTTTAAATGTTATGAAATTACGAAAGTTTTTTTTTTCTGAAAATAACATCTTACAGAACTATGTCATCTGCTCTCCATTCAAAAGTTTGCTGCTGAATAATAAAAACCAGCAGATGGCAGCAGGCACTCTTGGAAAGAAAAACGTAACTTCTTCAAACCAGTATGGCTGAGAAAGAACATAAATTGCTATTGCAAAGTCAAGCACATTTCTAAATAGTTTGCTGGTTCATCATATTCTTCATGTCAGCAAACTGCCTTTTAAAATGCAGCCTAGATTATGTTGTTTGGTTTCATATGAACAATAATAACCAAAAAAAAAATCCATTTATGCTTTTTATACCAATTGGTCCATGCCAGACAAGAGTAGCCACATCCTTTTTATTCTGCTGTTGCCAGCTTTAAAAATTTCAAATTTAAAAATTTCAAATTTTAACCTCAGGTTTAAATTCTTCTGCTTCAGTTATATTTAATTTTTTTTAAAATATCCCTTTTACAACTAATGTTCATGCAAATTCAGGAGTCAAGATATCAGATAAATGAAGAGTACTGAATCCCCAAAGTTTAAAACGAACGTGAAAGACCACAATATTTAAATAGATTCTCTAGATCTATATTATATGGCATCACTGAAATCCACACAAGGCAATTAAATTGAGCCTGATTTTGTAAGAACGGAACAAACAGACTACCCTGTGCAGTGCATCTTTGGTTGAATAATTAAGGAAAGCTACTTACACGGAATTGTTCTGTGTCAAGATAGCACAGAGTGTTAACAACCCATCAGGGATCTTGAGGTTCAAGAGTGGCTCAGCCACAGGGTAGAGCGGCAGCCACAGGATAAAGAGGTTATTCTTTGATTGCTGACCAGAAGAGTGGGAAAACAGTACCAGCACATTAAAAAAACAGGAAAAATCTGTCTTTTTTTATGATTCAGTTTATATGACTTCTCATCAAGTAATTTTTATTGGGCACATAAAAATGCGTAGACACTAGAGGGAACAAATTCAGACCACGATATTCATTGGGCATCATTTATGCACCAGCACTGTACTAGGCATGGAGGATGCTGAGATTAATAAAATGTCATCCCTGCTTTCCAGGAACTCCTAGGCTAGGGGATTGCGAGTGTAAAGGGTCTGCAGGAAGTGTATTGTTTACTTCACAAGGTTGGTTGGAGAATTAAGTGAGAGAATATATTTAAAAGTGCTTGACAAACTGTGTAAGCTTTGAACAAATGTCAGTTTGCCATTATTTTTGAATAAGCGAGTGACAAAATCAAACTGGTGTTCACAAAAAGATTAATATAGCGAGGATGTACAAGGCACATTAAATGGGGAAAGGAACCTCAGACAGGTTGACCAGCTGGAAGGCCACTGCAAAAACCTGGACAGGAGGTGGCAGCATATGAACTGACCGGGCAATGGGAACGACTGGAAGAAAAGATGAAGGAAGAATACAGAAGACTTTGGACCTGGTAGTACAATAGAGGGAAAAGGGACAAAAATGCCTAAAATGTATTCCCTGGCCAATTGGGGGAGGGGGAAGAAATAGAAAAGTCAAGTGGGTGAAGTAATTTAGGGAGAACGATGGAGAATTTGCTTTTGACATGTTGAGTTTGATGTGACAGCAAAACATGAGAGTGAACCCAGCAGAAGAAATTCTGGAGATGCCACAGCTCACAAACCCCTGCTCGACCTTCAGGACCCACCTACGAGATCCTCTCTTCCTGGAAGCCTTTTTTTTTTCCGACTTTATTTTGTACATTTAATAATTGAAAATATAAACAATTAAAAACTAAAAAGTAAACACAGATGAATAAATATATACATTTCTCATTTAAATGTACTGGATACATATAAAATTTTTTTTAATCACACAATATGTTACACAATATATCTGGTTCATAGTAACGCATTCATACAGTATTTGTCCATTATGTTTTGCTTTGCTCAACATAATGTCCTCCAGGTTCATCCATGTTGTCATATGCTTTACGACTTCATTTCTTCTTACAGCTGCATAATATTCCATCATGTGAATAGACCACAGTTTGTTTATCCATTCGTCTGTTGATGGACACCTGGGTTGTTTCCAACTTTTGTGGAAGCCTTTTTTGATAGCTCTCAGAGGGTTAGTTGCTCACTTCTCCATGTTCCAGAAGCAGGTTGTTTAATTCTCTATTTTAGCACTTGTCATATTGGTTTGGCATTATCTGGCTCTGCATCTGTCACCTCAGTTATACTCCATTACAATTGCTTCAAGGCAGCGAAAGTCACCCATCTTTATATTCTTGGCACCAGCACAGTACCCTGTTCATAACAAGTACTCAAAAATATCTAGTGAATGATGGATGTAATAGCTGATGAAAAAATAATCTATATAAAAATATAGGATTTTTATAACAGCTTAAAGGGGATTTGAAGCTGTTAGTCAATAGAATTTCCAAGCAAGAGAAGTATATAGAAAGAAGAAATGAGAAATAATGATAGAATCTTTTTTTTCTCTTCTTTAAAAAAATTTTTTTTTAATTTATTTATTTTTAAATGATAGGATCTTGGGGATAGCCACACGTAGAGAGTGAAGAAGAAAGAAAAGCTACAGAGAGAGAGAGATAGAGCGCCAAGAGCCACATAGAAAAGAAGTGCTGTCACTAAGAGATAGGGCATATTCCAGCCAAATGTTTAAAATGTGATTGATAGAAGGGAATGAAGATGGAGAATGGACCATTGAATTTTGAAGCCAAATCTGTTTAAGAAAATTCAGATTTATTCCACCAAGAACAAAATTAAGAACAATGAGTAAATGTACTTTAATGATAAAGCCAAAGATATGGGAACAATTTCTTCTTGTTATTTAATATGCCATACAAAAGCTGCACAAAACTGAGCTCAGAGTGGGTGCACATCTCAAGGTGGAGAAGTTAAAAATATTAAAAGGATTAAGAGGCTAATTTTAAAACATGATGAATAACAGGAATTTTACCACAGTAATACTGATGAGGTCTGATGAGGAGGTGAAGAGGATTAAACGAAGCTCTCAAGGACATTTTTCACAGGGAATGATGACTATGTCAAGATAAACAACTCCTTGCTAAGCATGTATTACTCTGCAACTGCATAGAGTTACCTCTGACTGTCCTCCTGCAACAGGTTCTCAATGCTGTGACAAGCTTGGGAAGACCCTTGATCCTGGGGACATCCAGATGTTTCCTGTGGATGTCTCATGCCTTGCTGAAGGGTGGACCTAAGCATAAATGCTACACCTTCTGGATTCCTAATTTCTTTCTAGAAAATCCTAGTATTTCTAGATAGCGTAAATGCATTCCCATAATCAACCCAGGAAGGTACTTACAAGATAATTTAATTGTGCTTTCTCAATCCCAAATGAGCAGACGCAGGTCCCAGTAGGTCAAATGCCTTGCCCAAGGTCACGTTGCTGGTTATGGCAGACTAAAACTAAAACCCAGTTGCCCAGACTGCAGGACTCTGGTCTTTATATTTTATATTCTTCTGTCTAGGGGTTGGGGGTGGGGCGGCAGAAAAGAAAGGAAAAGAGACAATATGAAACCAAGCTCTTCTTCCTCTGACCTTTCAGCTCTTGGCACTGGCAAGCTCTGCTCCTTTTTCTCCGTGCACTCTGGAGCCATCATTAAAGGAGAAGAGTGACCTTTTCTCAGGAATTGATACATAAGGTTGTGCCTTCCTGAGAAAATGTCCAATCATTTGGGTACAAATTGTGTGAGCTCTGTTTCACTGTTTTCACTGTGACTGCAATACCTTATTTTAAATCCTACTGTCCTTTATAGCTTGCCACTTTTTGGATTGAATTTTGAGGTTGGAATGAACCTCTGTACTCTAACCATTGAAGATTTAATTTGATTATGCAGTACAGATAATCAGGCACTTTTCTAAGTGGCTTATATTCATTACTTCACTAATTTGCACAGTTCCTTGAGGTGAGCACTGTTATCTTCTCCCTTTGACAGAGAAGGAAACTAAGGCCCAAAATGGTTAGGTAAACTCATCCCAAATCATACAGCCAATAAGCAGCAAAAGTCAGGCTCCAGAGCCTGTGAGCTACCCATTCTGAGTCACCATCCTAACAGCCCTGCCTCGACTCCACTTCCGACATCTGTGGGAGCCCAGACAATGACCGATAAATATTAGCTCAGACTTATAAAGACTCATGTAGGACTCATTAAGTGCAAGGCACTGTTAGAAGAGCTTTACATATATTACTAGTTTATTAGATCTTACAAGGATCCTAAGAGGTAGGTGGGAAAAGTACCATCACCATCACTTCACATAAAAGTAAACTAAGGCACAGAAAGCTTACGTCACTCACCAGTGGTTGCAAAGCCAGTGAGTAGAAGAACTGGGGTTCAAATCCAAGGATCTAGCCTAGGTCCTTGCTCTTACACATTATACCGCCCTGCCTCTCGAACAACAAGCATAAAACAAGTCAGAAAGTGACCTGCCTTCATCATGAACATGGTAGAACTTTGTAAACAGTTAATAAGTATTTCAATGTCTTGTTTTAAAATCCATTCATTCAATAATACCGGTGGCCTACTGGACACCAGGAATTGGTGTAAGCACTGGGACATAGCAGTGAACTAAGCAGTTTCAAAAGCCCTTACGCTCATGGAGCTTACATTCCAGTGGAGGAGACTGACACAAAATAGCGTATAAATAACTCTATGTTGTATATCAGGTAATGATATTAGCAGATGAGGAAATCATCTTGCAAGTGCGGCTGACGTCTGGGCAGTTGCAGAATGGGAAACAATGACATGGCGCTAAAAATTTAATTGTCTAGGTCAATAGAATCAGCAGTGGCTCTCAAACTTTTTGGTCTCAGGGATCCATTAGGCTCTTCAAAATTATTGAAGACCCAAAGGGTTTTTGTTTATGTGGGGTACAGCAATACATATTTATCACATTAGAAATTTTAAAAAAAAAATTTTTTTAATGAGAATATATCAGGGTACATTTCATCAGCCATCAGAGTGTTGACATCATCACACTCATGCAGCCTCTAGAAAACTCTACCACGTACTTGTGAGGGAATGAAAGTGAGAAAGACAAAAGTATCTTAGTATTACAGTTGACCTCACAGACCTGTGACAGGGCCTCAGGTACCCCGCGGGGGGTCTTTAGTCTAATGTATAAGAACTGTTGTTGTAAAGAAAATATATAGAGACTGTCATCAGCCTAAAAAAAGGTATTTTAATTTACTTTTGCACCTCTGCTGATGTATTTTTGCTTATTTTTCTGCAATCACAAGTTAAAAAGTTAAATTACAATTTATACTACACAAAGTATGAATACCTATGATTAGTTTCTTGAGTCATATATTTATGTGCCTGCTTCCTTTTACAGAAATAAAAACAAGCAAACTATCAAAACCTTAACTCTTCATCTTCAGAAGCACAACCATCCTTATGAAATAAGATTTACTTCTCTACTAAAGATTATATATTAAACATTTCTTAATGGTTTACAACAGCCTTAACTCTCAAAGTTAGTTCAGATAAAAACTAACTTCTTTGAAAGGTGTGTCTTATTCCTTCCCACAGAAATTTCATTGTTCTTTCATTATTTTATTGCTATTTTAAAAGAATAAAATTATTCTGCTTCTAAACATAGGTAAAATGATTTCATAATAAATAAAGCACATTTTCTTGTGCTTAAAGGGCTCTAGGTTTTATTTTCACTATTCCTGTAATATAATTGTTCCTAAAGACAACAGGATTTTTTTTTTTTTTTGCAGCTGTAATTCTTTTCATCAGCAAGCGGTTTTTTAAAAGACTTGCAATTTTACTCCTTTTAGTACCAACCACTTTAATTAATTTGTTTGGGAAAACAGCAGGCAGCTGAATAGTCGGTAGCTCATAGGCAGTCTTGAATAAAAGGAGCAGCTGGCTCTGCAAACACGCAAAGGTAAATGAATGAGTCCTACAACATAGAATGGAAATCTAAAAATTCCTCATTAATACAAAACCCTCTTAGTATTCTTGGAAGGAAAGAAAAAACAAATAAACCTGAGGTCAAAAGGAGGAAGGGATTTTTATTGAGCACCTACTCACTCAGTACTAGGTCAGCAAATTTGAGTATGAGTCTTTTTGCTACCACTTAGTATCCCTGTGACCTTGAGAAAGTTACTTCACTTCTCTAAACATCAAGGAGATAAGAACAGTCCCTCCCACATTGGATCACTGGAAATATTATGGAGGAATCATCTTATTGAAGGGGTTGACAAGAAGATTCTATCACCGGAAAAATTTCCTGAGTCCACAATTTTAAAAAATGTTTTAGATAAGTTGAAATTAGAAATCTCAAAAATAAGAAATTTGGATTAATGCTTAAATATCATTTAAAGACTGACTAAACAATGTAAACCAATATTTCAGGAAAACTAAATGAATACCCACAATGAGGGAGATCAGTCAAAACCTTACTTTTTTTTTTTAAACCACCTTATCGTCTATTACTCTGTTTATTTAGCATCCCCTAAGACTTGCTATTTACTCCTTTCAGGAATTCACCTTTGTTTTGGGCATGTGCTTTAGAGCCAGATTCTCTAGGTCCACATCTTACTTCACCTTAGGCAAGTTACTGAACCTCAAAATTGTGCCTCAATTTCCTCAGTGGTAAATGAGCATAAATAGTACTACCATATTCATTGCAGTGTCATTAAAGTTCAACAAGATTATACATGTAAAATAATTTGAGTTGTGCCAGGCATATAGCAAGAGCTCAAAAATTATTAACAATTATTTTCCATTAAATTGTTTCCCAAGAGCTTGGCTCATATCAGGACTGTATAAATATTTGCCCTGAATAAGTAAATGATGACATACCCATCAGATGAATACTCAGTGCACATTCTGAATGCTTCACACAATCCCACTTTCTTAACCCAGTTTCTAGAGTCACACGACCTTGAAAGTACTATATCTGTATTGATTACATGATCAACAATAAATTCTGGATTTTCAAGATACCAATAGCTTGGTTCCATGTGTAATACTCTGGACCATGTGAAGACAGAGGTAGGAATTGGAGTGATGCGGCTACAAGGCAAGAAATGCCAAAGATTGGCATTTCTTCATTCTCCTGCTGCAGACTAGGCTCTCTCCTCGTGAGAAGAGCATGGCTGCACAGCTCCAGTCCTCACATCCCAGGGCTCCCATCACCAGAGGGGGTCACCTCCCTTGCCTTAGTTCCAGCCTAAGGGATTCTGGAGACTCTGAGACAGGTTGTGCCACCCACAGGGTCAGCAGCCCATCCCTGGCCCAATCAGCAATCAGCAATCAGCTTTGGCCAGTGAGATGGGGCGGGGTGAGGGGAAAACCCTGATTTACTCAGGACCCCAATTCAACTATAGGATGAGTCATGCTATTGCCAAGTATGGCTCTCCCATTCCTCCAGTGCTTGGAGTTCCTCCAGACTCCCTTGCATCTGGCCCATGAGATGTAAGCTCAAGTTTGCTGAGATTGGGAGGATGGTTCTGGGAAAGATTTTTGCTCCATGATCAAAAGTGAGACTGATGCAAGAAAAAGGTCTCTCACTAGACCAGTGTCACTTCATAGCACTTATTCCCACTGGCAAGCATATTATTTATTTATGTGCTAATATTTTATCCCCCCTCTACTAGGAGGTAAGTCCCGTGAGTGACAGTAGAGATTATCTGACTTGTTCAAAGTACTTAGTACGATAACTAGAACATAGTAGAATAGTAGAAGCTCAATAACTATCCATTGACTGAATGCATAAATGAATGATTTGACTGTGATTTTCTCTAGAGCAATGGTTTAGAATTTCTAGAGGAGTATCTTCAATC
This sequence comes from Tolypeutes matacus, assembly GCA_026826555.1. Taxonomy (NCBI): domain Eukaryota; kingdom Metazoa; phylum Chordata; class Mammalia; order Cingulata; family Chlamyphoridae; genus Tolypeutes; species Tolypeutes matacus. Next base: position 8,249,266 of record JAKSZT010018658.1, on the reverse strand, counting down.
TCTGGCCTAGAAAGTGATCGCCAAGCAGTGGATGTTCAGGAACCAGGACAGGGAAGGATGGTTTAGCTTTCACTTTATCCCTCTCTTTCCAGCCACGCAGCTCATCTATACCTATCACCACACCTGGCATCCCAGGGCCCAGAATCTCAGAAGTTCTGTGAAGCTTGCATTTTTCTAAGTTCTCCCTCAGGGAGGTATTTTAACTAAAAGCTTTCTTAATTCCGTGAAGTCAGTCAGCATTTCTCCATCTGCTTTCTTCTCAAAATTGGTTGAAATCTCTTGACAGGTGATATCTTCTCTTCATTCTCTTCTACCATGTAGATTATACATGATTATACCTTTACTATCAAGCATGATAGATGACCCCAGCCTCAGAGATGGTGCCAGGCAATCAGTTACGTTTATACAATCTGAATGACATTTATTATTATTTGAAAAGGTATACCATGGTGAGTGGTAGGGGCAAATGGGAGGTTCCAGGATTATAGAAACCAGGGTCCATATGTCACCACACCTAACGTATCCCTTTTAACATAGGGGAACATAGTGAACAAAATATAAAGGAAACTAGAATTGCAAAAAACACTTCTATGGGGAACATTTTGAACTTGCCAGTTAAGAGACAGCTTTGGATAACAACAGAGACGTGTGAACTTGAAAAAAAAAATGCCTGGATTCAAGTCCTGATGATAGCACAGAGCTGTGTGACTACTGGCCAACTACTGCGGCACTCCACATCTTTTGCCCCACAGGTTTGCTGTAGGGGTCAAAGGAAACTACTCACATAAAAGTCCTTTGTAAAATATTGGATATACTCTTCAGAGTTTGCTAATTATTACATTGAAGAAAGAAAATATATTACCTTGAGGGCATCAAAGTTTTTCATTTCAGAAAGAAATAGCTTGGTTCCATGTGTAATACTCTGGATCTGGAGGAACTGATGGAAAGAATCACTCATTCATTTCTTCAACAAATGTACACGCCAGGCACCATGCTAGGTGCTAGAGATAATGGCGAGTAAGGCAGACATGCTCCTTCTCTCACAGGACTAGAGTCTAAGATGAAGGCATTAGTTAATCTTACAAATGGATGTATCTTTCATGCTGAGGTCAGTGCTTTGAAAGAAATAATGTGCTACAAATATGTACAGCAGAATGAACGAGGCCTGAGGCTGACACGGCAGGGTTTGGGATGAGAGGAAACTGGACGCAAAGGCCCTGAAAACGTGGCAATACTTGCGGAACTGAAACTAAGAGAAGGTTAACCTGGCTGGCAGCACAGAGCCCAGAGGCGCTATGATGTGAGGTGGCACTCGGGGGGACTGGAGGGCTGGGCTGAGGGTGTTGATCTTTGCCCTGAGAGGGATGGGAAGCCATTGGTGGGTGAGCACTCAGTCTGTGAGGTAGATTGAAGGGCAGAGAGTGGACCGAGGAAGACCAGGTCAGAGGAAGCAGCAAGCGTCCAGACGAGAGGTACCTGAAGCTTGGCCCAGGAATCAAAGTAAAGGGTCAAATAGGAGAGATGTTTAAGAAATAAGATCATCAAGATTAGTTGATGAACTGGATATGCAGGGTGAAGGAGAAGGAGAGTTTCTGATTTGAAGAACCAGGTGAAGTTCCACTCAGGAAGACAGAAAACACTGGAAGGAAATGGGGTCAGTGGGAAAGACCAGGCGCTTCGTTTGGGGCATGATGCGTTTCAGGTGCCCTTGAGACATCCAGCAGAGATATTAGATATAAAGTTCAGAGAAGGGGCTTAGATCAGGGGAAAATTGGGGTTGTTATTAGGATATAAGGAGCAATGAAAGGCTTGAGTGAGATTGTCTACATGGATAATAGAGAGAAACAGACAAGAGGACTTGACTGTATAAGCAAATACGCACTCACTTTTACGGTTTAATTCAATCCTCCTATTCCCCATATTTTGGTTTAAAACTTGCCTTCTCATAGATTTGCAACCCTGATCACTTAACAGGTGCGACTCAGAAATAAAAGACTGCTTTCCTCAAAGAAATAGGCAATAGCACTTTCTGAGCATATTTATACCAAGAATATGAAATAGGAAACAACAGACGAGAACTAAGGGAGGCTATTAACTATAGATTCTAAAGGTTATTAAAAATTGAGGGAGGAGGGGAAAGGAAAGAATGATCTTTCCTGATACAGCCTTTAAAATAATTCTGTGTAGAGGCCTCCAGATGCCATCAATCAGGAAAATGATCTCTGGCACAGAAGTATATGGCTGATGTGAATAATTAATGAATGAAGACAGAAGCAGAATATGGAAGCAGAGGTACTCTTGGAGGAATCTGCTGGAAAGTTCAAGCAACAGTGAAATGATTTTCTTCTCATTGATTGTCTTCTCAGCACTGTATATAGATCTTTTATTTTCTTGGTTGAATTTTAGATATCGTATAGATGTCTATTTTTTAAAAAGTTGCTTTTCAATGCCAATGAAAATCTCTAGAGGAAATATCTATATACCCCAAGGTTACTATTTAATACATATCTACCCTCACATTCACTCTGGGAAAAACAATCTAAGAAACTCCTGGTTAGCACTGCACAACAACAAATGCAGAGGAGATTCATGTGCCTTCACGAGCTCTTGGATATTAGGGCAACACAAATATTTGTTCCTAGGGATGATTAAAGAGACTCAGGTGATATTAATAAAATTTTTCTCTCAAATCCACAAGAAGTGCATGCATTAAAATCTTCAAATTAAAAAAAAAAAAACATAATAAAAAAAAGTAAAAAATAAAAAAAATTAAAAAAAATCTTCAAATAATTTAAAAGGACAAGTGCTTTATTAACTAGCTTTTGTTCATTCTAACCTAATTTTTAATTAAAAATTAGAATTAAAAAAAAAATAAAGCTCAAGACTGTCAGTCATTTCACCCAGACTGGTATCCAATTCAACAATTTAAAGTACAATTACTATTACAAGAAATTTCTCCTTTCACAGAATCAGAATTATTTTATTTCCGATTAAAATGGGAAAACTCTGATATTTATTGACTTTGTATTATAAGATACACCTGTACATTTATATATCAAAATCATGGCAGTTCTGTTTGAATCTAAATATATAGAAGACTAAACATGAAGACAAAAATGTTGTGCCTGATTATAGAGGGCTTACATTAAATTCTCTGTTACTCTGTTACCCTATTTTCCTACTAATGAATTCCTCACTGTTCTTCAGGATCATTTATAAACTGTACTTACAAACTTTAACTGTACATTGTAACAGCTTATGAAGGTTTGCTTCACTGTAATATTGTAAATACTTTGCATAAGCTTTAGTTTTAACATCTGATGCGATTTATTTTGTGAGCTTAAAGCCATCAGTAATAATAAACAGAAAACAAAAAAATGAACAAAACTCACCACCTCTCAATCTCTCTATGCCTCGCCTGGCATACATAGCTGCTATTCTTTTCCTTCTCTCTAGTATAGTTGCATTTAATTTTTGTAAAAACAGTCTTATATAAGCAATATCATCCATATTCGTATCTTACATGAGGTTTTCCTATCTTATACAGTCCCATGTTACAGTTTTTAGCTTTCCTTCTAGCAATATACATGACCTTAGACTTTCCTTTTCAATCACTGTCATACCCATATAAAAGCACAGCTAGTTACAAACACCATGATATACTTTAACCATTTCTATTCATCTCCAAGTGCTCTGGGATTGATTGGGGTGATGAATTCACAAACATGTGATTACACCAAATACCAGTGATTGTACTCTTTGGATGGATTTATGCTTTATTAATATGTATCAATAAAATTGAAAAAAAAATTTAAAGCCATCAGTATCTTTAGAAACAATGCTGTACATAAAACATGAAAATAACCAACCACCAACAAATTTGGCCAAGTTCATTAACTCTCAACTAGTGTCATGAGTAATTAGGTAATTAGCATGTACTGAAGAAATTAACAATACAAAAATATCCTATTTTTGGTAATGAACAACTTAGTTGAGGAGACTCTTCTAATTTTGTTACTTCACTACTTAATCACAAGAAAGTGGGAGACAATATATGTCATTCTGATCTTTCAATAGTCATGGAGACTTATTCACTATACCACTGAAAACACAGGAACGCTTCTTGTAACAGTTTGAATAAAATTATCCCTGAGTCTTTAAGTATACTTGTTTCACTTTTGAAAGGGGAAAAAACTTACCCTGGCTCACCACCTATGAAAGCCCTAAATTAGGAGCACAGTCTTTATGGCTTTGGTTGCGTGACTAACTTCTTTACCTCTATGTGTCATGGGAAATTAGGCAAACATTAATAACAAGCATCAGGGATGAAATGTCAATTTTTAGTTTTCCTTTTAACAATGTTGAAAATTGTGGCATGGGGGAAAATCGTGAAAGAGGAAAAGTGTTCATCCATGAAGGATTCTCAGACTGACCTCTAGCCACTCCGATATACAGTATGTGTAACCAGCAGTGTACTGGCAAATGCCTAACAAATGCCTAACAAGTGTGAGAAACAGAAAGATGTCCATGTTCTAATCCCTGAAACCTGGGGATATGTCACGTTACATGGCAAAAGGGACTTGGCAGATGTGATTAAGTTAAGGCCACTGATATGGGGAGATTATCCTGGATTATCCAGGTAGGTCCAGGGTAATCACAAGGATACTTATTAGAGTGAAGCAGAAGGGTCAGAGTCAGAGAAGGAGATGAAACAAAGGAAGGAGAGGTCAGAGAGGGAGAGAGACATTTGAAAATGCTAAGCTGCTGGCTTTGAAAATGAAAGAAGGGGTCAGAAGCCAAGGAATGCATGTGAGGCAACCTCTAGAAAGCTGACACCTTGAATTGTAGGGCTTCTGACCTATAGAACTATAAGATAATATATTTGTGTTGTTTTAAGCCACTAAGTTTGTGATAATTTGTAACAACAGCAACAGGAAACTAATACACTAGGAAAATGAACATACCTGACTTACAGAGTTTACTAATTTGCATGGTGTAAATACCCCACGGACAATTTTAAGCCATTTCATTGAATGCTGCTCATAATTGGCTGAGCCAGTAAGATCCAGCTTCAGCATATCACTAGGTGTAATTATAAAATGGCACTTAATAACACAGGCTACCTATAAAAATGTGACCCAAGACTTTTGTGTGATTTTCATACGGTCATTAATTTCTCTTCAGTACTTTGAGATTTCCTCCAACTGACCAATGTGTTTATTCTTCATTAACTTAGTAACCCCTCTCTTAAGACAGTTTTTCTTCCTGGAATAACAAATATATGTCAAAGTTCTAAAAGTGTTGAACCTAACCACTTGGGTATTTAGCTTAATGATAACTCAGTGAACAAGGTCACTCAGAACAAAAATCTTAGTTGGCCTGAACCCCACAATTTGTGTTGTCCTGAGTGTGGGGACAATTAGGTTGGTAGCTGAGGGGGAGGCATCAGTGAAGCCAGCTCCAGAACATGTGTCCTGTGGTCCAAGGAGAAACAGCTTGGGGGGATCTTACAAGACAATCTTTTGGGAATGGTCTCCACGTCATGGTGATCAGACACCATCCGAAAAAAGATTTATAAAGAGAGAACTTGAGGCATTTCAGTCAACTTGTTTAGAATGAAAGGGGGAAAAGAGCTCAGATTAAATGTAAAGAATCAGGTATAACTGCTTCCAGGGACCCACCCTGGAAGATTCTAACCCAGTAAAGTAACATCCCAGAATTGGTATTATAAACGTCTAGGCAATTCCCCTTCCTCCTCCTCCTCTTCCTCTAATTAATTTTTACTTACAGACACTCTATACCCACCAAGCAAAAACTCCCCCTTCACCCCTCTTCCCACCTCCTGGTAAACTCTAATCTACTTTCTGATTCTAAGAATTTACAATTTCTAGATATTGCATATAAGTGACATCATACAATATTTGTCCTTATGTGCCTCAGGCAAGTCTTTTGGTTGGTGGCTAGGAACTATCAACTAGATCAGTGGTTCTTTTATTAATGTTGTTATCATTAGTTTACTTCCTTAAAAATTTTATTTTTAGAGACGTTTTAGTTTACAGAAAAGTTACATCAAAACTATATAGGATTCCCATATACTTTTATATACTTTTTATATACTATCCACCCACATACACATTTTCTGTTATTATTCATATCTTAAATTAGTGAGGTACATTTATTACAGTTGATGAACTAACTTGAAACATTGCTACTAATCAAGGTCTATAGTTTATGGTTTATACACTGCCCTGTGCAGGTTTATAGGCTTTGACAAATATATAATGTCATGTATCCGTCATTGCACTATCGCACAAAACAATTCCAATACCCTACAAATGCCCTGTGTTCCACTTATTCACCCCGTCCCTCCCCTATGAACCTCTGGTAACCACTATCTTTGTACCAATGCTCCAAGTTCTTCTGTTACCACAGGATGACAGCTACAGCAATGATAAATCCACATTGAAGACAGTAGTTCTTAACCAGGAAGATTTTGGCCCCCAGGGGGCATCTGGCAAGGTCTGGAGACATTTTGGTTGTCACATCCTGGGAGAGGAAAGGGAACACTACTGCTATCTAGTGAACAGAGGCCAGCGATTCTGATAAACATTCTGCAATGCACAAGAACAACCCTCCCAGCCTCCCAGCATTATCAGTCAAAAATGTCAATAAGTGCCAAGGTTGAGGGACCCTGAACTAGATCATGCTATGAGAGGTTCTACACCTCCCATACTATTTCTATTCCTGGCAACAAAATCTCGGACAATTAAATACATTGTTGCAATGCATTATTTATTAATGAGGACATTTCAGTATAGATCAGACTATAAATCCTTTCACACTTAGTGCCAAGCAATAATTAGTATTACACCAATGACAACCTGTGCCAAAGGAGATTTAAAAAGGTTACCTTGAATGGCATTAACTATCATTTTGTCTGCACTGGTTATACTGGATTCTCTAAAGACTTTGTTGTTTTAATCATATGAAATATTAAGTGTAATAAAGTCTTCATTCTAATTGAAAATTCTCTTTATGGTGCTGTTTTTCCTCCAGAGAAATGTCACTTTCCATTTGACAATTTTGCTATGATATTTCTCATACTATTTTCTCAGAAAAAAATATGCTTGGATTTAGTGAAGGATCATCTAAGTTAAACTCTTAAAGTACTTCCTGAATATGAAAAAACATCCTATTCAGATTTTAAATGGCTCTGTTCTCATTTACCTTCTCTTTCTGATGTAAATGCAAATCCCTTCTAAAGTAATTAGATCTGCTTAAATTGCCAATCACAATTAGCACATTCTCAAAATTTGCTACTAAGAAGGATGAGACACCATCAGAGAAAAGTATCTTGTATTCAGTAGACTTTGTTTCCTGACATTAAAACTTGAAATGACTTTAATTACTAACAAAGAAGGCTTGGTCAACCAATCCAGTTTTCTCCAGAAACTGATGAAAAGATAGATCAAATGGAAAGAAAAACAGGAAGGCAAAACTGAGATGTTTTTTCAGAGAACGTCTAGGGATGTTGTTCAGATATCAGACGTTCAGAATTTGTTTATCCAGTTCAATAAATATCAGGCTTCACGTTGAAGAAAATATAAACGAACTTGCCAAATGAACTATATCTAGTTTTTTTAACTTCATGTTCAACATTAAAGAAAATGGTGCCTTCTAATGAACATTAGGGGAATGAGGACCCAGGGTTGGCAATTTATCAGTGCAGTAAGGAAATGTGTGGCTGTTTAAGACACCGTAAGTAAGGAAGATAGCAAAGGGGCTTTCCCCTGGGACAGTCCATATGAATAAATGGGTTTGTTCAGACTTCAAAAGGTGGTTGATCAGGCTTGCCTACTATCTTAATTTAGAAGTTCTTCTGAGACAATTGGGACTGACCAGTACACTGCCATTTGGTGAGTTATGGAACAACCACAGGCAAGGGAGGTAAAAGAATCCTACAAGTTCTAAAGCGTTCAAGATAGGGAAGATCAGACTGGTAGAAATTATTATTATTGCTAGCCAGCATTTACAGAGCAAATACAATGATCAAGGCAGCCTGGATCATTACACTTATTGCCTCACAGGAACCTTATTAGGTAAATACTGTTACTAAATGCCATTTGTTTTAGGTTCCTAGGCTGCTTAAAGAAGATAGGATGAAATAGGTTGGCTTACACAATGGGAATTTAATAGCTTACAGTTTGAGGTCAGGAAAATGTCCAAATCAAGGCACCATCAAGGTGAAGCTTTCTTCCTGAAAACCCTTGACTCCTCTGTCACATGGCAAGACACATGGCGGGGTCTGCTGGTCTCTCCTTTCTCTTCCAGGTTTCGTTGATTTCAGCTTCTGGCTTCAGTGGTTCTCTCTCTCTCTCTCTCTCTCTCTCTCTCTCTCTCTCTCTCTCTCTCTCTCTCTCTCTCTTTCTCGTCCATTTATAAAGGGCTCCAGTAATAGGATTAAGACCTTAACTGAAGTAGTCTCTTCAAAAGGTCCTGCTTACAATGGGTTTACATCCACAGGATTAGATTAAAGAATATGTTTTTCTGGGGTTCAATAAATATCAGGCTTCACGTTGAAGAAAATGTAAACGAACTTGCCAAATGAACTATATCTAGTCTTTTTAACTTCATGTTCAACAGCTTCAAATCACCACACCATTTTACAGGTAAAGAAAATTAAATTTAGGAAGGTTAAAAAAAACTGCCCAAGGTTGCACTGCTAATAAGCAGTGCGATTGGGTTTTGGACTTAGACCCATAGACTCTAGAGCCCTTGCTCTCATTTACTGTGCAATACCATTTTCCTAATTAGAGATAGGATGGCCCACGTGGGCAAGAGGTTTGAGTTCTGAGAAAACAAAATCAGAACCAACCCTGTCCAAGTACCAGTGGTTCAAACGAAGCTCAGCCTTCCCAGCATGCACTCAATAGCAAGCCCAACAGTGGTCCTTTCAGTCACACATAGACACCTATGACATGACTGGCCTGCTGTTGTCTCCAGACACAAAGGACACACTGTAATGTAATATTAAGCAACTGCCTCATTTTATTCCAAGAAGCTGCTTCCATTTATGCTTCAGTTGGACTAGCATTTGGCTATGTTCACAAACCATTAATGTGCCTCTAGGTTTAAAAGTGCCACATAAAATAAACTGATCATTTTTGGGTGTATGCTCTGAACAGGCAATGGGAAAGCCAGCTTCCACTTTGAAAGCCAGCTTCCACTTTGAAAGCCAGTTTCCACTTTGACCCACAAAGTTCCATTTCTGTGCTTGCTCTATCCTATTTATTGCCCTGTCATCAAGTTCCAATGTGGTTTAAAACCTACATGTTTATTTAGTTTAACAGGCTGTAATAATATTTGTTTTGGCTGCTTTCAGATACCAACAGCATCTCCTCCTCCATGCCCTAAAATGAGGAATCTAGAGCCCCTCAATCCAAAAACCACAAGTCACAGGTCTATGTCTTGAAATGTTTAAAAATTGAGGAAGGTATTCACAAAACAAATGGGCATTGAGTACAGTGGTAAGGAGTCTTTAGGACAAAATGTTGCACAACTTTAAGTGGCAATTCCTGACAAAGTTATGTTGACAACAGAAAACCTAAGAAGGTAGAAAATATGGAGATAAAATTCTAAAAAATGCTCCCTGACTCTGGAAATTTGGAAGGCCCTCTATTCCAACGGCTAAGCGGTGACAGGCTTTTAACCGAGGTGACTTTTCGTAGAGTCCAGACACAAGGGCTATTCTTAGAACAACCAAAAAAAAGCAGGGAGCTGCCTAAAAATAATGATGACTCAACACCTAGAGGCTTCAATGATGCAATGTTGTCAAAGAACACTCTCTTTCTTCACAGGTTGCAGTTTTTAAAATAAGCAAGCTCACAGCTCACTTTCCAAAGAAACCCCAAATTTCACACGCTGAAGGAGAAAATTAAGACACATGGGTCACATACAGAATGTTCCATCCATGTATTGCCCATCGGTGTGGCTTGGTTCACGTGGAGAGGAAGCCCCTGCCAAAGTCAAAGTCAGTTCTTTCCCTCTACCACCCTCACTCATCAGTCACCCTTTAAAATCAGGCCCTGTGAGAAAAGAACAATGCCGATTACACAAGAGGACGGCCTGCAAAGCCGTGTCCTCAAGTCACTGCTTCAGCATGTTTCAAGGCTGAGGAATGACCCTGTCTGGTGACTCATCTGTATGTGCAAGATATAGCTCAGAGCTTCTTATTTCAAGATAAAGAACAAAAACACATCCTGGAGCCTTCTCTATCCCTCTTAGTTGTCCACTCCTTTTGCTTCTCTAATAGGCTGCATCCATCTCTATCTCTTACTCCACCTAACGTGCCCTTTCATTAACAAACCCCAGTGAACATTAAGCTTCATGTGGGCACAGACTGCTTCCATTCATCTTTGTACTCACAGTGCCATGAACAGTACTTGGGATGTGGTAGATGTTCAATAATTGCTAAATGATTGATGGATGGACCGATTCATCAATGCAGTACTCTTTCCCTGTCACCATATTTATGAGTCACTGCCCTTCCCTGGGTACTTATATTACATTAGTTCCTATATCTTAGGATATAATATCTCTTAGGGGTAATGTCATTATCAAAGTGATTCTTAATCAGCAAAAAACTTTCAAGTTCCAAAAGATTCTAGGCTATGGTAGGAGATACTTGCGGACAGGGTGTTCCTTACATCCCAGAGCCCATCTACTTTTTCTTAAGGCTTGCTTTATTGTTCAAGAGACAAAGCAAGAAAGAGGGGTCTGAGACTCAGAGATGGGTGCATTCTAAATAAAGTATAATTTTAAAATTCTGCAAATGATTTAAAACATAGGTTTTACATGTATAAGTGAGTGTTTCTCTTCCAGAAAGGTGACTTTGTTGCAGCCATGCTTTTCATAATGTGTTTTTGGAACTTCTAGTAGTCAGTTCCCAGGCTCCAAAAGAATATCATTCTTTTTATTTTGTAGCTATTTCTCATTACGGTGTTCATGCACTTGTTACTTTCAAATAAAAATTATTTTACTCAGATTGATTACCCACTTATTCACCATACTTGACTCTAAATGACTTATTTCCACAAATTAAAATACACCCTAAAAATAGTCTTTGCACCACTCAAAATATGACAAAGAATATGCTATCAATGATACAAAAAAAGAGGAGTCCCTTTGAAAGGGACCACAATCACTTGGCTATGTAAACTCCAGGATCTTGAGGATCTTTAGTTAGGGGAAATAACTGAGAGCCTAGTTGTCAACAGGGAGCTGGGCAAAGGCAGCCTAGGAAACCAAATGTATATTTACTTTGGAGTTCCTATCTCCCTACTCCCACATTTAGAGAGGGACTATCTGGAGGAAGCTGTTTTAAGGAAGCTGCTTATCAGTGCCAAATTTATGACGATGAAAACTCATTTCCCCGAAATTTTCAAAAGAGGCTATTTGAAAGACCAAACTCCTTTCCTTCTATATGACCCTTGCAAAGCCTTGAGCTTCAGCAATACAGTAATGATTTTTAAGTGGACTTCTTCTGTTCTGTGCTTTCCAGCTTGTTAGAACACAAGACCAATGAAGAAAACCATCTATAGAAGGGAAAGAATGAAAATCTCCAGGTAAGAAAGTGAACCTATAGTACTGTCCCTTGCAGTAGTTTGGCTGCAGGCCTTTAGGGTTCAAAATTCTACTTATTTATTATGAGGACAAACTTAAGCACACATATCCTCAAATGGCTTGTGTGGTCATTTTCTCACAAACCAATATTAGAATAATGATCATATTTAAGAGTTTAACTTACAGTAGAGTTACATGACCAAGTGCTTTTCTAAAACATGTACACCTAGACGCTGTGAAAGATGTTGTTAATTGTGATTGTCAAGATACATTGTTTCCTTGAAGATGTTTTAAAACTATTCTAAACAATGTGAATTATAGTTATAGCAAAAAAAATTTGAGTATGTAATTCTAAAAATATTATATAAACTAATAATTCAGGTGATTTTTTTCTATTGACAGTGGAATTTAAAATATCTGCAAAATGCATCCTTAATGACCACTGGCCAGTCCCCTTACATGTTGAAAAATGATAAAGTACTCATAAAGATAGAAAGAAAGTTTGGATCAGTTAATTCATAAAGATTTCTTAACTTACCTATATACATAATTAATAAAAGAGAATACAGAAATATCAAGACCAATATGTACAAGTAAACTTGCTATCACTGAGCATTAATTTTTAATTTGAGCTTCCTGGAAGCCAGGTATAAATAGACACATATAATTTACAAAATTCTCTTGAGAGAAAAAAATACCAATTCCCCAGGGAAAACAAAGTTTTCCTGGAACTATGCTCTGAAAGAAACATATCATGAGAACCTTATTTGGGGAAGCGTGAGCAACATCGTCCTACAACAAGTACAGAAGCAGTTTTCATGTGGCAAAGACTGAGATGAGACTTTCTCAAAATCCAAGCCTATAATAGAAAAGCACAACTTGGTTATGACTCTGCAAGGAGCTGGTTAAGTTAACTGCTGTCTAAATATGTAGTCTTCCTTCAGTGGAACAACTTGAACCAGAGAGTCACAGACTTGGGGTGGCAGGGAGGGGAATGAAGGAGAATGAGGGAAGGAACCAATATTTAACAAGAGAATCTGGTGTTGCGCTGTCTGCTCTAGTTATTTGTCCTCATCCATTTAACAAAACTATAAAGAAGATATGGTTAACCCCATTTTATAAAAGAGAATTGAAACTCAGAGGAGTTAAGTTGGCCAATATCACATAACAAGTATGTAGCCAGGGAGGATTTGAACTCAAGTGTTTCTGAATTCAAAGCTCATTTCCTGGGCTAGTTTGCCTTCTCTTAAGAGCCCATGTTATGTCTAGAGAGATATGCTAGATAGATATTGCAGAATATCAAAGAACGATGAGCTTACTCTACTGCCCTCAAGACACTTAAAATTATCCACAAGACTACACCACCAAGTAAGGCAATTTATTCTGTGTATAAATAATAGAATTAATAATTTGGAGTTAACAATTACTACAAATTTTAGGGGAAAGTGTAGGTTTTGAATAAGCTAAGTGGTATGATATTTCAACATATTTGATAAAAAATCTTAACTATGTTGTGTATCTGATCAATGAATTTCCCCCTCGAAACACTGATAGAGGTTATGGTGTTAATTTATTAAATGATGGCTATGCTATATAATAAAACAGTCCCAGTAAAATGTAACATTACCAAAATATTATCAGAAACTGATCAAAGGTAACAAAAATAAACTGCACTTATTCTGCTTCTATAAATTCATCTTGCCTAAAAGGTAGATGAGTATAGCTGAGTACCATGTGTATAAAATTATAATTGAGTCGATAATAATGAAACATCTGCAATACACTAATTCCACTCTTGTAGAGTAAATATCACATGATATTAATGGAACTGGCATTCAGCCCACCTACATCGCACTGATCTCATCCATTGAGCTAAATGTCAGGCCTGCTGTGACAGATACCTCGGCGCACTTTTAAAGTTCACATTAACTCTCTGACTTTCTCTGGTTATCTCTGAGTCACTCAATAATTTCATGACCACGTAACGGAGACCAGAATCAAACATCAAGGAAGCCACACCATCCTCAGGCAGTGAGAGCGAGGAATCACCATCGTCATCAGCATATCCTCCATCCTTCCTCTGGGCACCACTCTGAAAGTGCCTCTTGAAAAGGAATGTCCATATGCAACAGAACACTACAGCTATCCTTTGAGTTTACACATCTTTTTCAGTTTGGATATATTCAAAATGATCTCAGTACAACGCAGGCCATGGTGATGGTTACACTTTTGTGCACTTCTCAATGGCTCCTGAAAGGGGTAGAGAATGGAGAACAAAATCCAGTCCTGCCCTCCACTCCTGCTTAAGGCCACATCCACCCCTCAGCACTATTTCTAGAAGATCACCTTCCTTATCCCCAGGAAGTGTGCCCAAGGCTGCTTCTGCCCATACAGGCACCTTTTAATAAATCACAAGGCACAGTAGAGGCTAATAGCAGCTCTGATGGAAACCATATGAAGTCAGTTCCAAGTGCCTTCATTTTTCCCAAATAAATAAAAGTCCTTCCTGCCCCTCTTTAATATCACCCCAGACTAAATGGAACACGGAAGCCATTTTCCCCCAAGTGCCATCAAGGATATACACTCACACATTCTTTGACATAGAAACCAAATCCTCTCGATGCTGTGTGCATTAGACTTAACTCTCTCCACTGCCTCAATTATTTCCAGGTAGTTAAGTGGGGGACATTTAAAGAGGCTTATCAGGCTCTTGGGCCCCAGAGGGTCACTCCATGCTGTGGAGAAGCAAGACACTAAATATGCCTCTGGAATATTTTAGTCACTTCAAGAAAGGTTAAGGTGCCAGGGAACATCCTAGAGCAGCTTTCAAATCTGCCCCATACCGGGCCTCTCAACCAGCAGGTGCCTCCAAGTGATTAGCGGGGACTAATTGTGGATGCCCAGTCACTGACCAGAGAAACGGGAAAGCAGGGCTAAGCTGCCAAGTACCATGATATGCACTGTCTCTTTACAATTTAAACATTCTTTAAAACAAACGACAAATCCATACATGCTTCAACCAACCTTAAATCCTCCTCATTACACATTTTCTAAGGCCTCCTAAAACACCAGATTTCAGCTTTCGTTGATGCCTTTTCTCTCTCTCTCTCTTTTCCCCCCTTTTCTCTCCCCTTTCTTCTCTAAGGATAGTTTTGACCACAGATGTGCTTAAGACACTTCTAATTTTTTGCTCACTTAACTTAATAAATGAGTCAGTCAGCTCTAAACATTTTAAATATTACATAAATATATATTCACAGAAAAAAAAGGTTTATATAATTCACATGAATATAGTATCTTTACTGCTAGAGGGATTTGGACTTGATGCACTCATGTTGAGCTTGAATTTTACTTGAAAGTTTATGTTGATGGATAGACAACTTTGGTTCTGCTTCTCCTAGACTTAAACTCAGGAGGCTTCACTCTCATCTTTGCAGTATATCTAATTAATTAGCCAATCATGGCAAATTCATGTCTCTGTGTCTTAATTTGGTCTCCACATAAGTGGAGGTTCAATTCAATATTGAGTGAGCACCTACGATGTGTTAGGTCTCCAGTAAGGTGCTGTAAACATGAAGAAGAATATATATTTCATCTGCCTTCAAGAACTTCAGAGTCTGCAGAGGAAAAATACAAATGAAGAGAAACAAAATATACATGGTGGTTGATACAAAATGTTTTACAGTATCAGCTCCTTGGATCTGGCTCCCTGAGTCCGCAACAAATGCCTGCACGAGGCACTAACTATCTACCTGTTGGGCTAGGAGTCTCTCCTATGCAGCCAGAACCAGACCAGTCGACAGAACAATCAAAGGACCGGTGGCAGCAGGAGCAGTGGCAGCAGATCAGTGCCAGAGGATTTCAACTGTAGACACTCAGAAGAGGAGATCCAGCAGGTGTCTGGGAAGGTGACCCAGGAAGTGTCCATGCACACTGCACACCCTGGCATCGAGGCACCCTTTATTTCCAATAGACACTAGCATCCTAATACGGACCCAATACATTGAATTGCTCATCTTGATGGCACTCCAGAGTTCAATGCTGAATTCTTTTTTCTTTTTGAACATATGCAGTGCTGTTGCACATTTCTTAATATTCTACAGGTCCACAACCCCCTCTGTCTGAAACACCTGGGGCCTGATATAGCTGGAATCCCGATTTGGGGCATTTGGAAAGGTAATAAGGTACATCGACCACATATTGTGTCAGGCCCAAGCAAGGTCTACAGCAGCACCTAGTAATCAAAGCCATGAATATTTCTGCAGAGAAAACGCATGAGCATTCACACTCCAAAGAGCTTCCTCCCAGGTCAGGTCAGATTTTTGAAGCCTAAGAATTAGGTCTAGTGAGGTTTTGTCTCAAAATGAGTTAAGAAAACATCTTGGCTTTCAGAATTTTTCAGACATCAGAACTGCAGATGAGGGGTTGTGGAAGTTCAGGTATAAAATACAAAGTAAACTCTCACATTCCCCTAAAACTAGAGTGAGGATAACTCTTAAGTGGGGAATAAGGTAAAAATCACAAGTAATCAGATTTAACTTTGAAAATCCTTTTGGAAGATCTCCTCTCCTTTACTGAATTAGACCAGGCCATCGTTTCTCATCCGAGCTTCAGCAGAAGGAAGAGGTTTATATTTAGTGGCCACACTGAGTGGAATACATGTACCTTTGAACATTAGAACCACCCCAGTCACTTGCAATCCATTGAGAACAATCCATTTATGAGAAGTGCAAAGACTAAGTGGCCAGTGGAGCTAGGTCTCTGAACTCATGTCCTGATTGGTAGAATGTATACTTTAATGGTTGGCAGAAATGCCACCTTATTTCTAAAAAATTGTGTGTGAATGTATGCATATGTGTGGGGGGGCAGGCCATGTCTATAGTTGAAAATGTATGTTAAATGACCTTAGATTTGACATCATTGGGCTAATTTATTGTTATTTGCTTATTTTGGGTTGACCTCTCTCAGTAGTCTCAGTAGACAATAAATTCAATGAGTGCACATATCTCATTGACCATGGCATCCCCATGCCTGTTTTCAATAAATATTTGTAAATCAAGAGACGGTACTGCATGTTTAAGAGTATGAGCCCTGGCACTTGACAGCCCAGCTTTGAATCCTGGCTCTGTGAGGCTATAGACAAGTTGCCTAACCTCTCTGTGCCCCAGTGACCTCACCTAGAAAGAAAAGGGGGCTAATAATACCACTGCATCAACCTAGCTGGAAAAAGTTATACTATGATAACAAACCCCCAAATCTCAGTGGCTTTAAGCAGCAAAGGTTTATTGGTTTTGTTTTTCTGGTCACAGTACATGTCTATCATAGTTTGGCTAGGACTCTACTCTCTGTCACTTTTGTCCTCACTCCATGACCCAAACTGCCTGCACAGACACGACCTGGCACAACGCCTGTTGCCCCAGCAAAGCAAAAACAACATCTCTCAGGGTCCACTATTGGTAATGAAATACTCAGCTTGGAAGTGACACAAATCACATCTGCTTACGCATTGGCAGAGCCAGTCACAGGACGTCACTGAGCCCACAGGGACCCAAGCAGTGCAACTCTCCAGGTGCCCAGGAGATAGAGAGCCAGAAAGATACCTTCTCACTGGGTTGCCATGATGATTAAAGCACTTAAGGGTTATAAAGCACTTGGAAGAGCACTTGGCAACTAGCTACATGCTATGTTTTGTTGCTATAATTCCTACTATTATAATTACTGGTAAGCTAAATGAATTTATATTTTTGGAGGCCATTCTAAAGTCACCTTTCAGGCTTCTCCTTATCTAGATGAATTTGGCTACAAGTTTTATGTGGTTGTTTTTCTGCTCTCCTTCAGCTACCAGTGAATGACAGCCTTCCATGGAGAGCCCTTTTCCAGCTTCAGCACAAACACAAGGCAGCCGTAGGACACGCCCTCCAGCCTCACCTGTCCCAACATGGCTTCTGCAGAAAGGCAAACCCAGTCGACCACGCCAAAGGGAAATGAAGCCTAGTCACATCTAGGTGTTGGATGCTGTGAAGATCCCAGTTCTAAATGTGTTTCATACAAAAATATTTATGCTTCAAGCTGTAGCACGCAAACAGCAATCTGCGCTTATTGGTTTCAGATGCCAATTTCCTCCAGCTCAGGCTCTCCTTTGTGTTACATAAACAAATCTCAACCATCTGGACCACAACAAGCCACACTGAAGTATGTGCTCATTCCTCTCGAAAGCTCCAAATCAAAAGACAATCTCACAGAATCTGTCTAACAGAAAATTGGAGTGAACATCATGGCTCTAATGGAACTGGCTAAAAAGTGTTCTTTAGGTGTCAGAATTTAGAATTTAAATAGAGTAACAAATGAGCCTATCAGAATAATTATCACTTTGATAAGCAGAGACAAACATAAACAGAAGATCATATCCTGCGGTGTTATCTGTATTATGAGCAGTCCAATTCTATACCATTCAAATTACCTCAAAAAAGAAAAGGGCTTAAGAAAAATGTTTCAGATGTGGGAAAATCAAGGTGAGGATGCTGCAAGCCTCATTCCTGATAGAAAACAAAAGCTGTGATTCCTACCCAATTAAGAAAGTTAAAATGTATACTTTGTAATAATTTAAAATACAAGCTAAACTCAAATCCATCAATACCAAGAAGCAATCAATGGAAAGGAGGTTGTGTCACAAAGGAAAGGACCTGAAAAATTAGAAAAAGGACTTTCGCCAAGACAAGCAACTTACATAAGCACCTGCTCGCATGGACATCCAAAAGTGAACACCGAGCATCATTTCCGACATCTCATCTCCTTGCTATAATTCCGGGCTGCTGAAGACATCTTCAAAAGCCAAATATTTTAAAGGTAATCACTGGGCCAGTTTTGCCAACAAGCAAATACAAGGAGTCTGGGAAATGTTTACTTGACCTATGCCTGAAAATATTTCGTCAAAGTAGCACAGTGCCTAAATGTGCACCCATTTGAGAAAGATAGCCATCATCAGTCTTTGTGGCTCAGATTCATGAACTCTGAACCTTGTGGAAAGAATACCCTGAAAGAACTGGGTTAAGACAACTGAGTTTTATTAAGATAGAAAAGATAAAGGACGGTCAGGGGAAGGCTATAACTTTCTGGATCTTAAAGAGAAGCATGTGGCAGTGAAAATGAGGAGCCATGATGCTCACCAAATGCTTTAATCTACTTTTTCTCAAGTCCATTGATCATGCGTCCCAGATATAGTAAACTTATTTGGTATCTGATTATCTTTGGCATCCTTAAACTGTGTGTGCATTACTAAATCAAAACTGAATCTAGATCAGATTATTTGATATTCTAGAGACTTTCTACCAATGAGGTGTATAAAATCACACTGAGGTAGAAGACTTTCTGTCTGATTCAATAAGTTTAATTAGGTAGACTTTGGTCAATTATAAAATTCACTATATAGATGTGCTCTAAGTAATTTGAAACTTGCTTCATTGAACTACATCTTATTTATTTCTACTCAGTATTTTATCAAGGTCATTTAAAACTCTAATACAAATTCTCAAGCTGCTATGCAACACCTTTATTTATTTTTATTTTTATTTTTTTTCACTTTGATTAGGCCAGTAATTTATGAAGGTACAGAAGGAAGAGAAATGGAAGAAAATAACAGGTCATGGGTCCCAGAGAGATGAAGGGACTGAGGAGTGATAAAGTGGGCTGATTTACAGACTACAATTGCCCATTATAGATTATAAATGCCCAGGTTTTACTTGAATTGCCATCACAGCAAGGAAAAATGACAGGAGCAGGGTGCAGAAGGCAGGAACAAGGGTCAAAAGGCAAGAGAGAGAGAGCCAGTTCAGTCTTTGTGCTTGCTTTTTGAACCATTAATTATTCTGCTCCTTTTCTAATGGCATGAGAGAAGTTCCAGCTGTTTGCTGTTTTGATTGATTACCCCACCCATCAATCTCCCAGGAGGGCCCAATGATAAGTCCCCTGGAGAATATACAGGGCTTCTCCTAGCTTCCAGAGGAAATCTCATTCTGAATGGGAGAATTTCTTGAGACTTCCAGCAGCCATCTTGGGGGTACTGGAGGATACGTGTTATTGGTGACAGTTTTTCTGCCAGGTTCCAGATCCATCTATTGATTCCCTATCTAGCCTGCTTCAAAAAGGCCATTCCACCATTTTCTCAATCCAGTTTATGCGACACCTTTAGAAACAAATTACATAAGAATATTTTGTAATCCATTAATTAAAATCACAGATCAGAATATCAGAATAGACATGGATAGACTCCTTTGAACTCTCCCTAAGCCTTGACCTTTCTATGTACCAAATTCTGCTGTAGCTATACTTGAGTGCACCTCTAAATGAGACTGGCACCTTCCAAGTTCACACTGTTTCAGTCTACTGAGAAGTAGTTAAATAGGAAAGAATAAAAATTTGCATTCAACCTCAAAAGAAATTATTTTTAATCGCTGATAGTTAAATAAATAGATGACAGAATGAGAAAACATGGAATCTTGGTTCATAGTTTATGCCAGGTATATTTCAGGGGAAATTACTTGTTCTGAGTAAATTATAATCTGTTCTACAGCCTGGGCATAACCAAAGAGCAAAATTACCAGTTTCTTTCAAAGGGGTCAGGGACTATTTTCTTACTTTAAATAGTCCAGTAATCCTAGCACTGGAGGTCCTAATCATATATAATTCCTTGGATTTCAAGCTATTTTCAGCCCATCATTTCAACTGTTCAACTCTGAAATAATATAATTATGAACATATCTTTAAATGGTTTGAAATAATTCTTAATCCTCTGGGATCATTTTCTCCAGTTATCAGGATTGCTTACAAAACCAATAAAATCCAGAAATCAGACTCATAGTAATCATACTCAGACAGCAGAGTTTGGACTGTGGCAATTGGCAAAAAAGGGCCTGAGTGTGTGAAACACTCCTACAATCTCATACAGAGCCACATATATTAGTTTAGAAAAAAGGCCCTTCCTCCAAATAATATTGCCTGTATTTTACTATATGATATAATAATGGATGTTTACAAGTATGAATGTGTATTCCAAAGAAAGGTTTGATTCATTCAGATCCCTCAATTAAAAGTTCAGAGAATTCTGAAATAAATTCCAGAAAGAGCACCAAGTGGAATATTTACTATAATTTTCAGGAACACTTAAACTACATCAAGTTGTCTCTTACAAAGGGAAGCTTCATTTTAGGGAAAGTGCTCATAGATAGACAACCTCATTCCCCTATAATTTCAAATCAAGGAGCTTACACTGTCATTCAAATTCTTATAACACAACCACATCAACAAAACCCATCATGGCATTGAGAGAATATCAGTGAGCAAAGCAGAACTCAGAGAGCCCACCCACTAACTGTTTGGGGACTTGGGTCATAATTTAAGGAGCTATTTTTAGAATATCCATCAAACTCCAGGAGGGGTAGGCGTGAAAGAGAGCTCGTGCTCTTTTGACAAAGGCAAATTATGTTTTTGGCAGAATAGGGGGAAATAGAGCTTTTAGGAGTTTAAGACATCTGTTTCCTAGCCCAAGGGCTATCTCCTGCAATCTGTATCCCTAAAAGCACTTGTTTTACTTAGATAGACCAAGGAGTCCCAGAGGACTAGAACTGATTCATCTACAACCTTGTCACATGTATTTCCAAAGCTAGCTGATAATAGAACAGGCTTTGCTCACCCTCTTATGCATGCTAAGAATAGAGCCAACTCAACATTTTCCAAAACTTCAAAACATCAGCCACAAATGAACAACAAGAATGTCTGGAGATAATGCCACCCCTCCCCATGTTTCAGGAATAGAAAAGGCTTATTACCTTACTCTCTTCTGCTTCAAACACTGACTGGTGCACGTTGCATGCAAACAACGAGTTGGGAAGGTCGTTGAAGTCAGTGATTGCTTGAAAGGCTTCCTCTGCAAAACACCGAGTGACAGCCCAGTCTCTGTCTATGCAGCAGAGTAAGAAAAGTCCTCCATCTTCTGGGATGTGCCCCTGCTGCCCTGGGCTCCGCATTCCCATGAAGTAAGATTCTCCCCTCATTCCTGAGGATACAAATACAGACATGAGTTAGAGAAGAATGCAGTTCCTTAAAACGAGGGCATCAGTTCACAGTTCTAGACACTCTGGTGTGGAGAAGTGAAGTGTGATTAGGAGGAGAGGCAGGGCCTGCTGTAGGGGGGAGACCCAGCGTGTCCAGAGTATCCCGTGATCTCTGAATCAGAATTTCCAGTACAGCTCTGCTGGGAAAGGATATGGTCAGGGCTATGGTAAAAAAAACAAACAAACAACAACAAAAAAAAACCCACTTAACCAGAGTAGGAGTTGGAGGTCTGGGGACCTGGGAAAGGCACATAAGTGCTCTGAGCATTTGTTTACTCTTGTTTTGAATGTGGATGATGAGACCTACATCTTTTTCTCCTAAGACTGTTATGAGAATCAAATTGACTCAAACAAAAATGCATGCGGGGAAGAGCTGTGACAAATTACACCACCAACACTGATTAACCTATCTTTTATTGAGTACCAGGCACTGTTCTAAGTGATTTACATGTATTAACTAACCTACTTAATCTCTCTAATCCCCTACAAGGTTGATACCGCTATTGTCCCCATTTTACAGATGGGAAAACATGAGGAACAAAGGAATTAAGCAACTTTACCAAGATTAATGAAAAAGTGGCAAGGCTAGTATTAAAACCCAGGGAGTCAGGCAGCAGAGCTCACTCTCTTCTACTACAGAAATAAAGTAGATTGAAATTAGTGGAAGGCTGTCCAAGTCTGTATTAAGGAAGCATGATCTACATACTCCACCTGAGTCCTGATTATGGTAACTCTAATAGTTAACAGTTTATCCACAATGAGAAATACTAGTACACACACACATACACACACACAAATCCTATTCTGCCTGGGATAATTGCTCCAAGTCAGTTCTGAACCAGGTCCACATCTTGAAAATCAGGTGCCATCTTGATTAACCCATGGTATATACATTCCCTTCCCTCATGTCCTCCATGAAGCTTTCCTGTATTAGTCTCATCCAGATGTGTTCAATCAGTCTATTTCCTCACCCCTAACAGTCAGAACTCTACCCAACTACAGCCACTTGGAGGATTTCCCCCTTTCTGATACTGGTTCATACTTTAGTGCATGTGGTCTGTCTCCCTATATATTTCAAAGATGGTATCTACTATCCCTAAGCTGTTCAAAGCTCAGTAATGAGATGATCAGAAAGTGAAAAACCCTGCCGATGTTGCACAGGTAAGACTGAATGACAATTAGAATGTGGCTGCTGAGTTATCTTCAAGAAGCTCCATCTTTCCCGATCTCAGCATCACAGAATCTCAGAGTAATGGACAGGAAGGTGGGTACCACTAAATCACTCTGTCCTCCAGAAGTTTAGTTAGACACAAACACTGGAGCCCCAGGCAAAATATGGGTTTCTGCTTACAATTCTCTTGAAATACGAGTGAATCAGGGTGATGAAGTTCTGCTTTCTGATTTTATTTTTCCTAGAAACAAAGACCAAGTGGGAGTTTGAGAAACAGTATTTGCTGGCAATAATGAATTAAATATAAAATCTTAGATGTGGTTGGGATGGGAGCTAAACATTAAAGAATTGGAGGCAATAGCTATAAAATTAGGTTACTTTCATTGTGGTAAATGAAAACCTTAATCTCTATAAAATATATTAGAACCATTGCTGTACTCTAAAGTTCTTAAAACTTCAATTAATGCAGGATTTCCTGTATTTAAATCAACAAAATACTTTTTTTAAATAAAAATATGGTATACGTTTTAAGCTATGTTTTATACTATAAGTAATCCAAAATACGTGAATATTTTAACTAGAAAGAAAAATATCTGATAACATTAATATGAAGGGCATTTAAATGCTAGACATCTTCAATGAAATACTCATATGCATTTATTTTCCTTCATATTCATTTATAGTGTTGTTTCAAATATTTTAGCATAATATAATTATAACTATCACATATTATTATTAGAGTACTGATTACTTTAATAGTAAAAATAATTACTAAGAATATTAAAATATTACTTTCAAAGGATTATAGGAAAACATTTTGATAATTAAGTCATAATCATTCACTAGCATGAACTATAGGTATTAAGTGTCAATTCTGATTTTATTTTTAATCCTACCTTATTTTTTAAATTTTGAATGAGTCAAAACTGATCCAAAAATGTTCTTAGCTCTGGGAGCATTTCAATTATTCTTTTTCTTTAAAAGAAACTAGGATCCATTGCTAAACAAATTAATTAAATAGACCAAATAGTAAGTCTCACTCTGGATTCATTTTAATCTACTCCAATAGCTTAACTTCTCTTCTAAAACTTTAACAATATGATTATCTTTGTGGGACTTTATTTTAAGCTCATTATTTTCAGTCAAGATTTAAAAGGTGAGTGCATTTTTGGCAAAAAAAAAAAAAAAAAAACTATTTTACTTATACGGAGAAACACTTCAGAAGTCAGAGCTTTAAGCAAAGGAATCCTAATATTTCTTTCCAGCTCCATTACTGACTCACCCTATAATTTGAAGAAGTCAATAATCCTTCTGTGACTCAGTTTATCTTTTTAAAATAAGAACAGAAGCACCTCCCTTCCTCCTTCAGCAGTGTAGGAGGAGGCAGAGAAATGACACATGAACAGAAGAGGTGATCAAAATCAGTACTATACATGAGGTTAAAGGATTTGTAATGTGGTAGACTGTAAAATCACATCACTGTGAGAATCTCAGAGCAAGAGGACCATTAACCTTTAGTTTCTCTCAATAAAGAGAAGGAAAGAGAAACGGAAGATTAAAATAACCCCCTAATAAAGAAAGGCAAAAGGCCCACAGCCCAAGTTAACCATTTTATCTTTTAAAACTAGTTTTAAATATCTTATTAACTATTATAAGAAAATTGTTAAGAAAACATTCAAGCAACCATTGCCTGCATATGTTAGGAGGAGTTACGTGTCACTCTAATTTCTAAATCTGAGGTTGGTCATCCAAAAGAGAGAGCCCCACTAAGAAGAGTTGAGTTCTAGTTCTTCACTTTAAATTGGGTACCATCTGGGCTGTGGTTTTTGGGCCAGCAAAATGGAAAAACACCACGGCCTGCCCACCATGCAGATCTACTATGAAGGTGGAACAAGACAGATGAAGCGTGGAGTGTCCTTTGAAGCCTCCAAGGTGATATATGAAGGAAGGCTATATATTACTATTTGTAAGCTTATCAAGAGCAAGTCAGGGACAGATAAACCTGGCACTACAGAGGTGGCTGCCACCTATTACCAAGTGTGTAGACAGTTTCAAATTTCCAGTGAATGACCAAGAGGGTTAATAAGCCCATATCATTAAAATGAGAGAAGAGTAGTGATGTCGCTTTAATATTTGGTTCGAGTATGGTTGGGGACCCCAATAAGAGGGAAGTGTATTTACATGACCAAATACAGTAATTAAAACAAAAGTAGCAATTCTCCAAGCCACACACACACACACACACACCAACAACAACAACAAAATAACAATTTAGTGAAATATTACTAAGTCAGTGGCAATAGAAGTGATTGGATTTTATTCCTTTTAATGGAGGAGGAAGACTGGAGAAAGGAGGATTCACAATTAGTTCATTACTTAGCTGTAATATGAAAATAATTTTCATCTGAAATTCTTAAATAATCTGATAGCATTTATTAAATAAACAATGTGAGATCTAAAATGAAGAAAGTATGGTTCCTACCATGAGGATAAGCCACCTGAAACATAAAGATATCTGTTCAGTATCAAAGAAGTAACCAATGAATAAAGTTTGTTGAATGAATAAGTGAATGAATTCCCCCTACCCCAATAAACTTGGATGATGAGAAAACTGGGCTTTTACACAAGAAATTAATCTTCCCAAAACTCCCTACTCTTCACTCCTAACATTTATATGGTATAATTAATCCCAGAAGAAGGGACTTCAAAGAGACATCTGGTTCTATTGGATATCATAACTTTCAGAGTGTTATCAATGTGCATGAAATTCAGACTTCTGAATTGCAGACTCCTAAAAAGCCCAGCTTTCTAGGAATGAGAATGGGGAGCCATGTGTTTGCTCATAAAAGTAGGCCCAGTCTAGACAGCTCTAAGTCAAATATAAGAGGAGGAGGGAATCACAAGTAAACCCATGGAAGCAGCAGAGTAGCCATGGAAGGAAAAAAAAAGTATAAGCATCCATGGAGATGATCACACTGGTTTTACTATCAAGTAAAATGGCTTAGTCTGTATCATAATGTGTGACCTATAGAAAAAGATAGTGCTGCCTTGAAAGGTGGGGGTGGGGTGATAATAAGCTCATTCTGAGTCACTTGGACATGGAGAGAACACTGTGGCCAGTTCTGGGCACCACCCACTACAGAGAAACTGGGTTTCTTGCAAAAGAACCTATCCAGTGTTATAGAGGAGCCAAAAGTCATGTCTAAGGAGGAAGGGCATGGGAAGTAACAGCATGAAGAAGCATAAGAAAAGAGGTCTTGAGGGAAATCATGATTTCCTTCACATTCTGCAAGAGGAAAAAGAATTTTTGTTGTTTGTTGTTATGAGGGTAGACATCAAACCAGGGAGAATGAGTTCAAGTTAACTGAAGACACCACGGACCTTTTAACAATTAGGGTAAATATAGAATGCGCTGTCTCCTGTCTTATTGAGTTCCTGTAAACCAGTGCTATCCAGTGAGTAAACACCTTACAACTGTCTATATCCATCTAGTGGAACATCATGGAGGGAGCACAAGGACCAGCGGGATGGCTGGCTGACATTTCCTTTAAGGTCTCTTCACACCTTGAGAGTTTTATCTTTCCATAATCGGAAGAAAATGCACAAGAACAGATTCATTTGTCTATCTCTAGGCTTAAGGATCTTAAGAAAGAGGAATTCATAATCTTTAACTAAAGCTATCTCCAGTGTTTAAACCTGTAATTTGGATATCATAATATATCAGCCTATATTTTCATCTTTCAGATTACTTGGACTAAAGAGAGAGAATGTTTATTAAAATAGGAAGTAATGATCCACAAAGGGAGAAAAATGAGCAAGACATACAAGAAGCAACTTAATTTGGGGTTTATTTTTCTTTAGACAAAAGAATACTAAACAGTCAAGTTTCTGCTTTTTAAATTAAGAACAGGAATAGAAAAATTTTTGTATTATGTGCAACAAATAGGAAAAAAATGTTGCCTCGATTCCATGTTCTGGCTAACTGAGGAGGATAAATAAGGGAATAGAATAAATGGAAATGAGTTATGAATAATTCATCTGACTTCAAGTTCAATTTTAATTGAAAAACAAGTAAATGAATTATATGGGAGATTGGTTAGTTTGGCAGAACTTAAATATGACAATGTCAGCTTGAATAGTAGTGATAACAACTGAGAATGCAATGTTGCATTAATAAATAGTAGCTAAGACATGCCTATTGCTATTTTTAAGTTAAGCATAATATTAAATGAATCCAATTCAATTTTTTAAAGAATAGAAACCTAAACTTAAGAGTACAGTTTTGTACAATATTTAAAATCCATTCAGCTTTAAAACTGAAGGATTTTCTATGATATTTGGGACAGAATGAACTTAATAGAAGAAAATTTTTATATGAAGAGCAATAATCATTTTACAATTAAATCATATCTTCAACTTTCATTTTGGGCCAGCCTTAAGGGTGAGGTCATTTTGTTGCTCTTTTGGTATTTTAATATCTAGACCCTCTTAAGGATAAAGCAATCCTTTTGCTCATTTTTGTCCATTTTGTAAGGAGACTGCAGTATAAATTAGTAACAACAAACCATCCAAGCCATCCTGAGCTACAAAGGAGAGACATGATATTCTTAGGCTGTGCTCCATAGAAACCCATTAGAGATCTTTCTGAAATATAATGGAAACTATTTAATTCAGCTGCAGAATTTTCACACCTGCCGAGTTGTGTGAACCCCATGCTATTCTTGATACCATTTGGGATTGGTCTTGAAAGAATCTGGAGCATGCAGTTTCAACCCATGGTTTTCAAAGCAAATTATCCACATTCCTCGTTCACGGGTCCCTTCAGGAAACCTTCTTAAACCTCTGTTCACCTTAAGCTCACAGGACAATAATTCAATTAATTCAATTCCCCAAGGGAGCAGCATCTTATGAATTTTTAAGAAGTTTAAAAAAAAGTTTCAAGTTGTTTCCATCACATTCTTTTGCATTAGATTCTACAATAGTAATGGGCCTATAAACTTGTCCATTACAACGTCTATACACTTGTGGTGCTTTAAGGCCATGGCCTCCCCGGAAGAGTTGGGGATCCCATATATTCTTCCAGTGGACATAATAAAAAGGGGAGGAAGACCCTCAAACCTACCCAGGATCAGATGCAACAAGCAGATAGGGGATTTGTGTTCCATGCTCACAAACCTAATTGATATCACCAAGAAAACGTGGTTCAACAGGCTTGCTGAAAGAGAAGAGTGAGACAGAGGAAAAACCAGCTTTTATGAGCAGTGTGGAGGTAGGGAGGCTGTTCTTAAAGACAGAAAAGGTCTGCCTCTACAAAGAATAACCTACAATGAATCACAGATTTATATTTTTTATTTGAGAAGTTGTGAGCTTACAGAACAATCATGCATAATGTGCAGAATTTCCATACATCATCCCTCCACCAACACCTTACCTTGTTGTGGAACATTTGTTAAAGATTATGAAAGAACATCATCAGACTATTACCACTAACTACAGTCTGTAGTGTATACTTGGTATTGAATCATAGATTTTTAAACAAAATAAGCAATATTGGTGTAGTTACCCAAAAGGGAAGAGCTTTGGTCATTGTCTTAGTCAAGGTCACAAAAGGAAATAGTTGGCATGCTCAAATTGGATAACTCAAAAAGAGTTTAATAAAGGGACTGTTTGCAAAGGTGTGGACAGGGTATAAGGAAAAACCAGAAAAGATGGTGAAAAGATGGTTAGTACCATCCCTAGACCTGAAAGGGTGAGAAGAGGAGTTTCTAGAACCTGGAAACACAACGGACTGTGTGGACAGTGCCCCACAGCTGCTGAGACCTTTAGCTGAG
The DNA here is from genome assembly GCA_026826555.1 of Tolypeutes matacus. Classification (NCBI taxonomy): domain Eukaryota; kingdom Metazoa; phylum Chordata; class Mammalia; order Cingulata; family Chlamyphoridae; genus Tolypeutes; species Tolypeutes matacus. The sequence continues at coordinate 8,220,533 of JAKSZT010018658.1, read as the reverse complement.
GGACACAGCCCATCCATGGTGGTATTATAAAGAGGCTGCAGGCCCAAGACATATCCTCAACTTTCTCTCATTCTCTGACCTCCTGCTGGTGCCTTCCATAGGCTAAACCCAACTGGAAACCAGAGGGCAAGGGAGCCAGCTGATGGAGATAGCCCCGTGAATTTCAGTGCAGAATGGAAAAGAGTGTGGAACTCTAAGATCACATGAAGATGTCGAACACAGTCTTCATAAATGGATAATAGTCTGGAGATTCAATAAGTTAATTTCAGTAGAAATTAGTTTTAAAATTTACACCTGAGTCAGGTATAATTTGGCAAAAAAAAAAAAAAAAACAGGATTTGTATAATGTAATCACAGATTCACCATCTCCAGCTGCATTTTTCTTAGGAACAGAAAAGTGAAGGAGGAATAAAATGCTCTGTGTGTGGTGTGGGTCACCTGCACCATTTGAGGAAGATATGTTCCTGAACCCCACATGGATGGAGAGCACTATCCTTTCATTATTTCCAGAAGAAGAAGCTTAAAGGAAGCCCAAAGCCTCTGGATGAACCAAGTAATCATATGCAAAATATCTGCTCACAGGAGGATGATACTTCAAAGGTGAGCAGCAAAGCAGGTGAAGGTTGCTATGGTAGCCAAAGTAAGATTTACCCTGTAATCTTCCACCTTCTGCTTTCAGATGGGGCATGGAGTGCTAGGAAGAAAGAGAGTGAAAAGGCGAAAAAGCAGGGGGTGAGAGACACTGCAGCTTTGAGGAAAATCCAGCCAAGAAAAGGAAAGATAGGATGCCTGTGGGGTGGAGAGCTGGTCAGAACCCACTGGGAGGCCAGATATGTCCTTTACTCTCCCTCCGATAAGATTAGCAGATAATGAGCTGCCTGGCTTTAGGACTTTTTAAATGCCAGGAGCAAAGGAAGGAGAAACAGATAATTATTCCTACCTCAGTGCCCAGCCTACAGGATGCCAATATTTTCCCCCTCAAATACAGCTAAACATTCATGTCACTTCCACATTTAAAATATTCCATTACTCCCTAGAATCTACCAAATTAAATAAAAACAACTCATCAGCCCAGTCAACCAGGACACCCCAAGAAGAGGATAGTCTCCTGTCTCCCCATCCAAACTTATCTACTCCCTCATCCTTGCTGAGAAAAGAATCAGAAGTCTCAACATCAAGTTCTAGCTCTGTTGATAGCAATAAAGATTACAACAGCAGCAGCTGCAAACAATGATTGAGTGCTTACTTTATCTGTACCAAATTTATATGGATAGGTATGTGGACTTGACCGACTTACTCAAGCCTTCCTTACCTTGAAACCTTTCTCCTTCTAGTCCCCATTTCCACCTATCAAAAGTTCAGTCATCCTCAAAGCCATTTCTGGGCCACTGACTTCATATCCCACCCTGAGCCTCATCTGGCCAAAATGAGATCACATCTCATTCACCCCCATTGTCCTTTGTTTGTAATTTTCAGGTACAAACCATGTCGGGACTTGCTGTGCTTTTTTATTCTTGTCCTCCACTCAATAATGAGGGCAGGGGCTGCATCTTACCCACCTCCATAACCCGGTAGCTGCTAACACAAGACCTTGCACTTGGAAGGTAATCTCAGATGTTCCTTGAATTGAATGGAATTCAAGGAGCTCTGAATTGACTCTCAGCTCTCCAACGTATTAGCTATGTGATCTTGGCCAAGTCATTTAGCTTCTCCATGTTCAGCTTCCTTACCTGTGAAGAAGGGATAATAAGAGTGTATACCTGATAGAGCTGTTTTGAGTATTTAATGACTAATACACGTGAGGCACTTAGAACAAGGACTGGGACACACTGTGAGTGCTCAATGCATGTTAGCTATGATTAGTATCCACCATTTTAGCTCTCAACAGAGCAACTCTATGACTGCGTCTTTCACATGAGACAGGAACACTTCCTCTCTTTCCTAGAGTCATAGGACTTCTTACATGTAGAGAAGTAGGAGCATAGTGGCAAAAGCATGGGCTTTGGACTTGCTCTGTCAGATGTGAACCCTGGTACTGCCACTTTCTAGCCATATGACCTTGGATATGCTACTAAACTTCAGTGGGTATGTAATATGGGCACCATATGGTACGAACTTCATAGGTTGTTACACAGATTAAATGAGTTACATAATTAAGCATTCTTTTCCTGCCTTCTCCATGCTGCCCCCCCACCCTTCCCCCCACAAAATCCCATATGCTTTTTGTTGAATTCTCTATTTTTCAGCTCTTTAGAAGAGGTTGTGCTTCTACAGTGAGAAATACAAGAGCTGGAAGTCAGGAAGATGCAGATTCATATCCCAGCTCTCCCTCTACTGCTGTCTGACCAGAGGCAGAGGACAGACTGGAGATTGCAGCTGGGTACTGCAGTCAGGGCTCCTGATCTGCTGCACTGAAGAAACAAAGGGTATGAAACACAACCAGAGGCTACCAAAAGCATCCCTCAATCTCAAAACATAGCTCTCTCAGAGCCCTGCTCATCTTTGATTACTACTTTCTCCACCGACTGACTTCCTGAGTCTCACAGACTCGATTTGTCTCCTGCTGTGTTAAAACCAGAACGGTGAGTGTTCACATCCTCTCTTCCTTATCGTTCATTCCTAGTGTAATTCACTCGATCTGAAGTAAGCCATGCTCAACTGCTTAGGGTCATTTAAAAAATCTTTCTAGGTTTTAATATCCTTTGATTGAAGATGTTTTCTATCACTTCTCTCCCTCTTTCTTAAGCCTACAATCGCAATGTCCACCGCATAGCTACAGGAGCGAATGCTGACTGGACTTCTGCATTGCAAACCAGAGCACACCTCCTACTATCTCGTCCCAGAGCTGCTGTCAGCCCGTTCAACCCAGAACCCCAACAGAGAAGCTGACACAGTCTGGACCATTGCATAAATGACTTCCAGTTTTCCTCCATACTGTCAGAAAGTCACAATTCAGGATGATCCATAATTAGTCCCTCACTTCAGGTGCCATGTGTTGTTTACAAGAAAAAGCTGACCCAGATTCTAGCCTAGAAAAAACAAACTGAAACCCTTATTGAAGTCCTTCCTGGCCTGCTGCAATTGGGACCAGTTATTCTGAGGGGCTGATGTGTCACATCTCTCATCCTTCTAGAAACTGATTAGGGGCCAGGGCTCATGGAGGGTGGGTAGTAAGGTTTGTGGGAAAGACCTACAAAGGGTTGGGGAGAGAGCCTGAGCTGGTGGAGGAAACAAGGAGTAGCACCCATGGATATTTAGTCACGAATACACGTTTGGAGAACTGGTAACTTTCCTGGCCTCTGCACACCACTACCCCAAAGACCCTGCTTGAAACAAGGCAAGATGAGGAGGTATATCATCCACCTATTTGTCCAAAAGAGTGGAAGAAAACATGTTTCACTCTTACGAACTGAAACCCTCCTTGTTAATGAAGATGGCAGCCTCACCCTTGAAGCCTGCAGAAACTGCTAACAAACACAACAAGAATGGGATGAAGGGCCTGCCCAGCATTCCAACGAGAAGCTGGAAGATCTATACCTCATAGGAGAGTACCAGGACTCCTTCACCTTCCTGCTCTTCTAACCAATTTTAGCAGCATCCCATACATTTAACAGGAAACCCCCCCCCACAATTGAAGCTTCTTAGTAAGGTGTCAGAGATCTGCATTCAGTCCTGGATTCCTAAAGCCTAGTTCAGAACCAGGAATGAAGCAATACAAAAGACGAGGAATGTTATTTTAGGCTTGATCATCTTTTTGAGAGGCTATTGTCTCTTTATATAGTTACCTGTTTTACCTTTCAGATGACTGTGGCTGGCACATAGCAGATGCTCCAACATGTTTGCTCCAGGAATTCAGACAGTTCTCTATTTGCCCTCTCTCCACTAGATCACTCATTTTCTACATTTCTTAAAACTGGATTTATTATTTTCCTTCTTCCAAATAGAATGGTAGTAATCTTTTCACTTTTCATGTAGAATCACCTCAAGTACTAGAGATAAAACATCAAAAAATGTAATAAGGGCACAAGTCTTAAAAAAAAGATGACCTGGGAAAGTAAATACCACAAAGGAAAGGGAGAGCCACCCTGAATGACCATGTAGGCTTGCCCGGGTTAGAGGTGGAGAGGGTGAAGTGTGTCTTCACAGGCACAGCTTCCAGTCCTTGCTCACATCCCCCCTAGTGTTACCACCCCACATGACCTGCATACACACACCCTTCGGAGTATTTCTACTTGTCCATCAAAACCAGTGTAGTGTGGTTATAATGTGGATCATTTGGTATTTTGTGTATTTTATATAGGATGATAGGGTGAAGCGTTTCTGATAAAGAAGGAAGAGGATAAGCGATTCGCCAGGCAGAGAGATCAGGGCTGCAGAGGCCCTGCAGCAGGACGGAGCTGGGTATGTTCAAGAACACCAAGGAGGCCTCTGTGGCTGGAAAAAGGCGAGGAAAGGAGTTAGTGGAGAGGGAGAGCAGGAGGCCATGCAAGCTGTGGAGAGGACTTTAGCTTTAATACTGAGATGGGAAACCACTGGAGGGTTTTGAGCACAGGAGTTTCTTTAATGGAGTTGCATTAACTGACATATGTTTCAAAGTAATTTCTTTAGCTGTTATTTGGAGAATAAACCAAGGAAGCCAGGACAAAACTAGGGGGCCAATTAAGACACTATTGCAATAACCCAGGCATGAGATGATGGTTATATAGGCCAAAGTGGTAGTAGTAGCAATAGTGAGAAGCAGTAGGTATCCAGGTATGTTTTAATGTACTGAGAGAATTTGCTGATGGATTGTATATTGGGTAGGAGAGGATTCAAGGACAATGCCATGAAATACAATATGAAAAATGGTCCATGCTCAGTGGCAAAGCCCCAGGATGCATTTATCAATTGCAATGAATGTGCCACACTAATGAAGGATGTTTATGTGGAAGGGCGTGGGAGGTGTGGGGAGTGGGGCATATGGGAATCCCTATATTTTTTGTGTAACATTTATTTAATCTAAGCATCTTTTATATATATATATACACATATACAAAGTTGCCATTTGCTAAGATGGAGGTGCAGTTTAGAGGGACAAAATCAGAAGCTGAGTTTAAGACCTGTTAAGTTGAAGATTCCTATTATTCATCTAAGTGATGAGTATTGGTGCTGTAAGTCCAGAGTTCAGGGAGAGGAGGATATCCTAGATGATACTTAAAGCCATGAGGCTGGACGAATGTATCTAGCAAGAGAATATATCCAAGGTGTGAGCCCTGGAACACACTAGCATTTTAGATGAATAACAATGGTACTAATTCATGGTGGATGTGTTACAAGGATTCAGTGAGATAATACAAATACACACAGAAGCATTTAATATAGTTTCAGGAACCCTCTTCAACACTCATCAGCCGCCATATTCTTCCCCAGCCCCCACACCTAGTGGAATTGCTCTCCACATCGCATGGGAAGGAGGGAGGTGGTAAAGGGAAATCTCATTCTTGTATGAGAGCTAGAAAGGGAAGAGCTATCCTGTTTGTATTCTAGCCTGGAATTCTGAATATTCATTCCCAAGGCAACATAGTTTCTAATATCTCTAAAACCAGGAATATAGTACTTTATCCCAAGTACACCACATATATAATTTACTGTCACAATTTATGATGTTTCTCTGGGACAATACACTTCAAATTCCAAGCAAGGTAATAGAAACCTACCTTGAAAAAGCTGCAGATTGCCTCTCTTTATAAAAGCCCACACATAAATTCTAAAGATGGATGTACTGGGATTTCCTTTTAACAGCAATATATTTTAGGTACCCAACCAAGCTGACAGAAGTCTAGCCACAGCTCCCCTGTGGCTCCTGTGTTAGTTTAAACCCAGTCATATCCTTTGTGACCCTCCCTCACTCCCCCATGCTCAGCCACAGAACAGATCAGACATTGAAGTTTTTAACTCCAATATAAATATCCCACCATGGTCCTTATCTTGCTATACTGAAGCTATTTAACTGCAACTCTTCCCAATTAGCTGCAAATGCTGGGTTGGGTTTATCTTGTTCACATTCTTTCTTTAGAGCTCAGCATAGTACCTGGTATCTTGAAGAGACTCACTAGAAATTCTTGAATGAATGGGGAAATCAAAACTCAACCTTGGTCTCAGCCCACTCTAAGACATAAATGTCCTTGAATGAAGAAGGAACCCAGAGGATTGCTCCAACTGAGTTAATCCAATCAACCTGCTCAGGAGGGTTCAGAGGCATTGGTCCACTTCTGAAGTAATAAGATATGGGGATTTACACCCATAGTAGGGCTACTTAAGGTAGCCAGAGGGAGTGAAAATTCTCACAGAAGTGCTCCAAAAATGCCTAGCTTGAGCTTTCAATCTCTAATTTTCTAGATGCTTTTTCACTTTTAAGTGTGAATGTGATTTCCCTGAGCTGCACAGCCCAGAACTCTTAGATGCCCTATCTTAGGACAGTTTGATTAGTTTATGCATGCACACATGCTCATGGTACTCCATTTATGAGCCTCAATTAAGATACCACTCTTTAGCTTCTCATAGGCAAGTTTACATTTTATACACAAATACACATACATACAACTACACACAAACACACACCCCTATCTCAATACTCAGCATACAATAGGCACTCAATATATGTCTAGTGAACTGAATTAACTGGCTATCTGGGCCATTTTTTAGTACTCTTTACTCTTTCTAAGGATAAAGTATAATTTATAAATTATCAATAAAATCTCAGAATCCTAATGCACTGAACTCTTCCAGGAACCAAATGTGAAAATGACAGCTTAAAAACCACATCAGCGACAGTGTTGGTACAGTAAATGCTCAGCCAGTTTATGCCCTCAGTAGTATTCTCACAGATGAAACCAAATATTGTTAACTAAAACTGACTTGGGAGTTTTCTAACCTATAATTGCCAGATAAATCACTGAAATATTTTTACAGTGGATAATAAAAGTCTGCTGGGTTCCATTCGGGTCTGAATAATTTATTTAAAATATCCATGGGGATTATACCATTTTCTTTGTAATTTCATTATTTAAGGCACTCTTTATATAACCCCTCATGAAATGAATGAGGAATAATTTATAAAACAGTGATAATGTTTTCAACTTTTGTAGACATGTCTTAGTTTTCCAGGCTGCTATGGCAAATACCACCAGTGCATTGGTTTAAATCATGGGGATCAGTCTCATGGCTTTAGAGGCTAAAAGGCGTGCTTCTTCCCAGGGTCTGTAACATCTTGGTGTTGGCTTGCCACAGTCTTGGGGTTCCTTAGCTTGAATTCCTGCTTCCCAGCACATGGCAATGCCCTCTCCTTTCTCTTCCAGGTTTCCGCTGACTTTCTGCTTCTTTCTGTGCCTTCTCAGACACTGGTTTCCAGTTCCTTCACTTTATAAGGCCTCCAGTAATCTGAATTAAGGCCCACCCTCCTTTAGTTGGGCCACACCTTAACTAAAAATAATTTCTTCATGAGGTCCTATTCACAACAGGTTCACACCCACAGGAATGTGGATCAAGGTTAAGAAGATGTCCACATTGGAGTACATAATTCAGTCTGCTACAGTGTATAAAATCATATATTCTTCCTTTAAAAGTATACATTGACAACCTGCAAGCTCCCTGATGCCTCTCAGATGATTTGAAGTTGGATAGAAATACCCACTTCTGAACATATAGTAGAGAGACACCAGGATTATGCAGGGATGCATAGGCCCTTGATAGAGTGAGAGTTTTGGTGAATATCAGAAGAGAGAGACAAATAGGCAGTGCTCTGGTAATTCAAAGGAGGGAGGGATCTAACTAGATAGGAGAATCAGGAAATGATTCATAAGCAAGTAAGGTTGGAGAATAGATAGTGAAGAATGCAGCAGATATTTGGAGAAAGGGGAAAGGGAATCATTCCAGGCTGAGGAAAAGTCTTGAGCAGGGGCAGGAGTATTGCTGAACCTGAGAGTGCTATCAGAAGAAATTAATCTTTACAAAATTCCCTAGAAGCTCAGTCAAGAACAGACAGACGCAGCTGTCTGGGAGACCGCCCAAGTAGCCCTCAACAGGGTCCTGCAGGAAGTGATGGCAGGATTGGCAAGGGGAAGATGGGCAGGGATGGGTGAGGAGGAGAATCAGAAGAAAACCTCATCACAGAGATAAAGGCTGTGGGTTCAAGAAAGGAAGAATGGCCAGTGGTGCCAGGGCTGTGTGAAAGTTGTGGAAGCTGAAGATAAGAAATAATTTTGATACCATGATTGGAGGTTTCATAACTTTCAATCAGCAGCTCCAAAGGGAAGAATTAAAGATAAATTGAACAAAATTAAGGAGTAAGAAGCTGAGAAAGAAACACAGGTAGCAGAAGGTGTAGAATTTTCTTTCAAGAACTGATATACCATAATCCCAACACATTCCTAGGAGAATGTCAAAGGGTTATTTTTCTCTAGGTGAACATTATCTGCCTTACTATTTTAAAGACTACTTTTTCCCCACGAAGCAGGGAATTCTTTATTTCCAAGGATTAATGAGATGCCTTGTGGCATTGTTCAATTTCTAAAAAAATATTAGATTAAAACAGCTTTCCTGTTTTTCTGTATCAGAACCTCCTAGAAGCTTTGGACATGTTTCCTCTCTGTCCAGGTAAATATCTGAAAACCCTTTATTTCACTGGACTCCATGTTCAAGTAATTTTCAAAAAATCCTCAGAAAACCCTGACAAGCATGTGTCATTTGGAGTTACTCAACATCAAAACCTGCTGATTCTGTGGTGTTTGTCTTGGCTTTATTTAGCTTCTCCCCCCCTCCCCCCACACTTACACCTCATATCATTTCCCCCCAAGCAGTTTAGTTCTAAATACTTCTTTTACCTTTGTTTCAACCCATGTTACCATGTGAAGGGGCCCCATTTGACCACAGAATCAACACGGTTTGGGTCGACATGTTCATCCCTAGGACCCCACATGTGCCCCAGCATGGCCACTTGGCAATGAGACTAGAGGCGAGGTCATGTCATTCTGCACACAGCCAAGGTTTCTCCCCCACGGCTCCCTATGACTTTTACCTAAGGAGGGAGAAATCCTGTAGGAGCTGCATATTGCCTTCCACTACTTTTACAGTGGAAGCCAAGGGTAAGAATGGATAGGACATCCTGGAAGCATCTCTTTGCTGTTTTCAAGAAATGCCCATTGAGCAAGTTTCTTGTGGTTTGAAAGTCATGTTCTGCCCAAGCTCACTAATTTCCTGACAATACAGAGCAGTGGTTTATTTTCAACTTAGGCAGGCATTCTTAAGTCCATGGTGGGGAGAGGTACTTTTTGTTGAAAGGAGATGAGAGCAGGTCACTGGGAGACAAGCTGCTCCTTCTCTCACGTCTATGTTCAATTCACTTGAAATGAGAATAAGGATGATTTTCAAGATTCAGTTGTCTCCAAACAGGCAGAAAAACTATAATATTGGCATTCTTTAGCTATTTCGACTTCAAATTTATTTTATTATATCACTTCTCTCCTTCTGCGCTAGTTGGCTTCTGTAATAATGTTCAAACATAGAAGTAAAAATACAACCTCCAGAGTCTGAGGACTGTTGCTTGCACACACTTGTGTGAAAAGCAGAATGTCTACCAGACTCTGGAAGTCAGGAGTTATTCATCTATTTATTCATTCAACAAGAAATTTTTGAGAGTCTACCATGTACTCAATGAATAAAACAAACAGCCTTGACTCCTGCCCTCGTAGTTTTTAGTCAATTGGGTATATCATGAATCACCCCAAAAAAGGCCTTCTTTCTCATTTATCTTTTCAGTGTTCATCTAACATTTGTTTTCATGAACTCCATTTCTAAATTTGTAAAAATAAAAAAAAAAAAATGAAATATGAAGATGGGTTCAGAGACACAATTAAAGAACTTGGAGTGGATAATGTAGAAACACTGGTGAGTGATGCTGAAAATAATAATGCCTTAATCTATCACTGCCAAAGCCACCTGACCCTCCCCCACAACCTTATGAGATCACAAGGCAGTTATTATAATTCCCATGTTACAGAGTAGCAAAGTGAGGCTCAGAGAGCTTAAACAACTTGCCCCAGGTCTCACAGCTAAAATAGCAGAATGAAGATCCCCAAATCTTGAGCCACCATTCCTTCCATCTCACCAGGCTAAAATAATGATAAAAAACAAACAAATAAGATTTTGAAAAATATATTGGGAGACTCATGAGAAGATGGCATCAGACTAGGCAGGCAGGGCTCAACTCTCTCACAAAAACAATGGAGAAAGAGCCAAAACTTGACTGAAGGACCTGCTTTGGGGGTCAGCAGACCAGGACAGTACTATACAACTCCTAGGAGGATGAGGGACAGAGAGATGAAGAACCCAAAACAATAAACATAAGTTACCAAACTCTGGTGGCAGCTGGGAAGGGCTTTCCCTCCCCATCCTCAAAATATTAAGCTAGGATAAAACTCCTGACTCACCGCAGCTGACTGAGAGGGGAACAGACATCTTCCTCCCTGTCAGCTGGTACAAGGGAAAAGGGAGGGGGAGTCAGGGAGCTTTTCTTCGGTGAATTAAGCCAGCAGAGCCCACTTTGAATGTTGGCTGTGGCCAGACCAAAGAACAGGAAAGCAGAGCTTGAAAGAAACACCTTGGTGGAAAGGAGTAATGACGCTCGCCATCTGCTGGCCAGTCTGGAAATTGCATGGACAAAAACGGGTTTGGGTTCTCTCTGCACCCTAATTCCTGGGAGAATATCTTCACCCCTTTAGTGAGTCCCTAGCCCAATTTTGATAACTTAAGATGGGCAATTTTAATGACTTAGAATAACTTGAACCAAAAATCAAAGAAGAACTGTGAAGAAAAAAATAAACAATAGGCAAGAGGGAGAAATTGGCCATTAGAATAAATTCACCAACATATTCAGATGCCTAGACATCAGCATAAAATTACAAACCATACCAGGAATCAGGAAGAGATGGCACAGCCAAAGGAACAGACCAAATATCCTGAAGAAATACAGGATTTAAGACAATTAATCAAAGATAATCCCACAACTCTCTTAAATCATTACAAAGAATTGAAAGAAGATATGACTAAAGAGATAAAAGATATTAAGAAGAAACTGGGTGAGCATAAAGAACAATTTGAAAACCTGCAAGGAAAAGTAACAGAGCTTATGGGAATGAAAGACATGATGGATGCGATTAAAAATATTTTAGAGGCACATAAGAGCAGATTTGAATTGCTTGAAGAAAGAATTAGTGATTTCAAAGACAGAACATCTGAACTGGAAAAGACAAGAGAACAGAAAGAGAAGAGAATGGAGAAAATGGAATAGGTTCTCAGGGAACTGAATGACAATGCAAAACACACAAACATAGCATTATTGGTGTCCCAGAAGAAAAAAGAATGGAAAAGAGGCAGAAAGTATATTTGAGGAAATAATGACCAAAAACTTCCCAACCCTTATGGAAGACATAAATATCACTATCCAAGAAGGACAATGCACCTCAAAGAGAATAAATTCAAATAGACCAAACCCGACAAACCTACGATTCAGAATGACAAATATTGGAGATAAAGAGAGAATTTCTGAAAGCAGCAAGAGAAAAGCAAAGCACTACATACAAGGGAACTTCAATAAGATTAAGTGCAGAGCTCTGATTAGAAACCATGGAGGAGAGAATAAAATGGTGTATTTAATGTACTGAAAGAGAAAAATTGCCAGCCAAGAATTCTGTGTCCAGCAAAACTGTCCTTCAAAAATGAAGGGGAGTTCAAAGTCTTCACAGACAAACAAAAACTGATAGACTATGTCACCAAAAGACCAGAATTACAAGAGATACTAAAGGGACTGCTGCAGCCTGAAAAGAAAAAAGCCAAGGACGAGAAACTAGGAGAAGAGTGTAGAAATGAAGATTATTAGGAAGGGTAAATTAAAGGGTGGAAAGATAGACAATAGTACGCTATGGCAACAGAAAGCCAAAGGACAAAATGGATGAAGTAAGTAATGCCTTTACAGTTAACACTGAATGTTAATAGCTTAAACTCCCCAATCAAAAGACAAAGACTGATAGAATGGATAAAAAAATATGAGCCATCTAAATGCTGTCTACAGGAGACTCACATCAGACATAAGGACACAATCAAGTTAAAAGTGAAAGGTTGGAAAAAGATATTCCATGCAAATAGTACCCAAAAATGAGCTGGAGTAGTGACACTAATATCAGACAAAATAGTTTTTAAATGCAAAACTGTTATAAGGGATGAAGAAAGTCATTATATATTTTTAAAAAGGGCAATCACCAAGAAGAAATAACTATACTAAATATTTATGCCCCAAGATACATGAGGCACATCCTGGCAAAGCTAAAGGGAGAAATAGATGTCTCTACAATAATAGTTATAATACAATAATAGTTGGAGACTTCAATGCACCACTCTCAGTATTGGATAGAATATCTGGACAGATGGTAAATAAAGAAAGAGGGCCTGAATAATATGATAAATGAACTAGACCTAATAGACATCAATAGAGCACTGTGCCCCAAAACAGCAGGATACATATTCTTTTCAAGTGCCCATGGACCCTTCTCCAAGATAGACCATATGTTGGGTCACAAGACAAGTCTCAATAAATTTAAGAAATGGAATTATACAAAACACTTTCTCTGATCATAATGAAGATGGAATAACAGATGGAAAAAGGGAAAATTCATAAATATATGGAGATTAAACAACATACTCTTAAATAATCAGTGGATCAAAGAAGGGGTTGCAATATAATTCATCAAATATTTTGAGACTAATGAAAATGAGAACACAATATATCAAAACCTTTGGGACACTGCAAAGGCAATGCTGAGAGGGAAATTTATAACCCTAAATGCTTACATTAAAAAAAGAAGCTAGAGCTAAAATTGGAGGAACTAGAAAAAGAACTGCAAATTAATCTCAAACCAAGTTGAAGGAAATAAATAGTAAAGATCATAGGTGAAATAAATGAAATTGGAAAAAAAAAAAAAAAAAAAAAAAAAAAAACAATAGAGAATCAACGAAACCAAAGTTGATTCTTTGAGAAGATCAACAAAATTGACAAACCCTTAGCTAGACTGACAAAGAAAAAAAGAGAGAAGACCTAAATAAATAAAATCAGGAATGAGAGTGGGGACATTACCACTGACTCTGCAGAAATAATAGAGATCATGAGGATACCATGAACAACTGTATGCTTAAAAACTAGACAATGTAGACAAGATGGACAAATTCCTAGAAACACACAAACCACCTACACTGAACCTAGAGGCAATAAAAGACTTCGACAAACCAACCACAAGTGAAGATATTGAAACAGTCATTAAAACATTCCAAACACGAAAAGCTTGGGACCAGATGGCTTCACAGGTGAATTCTACCAATCATTTAACAATGATCTAATACCAACCTTGCTCAAGCTCTTCCAAAAAATTGAACAGGAAAGATTGCTACCATATTCATTCTATGAAGCCAACATCACCCTAATAGCAAAACCAAATAAAGACACTACAAAAAAAAAAAGAAAATTACAGACCAATATCACTAACGAATATAGATGCAAAAATCTTCAAAAAAAATACTTGCAGACCAAATCCAAAAACACGTTAAAATAATTATACACCATGATCAAATTAGTTTTATCCCAGATATGCAAGGGAAGTACAACACAAGAAAATCAATTAGTGTAATAAACCACATTGATAAATTGAAAAAGAAAAATCACATGATCCTCTCAACTGATGCATTTGACAAAATACAGTGATATAAACACTCCAAAGACAGGAATAGAAGGAAGCTTTCTCAATATGGTAAAGTACATATATGAAAAACCTACAGCTAGCATTATACTCAATGGTGAAAGCTTTCCTGCTGAGATCAGGAGCAAGACAAGGATGGAGACTTTCACCATTATTATTCAATATTGTGCTAGAAGTTGTAGCTAGAGCAATTAGGCTAGATAAAGAAAAGACACCCAAAAGGAAAGGAAGAAGTAAATTTTACTTTCACTATTCACTGATGATATGATCCTATATTTAGAAAATCCTGAAAAATCCACAACAAAGCCACTAGAATTAATAGATGAGTTCAGCAAAGTGGCAGGATACAAGATTAATATGCAAAAATTAATAGCGTGTCTATACACTACTGATGTGCAATCTGAGGAGGAAATTTTTTTAAAGTTCCATTTATAATAGCAACTAAAACAATCAAATATTTAGTAATAATCTTAACCATGAAATAAAGGTCTTGTATTCAGAAAACTACATAACATTGCTAAAAGAAACTGAACAAGACTTAAATAAATGGAAGGACAGTCTCTGTTGATGGATTGGAAGACTAAATATTGTCAGGATGTCAATTCTACCCAAAGTGATTTACAGATTCAACACAATCCCAATAGACTTTTTTGCTGAAATGGAAAAGCCAAAAATCACATTTATTTGGAAGGGAATGGGGCCCTGAATAGCCAAACATGTCTTAAAAAAGAAGAACAAAGTTGGAGGACTCTCAACTCCTGGTTTTAAGGCATATTACTTATACAGTGGTAAAAAGCAGCACATGGTAGTGGCATAAAGACAGACAGATTGAATAATGGAACCGAATCAAGAACTCAGAAATAGATCCTCACATCTACAGTCAAGTGATTTTTTACAATTTTTTACTCACGTGGGCCAGAATAGTCTATTCAACAATTGATGCTGGGAGAACTGGATAGCCATATCCAAAAAGAGAAAGAGGACCACTATCTCACACCTTATACAAAAATTAACTCAAAATGGATCAGGGACCTAAATATACAACAACCAACCATAAAACTCCTAAAAGAAAATGTAGGAAACATCTTCAAGATCTTGTGGTAGGTGGCAGTTTCTAAATTTCTTATACCCAAAGTACGTGCAACAAAAGAAAACATAGATAAATGAGACCTCCTAAAAATTAAACACTTTTGCACCTCAAAGGACTTTGTCAAAAGTGTGAAAATGCAGCTGACTCAACAGGAGAAAATATTTGGCAATCACGTATCTGATAACGGTTTAATATCCATGATATATAAAGAGATCATACAACTCAACAATAAAAAGACAAATTACCAGATTAAAAAATTGGCTAAAGACTTGAAAAGACAATTGACCAAAGAAGAAATACAAATGGCAAGGAAACACATGAAAAAATGTTCAACATCACTAGTGATTACGGAAATGCAAGTCAAAACTACAAAGTCGGGAAGCTATAAATGTTGGAGAGGATGTGGAGAGATAGGAATGCTTATTCACGGTTGGTGGGAATGTAGAATTGGTACAGCCACCATGGAGGACTGTTTGGCAGTTCCTAAGGAAGTTGTATTTAGACTTGCCATGTGACCCAGCAATACCATTGCTAGGTATATACCCAGAAGAACTAAGAGCAGTGACATGAATAGACAACAGCACACCAATGTTCATAGAAGCTTTATTCACAACAGCCAAAAATTGGAAACAACCCAGGTGTCCATTAACTGATGAATGGATAACAAATTGTGGTCTCTTCACACGATGGAATATTATACAGCTGTAAAAAAAAATGAAGTCGTGAAGCACATGACAACATGGATGAACCTATGTTGAATGAAGCAAGCCAGACACAAAAGGACAAATACTGTATGATTGTGCTATTATGAACTAAATATATTCTATAAACTTAGGGAATTAATAATTAGAATATAGGTCACCAGAAAATAGAAGGAGGGTAGAGAATGGAAAGCTGATGGTTAATCTGTGCAGAATTGGTTAAAAGGTTGTTTGTAAATCTTTGTAAATGAATGGAAATGGTGATAGCACATCATGGTGTTTGTGACTAGCAGAGCTGTTATATAGGTAAGACAGTGGTTGAAAGGGAAAGTCTAAGGACATTTATATTACTAAAAGGAAAGCTAAAAAATGTTACAAGGGACTATATAACATAGTGAAACCTCATATAAAATACAAATATGTGTGATATTGCATATATAAGACTTTTTACAAAATATAAATACAAATAAACTAGAGATAAGGAAACAATAAAAGCTACGTACGGTAGGGGAAGCATAGAGAGATTGAGAAGTGATGAGCTTCGTTTGGTTGGTTTTTGTTTATTATTATTATTATTGTTATTACTGGAGTATTGAAAATGCTCTAAAAAATGATTGAAGTAATGAATGCACAACTCTGATTTTACTGAATACCATTGATTGTACACTTTGGATGGATTTATGCTTTATTACTACATATCAATAAAATTGATTTGTTATATATACATATTGGCATGTATTAAGTGAAACAATTAGCTATGAAACTATTTTGATGACTGGATAGAAATTACTCTAATGAATATTAGTAATAATAATTAGAATGCTATCAAAACTCAATCAATCCAAAAATTCCAATAATATGTCCTGTGGGTTTCCTATGTGAAAGATGCTCAGTGATGGAGGATACAATGACAAGTCACACACCACGGTGCCAGTCCTCATAGATTCTAAGTCTCCTGAAGTTCCCCTTTTGTAGCCTGCACATCACCTTGCCTAGCATATGCACACAATACTTATTTGTTGGTTGAGTGATTATTGCAGGTCTTTGTGTCACTGAAGTCATGAAAGTATTAAAGAGAAAGAAGGCAAAATAATAACTTGGCTACAGTCATGTCTCAGAAACATCTCTAACTTCAGAGTCCTCCCTTTCCCCTCTTCAGCTCTGGAACAAGGACTCTGTGGGATCCTAATAGCTTATTTACTAGACAGAAAAAGTCAAACCAGGAGAAAGCAGGGACAAAAAGAATGAGTATTAGTCGATCCCTTTTTAAGATAAAATGATCAGTGAGGTCTTCAAGGCTCAAATCATAAAACTTGTTCAGTCTGTAATACTTTTGTGTCATACACATAAAAGCCAATATCAAATAGTGATATTCCTTCAAATTCCGGCTGGGCCACTCATCAGCTAAGGAACCTTTTTTGCCTCACCTTCTTCATTAATCAAATGGAGATGATGATGATATTGTGAGGATTAAATATTCCATTATGTATAAAAGCCTTAAAATAATGCCTTGCACATAATAGCTAAATAAGTATTATCTAAAGATAGAGACTTGATGTACAAAAAGATTTGCGAGACAACACACTTAGAACTGTGAAGAGTGTGAAAATAAGGTAAAGTTAATGATTCCTACAAAACCAGGGCTGTGCTTGTCTGACCTTGGCCAGTGGAAGACGTGGTGGCACCTATAGGACCCATTTGTCCTTAAGATAGAAGCAGCCTTGCAGAACGTAGTACAGTTAAAAAAAAAAAAAAAAAAAAAAAAGCCATTAAAGAAAGGAATGGCCACAGCACCTGCCATTAAATGGCAAACTCTAAACATTTGGAAATGTTTAATGAGCTTTTGGTTGAAGCTCTTCCTAATGATGTCCTCAAAGACTATTGGGAGCTGATTGCCTCTATCATTAGAGATGACGAAAGTAAGAATAGCCCTGAATTTAAAGATGAGCATTAAAAACAAACAAAAATCAATCAGTGTTCATTCGCATTAAAAACATAAGCTCTAAGGATGCTATAATGATATGCAGCAGAGACTAGAATATGCACAGGATGAAAGTGCTGGTAAAATTTAGTGATCATTTTGCCCAAGCTCTTAATGATGAAAACTAGGAAACTGAGGCCAAAGGGGCTCAGGGGGAAATCACAGCCAATCCACGACTAAAGCCCAGCTCTTCTGACTCCCTGCTCTGAATACAGCAGTGCTTTCACTGCACCACACAGGCTGTCATGGGGGACAAAACTGGGAATAATAATAATAATAACAGCTAATTAATTATTAGACACTTTAATGAGGCAGACGCTTTTCTAAGCATTTTATTAAAACAGAGAAAAATAAGTGTAAATAAGAGGAGGAGAATGAGTGTATACACAGGGAAAAAACAACAACAACAACAAAAAAAAAAAAAAAACCTCCTCTTTTAATGGATAGGGCTACCCCAGGTTGGCCCTGCTTTTAAAGCCAGCCTTTACTTCCTGGCTTCTAGTCCCTCAGTGCACAAAAATTGAACCCCTGTATGCTATAAAATTCTCCTCATTCTCCTTCCATCAGAATTTACTGTGCTATATTCTAATGATCCCAAACCTTACAAGGAATTATCTTAAGACATAGGAATGAGCTAAGTACAAGTATGCTGTCATATATCACCTCCTCCCTGGGTGGGTGCATTCAACAGGGCTTTCCTTTCCTCTATGCAAAAGAGTAGCTAAGTTAGTCATCTGGGGCAGACCCAGAGACCTTCTAACCTGAGCACCTTTAAAACCCCAATATATTTTTATCATCTCTGCTTAGGTGGGGTTTGTACCACTCCTAGCCCACATTCACAAATTCTTGTGGTGGTTATAGGAAAATGGTTATAAACCATGGTGATAAGAACACAACCATCAGCCATCAGAATCAGGAAAAAGCGTGACAAAGAATCTAAAAGTGCCTTAACCGGCAGGGCAGTCAGAAGTGCATTAGAGAATCACAGCGATGGAAAGTTTCACCCAAGGTCAGGCGTCACCTTTCCCAGAGTAAGCAGGCCAGACCCCTGGTGGATGAGGGAGCATTTTTTGAGTGGAAGGCTTTCATTATGTAGTGCAGAGTAATTTAGCATGCTCAGTTTTGAGAAATCTACAGACCACTTTTAGGGAAAAAAGTATACTGCCCCACCCTCAATTTTGACTTAAATGTTTTTGTTATAATGATACTTAAGTATGTACAAATATAAATCTAAGTATTAAGTCCCCATAGTTTTAACTCCTCTAAAACCATCAATCCCCAACTGAATTTTCTAACCAAATACAAACAAAATTATAAAATCAATTCAAATGAATATTGATTCAATATCCAGGTGATGATGTTTTACTAAAAGTAACCCTCCCTTCCCATCATGCCTCAGATGCTGACAACAGTAATGCAGGTACGCTGGAGTTCAGAATGCTCCTGTCAACCTCGATTCCCACCCCACCACCAGCCCTGCGCAGCAAATCTCTCTTTTCTTCATTCACAGCAAACTAAACATTATTGGACCAGAGCTCCACACAGTCATTTGGCCTTCCCTTGATGCAAATTGCATAAGTCCATCCATTCTTTTCCATAAGCCCTTAGCAACTAAAGTAGTTTTGGCACCAGCCTGATTGTAAATAAAAGAACAAATTCAGGCACTAAAATCATGTGCAGTATTATTATTATTATTTTTTTTTTTTTTACTTTATTTTTAAAGAAGTTTTAGATTAGAGAAAATTTAAATTGAAAATATACGGGATTCCCATATACCCCATCCCCTCCTTGTCACATTTCCCCTATTAATAACATCTTTCATTAGTATGGTGCATTTGTTACTACTGATCGACAAATATTGAAGCATTGCTACTAGCTCTGGCCTATAGTTTACACTATGATTTACACTTTCCACCGTACAATTTTATAGATTTTGACAAAATGTATAATGGTCAGTATCTGTCATTGAAATATCATGCAGACCATTCCGAGGCCCTAGAAATGCCCTATGTGCCACCTATTTTCCCTCCCCTCTCCTTTGAATCTCTGGTAACCGCTGTCTTTATATCAATGTTACAAGTTCTTCCGTTAATACAATAATAATAAGTCTACTTTGGTACATGGTTACATTCCCTCCTTATGGTTTGTTCATTCCTCAATCTTGAGGATTTGGGAATGATGATATCCACTCAGTCTCAGATTGAAACAGGCCTTAGATATTATGGGGCAGGTAGAATGAAATGTTTTGCTTTTTGGGATGGGGGCTGTCCATCACCATCATTTTGTTAGTTGTCCTGAGTAAGTCCAAAGAACTGGAGAGTAGGTGTGGGCTGCAACTCTGCTGAGATTCAGGGCATATGTACAGACTGAAGAATTAAGTCTCTGAGACATATATTTAGCAGGTATAGTGCTAATTATAGGTTCAAATAAAAGGGGTAGAAGATGCATGTGAAGGGAAATTATAAATGAGTCTAATCTGTTACACTGGGGAAATAGGTTATCATATATTCCAAGGTAATTTCCACTGATGGGGTGCTGATTTCATGGGGTTGTGTGCCTTGCCTATAGTGTCAGGATATCTCTGGAACCCTTGGGAGCACCCCTGCTTGAGGCACTGTTTACTGTGGCAGTCAGTGAGATCCTCCTGAGACTGCATAAGCATAACCTCTGGAATGACCTTTCAACTAACTTTGAAATTTCTTAGCCATAAAAACTCATTTGTATTTAATATTTCCCCCTTTTGGTCAAGGTCTTTTTCCAAATGCATTGCTAGTTGGCACTTGGTAATAATCCCTTGGTGCCAGGGAGGCTCATGCCCAGGAGTTATGTCCTATGCTGAGGAGAAGATAGGCTGAGATTGGCTTAGACAGAGGCCACATGTGAGTGACAAGGAGGTTTTCAGGTGGTAACTCTTAAGCAATAGATAGTATTAGGCTAAGTTTCAATTTTACAAGAATAAGGTTCATAAGTACAAGAACTAATATCAAGGGCTTGACATATTGGTCTGTTTTATTTTATTAGGCACTGCCTATGTACTCCAGAGATTCTGGACACTCTATAAAGAGACCACTGGTGAGTCCTGACTCCATCACATGTAAGACCTTAAGCAAGTTACCCAATCTACCTGAGCCCCAGTCTCCTCATCTAAATAAAGTAGAGTTAAACATAGAACCTAACTCAGGGTTTGGTGGAGGACTATGCATGATAGCATATGAGAAATTCTGAGCCCAGTGCCTGGTGCTTAATAGATGCTCAAAAAATGCCCATGATTTTCTTGTTCAGTTGCTTTATATCTAGCTTCCCAAAAAAGAGGAAAGGATATACTGCCTTACAAAAACAGAGGCATTTCAAAATAATTTGAGTCTGAGAGAGAAGCCTTTCATGTCTGCCTGCAGGAAGTGCAGACACTGCTATCAAACACATTTGGTGCTTTGTAATATAATAGAGATAATAGATCATAATCTGAAAAGAAGTGGTCTACTCAAAACACACAAAGTGGAAGTAGACATACATATCTTACAGAATTACTTATTTTTATAGTTAAAAATTGTGTGAGGATAAGGCCTTCAAGACATTTGAAGGTGCTGAAATCTTCAATCTTGAGCTTCTGAATTATTTAGAAAGGATATAATGGTCAATCCATTATACCACTGACTGAGTGGCGAGTGCATGCAAGCCATTGTAGGAGTATAGCAGGGGACACAAAGATGAACGTGTAGGATGCAGTCTTCACCCTCCAAGCACTTACCATCCACTGAGAGGCATATGAAAACAAGTGAGGAGCTTACAGTCTCCTGGACTCTAATTCCACTAAAGATAGAAACTATGTCCTCCTGGCATTTATGCCCTCATTAGCACAGAAGCTGGCACATGGTAGGGATAAGCACAGGCAAAAAGGAAGAAAAAGAGGGAGGGAGGGAGGAAGAAGTGTTGGGATATATAGGTTAGAATATGTCTATCCCATAAATAAGGGTTCAGCAAAGGGTGATGGCTCTTTGAGGGCTCAGGGACTGAGGACATATGGAAGAAATGGAACTAGAAGGAGGACTAGGATTCCAAGAAGCAAAGATGGGTGAATATTAAATTATAATTTTACACCGTTGCAACATGTTCTACATTGGTACACATTAGTAAATCAGTTCTCATTAGATTATTATTGTATCTAGCATTTCTATAACACTCTATATCTGTAAATTGTGTGCACTTGCTTCTTAGTTTGCTATTTATTATAAGGACCTTTAATTTCTTCATAAACAACTTGATGGTCCACTATTTATTAGAATAGGAAGATGAAGAAATTTTATCTGGTCTCTGGCAGCCTTGTCTCAATGATTACTATTGGTCTCCTGGGGTTCTCTAATAAGTAGCCATAAAAAGTCAATTTGCAATTAAGAAAAGAAATGTGTATATTTGGCAGCATTTATATTGACAACAGATATGACTGACAGAAACCTTATAATGCAACAAGAATAGCCACCTCATGGCATTATCATATTGTCTTAAAAATAAATGATTACAAATCCTAGGATGAGAAAAAAGATATAGGAATGGCTTGTTTAAGCAATGATTAGGATAGCATAAAAGCTGCATATGAATATCTCAATAGCAGGAACCGAAAAGAAAGAATACACATAATTTTATTGCCCCTATGAAAAAAATCACTGAAAAGGACTGAGTATCAAAAAAATAATAATCATACCTGAATAAAACATTTGTAAAAAGAAACTATTATCTTAGAGACACTTTCTCACCAAACTAGATAACAAACCACTTCGACTAGATGCTTGCCAACTGGCTTCAAATAACTACTAGGTTCTATTTCTTTTTCTTTCTTTCTTTCATTTTTTAATATCAAATAAGTCATTTAAGGACAAACCTGGTATAATCTCACTTAGATGAGACATCTAGAAAGATCAAATTCTCAGAGACAAAGTAGATTAGAGGCTAGGGAAAGGTTAGGGTGAGCAGTATAGAGTTTAGAGGAAGTGAGAGTTTTTCTTGGTAGGTATAGAGTGTTTACTAAAAAAATACATAAAGGGCAAAGAAAAACTTTACCTTCAGCTATATGTTTATATGCTACCATGTAAAAATCACTCTATCTTTATGGAGGAGGAATAATATCTCTATCTCCATCTATTTATTTTTTCCATTCTTTTCGGGGGAGGAAGCATTAGTTTAGCTTTTCAAAGCCATGGATCACTGAGATGAGGGTGTCTAAGAAGAGAAAAAGAGACGGAGCTAAAGGGAAAATCCCTGGACAGGGGCAGAGTGAGGATTCTGCTGCAATCTGGGATCTATTCTCTGGAACTGGAATGGTCGAAAGAGAGCTCCTAGTTGATAGGGAGAGATGGGGAGGGGGTGATTGCTGTCCTGATCAGTTGGAAAATCTCTCATATACACTGCAAAGAGCCAGGACCACCAGTTATGGAAAGTTCTCTAACCTTAATTATCCTTTGGATTTTCTTTCCTGTAAGGTATGCCCTTGAAATTCATACTGTCATAAAAATACCTGGGATTGATTTTCATGAATATTCATTAACATATTTCTAATTTTGTTCAGATAAAATAACCTTCTCATAGTATCACATCTTCACTTGAATTGTAAGACAATAGCCAGATGTGGTTTTAAGGACCTCATCATGCTTGGGCTAAGAGGAAGAGGTTAGATGAAGGGTGGAAAGAGACTGAAAAGAGGGAAGCTTGACATAGGTTGGTCCACCTCACCCAACACAAAAGCCTTTGTGATAAGGATACTTCTACTTAAATGTGAAATGTAAAAAACTATTTTAAGGAATAGAATTAAAAGCCCAACAAAGAGCCACCCCATTTGGGATACTCCACATTTGAAGATGCTAAGGGCCATTCCATGAATCATACAAGGTCACTCCCTACAGCACTCACCAGTGTGGCTTCCTGGGAGCTGTCTACATTAATGGAAAGAATGAAGAAGGAGCAGAGAGCCACAGAGGCAAACCCCGGGCATCTGGGTTTCCTCCCTGGACCACTGTGGACTGTCCCATGTTCCTTGTAAGCTATCAGTGATTCCATTAGTACATAATTGAGCCCATCGAGAGCCAGCCTAAATTTCTTAATAGCTGCAGTTTCCCATTTAATGGTCTGAGGAGTTATCAAGTAACGTGAAGGAAAACACACGCATGTTTGAATCAAAGTGATTAGGGTCTAGGGAAGCTTTGGGGACTTTTCAAGTTTATCATTCCATCTCACCTACCCCTGGCATCAAGCTTCCCAAAACAGTCTGCACAGGTGGGGGGCGGGGAGGTGCGTCATTCCAGAACATCACCAAACCTCTCAGGGTGGTTGCAAACCTGAATGAGGAGGAAAATTTCTCCCTACCCCATGATATCCCAGGAGTCTGAAAACAAACCAGCGTCCAGGATACAAGTCAAAAATTCTCATGGGGGGTTCTTGAAATGTGGTATCTAGACACAATGTCAAAGGTAAGCTTTTGAAAAGCTGACAAAACAAATACTTCAATTTAGAGCTTTATCTAAATGTCACCTTGTCAAATGTTGAAGTTTAATGCTGGAAAACAGCTATGTGTGGAATTGAAATTACCAAAAGACAGAGAAATAAGAAACTACAGAACAACAAATAAACCCAGTTGTAATAAGCCAGTTGCTGACTATCTCCCCTGACCAAGATTTAAACTTTTTACAAATGGCTGTTTGTACATCATAAAAGATCAAATGAATATATTAATATCCACAGAGAGAAAAAAGTTAACATATCCATGAATTAGTACTTTGCCTTCACTTGTCAAGATGAAGAGATTTGCTCATGTTTCTAGCCTTCTTGAACAAATAAAATTTTGTTTGAAATACCATTAATCAATCTGAACTCACCACACTTTATTTCAAAATTCATGTGCTGATATCTGTAAGCAAATAAATAATTTCTTACTTGGAAAATTGTTAAACCTCACAAGAGAAATATAGAGGGGACTCTGATTTGTCATTTGGGCACACTCTTTTACAGGGCCTTTAGCTTTAATAGCTACAGAAGTCAAAATTAAAAGTAAATTTAACTAATTTGGCCTTTCAGAAAATTCTATGAATGAAAATAATTCAAATTGGCTATTTACAATAAATTGGTCAATACAACCAAAATACTTGATCTGGTAGTCTAACAGAGAATATAGAAACTTCCTTTGACAGGGAATTTTTGATTTGTCACCAAATTACCATCCTAGAATACTGATCATCTATGTGATTTTTAAGGAGTTTCCAGCTGATTCTCTTAGGTCTTTTTTCAAAAGAGTTTACTCAGCATCATACCTCATTTATGGAAAGCTGAAAAAAGCCATACTTGCCTGAAGCTAGCCCGAAAGGTCCTGCTGACAGTGGGAGGGGAGCCAGTCACAACCAACTAAAGCCACAAGGGAACTAATGTAAATAAGCACTCACACTTGCTGCTAATGTTTCCCAGGCTTTGAAAACTCCCCTTCGCTGACCCAAGAGGCCAGTGGAAGGCAACGGAAGCAGCGCTCACTTAAGCAGAGTTTGGCTTCTCTACTTAGCTTGAATCAATGTGAGTTGCTCAACGAGCTGCAGGAGCACCTGCCAGTGTGCAGGTCTTCGCTGGGCTGCAGCACGCATCAGCCAGACCCCATAGCAGAAGCCCAGAAACACTCACACTTGTGCGAGGACCAAATCCCCGCCCATGCCTCTTTAACTCTCAAAAGGAAGGCCTGTTAGGCACAAGTATTTCCTGGGTGGGGTTTTCTCTGGAAAGCACTAATACCAGGCAGCCCTTCCCTTCACCAAAAGGAGTGCTTCTAAGAAGGGTAGAGAGGAGACCTGTGCTCTCCTGCATTGCTTGTGGGAATGTGAATTAGCACAACCTACTGGAAAAGCAATTAAGAGCAATGTGGTTATTTAGATAAAGCCTTAAGAAGGTCCATTCCTTTAAGCCAATATTTCCACTTCTAGAAATCCACCCTGAGAAAATTATCCAAAACATGGAAAAAGATTTCTGTTCAAAGAAGTTCATGACAGCATTATTTATGTTCTTTTGGAAAATTAGGAACCATCTAAATGTCCAAGAATAGAAGAGAGGGTAAATGAATTATGGTAAAAATTATACACAGGAATACTATGCAGCTACTAAAATTAATGTTCACAAAGACTGTTTATCTTACATGAAGAGTTATTTAAAATGTTCAATGATTGCACAGGAGGCAAAATTCTATACACAGTAAGATCCAAACTCTATAAAAAATATGCATATAGAAAAAGACTGAAAGGAAATAGACCAAAATGTCAAAAGTAATTATCATGTGCTGGTGGGGTGATGGTTAGGCTAATGTGTCAACTTGGCTAGGTAATGGTACCCAGTTGTTTGGTCAAGCAAGCACTGGGCTAACTGTAATACAAGGGCATTTCATGGATTTTAATCATCAGTGAGTTGATTGCATAGATGGCAGATTACATCTACAATCAACTGAGGAGATTGCCAACAGCAATGAGTGATGTCTCATCCAATCAGTTTAAGGCCTTAAGGAGAGTGATTTCAGCATTCAGAGAGAGAATTCCCATCTCTACTTCAGAGAGCCAGTATCTCCTGGGGAATTCAACGAGGCCCTTCAATGGAGCCCCTGGTTTGCAGCCTGCCGTACAGAATTTGGACTTGTGCATCCCCATGGTCGCATGAGACAATTTTATAAAATCTCATACTATTTACATATCTCCTGTTGGTTCTGTTTTCCTAGTGAACCCTAACACAGGAGGTAATACCTGTCATTTTAATTTTCCTTTTTTATATACTTTTCTGTGTTTTTCAAAAATTTGATAGGAAGCACATATGTTCCGGAAAGATAAGCCATTAAAAAAAATCAGGGCAGAAGGTCTGTAGTTTCCCTGCAGCATGGGCAGACCTCAGCCAACTCTGAGAAACGTTTCTAGCCTTCTTGAGCAGACACCATGCCCTGTCTGTCACTCTCCCTGACCCTTACAATGACTACTTCTTGCACTCAGCAGGGTGCCTATCCCTTCCCGGACCTTGCCTTTGACTTCAGCCTTCTATGTTTATACTGAAACACCCCTCTGGAAGTTAGTTACCTCTTCTCTGCAAGCCACACTCTCCAGCCCTCTCCACTAGCAGGACCTGGTTCCAGGCCCCTCGCCTGGCCTGGCTGCCCCATTCTTAGTATTGACAACAAACAAGTTACCCTTGAAAGAAACAGTCATCATAAAACAGCCTATGAAAGTACAGGGCAAGGAAAGGCAGTTTTCTTAATGCAGTAAACAAATTATTAACACAACCATTAACATAAACACAGAGCCGTAGGACACCAGACCCAAGTGTAAGTTATCTCTTGGGACGTCTCTACCGTCTCTACCGTCACAAGAATCCTTAACACCTGTGTGTAGAGTTCCATTTTTCAGTGCATGGTAACAAACCTCCTGGCGTTTCACCTTTACAACTCCATTAGGTGAGGAGAACAAGTACCTAATTGTACAGATAAGAAGACTGCAACTAGTGCATATGGGAATCCCCTATATTTTTTATGTAACATTTATGTAACCTACATATCTTTTTAAAAATAAAAACTTAATAAAAGTAAATAAATAAATTAGTTTATTAAATAAGTAAATAAAACAAATACCATACAAAAAAAAAAAAAGAAGAAGCAGCCTGCAGCTTAGAGATGGGTGCATGTGCCTGGAGCCTCAGGGTGAATAGTGATGATAATACCCACCCCGTGGAGTTGTTGTAAGGATCAGATGAGATAATGCAGGGGCAGCATTCAACAAATGCCAGCTCCTACAACTGCCAGGTCAATGGGAAGCTCAAGGTCACATAGCTGGGAAGTGACAGAGCCAGGAATGGAATCAGGCTTTTCCATGCCAAGGCCATGCTTTTTGTACTTTCCTCCACTGCCAGGCCCAACACTGGGGGCCCAGGCAGAAAGGGAAGTACCAAGCATGGGTCAGGCCTTCAAGGAGCTTCTAATATTTTGTAGCGGGCATGTCTAAATCACATGAAACAATAAAACACTTATTCCTACAAAGAAACTATGGCAACAGTAATAAAAAACGGCTTCGTAGTCCTAACAGTACATATACAATGCTTTTGTCTAGCAGCTATGGTTAAAATATCTTTTTATGCATGCCTTCCAAAGCTTAGGGACTACATGCTTCATCCCTTGTTCAAAGTGAGTTGAGTATGGGGAGGATCAGATGTGAAAAAAAGTCCCTTTCCATCTCGACTTGAGAAAATATTTTGTGTGGGCAATCTAAACTGCAGGAAGTTGGAGCTATTTTTGGAAGCTTTTCTTTAACTTCCAGAGAGTGGCATTTTTAGTCACACACTTTATTATTTTTTAAGGCATGGAAAATTAGCTTCAGTTGAGTTTAAGGCTGCTTCTATCTTAAAAAAAAAAAAATTCCTCAGTTAGATTAATTAACTTAAACCACAGCATATGGGTTGTGACAGTTGGTAACACAAGCAAAAAGACACGGTGAGGACGGCGAGCACTTCACAGGCAGAGACAGAAAGCTCTCCATGAAGACAGACGTGCAAGCGTGAGCACAGGCACACCCAGGTCAGGGCGTGATTCCGTGCCCTGTGCATTCTGTTCCATAACAATCGCACCCAGGATCATCCACCCCAGCAAAAGTGTTTCTTTACAGCCCCTGGGCCTATTTATAAAGCTAGAAAAAGATTGAAAACTCTGTGTTGTAGAATGTTGATGCATCGTTGCTACCTAGGAGGGTATTTTATTGTTTTATTAATGAATGCTTGAGAGAGTCACATTCTGAAAGGCACTTACTGTGTCAAGTGTTTTCATATTCCCAAAACATATCCCTTTCTAGATGATAGATTGGTAACGCTCAACTAAGGGTGGCTCTTATCAAAACGATGACGTAGGAGAAGTTTGTCTTAAGAAACACTCCACCTTCCCTTTCTGCACGTCTAGGATCCTGGAGGAGGAGTGGGAGCCCCACTTACCAAGCACCTTCAATGAGGCAGAATGTGTGCAGAGCCTGGTTTACATTATCTGTTCCAATCCTTGAGCCACCTTACAACATGCGTATTAATATCCTCAGTTCTGTGGATGAGTAAATCAAGTCACAAAGCGTTTAAGTGATATGTCTAAAGTCAAGCAACTGATCAGTGACTATGGGTGATTCCTTCACTTCAGTGCCCATCCTGGGTTTCTCGCCCAGAGCGGGGCTCCCCTGACATCAAGCACCCCCACTAGGACCCACACTCTGGACTAGTGCATACCAAGCTCCTAAGGACATGCCACTGCTTGAGTTAATCTGCTTAGAAGGATTCCTTTTCTAAAGGAGACCTGGCAGTTACCACTTGAACCCAAACCAGTGGTTCTAGAAGAAGAATCTGAGACAGGGCGGCAGATCTTCAGAATGCCAGGATTCCTTAACTACTATCTAGTCAACCTCCTCTCCCTTCAATATACAGATTTGGAATAGCAAACACCCAGAGAGGGGACATGGCTTTTCAAAAATCACTTAGCAAATCAGGTGCAGGGCACAGAAGCAAGCCAGGATTCCTGACTTTCAGTCCAGGGCTTCTATTTGGCATCAGCCACAAATGTTCAAACATAAGGTAAAAAATGCATTCTAGGGCTAAACATGAATTATTTCCATGTTATTAATTCATATAGATGATTATGAGTGCAGGTTAGACTGCATGGGCTTGAGCCCTCCTGCATCTCTCAGGAATAGCATGACCTAGACAGGTCACCTGCTCTTCGCCTTGGCGAAATCATTTCCCTTTTAAAGGCTGCATTGCAAATATACCTTGTATATTTACAATTCAGGCTCACCGAAACCTCCTCAAACTCCCCTGCCACCCCCTCACTTGGGAACACCTAGATGTTCTTTGAACATGCTCTTCCTTCCATGTGTGTAGGCTCTTTCTTTAACGTGGAACACCTGGTCCATTCCCCAGAGGACACCTACACCTATTGAGATCCAGTTCAAATGTGAACTCCTCGGCAAGCCCTCCCAGATCCCCTCCACCCTCCCTTCCCTGGGCTCCTGCTAAACTTTCTATCTCCATTAAACACTCACCACACTGAATCATTATCATTTATTTTCTTATCCTTCTTTTCTGCTAGACTGAGTTCCAGGAGGCAGGGGCCTCATTCATTTGGTTTCTGGTACATGGCCTGTATAGCACTCAGTAGGTGCTTAAAGAATAACAAGTAGTTGAATAAATTCATAGAGAGTGGATGAGAAAATGAGACCTCACTGAATGTCAAAATTGGTCTAAATAAAGAGATTTGCAATATATATGCCTATCTGCAAATGATTATGTAAGTGGTTTTTAAAAGAGTGCAGTGAGTACTTGCAAATGACAAAGCTCTCAAGTTCCCACTTATGTCTGTTAAAAATATTCATCACTGGAGAGAGAGACATCATCCCAAATTTAATTGGGTTCTGCAGGACCTGCACACACAAGGCATTTTGAGCTCTCTCAGAATCCTGTAGATTTCCCTCACACAATTCTGTGGACTGGGCCTGAATAGTAGATGCTCAATAAATGCTGATTTGATTTGCAGTGGATTTGAAAGCAAAGTACAACTCATATCTTAGACTAATTGAACTCAATGACTGATCGTACTTAATATAATAGCTCTAAGGCTAAAGAAAATCAATGAGTAGACTCTGAAAGGCAGCCAAATGTTCACTCCCCTGCCTTGTTCCACAGTCAGTGCTGACCTGCTTCTTGATCATTTCCAGTTTCTGTGCATCTCCAACTTCACTGTGCCCCCAGAATGGGGGGAGGAAGGGCACTTAGCAAGTGGTGCTCCCTGGGGTGCCTGCACTACATTTGGCGTTTGTGTTGAATTTGGTGTAATGAAGGACCATGAAGTGTGGAAGTTGAATTGCACTGTTAAAAATGTCCCATTTTCCCTTAAACCTCCCCTCTCTGATAGTTTAAGTGGCATTTCTGAAGGGAGGTAGAAGAGTGGGCTGGAATGTTCCAGCATCCTTTCATCTCAGATTGTGGGATTATATTTTAAAGAGAGCCTCAGAAACTTCTCTGTTTTTACTAAAAGGAGATCTTAGAAAAAATAAAATAAAACAACAAAACCTTTGGCAGCAGACTTGGGAGATGTCCACTTAACACCGCTATCCTCGTCGACGAAACATGAATCGTTCAAAGCATGCATTGTGATCTAATTTATTTAGGGATAAGAAAAAA
This sequence comes from Tolypeutes matacus, assembly GCA_026826555.1. Lineage (NCBI taxonomy): Eukaryota > Metazoa > Chordata > Mammalia > Cingulata > Chlamyphoridae > Tolypeutes > Tolypeutes matacus. The sequence continues at coordinate 8,189,783 of JAKSZT010018658.1, read as the reverse complement.
CAGTGCACCTTGGAGAATAAAGCATTAACTAAAAATCAAGCCGAAGCGCCCCGGAAAACCGAAGAAGCCAAGAGGCAGCCAATGAACCCGGCGGCTGGGATTCGCCTGTTTCCTTCGGTGACTTCGAGCTAAGCATCCCACAAGCAGGACGAACCCAGCCCAGGGCGTTCGGGTCCATTTCACTTTTCAAACTTGAAGTTATTTTTAGATGACCCGAGTCCGCTAATCCCCAGCAGGACAATTCACAATCCGTTGCGCCTCAGGGCACCTCTCCGCCCCCTCCTCCCGCCGTCCGCAGTACTTTCCGTTAAGCACCAGGAAAGGGGTCCCTCCGTTTTCTCTTTTACTCCCGGCTTCTAGCCCGCCTCCCCTAAATCCCTCTCCAAGCCTCAGTCCCGGGGACCACGCGGCGTCATTCTCGCTCCTTCACTTAAGCACCTGCTGCTGCTCCTGAAGCAGGCGAGCCCTTCTGTTACTCCGAATGAGGGAAGGAGCTCCTTGAGACCCGCGCCCGCTAAAGGGGTTCAAGGAAGACCTCTGTCCCCACAGCTCCTGCGGAGACTAACGATTGACCCCCTCCGCCCCCTACTCAGACCCCAAACCTGGCCGCTCTTCCCAGCCCCCTGCCACTCTCCTCGGGCACCGCCAGGGCACGGCCCGCAGTCCGGGCAGGACAGGGTTCACGGGCGAGCGGAACCCGAGCGATTACATAACCGACCTGCTGGGCTTCCGCGATGTGCGGGCGGAGGTGGCGGCTCGGACAGTCGGCTGGGGCCCGCGATTGCCGGCTGGCGCAGCCCGCTCACCTGCCCGCCGGTGCGAGCGCGCGTGGGGACGCGCGCGGTGCCCGCCGGCCTGGGTGTGGGGGCGGGGCGCGGCGCACCGTGCCTTGGGGTCTCTGGGTCCGTGAGGCCGTCGGTCTCTGCCTCCAGCCCGCTTCTCCTCGCAATCTCGGCCGCCGTCACCCGGGACAAAGCGGCTCCGGGGAGGGGCCGAGCCAGCGGCTCTCACAGGAGCCAGAAGAGATGGGCGCGCCCCCAGCTCCGACTCATCGGGCCAACCTCCAATCAGACCCCGGGAAACCGAAAGCCCCTGTTTGGTCTCCTCTCATCTCCCCCTCCCGACCCGACGCCCTCTGGGGCCCCCCAACCAACTCCTCTAAGAGCTCCCACCCTGCCTTCAGCCACACACGCTCTCCTTTCCACTCCAGTGCCCGGGAGGAAATGGAGACCCTCTGGGGACCCAGAGCTTGTTCGCAATGGTCCGAGATTTAGCAGGGAGAGGGCTCCTCGGGGTCCATGGCCCGGGCAAGGGTCTCCTTGGGGGTTAGGTGGGGAGGGGGCTGATTCAGAAGCCAAGGTGGCTTGGGCTGCTATAGCCCAGAAGAAACTGGCTGAGAGGCAAACCGGGAGTGGAGGGTACTGGGAGAGAGACTCTTCTTACAAGGTGACTGAGACCCGGACTCCTGCTAACGGAGGAAGGGTTGGGAAGACTGGCGAGTCCTTCTGGGCTTCTACGCTGGGTGGGCACTGGCGCCCTCTGGCTGGAGCCCCGAGCCCGACCCAGCCCTCGCGGCTGAAGGTGCCCTGCGCGCGCTTCACAGCCTCACCGGGATTCGCAGCCATAAGACCTGGTGACAGACTGGCTTGGGCTTCAAGGACTCCTATTGTGTGAGAGCCCATGACACAAGGAGTGGGAGACTGGTATCTTACAGCAAATGGTTCAAGGTGAAACAGAACCTAAGGCATAGCTGTTGCTAAACAAAGTTACCATCAGTGATAGTCCGTTTTACAAAATAAAGCAATTCAGAAGGGTAGGAAGCATTTGCCTTTGGGATGGCACCTATATGGACAGGACAGAGTCTCGTGGCAAGAGAATGTCAATAACTGGAAAGATCATAATAGAGAAAGTGGGGGAAGTTGAAGGAAGGAAGTAGACCCAGCTTGAGGGAGTGAATTAACAGATTTAAATAGTTTTTGTATTGCCATCTTTCTAACTGCTACATAAATTGGCCTTTTTCTTTTTGCTTTTTATTGCCTTTCTCTTTCCTGATAGCAATATTAAAATTACATTGAAGCAATCCATAAACTTCAGAATTTATTTCTCTTTCCTCACCCAGGTACCACATTGTTTTTTCTAAGGCTGACATGTTTTTTCCTAAGGTTGACACTTTTTTTTTTAATGCAAAAGATAGATCTTGGCTCTTCTGATTAGTTTGCATTAATATAAATGATCACAGAGTTTTAGAGTTGAAAATGACCTTAAATATTTCTTGGTCCAGACTTCTAATTAGATGCATAAATCCATAAATATCTGTTGATTTAGATGAATTACTTTTTGGAATAGAATTGTCTGAAAGAGCATCCTATATTTAGCCAAAACTTGGCTCCCTAGAATTTTCCTTTGTGGATTCTAGCTAACTTTTTGAAACCATAGAGACCAAATCCAATTCCTCTCCCAAATGACTGTCTTTCAAATATGCTAAGATAGTATCATCTGTCACCCACTCCCAGCCCCCTTTCCCAGTATAAACATCCCCAATTTTTAAAGCAAAATCTCACTTTTGCTTAAGATTCTAGATTCCTAGAATCTTCACCAACCTGGTGATTTTTATCATAATAGGACCTATTTTCTAAATACACTTTTTCAAATATTTTTTCTGGTTATAGAAGTAATATGTTATTTGCAGAAATTTTGAGAAGTTGGAAAAATAAAGAGTTATTGTGAGGGTTAAATGAGGTAATATATGTATAGCACTTAGCACAATGCTTCACATAAGAGCAACATTCAATACATGTTAGCTGTTACCAAAAGGAACATGGCCATTTTTCTACCATCCAAATATACCTAGTTTTTACTTTTCAAGATGTTTTCCATGAGTTCTTCTAGCCTCCTATTCCTCCTTTGACTGTTAAGGAATATTCTGCATTTGTTAGCTGGTGCAAAGAATGGAAGATAATAAATGAGATGGAGAATGGAGAAGGACCCAACCAGCCTCACTTGGTTTACGTTGGAAAAGGCAAAATGTTGTTGGAAAAGTAGGCCATATATTCATTAGGGGCAAGGAGAAAACAGAGAGAGGAAAATAACCTGTGAGGGCAGGGTTTGGAGAGTGGACTTTGAAGAGTGGAAGGAGCTAGGCTAAGGGGTAGCTGATGTTAAAGTTGATGGTATAAAGGCTTAGACATATTATTGTTTGCTAACATTTATTGAACACTTAATATGTGCCCGGCTCCATGACAAGCACTTTTTGTACATGAATTCAGATAACCCTCATGGCAGCCCTATTAAGTAGATGCTGTCATTATCCCTAATATATAGATGAGAAAACACAGTAAGATTAAATGACTTGCCCAAGTTAGCAAGTGGAAGAGCTGAATGCAAATCCAGGCTATATGATTTTGGAATCCCCACTAGACTAGCATGGTAGCAAGTTATGAATGTAAATTACTTTTGACATTTTGAAGGGTAATATAGATTTAAATTCCTTTTCAATTATTTTAATATTAGATTAATGTTTTGTTGCTGCTGCTGTAGCTTGTGTCGTTTTGCTGAGGCTGTCTCCCAAGGCAACTTGACTTTATATGGGTTACACAGATCTTTAATTATCTATAGCTAGCTAGCTTATTTTTAATGAAATTGGATTAGTATATGGATAGTGTTTGATAACTAATTTTATGAGTTAATCTTTTTCATGTATGTCAACATTATTTTTTCAAATTTTTAAATTAAGGGGAAAGTCAATTAATATAAAAGTCACCGTTTTAACAATTTAAAGTGAAAAATTTAGTGGATTTTGATACATTCACAGTGTTGTGCAACCACCACCACTATCTAATTCCAGAATATTTTCAGCACCCTAAAAAGAAACCCCATACTCATTGTGGTGGCTTGGAGCTATGTGCCCCAGAAAAACATGTTCTTAAGCCTAATACATTTCTGTGGGTGTGAACCCTTGTAAAATAGGATCTTTGGATGAGGTTTTTCAGTTCAGGTCTAACCCAAATGAATCAAGATTGGTCCTAAGCCTTTTCCTGAATACCCTATAGGGAAGGCCACAGAAAGAGAGAGAAGGCCAGGGGAAGAAAACAGAAGAAATGGAACCCAGAAACCTGGAGAGGCTACCATGTGACAGAAAAGCCAGGGACCAAGGATCACCAGCATCCAGCCCCAGAAGACCACAGTCTTCGGGAGAAAGCATCACTTTGATACCTTCTCTTGGACTTCTCCTAGCCTCATTACTGTGAGCCAATAAATTCCCATTTTTCAAGCCAACCCATTGCATTGTATTTGTTTTAGCAGCCAGGAAATTGAAACACCCATTAAGCAATCCCTTCCCATTGCCCCCTCTTCCAGCCCCTAGTATCACTAATTTACTTTCTTTCTCTGTGCCCATTCTGGACATTTTATAAAAATGGAACAATACAACATGTGACATTTTTTGTCTGGCTTCTTCCATTTAGCATAATGTTTTCAAGGTTCATCCATGTTATAGCATGTATCAGCACTTCATTCCTTTTAATGGCTGAATAATACCCCTTTTATGAATATACTAGATTTTATTTATCCATTTATCAGTTGATGGACATTTGGGTTTTGTTTCCACTTTTGGGCTATTATGAATAATGCTGCTATGACATTGTATACAAATACATTTTGAACACCTGTTTTCAATTGTCTTTGCTATTTTCCTAGGAGTGGAATTGCTGGATGTGATAATTCTATGTTTAACATTTGTTGAACCACCAAACTGTTTTCCACACTGGCTGCACCATTTTACATTCCCACAGGGGATGTATGAGGGTTCCAATATACCCACATCCTTGCCAATACTTGCTATCTTCTTTTCTTTTCTTTTTTTAATTTAAATAAGCCATCCTAGTGGGTATAAAGTAGTATTTGATTGTGATCTTTATTTGGATTTTCCTAATTTCTAATGGTGTTGAGCATCTTTTCATGTGCTTATCGGCCATTTATATATCTCCTTTGGAGAAATGTCTATTCAAGTTGTTTGTTCATTTGTAAATTGAGTTATCTTTTTGTTGTTGAGTTGTAAGAGTTCTTTATCTCTTCCGAATACTGGACCCTTATCAGTTATAGGATTTGCAAAAATTTTCTCCCATTTTGTGGATTGTCCTTTCTCTTGATAATGTTCTCATTATCAAGCACAAAGTTTTTTTATTTTTATTTTGATGAAGTCTAATTTATCTATATTTGTTGCTTGTGCTTTTAGGCCTATTAACATTATTTTTATAGCTGTACTTTTTATTTTAAAAGAAGTTCAGACCTATAGAAAAGTTACAAAAATCTTTTTTTAAAAAACCACTTTTATATGCTTTGCCAGAGATAATCCAAGAGAAGATATTGTGTCTTGCCCAGTTGTCCTGTCTCTTTAAACTCCATGACTTTGATATTTTTGAAAAGTACAGGCCAGTCATTTTGTCCAGTGCCCCTTCCATTTGCATTTGTCCGATGTTTCCTCATGATTAAACAGAAGTTATAGGTTTTGAGCCAGTATATCACAAAAATGAAGCTGTGCTCCTATTGCATTCTACTGTGCAGCACATGCTGATGATTTATCCCAACACAGGTTGTGTTTATATTGAGCATTCAATTCAGATGATGTCTGCAAGATTCACTGTAAAGTTAACTTTCCCTCTCTGATTTAAAGTATTTTTGTAAAACCATGCAAAATCTCATTCTTCATTCTTCTTTCACCACTATTTTTAGCATTGATTAATGTTTTTCTACTTCTATTATTTCTTCTACATTTAGTAGTTACATCGACTGCAAGAAAGGGCTTTTTCTTCTCCTCAGTTGTTTTATTTATTTATATCAATGGGTATTCACAGATTCCAATTTTGTTCAGTGGGTTATAATCTTTAATATTATTATCTATTTTGACACTCATCATCCCAGGTTTGGCCAGTGGAAGCCCCTTCAAGCTGGCTTCTGTATCCTTTGACATGTTCCCCCAATCTTTGAGTGTTTTCTTACTTTCTGGTACAAGATGATATTCCAGGCTCATCTTATTCTTTGCCAGCCCTAGCCTTGGAATCAAACACTTTTTCCAGATGCTTTGTTTTTTGAAGTTTTATTTTATTTTATATTAGATAATGGTATTAGAAACCAAGATCTGGTGCTGGGTGTAGCTCAATCCTGCTTGGATGCTACTACTCCAAGGCCCTCTCAGTGGAAGGGCTGGGAAATATATGTGTATATATTTGTATATATTAAACAAATTTATATCTTGTTTACTTTTAAAAAAAACAATTTATTGATGTATATCATTCATACATGAATATACATAAACTATAAGTGTTCAGTAAACATTGTGAACTTACAAAGCAAACATGCATAACATCATGCAGGGCTCCCACACATCACCCCACCGCAAATACTTTGCATTGTAGTGAAACATTTGTTAACAAATTATGAAAGAGCATGGACAAAGTATTACTACTAACTATAGTCCATATCTTACTCCCCTATACTTTTTTTTTTTAAGGATTTATTTACTTTTATCCATTTTTATACCCCCCCCCCCATTTTTGCTGTTTTTGTGTCCATTCTCTGTGTCCATTTCAAGCCCTCTCTTCTCATCCTTCTCCTCCTGTCTTCACTGGAATTCGATCCTCGGAACCTCCAATGTGGGAGAGAAGCATCCTACCACCTGTGCCACCTTAGTTCCTGGTTTTTCATCTCATCTTGGCTCGCTCTCCCTTGTGTCACTCTCCTATTACGTCATCATCTTGCTGCATGGCTTGCAGAGCCTGGTGGCTCACCTGCACACAGGGCCTGACAGCACACCCACACACGGGGCCTGGGGGTCTGCGTGGCTTCTATATTTTTCTTTTTTTTAATTTTTACTGGGAGGTCCTGGGGATTGAACCCAGGTCCCTCCATATGGGAGACAGATGTCCAACCATTTGAGCCACATCTGTCCCCCTGCTATGTCTCCTAAGGTTGACCAAAGATACCTAGAGTTACAGTCTTTTCCCATACGGGATGGTCATATAATAAATCAGGCTTAGTTTATCACCAGCATTCTAAAAACCAGACCTAGGGAGAAAAACTAGGTCTGGGGACACATGCATGGTTTCTAATATAGCGAATGTTTAGCCTACCCTGATTATCACAATATCAGGACAGAGAGAATATTTGCATTCTTGTTTACTTTTTATCTATATCTATATATTGAGATCCATCTGTTTATACCAGTCCTACAATTCCACTCCAATACCATAGGGCTTATTCTAGTTTTGCCACTTCCCAAATATATATCTCCTTTCTCTGGCAATGAGAAATGTGGCTCCCATTATCCTCAATATGTTTATTTTTTCAGTATTCTTCTGGGCCATTGTCCTGCTCAGGTTCCCTCTTTCTATAAGCCTCAACTCCTGCTGGACCACCCCCACTCAGATGCCTCCTCTCAAAGGACCAACCCCTGCCAAGCTGTCTTCATGCAAGAAAAGAAAGAAGGAAAGAAGTAGACTTTTAAGTAAAGATTTGAATACAAATGTCCATATGTAGTCTGATCAGAGCAGGAATAAATGGGTCAATCATATCCATTGTCCTGAACACTATTTATTAATTCCATTTGGAATCAGTATGGTTATTTTGCTGTCAACTCCTTTTTTTGACTCATGTTGAATTCTGTCAACTATAATCCTTCAATGTTTTTCATATATTTTACTACTAAACGAGGTACCTCTCCCAGAACTCACATCATATTCTCTAACTGTACAGTAGAATTTTTGTACAAAATCCTCTTCCTCTTCTTAGAATGATCCCATGATTCCACTAGCCAGTCATTACAGAGCTTAATTTTGTTTCCAGTATGTTTAATATCTGTTATCCCATCTAGATTCGTGTTATTGACAAACTTTCTAAGTATGCTATCTACATCCTTATCCAAATCATTGATTAGAGTTGATGAGGTTAGAGCCTACAGACCACCACTCGGGACTTCCATCGATGTCAGTGATTGCCAAAGGGGGGGTTGGGGCTATGCTTACTTTGGGGCACAGGGATGAATCAGAAACTCTGTGGGCTTTTCCACAATATATATGCCCATCTGTGATTCTGATATATCCCCAGGAAATCCATGCTTCTCTTCCTTTGCCCTACCACCCTGAGATGAGACTCATTGCTCTTGTAATTGAACATTATTAATATGAACAAATCTTAGTTCTATGGGGTAAAATGATAGGTCTATGGGGTATAGATGGGGTATAGAGCTACAGGGTAAAATAGGTTGAGAATCATCACTCTGTTAAAACAGAACTCTTTAGGGAAGCAGATATGGCTCAAGTGATTGGGCTCCCATCTACCATATGGGAGATCCAGGGTTCAATTCCCAGGGCCTCCTGGTGAAAAGCAAGCTGGCCCACGCAGGAGTGCTGGCCCGTGCAGGAAATCTGGTGCAGCAAGATGACACAACAAAAAGAGACACAGAAGAGAGAAAATGAGAGACACAGCAAATCAGGGAGCTGAGGTGGCACAAGAGATTGAGTGGCCTCTCTCCACTCTGGAAGGTCCCAGGATTGGTTCCTGGTGCTGCCTAAACAGAAGACAAGCAGACACAGAAGAACATGCAGAGAGCAGACAGTGAGCACAAAACAGTGAGGGGCGGGGGGAGAAATAAATAAATAATTTTGGAAAAAAAAAACAGAACTCTTTGGCTATATACTATTCAAAACAACAGAAAATAATCTGAGAGCATATGTGTTTGTCCTCATGTGGTAAACGTTCATTTATTCATTCAACAAATGTTTATTGAGTATCCACTCTGTGGTGGATACGTCTGTAGATGCCAGGAATACAGCAGTAAATAAGATAAAGTCTCTGCTCTCATGGAACTTATAGCCTTGAGTGTTTCTCAGAGGTTTTCCTACCTCATTATTCTTGACTTAGAGGGAAATTTAACTTAACAAGTTTACATTTTTTTAAGAGTCAGTTGTAACCTGCAAAGTTTTCATATTTTCCAAAGATACACTAGATTCTTCAAAGAGAGGACTTCAGACTATTTGCTTCCTCACCATGACAGATTATAGACATTTGGATTTATAAGGAAATTTGCAAATTATTGACCACTATGACTAGAAACAGCATCAACAAAAACATTAAATACTATTTTTGAGTGGTTACCAAGTGCTGATCCTTGTTCTCTGCACTTTGTATATATAAAATAATGTCACCTCATTATACCCTATGAGGTAGGTACAATTATAATAATTTCCATTTTACAGATGAAGCACTAAAAGAGTTAGTAACTTGCTCAACCCTGGTAAATTGAGCCAGAATAGAATTTAGGGAGCCTTGTTCAGGACCTTGGGTTTGAGACCTTGGGGTCCCTTTTCAGTAGAAAAATATTCTATGACCACGAAAATGAGTTAGGCCTTGTCCTTGGTGGTCCTGTAGCACTTTTTGATATATCCTTGTATAATGCTTGCCATATTGTATTATTTGCAAACCACTTGAGGGGTAGGACTAGCAACTTATCCTATTATCCAGCATGGAGTAAGCTTTCAATTCATAAAACACCAAATCAGAGAATTTGGACTTATAGATCATGATTTCCCAGAGGTTAAAGTGATGGTTTGTGAAAACCTCAGGCTGAAATTAAAAGCTTATAAGTTTCAATCAAGTAACTGTTCTTTTTCCTGCATCAAACCATCCCTCAGTCCTCCTGATGCCACATTTATTGCTAAGTACATTGTACAAATAAGTACATTTATTACTAAATAACTACAATATAGCATATCCAAATTTCAGGATATCCCTTAATTATAAAACTGTGTGATAAAAATGCATGTTTCTTTACAAAACAGTCTGAGCTTTACAGTGGAAAACTATATTGAGCTCCCCACTTGTTTTTTTTTTAAGTAAAGTTTTATTGGAACACAGCCACACTTATTCATTTATGTATTGTCTATGACTACTTGTCTTATAACAACAAAATTGAGTAGTTGCAACAGAGACCTTGATGCTTAAAAAGCTGAAAATATTTACTATAACAAAATATTGGCTGAGCTCTGTTTTAAGGGAAAAAAAATCAAATGACCATGGCTGTATTAGAAGCTATGAAGACTTCCATGTGAATAAAGCACAGAGTTGCATGGGTAGTAGTCAGGAAAGATTGACTGGGTAAGTTGCAGTGAGTATATTTGAAAAAGAGTAACCTTAGAATAAGATTTATAAAAAATTATGGCATATTCCAACCATCTCAAATCAGTGGAATTATTCTCTCTCCAGGCCCACCTACATAATCTGGGCTACCCAGTTGGCTAAATGAAAATATGGGATTCCTTCCTTGTTCGAAAATTATTAAGAATTTCAAGACGATGGTAGCAGAGCGTTAAACCAAGCTTGCAGCCCTTCTGCAAGGGTCACATGACCATATCTCCATCTCTATCTCTGTCTCTCTCTGTATCCTGCACTCACAAATATTCTACAACTGAAGAGCAATGTAAAGGCTGTTAATTGCCAATTTAGACTTGGGTTTTCTCTCTGTAAACTCTATCTACCTGAGAATATTTTTTCTCCACATCACGTGATTTCTCCATACCCAAAACCTCCTCACCCTTCAATTTTTTTTTTTTTTTTTTTTTTACCAGGAGGTCCCGGACTTCGAACCCAGGTCCCTCCATATGGGAGATGGATGCCCAACCATTTGCATCACATCTGCCCCCCCTTCAATTTTGATGAAGCAGCATGAGCGGTTTTCCTCAATATAGTCCTCTCCTCTTTGTTTTGACATGACACATCTGTATTATTGTTCAGATGGCAAAAGAAAACTGCCTGTCTCTGATTTCTCTTTTTCCATTCATGTCATGCCCAAAATAGTTCAGTCTACCTTCACCCCAGCCCCACTTTCACTGTGCTAGGATGAAAGCTACTCTGGACCATAGTGGGTCTTATTGGCATTGGAGTGTCTGGAATGTGTTACGGTTGTACACTTAAAATGTTGGTAGAAGTACATGCACAGGAACAGCCACAGGGCTTCTAAATTCTTTGTCTCCTTCACAGAAACAAGAAGGCACAAGAGGCTACAATATGTGAATTATCTGTTAAACTTGGTTTATCCAAAGGGAAAAAAAAATCACACACACAAGTATGGGCGGATTGTATTTTGTGTGTTTTTTTAATACTCTTTTTAATAGTCCATGGAGTGGAAAATGTGTTTATAAATAAGCTTTTTGTGGTTCATAGTGTGGAAATATTCATAGATAGATAAGTACGACATTATACACCTTCCAATACATTTTTTTTAAGTCTGCAAATAAAGGAAAGATGCATTTGGGTGAGGCAGATGGGGATCAGGAGTAAGAGTATGCAGATGCCATGAGGTCTACCCGAAGTACACAGCTCCGCAGGTGTCACGGTGAGGTAGGGCCCTCACGAACGTCCACCACGGGGGTCTGGAACTCTGAGCATCCACTAGGATACCTGTGACTCATTGGTGTGGGATGATTTTCCAAAGAAGGAGCACCCATTTATTGGGACCATCAAAATTCACCAGAGTTTGGCAAGGTGATGGGCTGCTCTGATAAATTAACTTGAGCCAAACTAATGGCTGATAATGGGCTTTTTGGCGACTCACAGATAACATCTCTCCTCAAATGGGTCATGCCCTTCAGACCTTCAGAGTCTGGCTGCTGCATTCCATCCTGTCTCTCCACCAGCCCAGCAGCTCTCCCTGTTTCTGGAGCATGCTCTCTGCTTTCAGTCTTCTATGCCACGCAAGCACTGGCAGTTCCCTCTGCCTGGGTCCCTTTGGTTGATAGTCTCAAAGACCATTTTAAAGTAAGGATAGCAACAAATGTTGCTTACTAGGTTCTAAGCCAATGATTCCCCAAAAGTGGTGCTAGAACAAGCAGCATTAGTATTGCCTATGAATTTGTTAAAAATGGGAATTCTCGGGCCCACCCCAGCCCTACTGAATCAGAAGCTCTAGGGTGGGGCCCAGCCATCTGGGAGATTGTGATACACACTAAAACTTGAGATCATTTTTCTAAGCACATCAACTACTTTGGCTCATTTAATCCTCTCGGCAGCCCCTGAGATGGATGCTATTATTGCGCCCAGATGAGAAATCTGAGGCACAAAGGTGCTAAGTAACTTGGTAGAGGTCCTAAGCTGGTAAATTGTGGAGCTGGGCTTTGAACCCAGACAGTCGGGATGGAGAACGTAGGTACTCTACCACTCGATAGTGTTGCCTCTGGAATAAATGCTTCCTTGAAGCCTTTCGTGATTCCTGCCCTAAAACCTCACCCGCCATTATCAGTAGCTCCCATAGCACGTTCTTCTCCTGTGATGCTTGTGTCTTTCTTGTCTTTCTATCCCCACTACCCACGACCTATATTGCAGTTAGCAAACATTGATATACAGTGAAAGAATGAATAATTGAATGAACTGATCAATAAATCAGTAAATGTCTTGACTCAGAAGTTACTTGACCAGAATTTTCTGGAGGGGTTTAGAAAAATACAGGTTCTAGAATCCTATCCCTCACCTACTCCTCCAGACTCCCCAGGAGTGGGGTCTAGGAATCTGTATTTTTAAAAAGTGAAAACAGGTTTTTAAAAAGTTGGGTCTTACATAGTGATTCTGTGCACACTGGGACCCCTACCTTAATTGGCACTGACAATCTCAGAGAGCATGATAAGGCCAAGTTGAAGGCATGAATGGGAAAAGAAGCTCTTTTGACCTTTAAATCCTACTCCGTGGGGAGCTGCTTACCTTGTGGCCAAGGCTTCCTGGAAGGAGGATTAAGAATCTTTTAGATTCTGGACACATTTTATGATATTCCTTGAAAAAGATCAAAATAAGTATCATCTGCCTTTGGTTCTACCGAGCTTCATATAGGAAGTTGCTTTTGTGTGTTTTTTTTTTATTCCCCTGAACAGGCAGCCCTCAGCATACAAATGGGTCATATTCCAAAAACGCATTTGTAAGCTGAGTTGCTTGGAACTCAGAAAACACTTTCCCACAGACATAATATTAGAAAAGAGGGTTTCATTCCTCTGCCAAAACACAAAACTCAATTTAGAACACTATGTCTCTGAAATAGTTTGGAAGGGCTACACGGATGTCCATGAGAAATGTAACTGGGCCTCACCTTGGAACTGGGAATTATGGGAGCACAGTGACTTCTGGTAAGACTGGGATGTGGAGGCATCGGGACATGCCTTGATTCTCTGTTCTCCCTCCCCCAACACACACACAGATCACCCACACCGCACAATTGGCGGCCACTGGTCACATGAGAGAAAGGGAAAGTCGCCACTCAAGGAAGACTCCTTGAGTTCCAATAAAACCTTTATCCCCTTCACTTGTGCAGGCAGGAGCTGTCCCAGACCTTTAGCTCAGTTTCACAGGCCAGATATAGATAATTAGGAGTGCTTGTACCTGAACCTCTGATATCCTCAACCTGTAGTTTCAACTTCGGGTAACTGCCACCACCTTTCAGAATAAACCTCTAATAATATTTTGGGAGCAGACATGGAATAAGTGCTATTCATAAAACTGCTGCTGATGAAGTGGAAAAGAGATCTAATTTCCCTTTTTTCCTTTGGTTATTCATTAATTACCAACCAGGAGAAGAATATATGCTTCTGCTTCTACTCCCTTTTTAAAAACCCAAAAGTCAAACCTAAAAAAAAAGAAAACAAAGCAAAAATTATCCCAAATAATACACCACAAAACCCCCCAAATCCCAAAATTATGTACAGCCCAAGGACAAACTCCTACCAGTTGGCTGTATAAGAATATTGGGGAATTATATGGGGTGGAGGAAAAAGGAAGTCTGGTCCTGGGACCTCTGGCATTTCAGATCTCAGAACCAATCTAAATAATAATGTTTTGTCAGCTTCCTATGGTGTCTCAAGCACTATGCTGAGCGATTTATATGCAGTATTTAATTTAACCCTTAAAACGACCTGGTGAAGTATGTGTCATTCCCACTTTGTTTGGTAAGCATCTATACTCCCATTTGTAGAATAAAATAAAGGGTTGGGGGGAGGATGGGCAAATAGCCCAGAAGAAGACAGGATTGAGTGTACTTCCATCAGCCCAGCCACTGAAACAGCCCAGTGTACTGGTAGGAACTAGAGATCTGAATTCTTGCTCTACCATGCCCTATGATTTCATGGAAGGTTCTCAGTTTCCTTACATATAAAATGTTAAACAATAGTGCTGACCTGGCAGGCTTCTTGAGTGTTTCCAGTTAGACCCTACACATAACAGATTCAGAACAATGCCTGCCGGAGGGTGGTCAATGACTGTTAGACCACATTTTTACCCAATCCAGTGGCTCCCTGTGTTTCCGCACACTAGGAAGCAGCCTACATCTGGGCAGATCATAGCCCAAGGACAAAATCAGATCTGAAAACAGTTCAATCTTATTCTTTCTCTCTAAGGTCCTTGATTCTCAATGTGTGGCCCCTGTACCAGCAGCATCGGCACCACCTGCGAGCTGGTTAGAAATGCAGCAGTTCTCAGACCCCATGAAAACCTTCTGAATCAGGATCTTCATTTTTTTAACAAGATCCCTCATGTGATTCCTGAAGACAGTACATTCGAGAAGCTCTGCTGTAAGACACACATATAGTAGCAATTCCCTCTGGCCCTCTGTGAGTGCAGGCATAGAGGCTCTTCAGCCCTTAAATTAATTTCAGGTCAAAGCAGAAATTGTAGAGTTCACAATATGCCAGGAAGGTGGGCCTCTCTGTGCCTTTCCCATGCTATTCTCATTAGTTCAGGATGTTCTTCTATTTGTGGTCAATTTACTTGGTGAAAACCATTATTCAAGACTCAACTCAAGCATCATGGAGACTCCACATCTTCCCTCCCATTTCAAGGGAGAATTCACCACTTCTATCTTTGTTTCTCCACTAAAGAACAGATCAATTCTTTTCAAACTCTTTGGAATTCATCTACAGAATTATAGACACACCAAAACATTGCCAAAATAAAAGTTTTGTCACAGAATACTCTACTTGCTGTATAGACTTATATATTTTCAACATTACTCTATTTTATTTCATGTTATAGCATGCTATCCATCATTTGTAGAATCAATTTCAAGACCACGAATGGATCATGACTGACTTGTAGATCACCATACATAGATATTTCTCCCATAGAAACTACAACACTAGATTGTGACTTAGTTTTCAAGTCTATCTCCCCTTCTAGATGTAGAGGCCATGGTTCAGTGCCTGGCACGTATAGGGGTTCATTGTTCATTGGATGAATAGTGAATAGATGAATGTATCTTGCTATGAGCTATTTCAAAACTCTGCCCCTTAACTCCTTGGTCCCAATACCTTAACTAATAGGAAAAACATGAAGTCCTGTCTATGCAACAATTTATCAGCTGCTAACCACAACTATAAACCTAGGACAATGAATCTCTATACTCCTATTTTGGTTTACCAGAGCTGCTATGTCAAATACCCCAAATGGGTTGGCTTAAACAAGAATTTATTGTCTCACAGTTTTGGAGGCTAAAAGTCCAACATCAAGGTACTGGAAGGGCTTGTTTCTCCTGGAGTCTGTAGCATTCTGGCAATTCCCTGTTACATAGCAATCTCTTTCTCCTTGTGTCTGTTCCTCTCGTTTCTGGTGGCTTCTGCTTCTTCTGACCTCTGCAATAGAATTTCCTTTGTTTATAAGGACTTCAGCCAAAAGGATTAAAGCCCATTGTAATTCAATTTGGCCTCATCTAAATAGGATCTCCAAAGATCCTACTCACAAATAAGTCCACAACTTAACTAATAATAGCTTCAAAGGTCCTACTTACAAATGGGTTTTCATTCACAGGGATGTGGATTAAGACTTAAATGTGTGTTTTGTTGGGTACGTAATTCAATCTCCAAAATCTCCCAACAGAAAATTTCAAGTAAAAGGTGGTTCTACAGGCTATTGTGTTGAATAGTAAGAAGAAGGAAAAAAATTATGAATTAGAAGAATGATGGTTTTGTTTTGTGCATTTTTGGATGGAGGGGGCAGTGAACATTCAGGGCTGATATTTTATTAATCACTCCCATTGTAAATTAAATGGAGTTTGAGTACCTATAACTGAGACACATTTAGAACATCTCACGTCAGGGAGATGCTAGCTTGCCAGTTTACCTCCATTCTTTCTTTCAATACCTTTGCTTTTCCAGCATGAGGGCTTTGGGCAGTGGTTTGTGATAGGGTAAGTGATGACCAACCACATTCATTCATCATTAATATCCCAGTTTGGACAGGATGCTCTATTTCATGAAACATGAAAAGAGCTTGAGACAAATTTTCAGAACTTTCAGTTCTAGCTTAGCACAAGTCACACAGTCCCAACCTGCTGCCCTTCTTCCATAATAAGAGGTAGATGGAAAAAATAGAAGCCATGAAAAATAAGTCTCAAAGGAATAGGAACTTTTCCAGTCTTACCTTTCACTATAAGACTAAAGTACAACAAATCAAATAATCCTTTCGTATCTTTGCAGATTATTTTCAAATATTATATTTCTAGATAACATTTGAGAGTCTGACCGCCTGAGTTTTGAGTCATGATCTTTATTAGCCAGGGTGACATAAACATGCCCCACCTTAGTTGCCTAACTGCAAAACTGAAATGCAAACGGTATCTACCTCATGAGTTTTTCTGAGGAATAATTTAGATAATACATATAAACCACTTAGAATTATCTCTGAAATATAAGAACTCAGTAAATAATTGTTCTTTCTAAGATTATTATAATATACTGAAACTGTTTATACATATATTATTCCCTTATTCTATCATATTTTGTCATTTAAAGTAATGAAAATCTTCAAAATAAAATGTTACAAAGTGCAATATGGTATCCTGGATTTGGGTCCTGGAACAGAAAAAGGACATTAGAGGAAAAATTGGTGACATCTGAATAAAATTTGCGGTTTAGTTCATGAAAATGTTCCATGTTAATTTCATAATTTTGACAAATATACCATAGTTATGTAAAATGTTAACAACAGGGAAAATTGGATGAAGCATATACAGGAGCTCTCTGTATTGTCTTTACAACTTTTCTGTAAATCTAAAATTATTCCAAGATAAAAAGGTTATTTTTCAAAATGCCACACATACTTCTTGAGCATCTAACAACTAGAGTTGTGATGGGCATAAAGGAAAGTCAAGAGAGAAGGAAAATATGGCCTTGTCTTCAATGAGCTTACAGTCTAATAGTGAAAACAGAACTGCAATAAACTTACTGTAAACTGGACAGAATGAAATAAATGTCTACACAGAAGTATAAACAAACTCTTTTCAGCATGATATTAATGGCCAGCTTCATAAATACTCTTGTTCTCCATGATTAAATGCCATGGTTAAAACATAACACTTCTCAACACGTCCTACCTCCTTGAGTGGTTTCTCTGCCTGGCTGGTTATTCAGTGGTGGAATTATCTCCATTCTCGAGGTGGAATATGATTTCTGACACATGCAGATGTAAACTTAATTTATTAATTCATTTTTTGTATAGGCTGGAGAGTGTAGGAGAAAGATCACAGACCTTGGAATCAAGCAAACTTGAGATCAAATCTAGGTTATCGCCTCCTACTAAGTTAATTGCAAGTTAATTGAGCCTCATTATCCATTCTAAAATGGGAGAGAGTATTGAACTCATGGGTAGTTACAACAATCAAATGATCAAATGAGATGATGTCATAAGGACTACAATATTATTGATATCATTAGAAATTGTCCACTAGGCCTTGGAAACCATCCTCAAATATTTATTCAGTTGGCAGGTACTTATTTAACTTGTCTAAGACCTTACTTTGGAGAACCCAGCAAATGAACCCAGCATTTGCCAAAATAGACCCCAATGGGGCAGCTGGCACAGATTAGGGGTTAATAGCACAGGCTTTGGAGTCAGCCTGGGTTTAAATCTGGCCTTTCCACTTACCAGCTTGCCAACTATGTGACACTGGGAAATTGACTTAACCTCTCAATGGGTCTGATTTCCTATGTGTAAAATGGGAATAACATTAGTATCTACCTCATAGATGACAAGTACCTACATGAAAAGTTTTTAGAACAGTGTTTGGCATATAACTAGCTCTCAGTAAATGGTAACTATTACCTTCTAGAAGGGAGTGCTCCAAAAAACCAGAGCCAGATATTCTGACTTTTGTCAAGAGATACTATAAATGCAGAATTTTATGAGAAATCTCCTACGTTTAAGTGTTGGAAACTAATTTATGTTGACCAAATAATTCACATCTTTGGACTCTTGGGTCTTTGAGCTACTAGTAATGTGCACTGTCTCACGTATATCCATCCGTCTTGTCTTCTTCTCCCTCTCTCTCAGAATAAATGGGTTCATCTTCCCTATATAACAACTGAGAATGACTTATTACCACCTAAGATTAAACTTAGATATTTTTGCCTAGCTAACTGCTTCTATTTGGCTCCTTCTCACTGTCCCTCTCTTCTACTTAGACTCACTTCTTTGCTATCCTGCAAACATCTTTCTCTTTCCACCACAGAGCCTATGTGGGTTCTTTTCCTACCCGAGCCTCACTCCCTTACCATATCTATCACTACAAACCCAGCAATTGTGACAAGAATTTTTCCAAGACACTCACTTTGTGCTGTTGATGAGTAGTTATCTAGGTAGCAGTAGCCCAGAAGAGAATAATGGCTGCCATCTTTAGATGCCTTGCTATTTCACACCCAGCCTGTGTTTATTCATTTACAGTATCTATCCAGTTCCTGTTGGCATTTAAATTTACTTCTGATCATCACCAAATATTAGCTGCAGATATTTCTGGATAGTGAGTTCATTGCCGATATTAAAAATGTTTACCTAACTGCATTTTATAAATTCCCTACAATTTAAGTTGTTTTTATAATAAGAAAAGATGTTAACCAAAACAAACAAACAAACAAACAAACAAACATCAATTCCACAGATATTGCCAGGGGAACTGCAGCTTGGCAGGAGTTGCTGTGAAAAGATCCAGGGATTTTAGTGAATTTAGACTCAGTGTGAGCTAAGATCATGACCCAGCAGATAGAAAACAAAACAAAATCAAAATCCCAACAGATCATTAGAAGTAATATCTGCAATGTGCTCTGCATGGGTCAGGCCTCATCTAGCGCATAAGTCACATTTTATTGGAGAAAATAATAAACTAGAAGATGTTTGCTTCTGGGAAACCAAGAGAGAGGAGTTTAGAAGTCAGGTCATGTGACGAACAGTTAGCAGAAAAAGAACATTTTTAGCTTGGACTTCTTTAGAAAATCCAAAGAGAGATGAGATAGTTATCTGCAGTATTTGGAAAGATGAATGAGGTCAAGACAGTATCTGCTTATTAAATGTTGATGTAGAACGAAAGGCAAGTATCAGCGGGAGTGGTGGGGAAGGAGATTCCACTTTAGCATAAAAGACGGATTTTTAAATACACATCAGTGGGCTGCCTTTTGAATTGGAAAGCTCCTTATCACCAGAAATCTTCCTGCAGACCCCGTGTGGCAGCCTGATTCACGCAGAAGTTTGGACCAGATAACCTCAATATCCCATCCTTGTCCAGGAGTTCTCTCTTCCTCTATGTTCAGGGTTGTTTGAAACCATACAAGTACAGACCACAGCAAGAGTTAATGCCAATTAACCTTCAGGAAGACATGAAGCAAAACTGCCAGCCTGTCAATAGTTAATCGGCCTCAGGGTCCCCAGAGTAATCTTCCTTTGTGAGATGGAACACAAAGTATTTTTCCAGATATCAAAATAAGTTCAAAGTATATATCTCAAAGAGTTGAAAGCAAGGACTCAGATATTTTTACACAAATGTTCATTACAGCATTATTCCCAATAGCCAAAAAGGGGAAAGCAACCCAAGTGTCCATCACAGATGAATGGATAAACAAAATGTGGTTTGTTAAACAATGGAATGTTATTCATCCATAAAAAGTAATAACTTTTTGATATATGCTACAACATAGATGAACTTTAAAGACATCATGTTGAGCAAAATATGCTAGACACAAAAAGAATTATTGTATGATCTCCTTTATATGAAATACCTAGAATATGCAAATTCACAGAGACAGATAGTAAATTATAGGTTTCTGGAGGTCCAATATTGAGAATATAATTAATACCACTGAACTGTACTCTTGGAAGTGGTTAAAATGGAAAATTTTGAGGTTACTACAATATAAAGTTTTTTTAAAAATCCCAAGGTACATCAGTCACATCTGTGTACAAGCACAGAAATGCCTTTGTCATACCTATAGGGAAGGGCTCAGAGAACTCACACTCTGATAAATTAGAGGTTATAGCATTAGTGCTGCCAGGAACATAATAGACACCAAATTTAGATAGCACTGGGTACTTGCTGAGATGCTTCAATGCTCAGAAATCTGGTTTCATTTCCTTACTCAAACTTAACCCCTAGAATCTTGTATTCTAAGGTGTTGAACCCAGTAGCCAGTAGCCTGTACTCACTCAAGCATAGACCCCAAAGGTCCTGGATGGACAATCAATGCACTCCTTAGCATAGAAGGAAAGGGCTCATATATGAGAGGTCCCTTCTCACACCCCCAGCTTGAGTAAGTAATGTGTATTTTCTGGAGAAGCACTAAACAGAAACCAAATGCTCTGAACCTTGGTGCCAAAATGATGAGAGAAGCAGTGCCAAGGCAAGTGTTTGCCACGGGGATAAAACCCTGAAGCTATAGACTCGAGGTGCCTGGGAGCCAGCTAGTAACCGAGATGAGTCAGTCAAGACTGCTGGAGGTGGCGTCTTACCTAGAGGTTATTACCTAGAGGGCCCTGATCACTAACACTCCTCCTAAATATAAAAGGCAGGAGGAGAGATGAGAGGGTAGGTAGTGCTGGGTTCAGATCCTGACTTAGCAGCTGTCGGTCCTGCTCTTCTCTTCCTGGCTCTGTGCCTAGGAGGCTCACCCTGTGGGCTGCAGCCCTTACTGGATGGCTTCTGGTTTGCAGTGGGAGGTTCTAGAAGAAGACCCGGGTGGAGGGGAGATGGGTCAAAGGATCTTACCCACACTGCCTGCTCCTTTTTGGTTTGCGTTTTGGCCATTGACACGGTCCCTCCATCACCACTGTCCCTGTCAGTCAATCTCCCTCTTGTAATCCAGTTCTTGCCTCTCAGGGTGGTAAGGGCTTCCTGCTATAGCTGGACTCCCAGCATCTCACCAGCCTCGGTTCCCTTAACCCTGCCTGAACCTCTACAAATAATCTCGTCATTAGTCTCTTATCACCTAAGTTGGATTCTCTTTCCTGCCAGATCCTGACTGATCCCTGGCTGTGTGACATTGATTATTTTCCATCTTAGATGCCTCATTTGTGAAATTGAAATCAAACCTGTGATCATTTGTTGCCTGGTTCTCAACCACTTATTGTAAAAGCATGCTGGATGTTTTGGGAGAAACATCCCTTCCACAGTGAGGTCTGGGTAAGAGATGAACAGGCTACCGAAATCTGGCCAACAAGAAAGAGCATTGCACCCCCTCGACCTCCGTGATTGCATCAGGGATGACCACACAGCCATTGACAGCCCATCAGATTTGACTGATTTGGGACAGTCCAGCAGAGGTATTCCTTTCCCCCTAGACTTGGAGGGTTTAAAATGAAGCTTCACAAGGTCACACACAATGTACAGAGAACTTATCAGAGTGTAGCCAACAGCAAAGAAAGCTGGATGAAGAAGTGAAGAAAGACAACAATTTTATCTGAACCCCTGGATATAGCCACATGGATACTCGAACACCTCTGGGCTTTTCACTTTCTCTTTTTGCTTAAACCAGTTGGACTTGGATTTTGTGATACCTGCCACAAAAGTCCTAACTGATATAATGAGACGTATCTTGTAGATTTGTGGTGAGGAATAGAAATAAGATATATAAAGTATCCGGTTCATTATTAGCACAGAGTTCATCATTATTCTTCCAAAGACATATATACCCTATGAACCATAAGAAACCATAACCGTAACAGAGGTATGTATAGAAAAGAAAAGATCTTGGAAATTATCTCAGATCTGAAGGGTAGGGGTTAAATAAGTGTTCCCTAAGGTAGGGAGAATAATTATTATCTACCAGTGGCCTGGATTTGGAATCCAGATCCTGGAATTATGAACTGTAATCTGGTCTGAGATTTCACAACCAGCAGACCATGATACTCTAGGCAAGATTAACACATTGGATGGGGAAATGGACCAAATACCTCTAAAAACCATTCCATTTCTACAATGTCCAACATAGGAATGTGCTGAGAAAATATCTTGTTTATGGTATCATCTTAGTGGTGTCACTGACTATAGTGGGCAATTTGCAAAAGGTCCCACCAGTGTTTCAATGCTCGTTTAAGTTCCACCTGTTTTCCAGTTCATCAGGTCATCTCGATCTTATTCTCTCCCTGTTCTCATAGTTTGCCTTCTAGGTGCTTCTATTACAGTATTATTGCAGTTGGTTTTATGTTCCCAAACAAGAATGGGAACCTGAGGAGGGCAGGGATAGCATGTTATTCATCTTTGTATTAAGCTCTTTACCCTCTCATATATTCATTCATTAAAAAACATTTATTTATTACCTACCACCTGCTAGGTACTATGATAGACACTGGAGCTACAGAGGTAAATAATCATGGGTCCTGCATTCACTACTTAGTAGGGGAGGCCAAGGGACATGAGTGAATTAGCACCTTCAGTGTTGAATGACAGGGGCTTGGTCATTCAACAGCAGAATTGTATTGATTTGAATTGGTAGATGGGTTCTGTTTTCAAAAGGTGGAACTTTGGGTTTTAATTATTTACTCAAGTAAGGGTGTTCCCAAGGCAGCCAGAGACTTGAGAGCAGAGGAAAGAGTCCAGTTATAGAAGCTGATTCAGGAATTACACACAGAGAGGACATTTAGGAAGCCAGGAGCAAGAAGGAAAGAGGGAATGAGAACCCCCCTCAAAGGTCATAGCACAGAGAGTGGCATCATGAAAATATGGGGGAGGGGTCACATGTGACCTCGTCATTGTCTCCCCATAATATATATAGTTATTACATGGCCAAAAAGTAAAGTATTTGACTTACGGCTTGTAATTTAAGTAGCCGATATCACCTACTTTTGATAGTTCTACAGCATTTTAATACTATATTTTTTTTCCTGTGAGGCTTCTTTTCCTTTACCTGCCTCCCACCCCAGCTGAAAATTCTCCCTTTCTGAAGCTACATGAACATGCAGGGTACACAAAACTGGGGGGATTTCCAAGGCTACAGGCTACTCAATGACTGAGTAGGGCAGTGATAGCATGTATCATTCTCATTACCTTCTCATTTGTTCATTCATTCAACAAACATTTTGCAATAAACAAACCTTTATTACCTGCCACCTGTCAGGTCCTATGATAGACACTGGTGAGAGGAGGTTCAAGCAGTGATATGAATGACATCCTTGGCTTCAACTGCACAACTAGACAGTCAACCCATAAACCCCTCCCCATGTCCAAACTAAGTATGTTGAACCGGCCACACCAGTATTCTAGGCACTGACAATTGCTGACATTTCTCTTCATCTTTTGTCATTTAGGGTGCTCTTTGTTTTAGTTTTCACACGATTTCACCTAAGTGGTTGAACGGAGGGTAGAGTTAGGGTGGAAAGGTCCATCCCTTGACACACAGGGATGGTGCAGGATCTCTTCCTCCTCCATCCAGGGATCTCCAGAGCAGAGCATGAAGGTCTGAGTCTTGGAATACCACACACATACAAAATAATTAATGATGATGATGATGAAGATGATGATACTGAGTGCATACTCTGTGTGTGCCAGACCCTATTTTGATCACTTTACCTACAGTTTCTTCAGTACAGTGCTATGAGATGAATACAGTCAAGAAACTGAGATTAATACTTGTCTGAGTTTACAGATTGGTAAAGGAGGCAGGACTGGAGCCCACGCACCTAGCTCGTGAGCAGTGTGCAGAGCCCACGTCCGCTCCAATGGTGCTCCAACTGCAAGTCCCTGTGGCATCATCTGGGCCATGCTCTCCTCCCCCCAGAAACCAAGAGCACTCAGAAGCACGTCCTCTGAGGGTGGGTGACTGTCCGTCCACTTTCCCGCTTGGCAAGAACAGTCCTGCGCTGGGCTTGGAAGGAGATGCTCAGATAGCGAGAGGAATGCACTTGCTTTTCTAGAATCATGGCTAAATTTGTAAAAAATATGCAAAGCACTAGCTCAAAATCTCCTTGTTCTTAGAATAAAGTACAACTATTTCTTTTTATATAAATATACATGAGATAAAAAATGAGGGTAAATAATTCAATACTTTATTTTATAAAATTAAGTAATCAAATTCCTCCTGAAAGGAGGACATGGCCAGATTTCCAAATGTTCTTAATACTATTTTTAGCACTTTAAAAGCTCCACACACACTCTCTTGACATTTCCTAATTTTACTGTTTGAATATTTAGAATAGAAAATTTATGTTTTCATTCTCTCTATTGCCTCATTTGAAAGACATTTGATACTTCAAACTGCCAGATCTGCTCTTATTGGTTTGTTTTCCAAATAATGCTAGAACATTTTCAATGTTCATATAAATATTTAATTACATGAAAAAGGTTCATGATATCTTAAGTGCAAAAAGCAAGTTATGAAACTCTTTATGGCACGATACCATTTTGTTAAAAGAGCTCAAAATACATATAATATGTATAGAGAGGGAAAGAGAAAGGAGAAAGGGAGGGAAGGAAAGAGGGAGGGAGGGAGGGAGAGAGAAGCAAACTGAAAAAATACTTCAAAATATTAAGAATGATTATATCTAAGTCTTGAGAATGTGGAAGATATTTAATTCCTCATTTTTCCTGATCTCTGTTTTCTAAATTTTCTGTATTAATGTATAGCTATATTCTAAATTTTCCATATTTTACAATGAGAAAAAAATACTATTCTTTTTCCTAAGAGCTAACATTTATTGAGAGCTAGGCACTTCTCTAGGTTATTTAGATGTATTAATTTGTTTTAATCCTCATATCAACTCTTTGAGAGACAGTGTTATCACCCCCATTTTACAAATGAGGAAACTGAGGCAGAGGTGGAACTGGGGCTCTCATGCAGGCAGCTGGGTTTCCGAACTGTGCTCTGAACTGTTTCATACTCTGGAATTAATGAAGTCATAAGTCTCTGACTTAGCTATGTCAGTTTTCATTGTGCCTCCATAGTCAGGAAGATGTCAACTGCTACTCCTTCAGTTTCCATTATTTTGTTTAAAGAGTTTTTTTCATGTCTTGAAGATGAATCTCAAGGAGATTAACTGGTTTAAAGTCCTTTGATCTGGAAACAGCCTTATCCTAATGTTGATCAGGTAGTCCACTTCTATCTTTTGAGTATTTAGCTGACAATTTCCCTGAAAAGGCAGAACACTCACTTATACAAAGATAACTAACATCACAGAGCAGTGGGTGCCAAATTCCAAATGTGAGAGTTGTCAAGGGTAGGGAGCCTTCAGAAGGAGTGGCTGAGACTGGACCTAGAAAGCCAGGGAGGCCAGCCTAGAGAAGGAAGTTTAGAAACAACCTCATGCCTCCTTGTGGCAACTCGGCTTCCAAAACAGTATATGCGTTATTTATAAAAATGGTAAACACATCAAATTATAACGTGCATTTAAAAACTGATAAAGAAGTTATCTCTGTATATTTATTGCTGCCCAATTGCTCTATGGTAAGCACCATCCCAATGAGCCATTTGTAATAAAAATTTTCCAGCACAAAAAGAGCTACAGTCTCAGACTCTGCCTTGTTCCAAATTGCAGGACTGTCACATACTGCCCTTGGTGATGCCCTGGGATGAATAGACTGTGGATCTGATATGGTGTTGAATCTCTCTCTCTCTCTCTCTCTCTCTCTCTCTCTCTCTCTCTCTCTCT